>CM076188.1:35932500-37156329 GCA_038277355.1 Encarsia formosa
AAATTTTTTGGTTTGCCAAACAGCTAACTCGGGTTTAAGCGCGTAGGCAAACAAATTTTTTTGGATTGCCAAACAGCTAACTCGGGTTTAAGCGCGTATGTAAACAAATTTTTTGGTTTGCCAAACAGCTAACCTCGGGTTTAAGCGCGTAGGTAAACAAATTTTTTGGTTTGCCAAACAGCTAACTCGGGTTTAAGCGCGTAGGCAAACAAATTTTTTTGGTTTGCCAAACAGCTAACTCGGGTTTAAGCGCGTAGGCAAACAATCTTTTTGGTTTGCCAAACAGCTAACTCGGGTTTAAGCGCGTAGGCAAACAAATTTTTTTAGTTTGCCAAACAGCTAACTCGGGTTTAAGCGCGTAGGCAAACAAATTTTTTGGTTTGCCAAACAGCTAACTCACGTTTAAGCACGTAGGCAAACAAATTTTTTGGTTTGCCAAACAGCTACCTCGGGTTTAAGCGCGTAGTAAACGAATTTTTTTGGTTTGCCAAACAGCTATTTCGGGTTTAAGCGTGTAGGAAACGAATTTTTTTGGTTTGCCAAACAGCTAACTCGGTTTCAAGCGCGTAGGTAAACAAATTTTTTTGGTTTGCCAAACAGCTAACTCGGGTTTAAGCGCGTAGGCAAACAAATTTTTTTGGATTGCCAAACAGCTAACTCGGGTTTAAGCGCGTATGTAAACAAATTTTTTGGTTTGCCAAACAGCTAACTCGGGTTTAAGCGCGTAGGCAAACAAATCTTTTTGGTTTGCCAAACAGCTAACTCGGGTTTAAGCGCGTAGGCAAACAAATTTTTTTGGTTTGCCAAACAGCTAACTCGGTTTCAAGCGCGTAGGTAAACAAATTTTTTTGGTTTGCCAAACAGCTAACTCGGGTTTAAGCGCGTAGGCAAACAAATTTTTTTGGATTGCCAAACAGCTAACTCGGGTTTAAGCGCGTATGTAAACAAATTTTTTGGTTTGCCAAAACAGCTAACTCGGGTTTAAGCGCGTAGGCAAACAAATTTTTTGGTTTGCCAAACAGCTAACTCACGTTTAAGCACGTAGGCAAACAAATTTTTTGGTTTGCCAAACAGCTACCTCGGGTTTAAGCGCGTAGTAAACGAATTTTTTTGGTTTGCCAAACAGCTATTTCGGGTTTAAGCGCGTAGGAAACGAATTTTTTTGGTTTGCCAAACAGCTAACTCGGTTTCAAGCGCGTAGGTAAACAAATTTTTTTGGTTTGCCAAACAGCTAACTCGGGTTTAAGCGCGTAGGCAAACAAATTTTTTTGGTTTGCCAAACAGCTAACTCGGGTTTAAGCGCGTAGGCAAACAATCTTTTTGGTTTGCCAAACAGCTAACTCGGGTTTAAGCGCGTAGGCAAACAAATTTTTTTAGGTTTGCCAAACAGCTAACTCGGGTTTAAGCGCGTAGGCAAACAAATTTTTTTGGTTTGCCAAACAGCTAACTCGACATTTAAGCACGTAGGCAAACAAATTTTTTGGTTTGCCAAACAGCTACCTCGGGTTTAAGCGCGTAGTAAACAAATTTTTTTGGTTTGCCAAACAGCTATTTCGGGTTTAAGCGCGTAGGAAACGAATTTTTTTGGTTTGCCAAACAGCTAACTCGGGTTTCAAGCGCGTAGGTAAACGAAATTTTTTTGGTTTGCCAAACAGCTAACTCGGGTTTAAGCGCGTAGGCAAACAAATTTTTTTGGTTTGCCAAACAGCTAACTCGGGTTTAAGCGCGTAGGCAAACAAATTTTTTTGGTTTGCCAAACAGCTAACTCGGGTTTAAGCGCTTAGGTAAACAAATTTTTTGGTTTGCCAAACAGCTAACTCGGGTTTAAGCGCGTAGGCAAACAAATTTTTTTGGTTTGCCAAACAGCTAACTCGGGTTTAAGCGCGTAGGAAACGAAATTTTTTGGTTTGCCAAACAGCTAACTCGGGTTTAAGCGCGTAGGTAAACAAATTTTTTTGGTTTGCCAAACAGCTAACTCGGGTTTAAGCGCGTAGGTAAACAAATTTTTTGGTTTGCCAAACAGCTAACTCGGGTTTAAGCGCGTAGGCAAACAAATTTTTTTGGTTTGCCAAACAGCTAACTCGGGTTTAAGCGCGTAGGCAAACAAATTTTTTTGGTTTGTCAAACAGCTAACTCGGGTTTAAGCGCGTAGGCAAACAAATTTTTTGGATTGCCAAACAGCTAACTCGGGTTTAAGTGCGTAGGCAAACAAATTTTTTTGGTTTGCCAAACAGCTAACTCGGGTTTAAGCGCGTAGGCAAACAAATTGTTTGGTTTGCCAAACAGCTAACTCGGGTTTAAGCGCGTAGAAAACGAATTTTTTGGTTTGCCAAACAGCTACCTCGGGTTTAAGCGCGTAAGAAACGATATTTTTTGGTTTGCCAAACAGCTAACTCGGTTTCAAGCGCGTAGGTAAACAAATTTTTTGGTTTGCCAAACAGCTAACTCGGGTTTAAGCGCGTAGGCAAACAATCTTTTTGGTTTGCCAAACAGCTAACTCGGGTTTAAGCGCGTAGGCAAACAAATTTTTTTGGTTTGCCAAACAGCTAACTCGGTTTCAAGCGCGTAGGTAAACAAATTTTTTTGGTTTGCCAAACAGCTAACTCGGGTTTAAGCGCGTAGGCAAACAAATTTTTTTGGATTGCCAAACAGCTAACTCGGGTTTAAGCGCGTATGTAAACAAATTTTTTGGTTTGCCAAACAGCTAACTCGGGTTTAAGCGCGTAGGCAAACAAATTTTTTTGGTTTGCCAAACAGCTAACTCACGTTTAAGCACGTAGGCAAACAAATTTTTTGGTTTGCCAAACAGCTACCTCGGGTTTAAGCGCGTAGTAAACGAATTTTTTTGGTTTGCCAAACAGCTATTTCGGGTTTAAGCGTGTAGGAAACGAATTTTTTTGGTTTGCCAAACAGCTAACTCGGTTTCAAGCGCGTAGGTAAACAAATTTTTTTGGTTTGCCAAACAGCTAACTCGGGTTTAAGCGCGTAGGCAAACAAATTTTTTTGGTTTGCCAAACAGCTAACTCGGGTTTAAGCGCGTAGGCAAACAATCTTTTTGGTTTGCCAAACAGCTAACTCGGGTTTAAGCGCGTAGGCAAACAAATTTTTTTAGTTTGCCAAACAGCTAACTCGGGTTTAAGCGCGTAGGCAAACAAATTTTTTTGGTTTGCCAAACAGCTAACTCACATTTAAGCACGTAGGCAAACAAATTTTTTGGTTTGCCAAACAGCTACCTCGGGTTTAAGCGCGTAGTAAACGAATTTTTTTGGTTTGCCAAACAGCTATTTCGGGTTTAAGCGTGTAGGAAACGAATTTTTTTGGTTTGCCAAACAGCTAACTCGGTTTCAAGCGCGTAGGTAAACAAATTTTTTTGGTTTGCCAAACAGCTAACTCGGGTTGAAGCGCGTAGGCAAACAAATTTTTTTGGTTTGCCAAACAGTTAACTCGGGTTTAAGCGCGTAGGCAAACAAATTTTATTGGTTTGCCAAACAGCTAACTCGGTTTCAAGCGCTTAGGTAAACAAATTTTTTTGTTTGCCAAACAGCTAACTCGGGTTTAAGCGCGTAGGCAAACAAATTTTTTTGGTTTGCCAAACAGCTAACTCGGGTTTAAAGCGCGTAGGAAACGATATTTTTTGGTTTGCCAAACAGCTAACTCGGTTTCAAGCGCGTAGGTAAACAAATTTTTTTGGTTTGCCAAACAGCTAACTCGGGTTTAAGCGCGTAGGTAAACAAATTTTTTTGGTTTGCCAAACAGCTAACTCGGGTTTAAGCGCGTAGGCAAACAAATTTTTTTGGTTTACCAAACAGCTAACTCGGGTTTAAGCGCGTAGGCAAACAATTTTTTTGGTTTGTCAAACAGCTAACTCGGGTTTAAGCGCGTAGGCAAACAAATTTTTTGGATTGCCAAACAGCTAACTCGGGTTTAAGTGCGTAGGCAAACAAATTTTTTTGGTTTTCCAAACAGCTAACTCGGGTTTAAGCGCGTAGGCAAACAAATTGTTTGGTTTGCCAAACAGCTAACTCGGGTTTAAGCGCGTAGAAAACGAATTTTTTGGTTTGCCAAACAGCTACCTCGGGTTTAAGCGCGTAAGAAACGATATTTTTTGGTTTGCCAAACAGCTAACTCGGTTTCAAGCGCGTAGGTAAACAAATTTTTTTGGTTTGCCAAACAGCTAACTCGGGTTTAAGCGCGTAGGCAAACAAATTTTTTTGGTTTGCCAAACAGCTAACTCGGGTTTAAGCGCGTAGGTAAACAAATTTTTTGGTTTGCCAAACAGCTAACTCGGGTTTAAGCGCGTAGGTAAACAAATTTTTTTGGTTTGCCAAACAGCTAACTCGGGTTTAAGCGCGTAGGCAAACAAATTTTTTTGGTTTGCCAAACAGCTAACTCGGGTTTAAGCGCGTAGGCGAACAATCTTTTTGGTTTGCCAAACAGCTAACTCGGGTTTAAGCGCGTAGGCAAACAAATTTTTTTAGTTTGCCAAACAGCTAACTCGGGTTTAAGCGCGTAGGCAAACAAATTTTTTTGGTTTGCCAAACAGCTAACTCACGTTTAAGCACGTAGGCAAACAAATTTTTTGGTTTGCAAAACAGCTACCTCGGGTTTAAGCGCGTAGAAAACGAATTTTTTTGGTTTGCCAAACAGCTATTTCGGGTTTAAGCGTGTAGGTAAACAAATTTTTTGGTTTGCCAAACAGCTAACTCGGGTTTAAGCGCGTAGGTAAACAAATTTTTTGGTTTGCCAAACAGCTAACTCGGGTTTAAGCGCGTAGGTAAACAAATTTTTTTGGTTTTCCAAACAGCTAACTCGGGTTTAAGCGCGTAGGCAAACAAATTTTTTTGGTTTGCCAAACAGCTAACTCGGGTTTAAGCGCGTATGTAAACAAATTTTTTGGTTTGCCAAACAGCTAACTCGGGTTTAAGCGCGTAGGTAAACAAATTTTTTGGTTTGCCAAACAGCTAACTCGGGTTTAAGCGCGTAGGCAAACAAATTTTTTTGGTTTGCCAAACAGCTAACTCGGGTTTAAGCGCGTAGGCAAACAAATTTTTTTGGTTTGCCAAACAGCTAACTCGGGTTTAAGCGCGTAGGCAAACAATCTTTTTGGTTTGCCAAACAGCTAACTCGGGTTTAAGCGCGTAGGCAAACAAATTTTTTTGGTTTGCCAAACAGCTAACTCACGTTTAAGCACGTAGGCAAACAAATTTTTTGGTTTGCAAAACAGCTACCTCGGGTTTAAGCGCGTAGTAAACGAATTTTTTTGGTTTGCCAAACAGCTATTTCGGGTTGAAGCGCGTAGAAAACGAATTTTTTTGGTTTGCCAAACAGCTAACTCGGGTTTAAGCGCGTAGGCAAACAAATTTTTTTGGTTTGCCAAACAGCTAACTCGGGTTGAAGCGCGTAGAAAACGAATTTTTTTGGTTTGCCAAACAGCTAACTCGGGTTTAAGCGCGTAGGCAAACAATCTTTTTGGTTTGCCAAACAGCTAACTCGGGTTTAAGCGCGTAGGCAAACAAATTTTTTTGGTTTGCCAAACAGCTAACTCACGTTTAAGCACGTAGGCAAACAAATTTTTTGGTTTGCAAAACAGCTACCTCGGGTTTAAGCGCGTAGTAAACGAATTTTTTTGGTTTGCCAAACAGCTATTTCGGGTTTAAGCGTGTAGGAAACGAATTTTTTTGGTTTGCCAAACAGCTAACTCGGGTTGAAGCGCGTAGGCAAACAAATTTTTTTGGTTTGCCAAACAGTTAACTCGGGTTTAAGCGCGTAGGCAAACAAATTTTATTGGTTTGCCAAACAGCTAACTCGGTTTCAAGCGCTTAGGTAAACAAATTTTTTGGTTTGCCAAACAGCTAACTCGGGTTTAAGCGCGTAGGCAAACAAATTTTTTTGGTTTGCCAAACAGCTAACTCGGGTTTAAACGCGTAGGAAACGATATTTTTTGGTTTGCCAAACAGCTAACTCGGTTTCAAGCGCGTAGGTAAACAAATTTTTTTGGTTTGCCAAACAGCTAACTCGGGTTTAAGCGCGTAGGCAAACAAATTTTTTTGGTTTGCCAAACAGCTAACTCGGGTTGAAGCGCGTAGGCAGACAAATTTTTTTGGATTGCCAAACAGCTAACTCGGGTTTAAGCGCGTATGTAAACAAATTTTTTGGTTTGCCAAACAGCTAACTCGGGTTTAAGCGCGTAGAAAACGAATTTTTTGGTTTGCCAAACAGCTACCTCGGGTTGAAGCGCGTAGGCAAACAAATTTTTTTGGTTTGCCAAACAGCTAACTCACGTTTAAGCACGTAGGCAAACAAATTTTTTGGTTTGCAAAACAGCTACCTCGGGTTTAAGCGCGTAGTAAACGAATTTTTTTGGTTTGCCAAACAGCTATTTCGGGTTTAAGCGTGTAGGAAACGAATTTTTTTGGTTTGCCAAACAGCTAACTCGGGTTGAAGCGCGTAGGCAAACAAATTTTTTTGGTTTGCCAAACAGTTAACTCGGGTTTAAGCGCGTAGGCAAACAAATTTTATTGGTTTGCCAAACAGCTAACTCGGTTTCAAGCGCTTAGGTAAACAAATTTTTTGGTTTGCCAAACAGCTAACTCGGGTTTAAGCGCGTAGGCAAACAAATTTTTTTGGTTTGCCAAACAGCTAACTCGGGTTTAAACGCGTAGGAAACGATATTTTTTGGTTTGCCAAACAGCTAACTCGGTTTCAAGCGCGTAGGTAAACAAATTTTTTTGGTTTGCCAAACAGCTAACTCGGGTTTAAGCGCGTAGGCAAACAAATTTTTTTGGTTTGCCAAACAGCTAACTCGGGTTGAAGCGCGTAGGCAGACAAATTTTTTTGGATTGCCAAACAGCTAACTCGGGTTTAAGCGCGTATGTAAACAAATTTTTTGGTTTGCCAAACAGCTAACTCGGGTTTAAGCGCGTAGAAAACGAATTTTTTGGTTTGCCAAACAGCTACCTCGGGTTGAAGCGCGTAGGCAAACAAATTTTTTTGGTTTGCCAAACAGTTTACTCGGGTTTAAGCGCGTAGGCAAACAAATTTTATTGGTTTGCCAAACAGCTAACTCGGTTTCAAGCGCTTAGGTAAACAAATTTTTTGGTTTGCCAAACAGCTAACTCGGGTTTAAGCGCGTAGGCAAACAAATTTTTTTGGTTTGCCAAACAGCTAACTCGGGTTTAAGCGCGTATGTAAACAAATTTTTTGGTTTGCCAAACAGCTAACTCGGGTTTAAGCGCGTAGGTAAACAAATTTTTTGGTTTGCCAAACAGCTAACTCGGGTTTAAGCGCGTAGGCAAACAAATTTTTTTGGTTTGCCAAACAGCTAACTCGGGTTTAAGCGCGTAGGCAAACAAATTTTTTTGGTTTGCCAAACAGCTAACTCGGGTTTAAGCGCGTAGGCAAACAATCTTTTTGGTTTGCCAAACAGCTAACTCGGGTTTAAGCGCGTAGGCAAACAAATTTTTTTGGTTTGCCAAACAGCTAACTCACGTTTAAGCACGTAGGCAAACAAATTTTTTGGTTTGCAAAACAGCTACCTCGGGTTTAAGCGCGTAGTAAACGAATTTTTTTGGTTTGCCAAACAGCTATTTCGGGTTTAAGCGTGTAGGAAACGAATTTTTTTGGTTTGCCAAACAGCTAACTCGGGTTTAAGCACGTAGGCAAACAAATTTTTTGGTTTGCAAAACAGCTACCTCGGGTTTAAGCGCGTAGTAAACGAATTTTTTTGGTTTGCCAAACAGCTATTTCGGGTTTAAGCGTGTAGGAAACGAATTTTTTTGGTTTGCCAAACAGCTAACTCGGGTTTAAGCACGTAGGCAAACAAATTTTTTGGTTTGCCAAACAGCTACCTCGGGTTTAAGCGCGTAGAAAACGAATTTTTTTGGTTTGCCAAACAGCTAACTCGGGTTTAAGCGCGTAGGTAAACAAATTTTTTGGTTTGCCAAACAGCTAACTCGGGTTTAAGCGCGTAGGTAAACAAATTTTTTTGGTTTGCCAAACAGCTAACTCGGGTTTAAGCGCGTAGGCAAACAAATTTTTTTGGTTTGCCAAACAGCTAACTCACGTTTAAGCACGTAGGCAAACAAATTTTTTGGTTTGCCAAACAGCTACCTCGGGTTTAAGCGCGTAGAAAACGAATTTTTTTGGTTTGCCAAACAGCTATTTCGGGTTTAAGCGTGTAGGAAACGAATTTTTTTGGTTTGCCAAACAGCTAACTCGGGTTTAAGCGCGTAGGTAAACAAATTTTTTTGGTTTGCCAAACAGCTAACTCGGGTTTAAGCGCGTAGGCAAACAAATTTTTTTGGTTTGCCAAACAGCTAACTCGGGTTTAAGCGCGTATGTAAACAAATTTTTTGGTTTGCCAAACAGCTAACTCGGGTTTAAGCGCGTAGGTAAACAAATTTTTTGGTTTGCCAAACAGCTAACTCGGGTTTAAGCGCGTAGGCAAACAAATTTTTTTGGTTTGCCAAACAGCTAACTCGGGTTTAAGCGCGTAGGCAAACAAATTTTTTTGGTTTGCCAAACAGCTAACTCGGGTTTAAGCGCGTAGGCAAACAATCTTTTTGGTTTGCCAAACAGCTAACTCGGGTTTAAGCGCGTAGGCAAACAAATTTTTTTGGTTTGCCAAACAGCTAACTCACGTTTAAGCACGTAGGCAAACAAATTTTTTGGTTTGCAAAACAGCTACCTCGGGTTTAAGCGCGTAGTAAACGAATTTTTTTGGTTTGCCAAACAGCTATTTCGGGTTTAAGCGTGTAGGAAACGAATTTTTTTGGTTTGCCAAACAGCTAACTCGGGTTTAAGCGCGTAGGCAAACAAATTTTTTTGGTTTGCCAAACAGCTAACTCGGGTTGAAGCGCGTAGGCAGACAAATTTTTTTGGATTGCCAAACAGCTAACTCGGGTTTAAGCGCGTATGTAAACAAATTTTTTGGTTTGCCAAACAGCTAACTCGGGTTTAAGCGCGTAGAAAACGAATTTTTTGGTTTGCCAAACAGCTACCTCGGGTTGAAGCGCGTAGGCAAACAAATTTTTTTGGTTTGCCAAACAGTTTACTCGGGTTTAAGCGCGTAGGCAAACAAATTTTATTGGTTTGCCAAACAGCTAACTCGGTTTCAAGCGCTTAGGTAAACAAATTTTTTGGTTTGCCAAACAGCTAACTCGGGTTTAAGCGCGTAGGCAAACAAATTTTTTTGGTTTGCCAAACAGCTAACTCGGGTTTAAACGCGTAGGAAACGATATTTTTTGGTTTGCCAAACAGCTAACTCGGTTTCAAGCGCGTAGGTAAACAAATTTTTTTGGTTTGCCAAACAGCTAACTCGGGTTTAAGCGCGTAGGCAAACAAATTTTTTTGGTTTGCCAAACAGCTAACTCGGGTTGAAGCGCGTAGGCAGACAAATTTTTTTGGATTGCCAAACAGCTAACTCGGGTTTAAGCGCGTATGTAAACAAATTTTTTGGTTTGCCAAACAGCTAACTCTGGTTTAAGCGCGTAGGCAAACAAATTTTTTTGGTTTGCCAAACAGCTAACTCGGGTTTAAGCGCGTATGTAAACAAATTTTTTGGTTTGCCAAACAGCTAACTCGGGTTTAAGCGCGTAGGTAAACAAATTTTTTGGTTTGCCAAACAGCTAACTCGGTTTCAAGCGCTTAGGTAAACAAATTTTTTGGTTTGCCAAACAGCTAACTCGGGTTTAAGCGCGTAGGCAAACAAATTTTTTTGGTTTGCCAAACAGCTAACTCGGGATTAAACGCGTAGGAAACGATATTTTTTGGTTTGCCAAACAGCTAACTCGGTTTCAAGCGCGTAGGAAACGATATTTTTTGGTTTGCCAAACAGCTAACTCGGGTTTAAACGCGTAGGAAACGATATTTTTTGGTTTGCCAAACAGCTAACTCGGTTTCAAGCGCGTAGGAAACGATATTTTTTGGTTTGCCAAACAGCTAACTCGGGTTTAAGCGCGTAGGCAAACAAATTTTTTTGGTTTGCCAAACAGCTAACTCACGTTTAAGCACGTAGGCAAACAAATTTTTTGGTTTGCCAAACAGCTACCTCGGGTTTAAGCGCGTAGTAAACGAATTTTTTTGGTTTGCCAAACAGCTATTTCGGGTTTAAGCGTGTAGGAAACGAATTTTTTTGGTTTGCCAAACAGCTAACTCGGTTTCAAGCGCGTAGGTAAACAAATTTTTTTGGTTTGCCAAACAGCTAACTCGGGTTTAAGCGCGTAGGCAAACAAATTTTTTTGGATTGCCAAACAAATAACTCGGGTTTAAGCGCGTATGTAAACAAATTTTTTGGTTTGCCAAACAGCTAACTCGGGTTTAAGCGCGTAGGCAAACAATCTTTTTGGTTTGCCAAACAGCTAACTCGGGTTTAAGCGCGTAGGCAAACAAATTTTTTTAGTTTGCCAAACAGCTAACTCGGGTTTAAGCGCGTAGGCAAACAAATTTTTTTGGTTTGCCAAACAGCTAACTCACGTTTAAGCACGTAGGCAAACAAATTTTTTGGTTTGCCAAACAGCTACCTCGGGTTTAAGCGCGTAGAAAACGAATTTTTTTGGTTTGCCAAACAGCTATTTCGGGTTTAAGCGTGTAGGAAACGAATTTTTTTGGTTTGCCAAACAGCTAACTCGGGTTTAAGCGCGTAGGTAAACAAATTTTTTTGGTTTGCCAAACAGCTAACTCGGGTTTAAGCGCGTAGGCAAACAAATTTTTTTGGTTTGCCAAACAGCTAACTCGGGTTTAAGCGCGTAGGTAAACAAATTTTTTTGGTTTGCCAAACAGCTAACTCGGGTTTAAGCGCGTAGGCAAACAAATTTTTTTGGTTTGCCAAACAGCTAACTCGGGTTTAAGCGCGTATGTAAACAAATTTTTTGGTTTGCCAAACAGCTAACTCGGGTTTAAGCGCGTAGGTAAACAAATTTTTTGGTTTGCCAAACAGCTAACTCGGGTTTAAGCGCGTAGGCAAACAAATTTTTTTGGTTTGCCAAACAGCTAACTCGGGTTTAAGCGCGTAGGCAAACAAATTTTTTTGGTTTGCCAAACAGCTAACTCGGGTTTAAGCGCGTAGGCAAACAATCTTTTTGGTTTGCCAAACAGCTAACTCGGGTTTAAGCGCGTAGGCAAACAAATTTTTTTAGTTTGCCAAACAGCTAACTCGGGTTTAAGCGCGTAGGCAAACAAATTTTTTTGGTTTGCCAAACAGCTAACTCACGTTTAAGCACGTAGGCAAACAAATTTTTTGGTTTGCCAAACAGCTACCTCGGGTTTAAGCGCGTAGTAAACGAATTTTTTTGGTTTGCCAAACAGCTATTTCGGGTTTAAGCGTGTAGGAAACGAATTTTTTTGGTTTGCCAAACAGCTAACTCGGGTTTAAGCGCGTAGGCAAACAAATTTTTTTGGTTTGCCAAACAGCTAACTCGGGTTTAAGCGCGTAGGCAGACAAATTTTTTTGGATTGCCAAACAGCTAACTCGGGTTTAAGCGCGTATGTAAACAAATTTTTTGGTTTGCCAAACAGCTAACTCGGGTTTAAGCGCGTAGAAAACGAATTTTTTGGTTTGCCAAACAGCTATTTCGGGTTTAAGCGTGTAGGAAACGAATTTTTTTGGTTTGCCAAACAGCTAACTCGGGTTTAAGCGCGTAGGCAAACAAATTTTATTGGTTTGCCAAACAGCTAACTCGGTTTCAAGCGCTTAGGTAAACAAATTTTTTGGTTTGCCAAACAGCTAACTCGGGTTTAAGCGCGTAGGCAAACAAATTTTTTTGGTTTGCCAAACAGCTAACTCGGGTTTAAACGCGTAGGAAACGATATTTTTTGGTTTGCCAAACAGCTAACTCGGTTTCAAGCGCGTAGGTAAACAAATTTTTTTGGTTTGCCAAACAGCTAACTCGGGTTTAAGCGCGTAGGTAAACAAATTTTTTGGTTTGCCAAACAGCTAATTCGGGTTTAAGCGCGTAGGCAAACAAATTTTTTTGGTTTGCCAAACAGCTAACTCGGGTTTAAGCGCGTAGGCAAACAAATTTTTTTGGTTTGTCAAACAGCTAACTCGGGTTTAAGTGCGTAGGCAAACAAATTTTTTTGGTTTTCCAAACAGCTAACTCGGGTTTAAGCGCGTAGGCAAACAAATTGTTTGGTTTGCCAAACAGCTAACTCGGGTTTAAGCGCGTAGAAAACGAATTTTTTGGTTTGCCAAACAGCTACCTCGGGTTTAAGCGCGTAAGAAACGATATTTTTTGGTTTGCCAAATAGCTAACTCGGTTTCAAGCGCGTAGGTAAACAAATTTTTTTGGTTTGCCAAACAGCTAACTCGGGTTTAAGCGCGTAGGCAAACAAATTTTTTTGGATTGCCAAACAGCTAACTCGGGTTTAAGCGCGTATGTAAACAAATTTTTTGGTTTGCCAAACAGCTAACTCGGGTTTAAGCGCGTAGGTAAACAAATTTTTTGGTTTGCCAAACAGCTAACTCAGGTTTAAGCGCGTAGGCAAACAAATTTTTTTGGTTTGCCAAACAGCTAACTCGGGTTTAAGCGCGTAGGCAAACAATCTTTTTGGTTTGCCAAACAGCTAACTCGGGTTTAAGCGCGTAGGCAAACAAATTTTTTTGGATTGCCAAACAGCTAACTCGGGTTTAAGCGCGTATGTAAACAAATTTTTTGGTTTGCCAAACAGCTAACTCGGGTTTAAGCGCGTAGGTAAACAAATTTTTTGGTTTGCCAAACAGCTAACTCAGGTTTAAGCGCGTAGGCAAACAAATTTTTTTGGTTTGCCAAACAGCTAACTCGGGTTTAAGCGCGTAGGCAAACAATCTTTTTGGTTTGCCAAACAGCTAACTCGGGTTTAAGCGCGTAGGCAAACAAATTTTTTTAGTTTGCCAAACAGCTAACTCGGGTTTAAGCGCGTAGGCAAACAAATTTTTTTGGTTTGCCAAACAGCTAACTCACGGTTTAAGCACGTAGGCAAACAAATTTTTTGGTTTGCCAAACAGCTACCTCGGGTTTAAGCGCGTAGAAAACGAATTTTTTTGGTTTGCCAAACAGCTATTTCGGGTTTAAGCGTGTAGGAAACGAATTTTTTTGGTTTGCCAAACAGCTAACTCGGGTTTAAGCGCGTAGGTAAACAAATTTTTTTGGTTTGCCAAACAGCTAACTCGGGTTTAAGCGCGTAGGCAAACAAATTTTTTTGGTTTGCCAAACAGCTAACTCGGGTTTAAGCGCGTATGTAAACAAATTTTTTGGTTTGCCAAACAGCTAACTCGGGTTTAAGCGCGTAGGTAAACAAATTTTTTGGTTTGCCAAACAGCTAACTCGGGTTTAAGCGCGTAGGCAAACAAATTTTTTTGGTTTGCCAAACAGCTACCTCGGGTTTAAGCGCGTAGAAAACGAATTTTTTTGGTTTGCCAAACAGCTAACTCGGGTTTAAGCGCGTAGGCAAACAATCTTTTTGGTTTGCCAAACAGCTAACTCGGGTTTAAGCGCGTAGGCAGACAAATTTTTTTGGATTGCCAAACAGCTAACTCGGGTTTAAGCGCGTATGTAAACAAATTTTTTGGTTTGCCAAACAGCTAACTCGGGTTTAAGCGCGTAGAAAACGAATTTTTTGGTTTGCCAAACAGCTACCTCGGGTTGAAGCGCGTAGGCAAACAAATTTTTTTGGTTTGCCAAACAGTTAACTCGGGTTTAAGCGCGTAGGCAAACAAATTTTATTGGTTTGCCAAACAGCTAACTCGGTTTCAAGCGCTTAGGTAAACAAATTTTTTGGTTTGCCAAACAGCTAACTCGGGTTTAAGCGCGTAGGCAAACAAATTTTTTTGGTTTGCCAAACAGCTAACTCGGGTTTAAACGCGTAGGAAACGATATTTTTTGGTTTGCCAAACAGCAAACTCGGTTTCAAGCGCGTAGGTAAACAAATTTTTTTGGTTTGCCAAACAGCTAACTCGGGTTTAAGCGCGTAGGTAAACAAATTTTTTGGTTTGCCAAACAGCTAACTCGGGTTTAAGCGCGTAGGCAAACAAATTTTTTTGGTTTGCCAAACAGCTAACTCGGGTTTAAGCGCGTAGGCAAACAAATTTTTTTGGTTTGTCAAACAGCTAACTCGGGTTTAAGCGCGTAGGCAAACAAATTTTTTGGATTGCCAAACAGCTAACTCGGGTTTAAGTGCGTAGGCAAACAAATTTTTTTGGTTTTCCAAACAGCTAACTCGGGTTTAAGCGCGTAGGCAAACAAATTGTTTGGTTTGCCAAACAGCTAACTCGGGTTTAAGCGCGTAGAAAACGAATTTTTTGGTTTGCCAAACAGCTACCTCGGGTTTAAGCGCGTAAGAAACGATATTTTTTGGTTTGCCAAACAGCTAACTCGGTTTCAAGCGCGTAGGTAAACAAATTTTTTTGGTTTGCCAAACAGCTAACTCGGGTTTAAGCGCGTAGGCAAACAAATTTTTTTGGATTGCCAAACAGCTAACTCGGGTTTAAGCGCGTATGTAAACAAATTTTTTGGTTTGCCAAACAGCTAACTCGGGTTTAAGCGCGTAGGTAAACAAATTTTTTGGTTTGCCAAACAGCTAACTCGGGTTTAAGCGCGTAGGCAAACAAATTTTTTTGGTTTGCCAAACAGCTAACTCGGGTTTAAGCGCGTAGGCAAACAATCTTTTTGGTTTGCCAAACAGCTAACTCGGGTTTAAGCGCGTAGGCAAACAAATTTTTTTAGTTTGCCAAACAGCTAACTCGGGTTTAAGCGCGTAGGCAAACAAATTTTTTTGGTTTGCCAAACAGCTAACTCACGTTTAAGCACGTAGGCAAACAAATTTTTTGGTTTGCCAAACAGCTACCTCGGGTTTAAGCGCGTAGAAAACGAATTTTTTTGGTTTGCCAAACAGCTATTTCGGGTTTAAGCGTGTAGGAAACGAATTTTTTTGGTTTGCCAAACAGCTAACTCGGGTTTAAGCGCGTAGGTAAACAAATTTTTTTGGTTTGCCAAACAGCTAACTCGGGTTTAAGCGCGTAGGCAAACAAATTTTTTTGGTTTGCCAAACAGCTAACTCGGGTTTAAGCGCGTATGTAAACAAATTTTTTGGTTTGCCAAACAGCTAACTCGGGTTTAAGCGCGTAGGTAAACAAATTTTTTGGTTTGCCAAACAGCTAACTCGGGTTTAAGCGCGTAGGCAAACAAATTTTTTTGGTTTGCCAAACAGCTAACTCGGGTTTAAGCGCGTAGGCAAACAAATTTTTTTGGTTTGCCAAACAGCTAACTCGGGTTTAAGCGCGTAGGCAAACAATCTTTTTGGTTTGCCAAACAGCTAACTCGGGTTTAAGCGCGTAGGCAAACAAATTTTTTTAGTTTGCCAAACAGCTAACTCGGGTTTAAGCGCGTAGGCAAACAAATTTTTTTGGTTTGCCAAACAGCTAACTCGGGTTTAAGCGCGTAGGCAAACAAATTTTTTTGGTTTGCCAAACAGCTAACTCGGGTTTAAGCGCGTAGGCAAACAATCTTTTTGGTTTGCCAAACAGCTAACTCGGGTTTAAGCGCGTAGGCAAACAAATTTTTTTAGTTTGCCAAACAGCTAACTCGGGTTTAAGCGCGTAGGCAAACAAATTTTTTTGGTTTGCCAAACAGCTAACTCACGTTTAAGCACGTAGGCAAACAAATTTTTTGGTTTGCCAAACAGCTACCTCGGGTTTAAGCGCGTAGTAAACGAATTTTTTTGGTTTGCCAAACAGCTATTTCGGGTTTAAGCGTGTAGGAAACGAATTTTTTTGGTTTGCCAAACAGCTAACTCGGGTTTAAGCGCGTAGGCAAACAAATTTTTTTGGTTTGCCAAACAGCTAACTCGGGTTGAAGCGCGTAGGCAGACAAATTTTTTTGGATTGCCAAACAGCTAACTCGGGTTTAAGCGCGTATGTAAACAAATTTTTTGGTTTGCCAAACAGCTAACTCGGGTTTAAGCGCGTAGAAAACGAATTTTTTGGTTTGCCAAACAGCTACCTCGGGTTGAAGCGCGTAGGCAAACAAATTTTTTTGGTTTGCCAAACAGTTAACTCGGGTTTAAGCGCGTAGGCAAACAAATTTTATTGGTTTGCCAAACAGCTAACTCGGTTTCAAGCGCTTAGGTAAACAAATTTTTTGGTTTGCCAAACAGCTAACTCGGGTTTAAGCGCGTAGGCAAACAAATTTTTTTGGTTTGCCAAACAGCTAACTCGGGTTTAAACGCGTAGGAAACGATATTTTTTGGTTTGCCAAACAGCTAACTCGGTTTCAAGCGCGTAGGTAAACAAATTTTTTTGGTTTGCCAAACAGCTAACTCGGGTTTAAGCGCGTAGGCAAACAAATTTTTTTGGTTTGCCAAACAGCTAACTCGGGTTGAAGCGCGTAGGCAGACAAATTTTTTTGGATTGCCAAACAGCTAACTCGGGTTTAAGCGCGTATGTAAACAAATTTTTTGGTTTGCCAAACAGCTAACTCGGGTTTAAGCGCGTAGAAAACGAATTTTTTGGTTTGCCAAACAGCTACCTCGGGTTGAAGCGCGTAGGCAAACAAATTTTTTTGGTTTGCCAAACAGTTAACTCGGGTTTAAGCGCGTAGGCAAACAAATTTTATTGGTTTGCCAAACAGCTAACTCGGTTTCAAGCGCTTAGGTAAACAAATTTTTTGGTTTGCCAAACAGCTAACTCGGGTTTAAGCGCGTAGGCAAACAAATTTTTTTGGTTTGCCAAACAGCTAACTCGGGTTTAAGCGCGTAGGAAACGATATTTTTTGGTTTGCCAAACAGCTAACTCGGTTTCAAGCGCGTAGGTAAACAAATTTTTTTGGTTTGCCAAACAGCTAACTCGGGTTTAAGCGCGTAGACAAACAAATTTTTTTTGTTTGCCAAACAGCTAACTCGGGTTTAAGCGCGTAGGAAACGATATTTTTTGGTTTGCCAAACAGCTAACTCGGGTTGAAGCGCGTAGGCAAACAAATTTTTTTGGTTTGCCAAACAGTTAACTCGGGTTTAAGCGCGTAGGCAAACAAATTTTATTGGTTTGCCAAACAGCTAACTCGGGTTTAAGCGCGTAGGCAAACAAATTTTTTGGTTTGGCAAACAGCTAACTCGGGTTTAAACGCGTAGGAAACGATATTTTTTGGTTTGCCAAACAGCTAACTCGGTTTCAAGCGCGTAGGTAAACAAATTTTTTTGGTTTGCCAAACAGCTAACTCGGGTTTAAGCGCGTAGGCAAACAAATTTTGTTGGTTTGCCAAACAGCTAACTCGGGTTTAAGCGCGTAGGAAACGATATTTTTTGGTTTGCCAAACAGCTAACTCGGGTTTAAGCGCGTAGGCAAACAAATTTTTTGGTTTGGCAAACAGCTAACTCGGGTTTAAGCGCGTAGGAAACGATATTTTTTGGTTTGCCAAACAGCTAACTCGGTTTCAAGCGTGTAGGTAAACAAATTTTTTTGGTTTGCCAAACAGCTAACTCGGGTTTAAGCGCGTAGGCAAACAAATTTTGTTGGTTTGCCAAACAGCTTACTCGGGTTTAAGCGCGTAGGCAAACAAATTTTTTTGGTTTGCCAAACAGCTAACTCGGGTTTAAGCGCGTAGGCAAACAAATTTTTTTGGTTTGCCAAACAGCTAACTCGGTTTCAAGCGCTTAGATAAACAAAATTTTTTGGCTTGCCAAACAGCTAACTCGGGTTTAAGCGCGTAGGCAAACAAACTTTTTGGTTTGCCAAACAGCTAACTCGGGTTTAAGCGCGTATGTAAACAAATTTTTTGGTTTGCCAAACAGCTAACTCGGGTTTAAGCGCGTAGGTAAACAAATTTTTTGGTTTGCCAAACAGCTAACTCGGTTTCAAGCGCGTAGGCAAACAAATTTTTTTGATTTGCCAAAAAGCTAACTCGGGTTTAAGCGCGTAGGGCAACAAATTTTTTTGGTTTGCCAAACAGCTAACTCACGTTTAAGCGCGTAGACAAACAAATTTTTTGGTTTGCCAAACAGCTAACTCGGGTTTAAGCGCGTAGGCAAACAAATTTTTTGGTTTGCCAAACAGCTAACTCGGTTTCAAGTGCGTAGGTAAACAAATTTTTTGGTTTGCCAAACAGCTAACTCGGGTTTAAGCGCGTAGGTTAACAAATTTTTTGGTTTGCCAAACAGCTAACTCGGGTTTAAGCGCGTAAGAAACGATATTTTTTGGTTTGCCAAACAGCTAACTCGGTTTCAAGCGCGTAGGTAAAAAAATTTATTTGGTTTGCCAAACAGCTAACTCGGGTTTAAGCGCGTAGGCAAACAAATTTTTTTGGATTGCCAAACAGCTAACTCGGGTTTAAGCGCGTATGTAAACAAATTTTTTGGTTTGCCAAACAGCTAACTCGGGTTTAAGCGCGTTGGTAAACAAATTTTTTGGTTTGCCAAACAGCTAACTCGGGTTTAAGCGCGTAGGCAAACAATCTTTTTAGTTTGCCAAACAGCTAACTCGGGTTTAAGCGCGTAGGCAAACAAATTTTTTTGGTTTGCCAAACAGCTAACTCACGTTTAAGCACGTAGGCAAACAAATTTTTTGGTTTGCCAAACAGCTAACTCGGGTTTAAGCGCGTAGGCAAACGAAATTTTTTTGGTTTGCCAAACAGCTAACTCGGGTTTAAGCGCGTAGGCAAACAAATTTTTTTGGTTTGCCAAACAGCTAACTCGGGTTTAAGCGCGTAGGAAACGAATTTTTTTGGTTTGCCAAACAGCTAACTCGGTTTAAGCGCGTAGGTAAACAAATTTTTTTGGTTTGCCAAACAGCTAACTCGGGTTTAAGCGCGTAGGAAACGAATTTTTTTGGTTTGCCAAACAGCTAACTCGGGTTTAAGCGCGTAGGTAAACAAATTTTTTTGGATTGCCAAACAGCTAACTCGGGTTTAAGCGCGTAGGAAACAAATTTTTTTGGTTTGCCAAACAGCTAACTCGGGTTTAAGCGCGTAGGAAACGAATTTTTTTGGTTTGCCAAACAGCTAACTCGGGTTTAAGCGCGTAGGCAAACAAATTTTTTTGGTTTGCCAAACAGCTAACTCGGGTTTAAGCGCGTAGGAAACGAATTTTTTTGGTTTGCCAAACAGCTAACTCGGGTTTAAGCGCGTAGGAAACGAATTTTTTTGGTTTGCCAAACAGCTAACTCGGATTTAAGCGCGTAGGAATCGAATTTTTTTTGGTTTGCCAAACAGCTAACTCGGTTTTAAGCGCGTAGGTAAACAAATTTTTTTGGATTGCCAAACAGCTAACTCGGTTTCAAGCGCGTAGGTAAACAAATTTTTTTGGATTGCCAAACAGCTAACTCGGGTTTAAGCGCGTAGGCAAACAAATTTTTTTGGTTTGCCAAACAGCTAACTCACGTTTAAGCACGTAGGCAAACAAATTTTTTGGTTTGCCAAACAGCTACCTCGGGTTTAAGCGCGTAGGAAACGATATTTTTTGGTTTGCCAAACAGCTAACTCGGGTTTAAGCGCGTAGGCAAACAAATTTTTTTGGTTTGCCAAACAGCTAACTCGGGTATAAGCGCGTAAAATCGAATTTTTTTGGTTTGCCAAACAGCTAACTCGGTTTCAAGCGCGTAGGTAAACAAATTTTTTTGGATTGCCAAACAGCTAACTCGGGTTTAAGCGCGTAGGAATCGAATTTTTTTGGTTTGCCAAACAGCTAACTCGGTTTTATGCGCGTAGGTAAACAAATTTTTTTGGATTGCCAAACAGCTAACTCGGGTTTAAGCGCGTAGGAAACAAATTTTTTTGGTTTGCCAAACAGCTAACTCGGATTTAAGCGCGTAGGAATCGAATTTTTTTGGTTTGCCAAACAGCTAACTCGGTTTCAAGCGCGTAGGTAAACAAATTTTTTTGGATTGCCAAACAGCTAACTCGGGTTTAAGCGCGTAGGAATCGAATTTTTTTGGTTTGCCAAACAGCTAACTTGGGTTTAAGCGCGTAGGAAACGAATTTTTTTGGTTTGCCAAACAGCTAACTCGGATTTAAGCGCGTAGGAATCGAATTTTTTTTGGTTTGCCAAACAGCTAACTCGGTTTTAAGCGCGTAGGTAAACAAATTTTTTTGGATTGCCAAACAGCTAACTCGGTTTCAAGCGCGTAGGTAAACAAATTTTTTTGGATTGCCAAACAGCTAACTCGGGTTTAAGCGCGTAGGAAACGAATTTTCTTGGTTTGCCAAACAGCTAACTCGGTTTCAAGCGCGTAGGTAAACAAATTTTTTGGTTTGCCAAACAGTTAACTCGGGTTTAAGCGCGTAGGCAAACAAATTTTATTGGTTTGCCAAACAGCTAACTCGGTTTCAAGCGCGTAGGTAAACAAATTTTTTGGTTTGCCAAACAGCTAACTCGGGTTTAAGCGCGTAGGCAAACAAATTTTTTTGGTTTGCCAAACAGCTAACTCGGGTTTAAACGCGTAGGAAACGATATTTTTTGGTTTGCCAAACAGCTAACTCGGTTTCAAGCGCGTAGGTAAACAAATTTTTTTGGTTTGCCAAACAGCTAACTCGGGTTTAAGCGCGTAGGCAAACAAATTTTTTTGGTTTGCCAAACAGCTAACTCGGGTTGAAGCGCGTAGGCAGACAAATTTTTTTGGATTGCCAAACAGCTAACTCGGGTTTAAGCGCGTATGTAAACAAATTTTTTGGTTTGCCAAACAGCTAACTCGGGTTTAAGCGCGTAGAAAACGAATTTTTTGGTTTGCCAAACAGCTACCTCGGGTTTAAGCGCGTATGTAAACAAATTTTTTGGTTTGCCAAACAGCTAACTCGGGTTTAAGCGCGTAGAAAACGAATTTTTTGGTTTGCCAAACAGCTACCTCGGGTTGAAGCGCGTAGGCAAACAAATTTTATTGGTTTGCCAAACAGCTAACTCGGTTTCAAGCGCTTAGGTAAACAAATTTTTTGGTTTGCCAAACAGCTAACTCGGTTTCAAGCGCTTAGGTAAACAAATTTTTTGGTTTGCCAAACAGCTAACTCGGGTTTAAGCGCGTAGGCAAACAAATTTTTTTGGTTTGCCAAACAGCTAACTCGGGTTGAAGCGCGTAGGCAGACAAATTTTTTTGGATTGCCAAACAGCTAACTCGGGTTTAAGCGCGTAGGTAAACAAATTTTTTGGTTTGCCAAACAGCTAACTCGGGTTTAAGCGCGTAGGAAAACGAATTTTTTTGGTTTGCCAAACAGCTAACTCGGGTTTAAGCGCGTAGGTAAACAAATTTTTTGGTTTGCCAAACAGCTAACTCGGGTTTAAGCGCGTAGGAAAACGAATTTTTTGGTTTGCCAAACAGCTACCTCGGGTTTAAGCGCGTAGGCAAACAAATTTTTTTGGTTTGCCAAACAGCTAACTCGGGTTTAAGCGCGTAGGCAAACAAATTTTTTTGGTTTGCCAAACAGCTAACTCGGTTTCAAGCGCGTAGGTAAACAAATTTTTTGGTTTGCCAAACAGCTAACTCGGGTTTAAGCGCGTAGGCAAACAAATTTTTTTGGTTTGCCAAACAGCTAACTCGGGTTTAAGCGCGTAGGAAACGATATTTTTTGGTTTGCCAAACAGCTAACTCGGGTTTCAAGCGCGTAGGCAAACAAATTTTTTTGGTTTGCCAAACAGCTAACTCGGGTTTAAGCGCGTAGGCAAACAAATTTTTTTGGTTTGCCAAACAGCTAACTCGGGTTTAAGCGCGTAGGAAACGATATTTTTTGGTTTGCCAAACAGCTAACTCGGGTTTAAGCGCGTAGGCAAACAAATTTTTTTGGTTTGCCAAACAGCTAACTCGGGTTTAAGCGCGTAGGAAACGATATTTTTTGGTTTGCCAAACAGCTAACTCGGGTTTAAGCGCGTAGGCAAACAAATTTTTTGGTTTGCCAAACAGCTAACTCGGGTTTAAGCGCGTAGGAAACGATATTTTTTGGTTTGCCAAACAGCTAACTCGGTTTCAAGCGTGTAGGTAAACAAATTTTTTTGGTTTGCCAAACAGCTAACTCGGGTTTAAGCGCGTAGGCAAACAAATTTTTTTGGTTTGCCAAACAGCTAACTCGGGTTTAAGCGCGTAGGCAAACAAATTTTTTTGGTTTGCCAAACAGCTAACTCGGGTTTAAGCGCGTATGTAAACAAATTTTTTGGTTTGCCAAACAGCTAACTCGGGTTTAAGCGCGTAGGCAAACAAATTTTTTGGTTTGCCAAACAGCTAACTCGGGTTTAAGCGCGTAGGCAAACAAATTTTTTTGGTTTGCCAAACAGCTAACTCGGGTTTAAGCGCGTAGGCAAACAAATTTTTTTGGTTTGCCAAACAGCTAACTCGGGTTTAAGCGCGTAGGCAAACAAATTTTTTTGGTTTGCCAAACAGCTAACTCGGGTTTAAGCGCGTAGGCAAACAATCTTTTTGGTTTGCCAAACAGCTAACTCGGGTTTAAGCGCGTAGGCAAACAAATTTTTTTGTTTGCCAAACAGCTAACTCGGGTTTAAGCGCGTAGGCAAACAAATTTTTTTGGTTTGCCAAACAGCTAACTCGGGTTTAAGCGCGTAGGAAACGATATTTTTTGGTTTGCCAAACAGCTAACTCGGGTTTAAGCGCGTAGGCAAACAAATTTTTTGGTTTGGCAAACAGCTAACTCGGGTTTAAGCGCGTAGGAAACGATATTTTTTGGTTTGCCAAACAGTTAACTCGGGTTTAAGCGCGTAGGCAAACAATCTTTTTGGTTTGCCAAACAGCTAACTCGGGTTTAAGCGCGTAGGCAAACAAATTTTTTTAGTTTGCCAAACAGCTAACTCGGTTTCAAGCGCTTAGGTAAACAAATTTTTTGGTTTGCCAAACAGCTAACTCGGGTTTAAGCGCGTAGGCAAACAAATTTTTTTGGTTTGCCAAACAGCTAACTCGGGTTTAAACGCGTAGGAAACGATATTTTTTGGTTTGCCAAACAGCTAACTCGGTTTCAAGCGCGTAGGTAAACAAATTTTTTTGGTTTGCCAAACAGCTAACTCGGGTTTAAGCGCGTAGGCAAACAAATTTTTTTTGTTTGCCAAACAGCTAACTCGGTTTCAAGCGCTTAGGTAAACAAATTTTTTGGTTTGCCAAACAGCTAACTCGGTTTCAAGCGCTTAGGTAAACAAATTTTTTGGTTTGCCAAACAGCTAACTCGGGTTTAAGCGCGTAGGCAAACAAATTTTTTTGGTTTGCCAAACAGCTAACTCGGGTTTAAGCGCGTAGGCAAACAAATTTTTTTGGTTTGCCAAACAGCTAACTCGGGTTTAAGCGCGTATGTAAACAAATTTTTTGGTTTGCCAAACAGCTAACTCGGGTTTAAGCGCGTAGGAAAACGAATTTTTTTGGTTTGCCAAACAGCTAACTCGGGTTTAAGCGCGTAGGTAAACAAATTTTTTGGTTTGCCAAACAGCTAACTCGGGTTTAAGCGCGTAGGAAAACGAATTTTTTTGGTTTGCCAAACAGCTAACTCGGGTTTAAGCGCGTAGGCAAACAAATTTTTTTGGTTTGCCAAACAGCTAACTCGGGTTTAAGCGCGTAGGCAAACAAATTTTTTTGGTTTGCCAAACAGCTAACTCGGTTTCAAGCGCGTAGGTAAACAAATTTTTTGGTTTGCCAAACAGCTAACTCGGGTTTAAGCGCGTAGGCAAACAAATTTTTTTGGTTTGCCAAACAGCTAACTCGGGTTTAAGCGCGTAGGAAACGATATTTTTTGGTTTGCCAAACAGCTAACTCGGTTTCAAGCGCGTAGGTAAACAAATTTTTTTGGTTTGCCAAACAGCTAACTCGGGTTTAAGCGCGTAGGCAAACAAATTTTTTTTTTTGCCAAACAGCTAACTCGGGTTTAAGCGCGTAGGAAACGATATTTTTTGGTTTGCCAAACAGCTAACTCGGGTTTAAGCGCGTAGGCAAACAAATTTTTTTGGTTTGCCAAACAGCTAACTCGGGTTTAAGCGCGTAGGAAACGATATTTTTTGGTTTGCCAAACAGCTAACTCGGGTTTAAGCGCGTAGGCAAACAAATTTTTTGGTTTGGCAAACAGCTAACTCGGGTTTAAGCGCGTAGGAAACGATATTTTTTGGTTTGCCAAACAGCTAACTCGGGTTTCAAGCGCGTAGGTAAACAAATTTTTTTGGTTTGCCAAACAGCTAACTCGGGTTTAAGCGCGTAGGCAAACAAATTTTTTTGGTTTGCCAAACAGCTAACTCGGGTTTAAGCGCGTAGGCAAACAAATTTTTTTGGTTTGCCAAACAGCTAACTCGGGTTTAAGCGCGTAGGTAAACAAATTTTTTGGTTTGCCAAACAGCTAACTCGGGTTTAAGCGCGTAGGCAAACAATCTTTTTGGTTTGCCAAACAGCTAACTCGGGTTTAAGCGCGTAGGCAAACAAATTTTTTTGGTTTGCCAAACAGCTAACTCGGGTTTAAGCGCGTAGGCAAACAAATTTTTTTGGTTTGCCAAACAGCTAACTCGGGTTTAAGCGCGTAGGCAAACAAATTTTTTTGGTTTGCCAAACAGCTAACTCGGGTTTAAGCGCGTAGGCAAACAATCTTTTTGGTTTGCCAAACAGCTAACTCGGGTTTAAGCGCGTAGGCAAACAAATTTTTTTGGTTTGCCAAACAGCTAACTCGGGTTTAAGCGCGTAGGCAAACAAATTTTTTGGTTTGCCAAACAGCTAACTCGGGTTTAAGCGCGTAGGAAACGATATTTTTTGGTTTGCCAAACAGCTAACTCGGGTTTAAGCGCGTAGGCAAACAAATTTTTTGGTTTGCCAAACAGCTAACTCGGGTTTAAGCGCGTAGGAAACGATATTTTTTGGTTTGCCAAACAGCTAACTCGGGTTTAAGCGCGTAGGCAAACAATCTTTTTGGTTTGCCAAACAGCTAACTCGGGTTTAAGCGCGTAGGCAAACAAATTTTTTTAGGTTTGCCAAACAGCTAACTCGGGTTTCAAGCGCGTAGGTAAACAAATTTTTTGGTTTGCCAAACAGCTAACTCGGGTTTAAGCGCGTAGGCAAACAAATTTTTTTGGTTTGCCAAACAGCTAACTCGGGTTTAAGCGCGTAGGAAACGATATTTTTTGGTTTGCCAAACAGCTAACTCGGGTTTAAGCGCGTAGGTAAACAAATTTTTTTGGTTTGCCAAACAGCTAACTCGGGTTTAAGCGCGTAGGCAAACAAATTTTTTTGGTTTGCCAAACAGCTAACTCGGGTTTAAGCGCGTAGGAAACGATATTTTTTGGTTTGCCAAACAGCTAACTCGGGTTTAAGCGCGTAGGCAAACAAATTTTTTTGGTTTGCCAAACAGCTAACTCGGGTTTAAGCGCGTAGGCAAACAAATTTTTTTGGTTTGCCAAACAGCTAACTCGGGTTTAAGCGCGTAGGCAAACAAATTTTTTGGTTTGCCAAACAGCTAACTCGGGTTTAAGCGCGTAGGAAACGATATTTTTTGGTTTGCCAAACAGCTAACTCGGTTTCAAGCGCGTAGGTAAACAAATTTTTTTGGTTTGCCAAACAGCTAACTCGGGTTTAAGCGCGTAGGCAAACAAATTTTTTGGTTTGCCAAACAGCTAACTCGGGTTTAAGCGCGTAGGAAACGATATTTTTTGGTTTGCCAAACAGCTAACTCGGGTTTAAGCGCGTAGGCAAACAAATTTTTTTGGTTTGCCAAACAGCTAACTCGGTTTAAGCGCGTAGGCAAACAAATTTTTTGGTTTGCCAAACAGCTAACTCGGGTTTAAGCGCGTAGGAAACGATATTTTTTGGTTTGCCAAACAGCTAACTCGGGTTTAAGCGCGTAGGTAAACAAATTTTTTTGGTTTGCCAAACAGCTAACTCGGGTTTAAGCGCGTAGGCAAACAAATTTTTTTGGTTTGCCAAACAGCTAACTCGGGTTTAAGCGCGTAGGTAAACAAATTTTTTGGTTTGCCAAACAGCTAACTCGGGTTTAAGCGCGTAGGTAAACAAATTTTTTGGTTTGCCAAACAGCTAACTCGGGTTTAAGCGCGTAGGCAAACAAATTTTTTTGGTTTGCCAAACAGCTAACTCGGTTTAAGCGCGTAGGCAAACAAATTTTTTGGTTTGCCAAACAGCTAACTCGGGTTTAAGCGCGTAGGAAACGAAATTTTTTGGTTTGCCAAACAGCTAACTCGGGTTTAAGCGCGTAGGCAAACAAATTTTTTTGGTTTGCCAAACAGCTAACTCGGGTTTAAGCGCGTAGGCAAACAAATTTTTTTGGTTTGCCAAACAGCTAACTCGGGTTTAAGCGCGTAGGTAAACAAATTTTTTGGTTTGCCAAACAGCTAACTCGGGTTTAAGCGCGTAGGAAACGATATTTTTTGGTTTGCCAAACAGCTAACTCGGGTTTAAGCGCGTAGGCAAACAAATTTTTTTGGTTTGCCAAACAGCTAACTCGGGTTTAAGCGCGTAGGAAACGAAATTTTTTGGTTTGCCAAACAGCTAACTCGGGTTTAAGCGCGTAGGTAAACAAATTTTTTTGGTTTGCCAAACAGCTAACTCGGGTTTAAGCGCGTAGGCAAACAAATTTTTTTGGTTTGCCAAACAGCTAACTCGGGTTTAAGCGCGTAGGAAACGATATTTTTTGGTTTGCCAAACAGCTAACTCGGGTTTAAGCGCGTAGGCAAACAAATTTTTTGGTTTGCCAAACAGCTAACTCGGGTTTAAGCGCGTAGGAAACGATATTTTTTGGTTTGCCAAACAGCTAACTCGGGTTTAAGCGCGTAGGTAAACAAATTTTTTTGGTTTGCCAAACAGCTAACTCGGGTTTAAGCGCGTAGGCAAACAAATTTTTTTGGTTTGCCAAACAGCTAACTCGGGTTTAAGCGCGTAGGAAACGATATTTTTTGGTTTGCCAAACAGCTAACTCGGGTTTAAGCGCGTAGGCAAACAAATTTTTTTGTTTGCCAAACAGCTAACTCGGGTTTAAGCGCGTAGGAAACGAAATTTTTTGGTTTGCCAAACAGCTAACTCGGGTTTAAGCGCGTAGGCAAACAAATTTTTTTGGTTTGCCAAACAGCTAACTCGGGTTTAAGCGCGTAGGAAAACAAATTTTTTTGGTTTGCCAAACAGCTAACTCGGGTTTAAGCGCGTAGGAAACGAATTTTTTTGGTTTGCCAAACAGCTAACTCGGGTTTAAGCGCGTAGGTAAACAAATTTTTTTGGTTTGCCAAACAGCTAACTCGGGTTTAAGCGCGTAGGAAACAAATTTTTTTGGTTTGCCAAACAGCTAACTCGGGTTTAAGCGCGTAGGAAACGAATTTTTTTGGTTTGCCAAACAGCTAACTCGGTTTCAAGCGCGTAGGTAAACAAATTTTTTTGGTTTGCCAAACAGCTAACTCGGGTTTAAGCGCGTAGGAAACGAATTTTTTTGGTTTGCCAAACAGCTAACTCGGGTTTAAGCGCGTAGGAAACGAATTTTTTTGGTTTGCCAAACAGCTAACTCGGGTTTAAGCGCGTAGGAAACGAATTTTTTTGGTTTGCCAAACAGCTAACTCGGGTTTAAGCGCGTAGGTAAACAAATTTTTTTGGATTGCCAAACAGCTAACTCGGGTTTAAGCGCGTAGGAAACAATTTTTTTGGTTTGCCAAACAGCTAACTCGGGTTTAAGCGCGTAGGCAAACAAATTTTTTGGTTTGCCAAACAGCTAACTCGGGTTTAAGCGCGTAGGCAAACATATTTTTTGGTTTGCCAAACAGCTAACTCGGGTTTAAGCGCGTAGGCAAACAAATTTTTTTGGTTTGCCAAACAGCTAACTCGGGTTAAGCGCGTAGGCAAACAAATTTTTTGGTTTGCCAAACAGCTAACTCGGGTTTAAGCGCGTAGGCAAAGCGATATTTTTTGGTTTGCCAAACAGCTAACTCGGGTTTAAGCGCGTAGGCAAACAAATTTTTTGGTTTGCCAAACAGCTAACTCGGGTTTAAGCGCGTAGGAAACGATATTTTTTGGTTTGCCAAACAGCTAACTCGGGTTTAAGCGCGTAGGCAAACAAATTTTTTTGGTTTGCCAAACAGCTAACTCGGGTTTAAGTGCGTAGGAATCGAATTTTTTTGGTTTGCCAAACAGCTAACTCGGTTTCAAGCGCGTAGGTAAACAAATTTTTTTGGATTGCCAAACAGCTAACTCGGGTTTAAGCGCGTAGGAAACGAATTTTCTTGGTTTGCCAAACAGCTAACTCGGTTTCAAGCGCGTAGGTAAACAAATTTTTTGGTTTGCCAAACAGCTAACTCGGTTTCAAGCGCGTAGGTAAACAAATTTTTTTGGATTGCCAAACAGCTAACACGGGTTTAAGCGCGTAGGAATCGAATTTTTTTGGTTTGCCAAACAGCTAACTCGGTTTCAAGCGCGTAGGTAAACAAATTTTTTTGGATTGCCAAACAGCTAACACGGGTTTAAGCGCGTAGGAATCGAATTTTTTTGGTTTGCCAAACAGCTAACTCGGTTTCAAGCGCGTAGGTAAACAAATTTTTTTGGATTGCCAAACAGCTAACTCGGGTTTAAGCGCGTAGGAATCGAATTTTTTTGGTTTGCCAAACAGCTAACTCGGTTTCAAGCGCGTAGGTAAACAAATTTTTTTGGATTGCCAAACAGCTAACTCGGGTTTAAGCGCGTAGGAATCGAATTTTTTTGGTTTGCCAAACAGCTAACTCGGTTTTATGCGCGTAGGTAAACAAATTTTTTTGGATTGCCAAACAGCTAACTCGGGTTTAAGCGCGTAGGAAACAAATTTTTTTGGTTTGCCAAACAGCTAACTCGGATTTAAGCGCGTAGGAATCGAATTTTTTTGGTTTGCCAAACAGCTAACTCGGTTTCAAGCGCGTAGGTAAACAAATTTTTTTGGATTGCCAAACAGCTAACTCGGGTTTAAGCGCGTAGGAATCGAATTTTTTTGGTTTGCCAAACAGCTAACTTGGGTTTAAGCGCGTAGGAAACGAATTTTTTTGGTTTGCCAAACAGCTAACTCGGATTTAAGCGCGTAGGAATCGAATTCTTTTTGGTTTGCCAAACAGCTAACTCGGTTTTAAGCGCGTAGTTAAACAAATTTTTTTGGATTGCCAAACAGCTAACTCGGGTTTAAGCGCGTAGGAAACAATGTTTTTTGGTTTGCCAAACAGCTAACTCGGATTTAAGCGCGTAGGAATCGAATTTTTTTGGTTTGCCAAACAGCTAACTCGGTTTTAAGCGCGTAGGTAATGGTATTTTGTTTCACAAGTGCGGCTCTGTGGTACATTGCCCGAGCGAGGCGCAGCCGAGCCGGGCAATGTACCGACAGAGGTCGCACGAGTGAAACAACATAGCTTTATTTCACGACGGACGGGCAATCTGAACTTTGCCCGTCTGTTTTCAGTCTCGAGCGGGCAAAGTGCGGATTGCTCGCGCGTTTCAACAGTCGGGTAAAGCAGTACTTTATTTGACTGAAAACGGACGGGCAAAGTGAGGATTGCACGTCGGAGTGAAATAAACAAATTTTTTTGGATTGCCAAACAGCTAACTCGGGTTTAAGAGCGTAGGAATCGAATTTTTTTGGTTTGCCAAACAGCTAACTCGGATTTAAGCGCGTAGGAATCGAATTTTTTTGGTTTGCCAAACAGCTAACTCGGTTTTAAGCGCGTAGGTAATGGTATTTTGTTTCACAAGTGCGGCTCTGTGGTACATTGCCCGAGCGAGGCGCAGCCGAGCCGGGCAATGTACCGACAGAGGTCGCACGAGTGAAACAACATAGCTTTATTTCACGACGGACGGGCAATCTGAACTTTGCCCGTCTGTTTTCAGTCTCGAGCGGGCAAAGTGAGGATTGCACGTCGGAGTGAAATAAACAAATTTTTTTGGATTGCCAAACAGCTAACTCGGGTTTAAGAGCGTAGGAATCGAATTTTTTTGGTTTGCCAAACAGCTAACTCGGTTTCAAGCGCGTAGGTAAACAAATTTTTTTGGATTGCCTAACAGCTAACTCGGGTTTAAGTGCGTAGGAATCGAATTTTTTTGGTTTGCCAAACAGCTAACTCGGTTTCAAGCGCGTAGGTAAACAAATTTTTTTGGATTGCCAAACAGCTAACTCGGGTTTAAGCGCGTAGGAAACGAATTTTCTTGGTTTGCCAAACAGCTAACTCGGTTTCAAGCGCGTAGGTAAACAAATTTTTTGGTTTGCCAAACAGCTAACTCGGTTTCAAGCGCGTAGGTAAACAAATTTTTTTGGATTGCCAAACAGCTAACACGGGTTTAAGCGCGTAGGAATCGAATTTTTTTGGTTTGCCAAACAGCTAACTCGGTTTCAAGCGCGTAGGTAAACAAATTTTTTTGGATTGCCAAACAGCTAACACGGGTTTAAGCGCGTAGGAATCGAATTTTTTTGGTTTGCCAAACAGCTAACTCGGTTTCAAGCGCGTAGGTAAACAAATTTTTTTGGATTGCCAAACAGCTAACTCGGGTTTAAGCGCGTAGGAATCGAATTTTTTTGGTTTGCCAAACAGCTAACTCGGTTTCAAGCGCGTAGGTAAAAAAATTTTTTGGTTTGCCAAACAGCTAACTCGGTTTCAAGCGCGTAGGCAAACAAATTTTTTTGGATTGCTAAACAGTTAACTCGGGTTTAAGCGCGTAGGTAAACAAATTTTTTGTTTTCTAAACAGCTATTTCGGGTTTAAGCGCGTAGGCAAACAAATTTTTTTGGTTTGCCAAACAGCTAACTCGGGTTTAAGCGCGTAGGAAACGATATTTTTTGGTTTGCCAAACAGCTAACTCGGTTTCAAGCGCGTAGGTAAACAAATTTTTTTGGATTGCCAAACAGCTAACTCGGGTTTAAGCACGTAGGCAAACAAATTTTTTTGGTTTGCCAAACAGCTAACTCGGGTTTAAGCGCGTAGGTAAACAAATTTTTTGGTTTTACAAACAGCTATTTCGGGTTTAAGCGCGTAGGAATCGAATTTTTTTGGTTTGCCAAACAGCTAACTCGGTTTCAAGCGCGTAGGTAAACAAATTTTTTTGGTTTGCCAAACAGCTTACTCGGTTTTAAGCGCGTAGGTAAACAAATTTTTTTGGATTGCCAAACAGCTAACTCGGGTTTAAGCGCGTAGGAAACAAATTTTTTTGGTTTGCCAAACAGCTAACTCGGATTCAAGCGCGTAGGAAACGATATTTTTTGTTTGCCAAACAGCTAACTCGGGTTTAAGCGCGTAGGCAAACAAATTTTTTTGGTTTGCCAAACAGCTAACTCGGTTTCAAGCGCTTAGATAAACAAATTTTTTTGGCTTGCCAAACAGCTAACTCGGGTTTAAGCGCGTAGGCAAACAAACTTTTTGGTTTGCCAAACAGCTAACTCGGGTTTAAGCGCGTATGTAAACAAATTTTTTGGTTTGCCAAACAGCTAACTCGGGTTTAAGCGCGTAGGTAAACAAATTTTTTGGTTTGCCAAACAGCTAACTCGGTTTCAAGCGCGTAGGCAAACAAATTTTTTTGGTTTGCCAAACAGCTAACTCGGGTTTAAGCGCGTAGGCAAACAAATTTTGTTGGTTTGCCAAACAGCTTACTCGGGTTTAAGCGCGTAGGAAACGATATTTTTTGTTTGCCAAACAGCTAACTCGGGTTTAAGCGCGTAGGCAAACAAATTTTTTTGGTTTGCCAAACAGCTAACTCGGTTTCAAGCGCTTAGATAAACAAATTTTTTTGGCTTGCCAAACAGCTAACTCGGGTTTAAGCGCGTAGGCAAACAAACTTTTTGGTTTGCCAAACAGCTAACTCGGGTTTAAGCGCGTATGTAAACAAATTTTTTGGTTTGCCAAACAGCTAACTCGGGTTTAAGCGCGTAGGTTAACAAATTTTTTGGTTTGCCAAACAGCTAACTCGGGTTTAAGCGCGTAAGAAACGATATTTTTTGGTTTGCCAAACAGCTAACTCGGTTTCAAGCGCGTAGGTAAAAAAATTTATTTGGTTTGCCAAACAGCTAACTCGGGTTTAAGCGCGTAGGCAAACAAATTTTTTTGGATTGCCAAACAGCTTACTCGGGTTTAAGCGCGTATGTAAACAAATTTTTTGGTTTGCCAAACAGCTAACTCGGGTTTAAGCGCGTTGGTAAACAAATTTTTTGGTTTGCCAAACAGCTAACTCGGGTTTAAGCGCGTAGGCAAACAATCTTTTTAGTTTGCCAAACAGCTAACTCGGGTTTAAGCGCGTAGGCAAACAAATTTTTTTAGTTTGCCAAACAGCTAACTCGGGTTTAAGCGCGTAGGCAAACAAATTTTTTTGGTTTGCCAAACAGCTAACTCACGTTTAAGCACGTAGGCAAACAAATTTTTTGGTTTGCCAAACAGCTACCTCGGGTTTAAGCGCGTAGGAAACGATATTTTTTGGTTTGCCAAACAGCTAACTCGGGTTTAAGCGCGTAGGCAAACAAATTTTTTGGTTTGCCAAACAGCTAACTCGGGTATAAGCGCGTAAAATCGAATTTTTTTGGTTTGCCAAACAGCTAACTCGGTTTCAAGCGCGTAGGTAAACAAATTTTTTTGGATTGCCAAACAGCTAACTCGGGTTTAAGCGCGTAGGAATCGAATTTTTTTGGTTTGCCAAACAGCTAACTCGGTTTTATGCGCGTAGGTAAACAAATTTTTTTGGATTGCCAAACAGCTAACTCGGGTTTAAGCGCGTAGGAAACAAATTTTTTTGGTTTGCCAAACAGCTAACTCGGATTTAAGCGCGTAGGAATCGAATTTTTTTGGTTTGCCAAACAGCTAACTCGGTTTCAAGCGCGTAGGTAAACAAATTTTTTTGGATTGCCAAACAGCTAACTCGGGTTTAAGCGCGTAGGCAAACAAACTTTTTGGTTTGCCAAACAGCTAACTCGGGTTTAAGCGCGTATGTAAACAAATTTTTTGGTTTGCCAAACAGCTAACTCGGGTTTAAGCGCGTAGGTTAACAAATTTTTTGGTTTGCCAAACAGCTAACTCGGGTTTAAGCGCGTAAGAAACGATATTTTTTGGTTTGCCAAACAGCTAACTCGGTTTCAAGCGCGTAGGTAAAAAAATTTATTTGGTTTGCCAAACAGCTAACTCGGGTTTAAGCGCGTAGGCAAACAAATTTTTTTGGATTGCCAAACAGCTTACTCGGGTTTAAGCGCGTATGTAAACAAATTTTTTGGTTTGCCAAACAGCTAACTCGGGTTTAAGCGCGTTGGTAAACAAATTTTTTGGTTTGCCAAACAGCTAACTCGGGTTTAAGCGCGTAGGCAAACAATCTTTTTAGTTTGCCAAACAGCTAACTCGGGTTTAAGCGCGTAGGCAAACAAATTTTTTTAGTTTGCCAAACAGCTAACTCGGGTTTAAGCGCGTAGGCAAACAAATTTTTTTGGTTTGCCAAACAGCTAACTCACGTTTAAGCACGTAGGCAAACAAATTTTTTGGTTTGCCAAACAGCTACCTCGGGTTTAAGCGCGTAGGAAACGATATTTTTTGGTTTGCCAAACAGCTAACTCGGGTTTAAGCGCGTAGGCAAACAAATTTTTTGGTTTGCCAAACAGCTAACTCGGGTATAAGCGCGTAAAATCGAATTTTTTTGGTTTGCCAAACAGCTAACTCGGTTTCAAGCGCGTAGGTAAACAAATTTTTTTGGATTGCCAAACAGCTAACTCGGGTTTAAGCGCGTAGGAATCGAATTTTTTTGGTTTGCCAAACAGCTAACTCGGTTTTATGCGCGTAGGTAAACAAATTTTTTTGGATTGCCAAACAGCTAACTCGGGTTTAAGCGCGTAGGAAACAAATTTTTTTGGTTTGCCAAACAGCTAACTCGGATTTAAGCGCGTAGGAATCGAATTTTTTTGGTTTGCCAAACAGCTAACTCGGTTTCAAGCGCGTAGGTAAACAAATTTTTTTGGATTGCCAAACAGCTAACTCGGGTTTAAGCGCGTAGGAATCGAATTTTTTTGGTTTGCCAAACAGCTAACTTGGGTTTAAGCGCGTAGGAAACGAATTTTTTTGGTTTGCCAAACAGCTAACTCGGATTTAAGCGCGTAGGAATCGAATTTTTTTTGGTTTGCCAAACAGCTAACTCGGTTTTAAGCGCGTAGGTAAACAAATTTTTTTGGATTGCCAAACAGCTAACTCGGTTTCAAGCGCGTAGGTAAACAAATTTTTTTGGATTGCCAAACAGCTAACTCGGGTTTAAGCGCGTAGGAAACGAAATTTCTTGGTTTGCCAAACAGCTAACTCGGTTTCAAGCGCGTAGGTAAACAAATTTTTTGGTTTGCCAAACAGCTAACTCGGTTTCAAGCGCGTAGGTAAACAAATTTTTTGGTTTGCCAAACAGCTAACTCGGGTTTAAGCGCGTAAGAAACGATATTTTTTGGTTTGCCAAACAGCTTACTCGGTTTCAAGCGCGTAGGTAAAAAAATTTATTTGGTTTGCCAAACAGCTAACTCACGTTTAAGCGCGTAGGCAAACAAATTTTTTGGTTTGCCAAACAGCTAACTCGGGTTTAAGCGCGTAGGCAAACAAATTTTTTGGTTTGCCAAACAGCTAACTCGGTTTCAAGTGCGTAGGTAAACAAATTTTTTGGTTTGCCAAACAGCTAACTCGGGTTTAAGCGCGTAGGTTAACAAATTTTTTGGTTTGCCAAACAGCTAACTCGGGTTTAAGCGCGTAAGAAACGATATTTTTTGGTTTGCCAAACAGCTAACTCGGTTTCAAGCGCGTAGGTAAAAAAATTTATTTGGTTTGCCAAACAGCTAACTCGGGTTTAAGCGCGTAGGCAAACAAATTTTTTTGGATTGCCAAACAGCTAACTCGGGTTTAAGCGCGTATGTAAACAAATTTTTTGGTTTGCCAAACAGCTAACTCGGGTTTAAGCGCGTAGGTAAACAAATTTTTTGGTTTGCCAAACAGCTAACTCGGGTTTAAGCGCGTAGGCAAACAAATTTTTTTGGTTTGCCAAACAGCTAACTCGGGTTTAAGCGCGTAGGCAAACAAATTTTTTTGGTTTGCCAAACAGCTAACTCACGTTTAAGCACGTAGGCAAACAAATTTTTTGGTTTGCCAAACAGCTACCTCGGGTTTAAGCGCGTAGGAAACGATATTTTTTGGTTTGCCAAACAGCTAACTCGGTTTCAAGCGCGTAGGTAAACAAATTTTTTTGGTTTGCCAAACAGCTAACTCGGGTTTAAGCGCGTAGGCAAACAAATTTTTTTGGTTTGCCAAACAGCTAACTCGGGTTTAAGCGCGTATGTAAACAAATTTTTTGGTTTGCCAAACAGCTAACTCGGGTTTAAGCGCGTAGGTAAACAAATTTTTTGGTTTGCCAAACAGCTAACTCGGGTTTAAGCGCGTAGGCAAACAAATTTTTTTGGTTTGCCAAACAGCTAACTCACGTTTAAGCACGTAGGCAAACAAATTTTTTGGTTTGCCAAACAGCTACCTCGGGTTTAAGCGCGTAGGAAACGATATTTTTTGGTTTGCCAAACAGCTAACTCGGGTTGAAGCGCGTAGGCAAACAAATTTTATTGGTTTGCCAAACAGCTAACTCGGTTTCAAGCGCTTAGGTAAACAAATTTTTTGGTTTGCCAAACAGCTAACTCGGGTTTAAGCGCGTAGGAAACGATATTTTTTGGTTTGCCAAACAGCTAACTCGGGTTTATGCGCGTAGGCAAACAAATTTTTTTGGTTTGCCAAACAGCTAACTCGGGTTTAAACGCGTAGGAGACGATATTTTTTGGGTTGCCAAACAGCTAACTCGGTTTCAAGCGCGTAGGTAAACAAATTTTTTTGGTTTGCCAAACAGCTAACTCGGGTTTAAGCGCGTAGGCAAACAAATTTTGTTGGTTTGCCAAACAGCTAACTCGGGTTTAAGCGCGTAGGAAACGATATTTTTTGGTTTGCCAAACAGCTAACTGGGGTTTAAGCGCGTAGGCAAACAAATTTTTTGGTTTGGCAAACAGCTAACTCGGGTTTAAGCGCGTAGGAAACGATATTTTTTGGTTTGCCAAACAGCTAACTCAGTTTCAAGCGTGTAGGTAAACAAATTTTTTTGGTTTGCCAAACAGCTAACTCGGGTTTAAGCGCGTAGGCAAACAAATTTTGTTGGTTTGCCAAACAGCTTACTCGGGTTTAAGCGCGTAGGAAACGATATTTTTTGTTTGCCAAACAGCTAACTCGGGTTTAAGCGCGTAGGCAAACAAATTTTTTTTGTTTGCCAAACAGCTAACTCGGGTTTAAACGCGTAGGAAACGAAATTTTTTGGTTTGCCAAACAGCTAACTCGGGTTTAAGTGCGTAGGCAAACAAATTTTTTTGGTTTGCCAAACAGCTAACTCGGTTTCAAGCGCTTAGATAAACAAATTTTTTTGGCTTGCCAAACAGCTAACTCGGGTTTAAGCGCGTAGGCAAACAAACTTTTTGGTTTGCCAAACAGCTAACTCGGGTTTAAGCGCGTATGTAAACAAATTTTTTGGTTTGCCAAACAGCTAACTCGGGTTTAAGCGCGTAGGTAAACAAATTTTTTGGTTTGCCAAACAGCTAACTCGGTTTCAAGCGCGTAGGCAAACAAATTTTTTTGGTTTGCCAAACAGCTAACTCGGGTTTAAGCGCGTAGGGCAACAAATTTTTTTGGTTTGCAAAACAGCTAACTCACGTTTAAGCGCGTAGGCAAACAAATTTTTTGGTTTGCCAAACAGCTAACTCGGGTTTAAGCGCGTAGGCAAACAAATTTTTTGGTTTGCCAAACAGCTAACTCGGTTTCAAGTGCGTAGGTAAACAAATTTTTGGGATTGCCAAACAGCTAACTCGGTTTCAAGCGCGTAGGCAAACAAATTTTTTTGGTTTGCCAAACAGCTAACTCGGGTTTAAGCGCGTAGGCAAACAAATTTTTTTGGTTTGCCAAACAGCTAACTCACGTTTAAGCGCGTAGGCAAACAAATTTTTTGGTTTGCCAAACAGCTAACTCGGGTTTAAGCGCGTAGGAAACGATATTTTTTGGTTTGCCAAACAGCTAACTCGGTTTCAAGCGCGTAGGTAAACAAATTTTTTTGGTTTGCCAAACAGCTAACTCGAGCTTAAGCGCGTAGGCAAACAAATTTTGTTGGTTTGCCAGACAGCTAACTCGGGTTTAAGCGCGTAGGAAACGATATTTTTTGGTTTGCCAAACAGCTAACTCGGGTTTAAGCGCGTAGGCAAACAAATTTTTTGGTTTGCCAAACAGCTAACTCGGGTATAAGCGCGTAGGAATCGAATTTTTTTGGTTTGCCAAACAGCTAACTCGGTTTCAAGCGCGTAGGTAAACAAATTTTTTTGGATTGCCAAACAGCTAACTCGGGTTTAAGCGCGTAGGAATCGAATTTTTTTGGTTTGCCAAACAGCTAACTCGGTTTTATGCGCGTAGGTAAACAAATTTTTTTGGATTGCCAAACAGCTAACTCGGGTTTAAGCGCGTAGGAAACAAATTTTTTTGGTTTGCCAAACAGCTAACTCGGATTTAAGCGCGTAGGAATCGAATTTTTTTGGTTTGCCAAACAGCTTACTCGGTTTCAAGCGCGTAGGTAAACAAATTTTTTTGGATTGCCAAACAGCTAACTCGGGTTTAAGCGCGTAGGAATCGAATTTTTTTGGTTTGCCAAACAGCTAACTTGGGTTTAAGCGCGTAGGAAACGAATTTTTTTGGTTTGCCAAACAGCTAACTCGGATTTAAGCGCGTAGGAATCGAATTCTTTTTGGTTTGCCAAACAGCTAACTCGGTTTTAAGCGCGTAGTTAAACAAATTTTTTTGGATTGCCAAACAGCTAACTCGGGTTTAAGCGCGTAGGAAACAATGTTTTTTGGTTTGCCAAACAGCTAACTCGGATTTAAGCGCGTAGGAATCGAATTTTTTTGGTTTGCCAAACAGCTAACTCGGTTTTAAGCGCGTAGGTAATGGTATTTTGTTTCACAAGTGCGGCTCTGTGGTACATTGCCCGAGCGAGGCGCAGCCGAGCCGGGCAATGTACCGACAGAGGTCGCACGAGTGAAACAACATAGCTTTATTTCACGACGGACGGGCAATCTGAACTTTGCCCGTCTGTTTTCAGTCTCGAGCGGGCAAAGTGCGGATTGCTCGCGCGTTTCAACAGTCGGGTAAAGCAGTACTTTATTTGACTGAAAACGGACGGGCAAAGTGAGGATTGCACGTCGGAGTGAAATAAACAAATTTTTTTGGATTGCCAAACAGCTAACTCGGGTTTAAGAGCGTAGGAATCGAATTTTTTTGGTTTGCCAAACAGCTAACTCGGTTTCAAGCGCGTAGGTAAACAAATTTTTTTGGATTGCCTAACAGCTAACTCGGGTTTAAGTGCGTAGGAATCGAATTTTTTTGGTTTGCCAAACAGCTAACTCGGTTTCAAGCGCGTAGGTAAACAAATTTTTTTGGATTGCCAAACAGCTAACTCGGGTTTAAGCGCGTAGGAAACGAATTTTCTTGGTTTGCCAAACAGCTAACTCGGTTTCAAGCGCGTAGGTAAACAAATTTTTTGGTTTGCCAAACAGCTAACTCGGTTTCAAGCGCGTAGGTAAACAAATTTTTTTGGATTGCCAAACAGCTAACACGGGTTTAAGCGCGTAGGAATCGAATTTTTTTGGTTTGCCAAACAGCTAACTCGGTTTCAAGCGCGTAGGTTAACAAATTTTTTTGGATTGCCAAACAGCTAACACGGGTTTAAGCGCGTAGGAATCGAATTTTTTTGGTTTGCCAAACAGCTAACTCGGTTTCAAGCGCGTAGGTAAACAAATTTTTTTGGATTGCCAAACAGCTAACTCGGGTTTAAGCGCGTAGGAATCGAATTTTTTTGGTTTGCCAAACAGCTAACTCGGTTTCAAGCGCGTAGGTAAACAAATTTTTTTGGATTGCCAAACAGCTAACTCGGGTTTAAGCGCGTAGGAATCGAATTTTTTTGGTTTGCCAAACAGCTAACTCGGTTTTATGCGCGTAGGTAAACAAATTTTTTTGGATTGCCAAACAGCTAACTCGGGTTTAAGCGCGTAGGAAACAAATTTTTTTGGTTTGCCAAACAGCTAACTCGGATTTAAGCGCGTAGGAATCGAATTTTTTTGGTTTGCCAAACAGCTAACTCGGTTTCAAGCGCGTAGGTAAACAAATTTTTTTGGATTGCCAAACAGCTAACTCGGGTTTAAGCGCGTAGGAATCGAATTTTTTTGGTTTGCCAAACAGCTAACTTGGGTTTAAGCGCGTAGGAAACGAATTTTTTTGGTTTGCCAAACAGCTAACTCGGATTTAAGCGCGTAGGAATCGAATTCTTTTTGGTTTGCCAAACAGCTAACTCGGTTTTAAGCGCGTAGTTAAACAAATTTTTTTGGATTGCCAAACAGCTAACTCGGGTTTAAGCGCGTAGGAATCGAATTTTTTTGGTTTGCCAAACAGCTAACTCGGTTTCAAGCGCGTAGGTAAACAAATTTTTTTGGATTGCCAAACAGCTAACTCGGGTTTAAGCGCGTAGGAATCGAATTTTTTTGGTTTGCCAAACAGCTAACTTGGGTTTAAGCGCGTAGGAAACAATGTTTTTTGGTTTGCCAAACAGCTAACTCGGATTTAAGCGCGTAGGAATCGAATTTTTTTGGTTTGCCAAACAGCTAACTCGGTTTTAAGCGCGTAGGTAATGGTATTTTGTTTCACAAGTGCGGCTCTGTGGTACATTGCCCGAGCGAGGCGCAGCCGAGCCGGGCAATGTACCGACAGAGGTCGCACGAGTGAAACAACATAGCTTTATTTCACGACGGACGGGCAATCTGAACTTTGCCCGTCTGTTTTCAGTCTCGAGCGGGCAAAGTGCGGATTGCTCGCGCGTTTCAACAGTCGGGTAAAGCAGTACTTTATTTGACTGAAAACGGACGGGCAAAGTGAGGATTGCACGTCGGAGTGAAATAAACAAATTTTTTTGGATTGCCAAACAGCTAACTCGGGTTTAAGAGCGTAGGAATCGAATTTTTTTGGTTTGCCAAACAGCTAACTCGGTTTCAAGCGCGTAGGTAAACAAATTTTTTTGGATTGCCTAACAGCTAACTCGGGTTTAAGTGCGTAGGAATCGAATTTTTTTGGTTTGCCAAACAGCTAACTCGGTTTCAAGCGCGTAGGTAAACAAATTTTTTTGGATTGCCAAACAGCTAACTCGGGTTTAAGCGCGTAGGAAACGAATTTTCTTGGTTTGCCAAACAGCTAACTCGGTTTCAAGCGCGTAGGTAAACAAATTTTTTGGTTTGCCAAACAGCTAACTCGGTTTCAAGCGCGTAGGTAAACAAATTTTTTTGGATTGCCAAACAGCTAACACGGGTTTAAGCGCGTAGGAATCGAATTTTTTTGGTTTGCCAAACAGCTAACTCGGTTTCAAGCGCGTAGGTTAACAAATTTTTTTGGATTGCCAAACAGCTAACACGGGTTTAAGCGCGTAGGAATCGAATTTTTTTGGTTTGCCAAACAGCTAACTCGGTTTCAAGCGCGTAGGTAAACAAATTTTTTTGGATTGCCAAACAGCTAACTCGGGTTTAAGCGCGTAGGAATCGAATTTTTTTGGTTTGCCAAACAGCTAACTCGGTTTCAAGCGCGTAGGTAAACAAATTTTTTTGGATTGCCAAACAGCTAACTCGGGTTTAAGCGCGTAGGAATCGAATTTTTTTGGTTTGCCAAACAGCTAACTCGGTTTTATGCGCGTAGGTAAACAAATTTTTTTGGATTGCCAAACAGCTAACTCGGGTTTAAGCGCGTAGGAAACAAATTTTTTTGGTTTGCCAAACAGCTAACTCGGATTTAAGCGCGTAGGAATCGAATTTTTTTGGTTTGCCAAACAGCTAACTCGGTTTCAAGCGCGTAGGTAAACAAATTTTTTTGGATTGCCAAACAGCTAACTCGGGTTTAAGCGCGTAGGAATCGAATTTTTTTGGTTTGCCAAACAGCTAACTTGGGTTTAAGCGCGTAGGAAACGAATTTTTTTGGTTTGCCAAACAGCTAACTCGGATTTAAGCGCGTAGGAATCGAATTCTTTTTGGTTTGCCAAACAGCTAACTCGGTTTTAAGCGCGTAGTTAAACAAATTTTTTTGGATTGCCAAACAGCTAACTCGGGTTTAAGCGCGTAGGAAACAATGTTTTTTGGTTTGCCAAACAGCTAACTCGGATTTAAGCGCGTAGGAATCGAATTTTTTTGGTTTGCCAAACAGCTAACTCGGTTTTAAGCGCGTAGGTAATGGTATTTTGTTTCACAAGTGCGGCTCTGTGGTACATTGCCCGAGCGAGGCGCAGCCGAGCCGGGCAATGTACCGACAGAGGTCGCACGAGTGAAACAACATAGCTTTATTTCACGACGGACGGGCAATCTGAACTTTGCCCGTCTGTTTTCAGTCTCGAGCGGGCAAAGTGCGGATTGCTCGCGCGTTTCAACAGTCGGGTAAAGCAGTACTTTATTTGACTGAAAACGGACGGGCAAAGTGAGGATTGCACGTCGGAGTGAAATAAACAAATTTTTTTGGATTGCCAAACAGCTAACTCGGGTTTAAGAGCGTAGGAATCGAATTTTTTTGGTTTGCCAAACAGCTAACTCGGATTTAAGCGCGTAGGAATCGAATTTTTTTGGTTTGCCAAACAGCTAACTCGGTTTTAAGCGCGTAGGTAATGGTATTTTGTTTCACAAGTGCGGCTCTGTGGTACATTGCCCGAGCGAGGCGCAGCCGAGCCGGGCAATGTACCGACAGAGGTCGCACGAGTGAAACAACATAGCTTTATTTCACGACGGACGGGCAATCTGAACTTTGCCCGTCTGTTTTCAGTCTCGAGCGGGCAAAGTGCGGATTGCTCGCGCGTTTCAACAGTCGGGTAAAGCAGTACTTTATTTGACTGAAAACGGACGGGCAAAGTGAGGATTGCACGTCGGAGTGAAATAAACAAATTTTTTTGGATTGCCAAACAGCTAACTCGGGTTTAAGAGCGTAGGAATCGAATTTTTTTGGTTTGCCAAACAGCTAACTCGGTTTCAAGCGCGTAGGTAAACAAATTTTTTTGGATTGCCTAACAGCTAACTCGGGTTTAAGTGCGTAGGAATCGAATTTTTTTGGTTTGCCAAACAGCTAACTCGGTTTCAAGCGCGTAGGTAAACAAATTTTTTTGGATTGCCAAACAGCTAACTCGGGTTTAAGCGCGTAGGAAACGAATTTTCTTGGTTTGCCAAACAGCTAACTCGGGTTTAAGCGCGTAGGAAACGAATTTTCTTGGTTTGCCAAACAGCTAACTCGGTTTCAAGCGCGTAGGTAAACAAATTTTTTGGTTTGCCAAACAGCTAACTCGGTTTCAAGCGCGTAGGTAAACAAATTTTTTTGGATTGCCAAACAGCTAACACGGGTTTAAGCGCGTAGGAATCGAATTTTTTTGGTTTGCCAAACAGCTAACTCGGTTTCAAGCGCGTAGGTAAACAAATTTTTTTGGATTGCCAAACAGCTAACACGGGTTTAAGCGCGTAGGAATCGAATTTTTTTGGTTTGCCAAACAGCTAACTCGGTTTCAAGCGCGTAGGTAAACAAATTTTTTTGGATTGCCAAACAGCTAACTCGGGTTTAAGCGCGTAGGAATCGAATTTTTTTGGTTTGCCAAACAGCTAACTCGGTTTCAAGCGCGTAGGTAAAAAAATTTTTTGGTTTGCCAAACAGCTAACTCGGTTTCAAGCGCGTAGGCAAACAAATTTTTTTGGATTGCTAAACAGTTAACTCGGGTTTAAGCGCGTAGGTAAACAAATTTTTTGTTTTCTAAACAGCTATTTCGGGTTTAAGCGCGTAGGCAAACAAATTTTTTTGGTTTGCCAAACAGCTAACTCGGGTTTAAGCGCGTAGGTAAACAAATTTTTTTGGATTGCCAAACAGCTAACTCGGGTTTAAGCACGTAGGCAAACAAATTTTTTTGGTTTGTCAAACAGCTAACTCGGGTTTAAGCGCGTAGGTAAACAAATTTTTTGGTTTTACAAACAGCTATTTCGGGTTTAAGCGCGTAGGAATCGAATTTTTTTGGTTTGCCAAACAGCTAACTCGGTTTCAAGCGCGTAGGTAAACAAATTTTTTTGGTTTGCCAAACAGCTTACTCGGTTTTAAGCGCGTAGGTAAACAAATTTTTTTGGATTGCCAAACAGCTAACTCGGGTTTAAGCGCGTAGGAAACAAATTTTTTTGGTTTGCCAAACAGCTAACTCGGATTCAAGCGCGTAGGAATCGAATTTTTTTGGTTTGCCAAACAGCTAACTCGGTTTCAAGCGCGTAGGTAAACAAATTTTTTTGGATTGCCAAACAGCTAACTCGGGTTTGTCTCTCTCAAGTCAGATAGAGCAAATTTAAATGAACTTCTATAAGCGACTACTCCAGTTACCGAAAAATGCACACCAAGTTACATAATCAGGATCGAGACAGGTTCATCAAAGATGGAGAAAGAAATCCTTCTTAAGAGCTTTAAATTATTGGATCAAACTTCTTTCATTGCCAAACTGCCGTTACCCAAGAAGGATGTACGAGAAATAAAAGTTATTGGAATCTTCCCCGCCTGCTGCAAGGTCTGAACTGAATTAGGTCTAACTCCTGCGTCTAATGCTGGAACGAACACTGATTACCTAAGACATAATGAAGATGTCGAAATGATTAAACTTGCAATCCCAGTACTGGATAGAGTAGTTAGCCGTCTTAGTTTCTCCGAGGACGTTGAGAGAGCTCAACGTTCAACTTTTGCCCTCACTACAGAAATCTGAAGAACTTTAGCTCCCAACCTGTATCACCCTATCTTAGGCTTGATATTCCTATGACGTTTCGAAGAATTTTTGGAAATTGACGACTTTCTGGGAGTATTTTTTTAGTCCTGCGCTATAAGAGAGACGCATATAAGATAGACCTCACGAGAGAATGTCAACTATGCAACGATAACATCACAAAGTCAATCTCCCACCTCCTGAGTGAGTGTCCAATGCATAAAAACCTCAAAGAAAAATACTTGGCCGACAATGGTCTGTATGAAGTCCTCAACTACTCTTCAAGGGATCAATTGAACGATTTTTACTACTACATAGCATAAATATGCTGATGAGAAGATCATTTGCGCTGAATGACCACTTTTAATGCTTAATTAACAAGTCCTGGGTTTCTGCAAGTCATTGTATTTTTATGATTAACATAGGTCAGCTTTTTACTACATATGTTTATTAATTTTTTTTTTTTTTTCTATTTTCATATATTATTGTGTGTAAGTACGAAAGTGTTTGTAACAAAGTCGGTCTAGTCTAACACCTTGTAACGGGTCTTAACCTAAAAACAAGTAAATAAATAAAAAGTAAATCTCAGCGAATGTTATTGTTATGACTAGATATTTTATAACTTTTTATACAAATATATAAGATAATTGTTTGCATATTCCATTAATTTTAATAAAAAAATATTAGCTTTTTATCAAATTTATGTGCATAATGTTTAAAAACAAATAATCGTAAATATATTCGTCATTATCCGGACATTTCATATACACGTTGGGCACTATCCAGACAGTCAGGATAGTGTTCGGTCCCATTTTTTCCGAGACCAAATAAAAATGAGTTCCAGGAATTGGGTGATGGGTTATTTAGGAAGAGTTATTTTGGTTGGACCACGCAAACCTAGAAAAAGTTTTTATTGATGGGTTATTTTGGAAAAAATAAAAATAAAAAAAAGATGGGTTATTTTGGTTTTTTTAAATACGTGGATTGCGCGTAATTTGCCCTTAAAGAGGATGTATTATTACTTTAAGAATTTTTCATGTGGTAAGTACAGTGGTCACTATCCGTACATATTTATATATACATATACGACCGAGCTATACATTAATTAGATTTTAAATCGATGCCTACACTACGGAAAATACCAACTGTGATTTCTAAATACAGGGTGGCGTAGATTAATCGAAACGCGCATATATCTCGAAATGGAAGCTTTGTGGAAAAAAGTTTTTTAGATAAAAGTTGTTTGGTTTGGAGGGGGAAACAAAATAGTGGCTTCAGGTTTGAGCCCGGGGCCTTATGTTGGGCCCTATGGACCCAAAGTCCGGTTTTTTAAATGGGAACCCCTATTTTTTTTACCAAATTCGGAAAGAGCGGAAAATTTTACAATTTTTAGGTATTTTTTGAAATTTTTTTTGGGCCTTGTAAAGGCCGCGTAGGGCCCGTTTCTCTTTTACTCTGCTTAAATCCGAAAAACGCCTTTTTTGTATAGCACATGAAATGTAAAAGTTTTTAAGTTTAAAATTTCCAATAAAATGAGCCCAAAAAAATTGGGCTCGGGATCTCATATTGGGCCCTACGGACACAAAGTCCGGTTTTTAAATGGGAACCCCTATTTTTTTTTACAAAATTCGAAAAGAGCGGAAAATGTTACTATTTTTAGGTATTTTTTGAATTTTTTTTGGGCCCTTATGAGGCCCAGCGAGCTCCAAAAAATCACATTTATCATTGACAGCGTTATTTTCGAGAAAAAGTATTTTTTGTAAAACACATGCACAAAGTTTTTTAGTTTAAGATTTTCAACATGATTAGCCCAAAAAAATTGAGCCAGGGCCTCTTATTGGGCCTCATGGACATAAACCCAATTTTTTTCAGCAGATTCTGAAAGAGCGGACAATTTCAAGATTTTAAATTATTTTGAAAAAGTTTTTTGGACCCTATCTAGGTCCAGCAAGCCCCAATTTAGTGGAAAAATTAAAAGTAAAAATAAACAACAAACAAACATTATTATTCTCTATAAACTGAAAGCCTGCGAACTGCACACGATACATAAGTAAATAGGAACTTTGTATTTGTATTTTTGTATTTGTATTCCTGGCAACCTCGCTTGTAAGTAAAGACCCATTACAAGGGGGGTATCAACCACATATGTGTGAGGGACCCACGCCACCTACTCTAAGTTGTTTTATACAGTTGTCTCTGTTTTGCCTTTCTCATGCTTTTTAACGTGGTTTCTGCCCAATTCTCGTTTTTGTGTCCCTACTCTAATAACCCCCTTAAGAAACCCCGATTGAGCGAATCTCTCGAGCGATGCTTGCATTTTGGTTTTCGGGGACTCAGTCGACCCTACTAGCCGCAAGCGCATCGGGATACTCAAGCTCAACCCGGTTAAGTAGTCAGCCTTACACACTTTTTCCGGTCGGGCATCGGTCGACTTTATTCCTCCGATTCGGACTCGCGGCTGGTCAATGTTTTCGGAGAGAATTTAGTCGGCCATTAGGATGTCCGAGTTGGAACAAGTGATGTAGGGCATCCTTACCTCACCTAAGCTACAGTGGACTTAATCCCGACAATTTTAACGCGTGAAAAAACACTCGAAAAAATCGCCGAGACCCGGGCTCGAACCCACGACCCCAAGATTGGAAGGCGCGTGCTCTAGCTCGGAGCCACTGCGGCTCAAGTAAATAGGAACTTAGTTGCACACGATAGATAAGTAAAATAATTTTTTTGATACATAAATAAATTAATTTTTTTTAAATTATCCATTCAGTAATTGCTCGAACTGGACACCGTTTTGTTGAATGCTTGCGTTTACTTTTTTCGACTTTTTGTGCATTTGTTTCACAAATAATACTTTTTCTCGAAAATAACGCTGTCAATGATAAATGTGATTTTTCGGAGCTCGCTGGGCCTCATTAGGGCCCAAAAAAAATTTCAAAAAATACCTAAAAATAGAAAAATTTTCTGCTCTTTCCGAATTTTGTAGAAAAAATAGAGGTTCCCAATTAAAAACTGGACTTTTGTCCGTAGGGCTCAATATGAGATCCCGAGCCCAATTTTTTTGGGCCCATTTTATTCGAAATTTTAAACTAAAAAACTTTTACATTACATGTGTCATACAAAAAAGGCGTTTTTTCGGATTTAAGCAGAGTAAAAGAGAAACAGGCCCTACGCGGCTTCCACAAGGCCCAAAAAAAATTTCAAAAAATACCTAAAAATCGTAAAATTTTTCGCTCTTTCCGAATTTGGTAAAAAAAATAGGGGTTCCGATTTTTAAAAAACCGGACTTTTGGTCCGTAGGGCCCAACATAAGGCCCCGGGCCCAAACCCGAAGCCGCCATTTTGTTTCCCCCTCCAAACCAAACAACTTTTATCTAAAAAACTTTTTTCCACAAAGCTTCCATTTCGAGATATATGCGCGTTTCGATTAATTTACGCCACCCTGTATATGCTACTTATAATAGTAACTATTTATAATACTAGGACCCTTCAGCGCGCTGCAAGCGCGCATAGGAAAAAAACAACAATTGTAACCTTAAATTGCACTTTTCGAATATTTTAAAAAACCTTCTCCACCAATCAGCTCACGAATAAAAAGTTTACGCAATATGGCGCTAGCTCTTATTTAATAGTGGAATAACTTTTACAAAAAAACGCTATAACACTTTTATTACGAAAAAAAGGTATAAAAAAGTATATAATCAGCGTTCTAAACGATTACAAACTGGTTTTTTAAAAAATTAAGCTTTTGGCTCTTATTATGTGAGGATAAAGGTAAAAGTTAACAATATTGTAGCAAAATGATAAATTTTCGAGTATACTAATATGAGGAGCATGTGAAAAAAAGGTTTACAACGTAAGAGGGGAAGGTTAAAAAAAAGATAAAAAAGACTAACTTATGAGCTCGTGAGGAGAACATGTAGAATTAAACAAATAGACTTTCGGTAACGATTTTACAATCGTAATAAAAGGGTGTAGCAGAAACATCTCCCTGGTATTCAAAACATTTCCTGTAAATTATAAAACAACACTATTTACAAGAATGAAACCTAATTTAGAAAAAATTATTCACAATAAGTTTTTTTCTCAATATGTTTACTGCTACAAAGCTGTTTGAAATCGTTCCATAATATTAATACCTTCTATTTAAATAATTTATTTATATTTTGTTATTTATTCAACTAAATGATAACTATAAAATCAAATCTTAAGCATTTTCAGGTATTAAAAACAATTTTTTTTTTTTTTTTTTTTTTTTTTTTTTTTTACTAGTCTCTCTTAGCGCGCAATTGTATTACATTATCTAATAATCTAAAACAAATTTTGTCGAAGCTTCATCTAAATTAACCTACAATAAGTTATATATACCCTTTACCTTTGCCGCTACATTCAGAGTCCATTTAAACTTTCGTGGTTATGAATTCATTGGTTTTGGTTATATACTAATAATTATTATTTTCATGATTTTAATCAGATAATTTCGAACACTTGAATAAATAATTATTTTTTATCAAATCTATTCTCTAAATGTTTGAATTGAATTGTAATATAAAAATTAAAAATAAAAATTCAAATTTTAAATTTTGTTTTTCAACCAATCACATCACGAATAATATGCTGACATTCTTTTTGGGTTCTCTCTTTTATCTTAGGATTAGGATCTTAGAATCTTAGGATCTTAGGATACCAATAAAATGAAAACTAAAAAAAACACGTAGCATATGTTTGACCTCTTTCTGCCTCCCTCTGCGTGGCTTATCATAGGTTTTTGAAAACTCCCCTTTCCTTCAAAAGGAACCGTGTTCTATGGGCACTTCTTAAGGTAGTTTAAAAAAAATACCAAAATTTTTATACTATAATACTAAAATTTTAACCTTAACCTGTGACGATTTGACACTATTTTCAGTAATTATGCATTTAAGAAAAAAAAATAAGGTAATTTCAGATAAAAAAACAATTTCTGTAAAATATAGTTTTTTTCTAAAGTTTTTTAAAATGTACATATTTTGTAGATTAAGAGGAAATGAAAATACTTTTGTTTTTAATATTGAGATATCTGTATTTGAAATAATAATACTATTTTATATAAAATAATTTTTTCTATTTAAAAGTGTTACAGTAAAGATTATCAAATTGATCAAATGAAATAATTTGAATTAATACAATTTTTTAATGTTTTTCTATAAATTTTTCTGTAAATGTAAGTAGTCATATAATGATTGAAAAAAAAAACTATAAATATTTTATGAAAAATTACTTAACAAATTTCATATACTTTAGGAAAAAAACGATTTATCAAAAATTATATTCAATTATTTGAAAAAGTTAAGAACAGTGAAAAAAAAACAGTCAGCCTCCTATAATTTTAGGTATTTTACATGAAATAAAAAAGCAGCAAACTAATAAAAGGTCCCCGTTTGACCCTTTTTTTTTTTTCTTCTTCTTCTTCTTCTTCTTCTACACATTTATGTTAGAAGTATGCTTATGTTTCACAATAATGTGGTTCGTTAAAAATTAATGTATTTGATCATTTAAATGATTGTTTTTTTTTATTATTATTCATGAAGACAATGACTTAAGTATTACGAGAGATACATGTTACCAATTTCATCGAATATTCAATACTTAGTGTAATATTATTATAAGATATACAAATACAACAAAATTAAAAATGTTGTGTAACTTTTATCCGCTAAACTCCTTCTTTATTTATTCGGTTTCGTGATTTTTATCTCCTCTCTACATATGCTTTCCTACTCGACAAGTTTACCACTTGCAGCTTTTATGGAAAAAATGTGATGACTTATTTAAACTGACATCACTTACATTGGGGTATATGATAAATGCACTCAGTGATTTGCTGTTTAAATTATGCTAAAATTGAAAAAATATATATATATATATTTTATGTATACATAATTATTATGATCAATTGTGTCGATTAATTGAGCAAAATTTATTTTATTTCAATTTACCTGCAATGCCAGCTATTGCTTCCGATGCAAAGTACTTAACGTCAACATCGGTATCTGTATTCAATTTATCAAGAACAGGTTTTACTTGTGTTTGTACTGCATTGGCTTTGAGATATGGCCCAATTCGTTGAAGTGTTTTTGCGACATTAAATCTAACGTTAGCTACGTTATCATTAGCCATCGTCAAAACAGTTGGAAGCATGACATCTGTTGTAATTTCTGGACCACAAACCTCAGCTAATACCTGCAGTTAATTTTATAATAATTATTATTTTGTCTTTTAAAAGCATTATTTTAAGAATTACAGTCCAAATAAGCACTAAAATAGTTTTAAGTTTAGCATACAACTTATTTGGTTTAGTTCAATTATTTTATTTTTATTATTTATTTATATTTTTTTTTCATAATTGGCAACCTCGCTTCTGTGTAAAGACCCATTACATGTTGGTATCAACCACGTATGTGTGAATGACCCACCCCGTCCTACTCTAGTTTTTAACAATAGGGTTGGCAACTTTTTAAAATTTATAGTATTTTTTGCTTATTTAGTTAGAATGTCGAAAAATAATAGTCACGTATTTTTTCTTTAAAAAAAAAAAAAAAAAAAAAAAACTAAAATTGAAGGAACTATATACAAATGTTTAAAATTTTAAAAATTTCAATACATTTAGATATACTTCTAATGGGATTTCGGTCCAATGACGTCATCAGACCGTAGTTTAAAAAACTTTTCTTAATTTTTTTCTTGATCAATTTTGATTTAAAAATTCTAAAAAAATTTTAAAATTCGTTAAAAATCAAGCACTTTTAGAAAAAAATATTTTCAAAGTACCGGTTGCCAACCCATTGTCTCTGCTTTAAATTGTGCTTTTTAACGTGGTTTCTTCTTAATTCTCGTTTTTATATCCCTACTCTAAGAACTCCACTTAATGAACCTCAGATTGATCTCGGGGACTCAGTTGAACCTACTAACCCCAAGCGCTTCGGGATATTTACTCGAGCCCAACTCGGTAAATTATACCGGTACCTTACACATTTTTTCCGATCTGGAATCAGTCAACTTTACTCCTCTGATTTGGACTCGCGGTTGGCCAATATTTTCAGCAAGAATTTAGTCGGCCTTTAGGATGTCCAAGTTGGAAAAATTGATACAGCATATCTTACCTCACCTGAGCATCGGTTGATTCAGCCCCGACAATTTTAACGCATGAAAAAACACTCGCCGCAATTGCCAAGACTCGAGCTCGATCCCACAACCCCAATGTTGGGATTCGAGCGCTCTAAACCTTGAGAAACTGTGGCTTCGTTTGGTTTGGTTTTATGTACTTATGTACACAAAATCAAAAAAGTAAATAAATAAATAAATAAAATGAAATTATACTAACATTGATACAAAATAGACAAGTCATTCTATGTAGATAATTTTGATCCCTAGACATTGCTAGAACTTTTGGAATTACTGTGTTTTGTGCCCACTCTGGACCAAATTTTTCAACAAGTTTTTTAAGATTTAATGTAGCTGCTTCTCGAATTGCATAAACATGATCCACTAGCCATGTCATACACAAAGAATTAAGCTTTTCGTCAAAAAATTCCACACCAAGTTGACCTGCTAATAAAGGCATGTATCTAAAGGAACAAAAAAAAAAAAAAAAAAAAAAAAAAAACTATAATAATGCGTAAATATACAAATAAAATTTTTAAATTATAATTTACAATACAAGGTACAAATGCTTTCTTTTACACGAGGCTTTTCTTGAATACACAAATGTAAAAAGTTGCAAGAATGTAAAATAAAATACTGACGCTCAAATATAATAATTTAATATCGTAGTTTGCAACATAGACTCTAAAAAAATATATAATTTTTTTTTTTTATTTAATATGAAATTAACCAACTTAAACATAGCTATAATAATTATAGTAAAAAAAATTTGCCAACTGCCGTATACCCTGATAGCTCTAAAATTGACGTAATTTTCCCATTTGGGACCAAGGGAAAACCAGAATAGATATTAAAAAACTAATTACAAGAAAACCTGTATTTAAAAAAAATTAAAATTACTTGTTTTTTCTTTTTTTAATTTTTATTGTTAAAACATTTGTTTAAACAAATTAGAAAAAATGTTAAAATTTTTATAAACTATTAGTTGCCTTTCGATTCTTTGACAAAAATCATCTATCCGATTTTTTGATCAGACGCTTAGGTCTTTTGCGCTCAAACTCGACAGGCGTGTCTGAGATCACCACTATAAAACCATGATGTTTGAGCGCTCGTAGCAAAAGATCTAAGCGTCTGATCGAAAAATCGGATGGATGATTTTCGTATCATTTTTTATAAAAAAAAAAACAAAAGCAACTAATAGTTTATAAAAATTTTAACATTTTATCTAATTTGTTTAAACAAATAATGTTTAAAAAATAAAAATTAAAAAAAGAAAAAACACGTAATATTAATTTTTTTAAAATACAGGTTTTCTAATAATTGGTTTTTTAATATCTATTCTGGTTTTCCCTTGGTCCCAAATGGGTCAATAACATTAATTACTTAGTAATTTTATGTTTAAAAGAAAAAAAAAATAACTCACTCAATGATTGCTAGCCTGACTCTCCATTTTGAATCTTCTGCTAATTCTACTATAGCTGGTAAAAGTGATTGTGAAAGTTGCTGGATACCAATAACTTCATTCACGCAATCAAGATTACTAATTATGTTTAAACGTACTTCAGGACATTCATCTTTCAGTTGTGATAAAAAGAGTGGTAATAAATGTTCAATAGTGCTGAAAAAGTTAAATTCAAATTATTAAAATAGTAAAAAAATAAATAAATAATAATATAAATTTATATGAATTTAAATTTTTTTATTAATATTAAGCTTATTTCTAAAAATTTAATCAAGTGGTTGCTAAAATATTATAAACTATTGCTCATATGCAAATGTTAGTACCTAGTGACACACGCAAAGTTCATTTGGCGTTAAGCTCTTCAATTAATCTGTTTAAAACCTCAATAAACACTAAAAAAAAGTTTCTACAATAACTCAAAATTACTACAAATCACTTTAAACCAATAAAGAAATTAGATTGTCGCCGATCTGACAAGCGACGGGAAACTCACCACTAAGCATTGCTCGCAAAGTTCGTTTAGCAATGTTGGACTCCTTCCGCGTTTTTTCGCAACGAGTGACGTTGAAGAAGTATAAAATAGTTGTATGCTACGCTTATTTATTAAGTTTATTAAAAAATAACATTTAGTTATTTTTGTCACGCTACCATAAAAATGCGTAAAATTTTTTGAAATGCATTTTTTTTTTTTTTTTTTTTTTATCTCTGAGTTGTATGGTTTAAATTAAGTATTGATAACTTTCAAATTATTTTTTGTAATACATACATATATATAATTTTAAAAATGAACTGTCGATGAAAAACATCACGTGATTTAATTTACGCAATCTATCAATTCTATGATTTAATTTTTCTTGTTATATAATTTATTAACAAAGTATTTTATTATTCTATAACTAAATCTATACAATTGAGTTATATCATTAATGAGCGTTCAGTAGATGATTGTTTTAAAATATATACAAACATTCGAGAGGGTAAAAAAAATCCAAAAATAAATCCACAGTGCATTACACTACCCTTACGTTTTCAGCTTAATATAATTTGCACTTAAAAAATGGTGAAATTTCAACCTAGTGATATAATAATCGTATGAGGATTAAAATCCTAAAGCTTGGTAGAGCTTAAACGTCGAGTGTTTTTTAAACCGACTGCCGTGAAAGCGCACTGCGCTTTATAATGTATTGAATTTCTGTTTCAGGTTAGTATGCACAAGAGAAAAACAATATCAGGAAGATTATTTTTTTTGGGAATACATTCCTAAAATTTTATAAAAGTTTTTGTTTATTTTCGTTTTTTGTACAATATATACATATACATATATTTTAATATTTAAGCTGTTAAAATTTTTTATTTGGCTCTATAATTAACACATTACCGCCCATGGAAAAACCAAAAGAGATATCAAAAAATAGCAGATACGTGCCTCTTCTTTTTTCAATTTTCATTGTTTATTTAGTTAGTTTTTTGATATCTTTTTTGGTTTTTCCATGGGCGATAATGGGTTAATATTTACCAAAACCCATGCGAATAAAAACAATTTTGACATTGCATACGATAAATCCGCTAAAACTATTTTCGATACACGATTGATAAATAATCAATCAAGAATGGTGTGTTATCACCCTCGCTTCGCTCCAGCGCTAACCATGGATTGCTTACTATTGCAATTGAATCAAAATCTTAGCCTCATGAAAAAAAATTAAGGTTTGCATGCCTTGAAAGGTTTCAAAATAGTAAAAGATAGTAGAAATTATGGAAAATTGATGATTTAAAATTTCAATTCATTGCCCTAATAAAGATATTGAAAAATCCATGGGTAAAGTTGTTCGAAATGACTTATCGATAGTGTAATTATATTCCGAGGAAAGAATATTAAGATTATAGGGAGTTTACAGGTTTTAAAGTTTAGATATTTTTCTTGATTTTCAGCTTTGACAGATCAAAAAAGTTTTTATCATTTTTTTGCCTGTGCATACAGCATGAAATGTAATTAAATTAGGAATACATTCCCAAATTTTTTTTAAGTACAATCATTTATAACTAGGCTGAAATTTTGCCGGCAGTCCTCTTAAAACTCCACGCCTTTTGCAATTTTATGATTCCATTTAAATGCCTGATAACTTACACATCCAGTGTACAAAAAACAAAAACTCTCAAGTCTCAACAGTCCCAACGATCACTCCACCCAATAAAATCGTTAAAGCAAACAGTAACTACGGATTATATGAAAAAATAAATTTTCCTGATATGGGTGTAAGCTATTGACTTTATGTTATCGTCTGCATTTGGGCGCGGCGTAGCGATCACAACTCGGTGCGTAATAGAATTTTTTACTCGCTCGTTGCTAAAACACTAGTTAAAAAAATGCTATTTAGATCTATTGTGTAAAGCTATACATTTAAATCGCGAGCATCAAATACTCTCGATTTGAATGCATAGCTACGAATACTAATTGTTAATCATATTTTATTCAACAGGGTCATGCAATATCTTATATTTGAACTCGCTGTAAATTTAGGCTATTATTCAACGCTGTGATGATAAGAAATCAAGATGTAAAAGTATAACTTCTACCGCGTATTTTACACGTCAAAAAGTATTTATTACATAGACTAATCGAATAAAGATTTTCACCCGAATAATATAAGCTTTTGCTTTGATTTTAACAACTCACCCCAAATAACTCTACCGGCTAGTACAATGTACATACATTTTAATATATATTAAGTTGTACATATATATGAGGGTGGGGTGAATAGAACGTAGGGTGAATGGAACGATTACTAATAACTTGGTAAAAAAAAAATTTAATCTAATAATAAAAAATATAGTCAGAAAGCTTATGCTCTAAACCAATTTTTCGAATAATTAAATAGTTAAAAATATCATTAAACTCGGATAAAAAATTAGGATACCGCAACTTGACGTTTTCTTTCACAAAATGGTTTTTTAGTGTTTTTTTTATCTCATAAAGACTCGATACAGTTCTAGTAAAACGAGAAAAAAAAACAAGATTGCCGAGCGCGAGCGTCGGTCGGTCGTGCCTTTTATGCATTGCGTGGAGCATGGCAATGCATAGGTACCTTGCATCACGCGGAGCGGTAGCAGAACGTACCGATGCAAGGGCGAAGGTGTTTTTGCTCAAAATTTTTTTAAAGTCCCAGGCTTGCGCAGCAACCGTACCCGGCAAGTCATCTGGCCGCTTGAGCGTAGCGAAAAGGCCAGAGGGCGCGCTAGTTTAATAAATAATTCGGTTTTCATAATGGGGCCCTCAACCTCAAAGTACCCCGATTCATGGTTTTCACAAGCGCTGGTCCATTAATACGGGCATTTTCAGTGAAGCCTCGTTTACCCCAATTAATAGTACATTAATTGGGGTAAACGAGATATATTAAAATGTATTTGTATCCGTCTAGCCCTTATGGGTTCTGAGATATTAATTAAAGTTGAAAAATCAATTCCATCTAAAATCTGAGAGAGGTCGATTCGACTATCTAACCCGGCTACACCCTTTATCGAAAGTATCAATTTTACGAGTAAACAATTGTAAAAGTTTGTAAAAGCGAGTAAAAGATTGTAAAAGCACGTACATACTGAGAACGTATGTTTGAGAAATTGTAGCGCGAATATTTTGGAAATTTTCCTAACGTACGTTTATATACATAAATAAAAAATTATAAATATTTAGTTAGAACGACTGTATCTAAGAAAAAGTTTAGGGAATACAGTCGAAAATCACTAAAATTTTGTGACCGAAAAGATTTTTTCATTGTAGTCGCACTCTCGACTACAATGAAAAAACAATTTTTCACTGCGACAGATCAGCTATTTTCCGCTGCATAGTGTGCTTAAAGCGAAGTCAGGCTCGTGCCATCGGTGAAAAAGTTTTAGATAAATTCTGAAGCGAATTTTCATCGAATATTAATTTTTTTGGACTCAAAATAAAGCTTGTGATCTTAGTTTGCGGGCTATAGAGCTATTTGTTGCAAATTCATTTTCATTTATTTTTCAAATAACTTTAAGTCATAATCGGACATGAGAGGCTAAGTCATTACTTAAAATTAAATTAAAAATACAGGAATCGGAAAATTAAAAAAAAGACTCTGTAGCCCACAAACTAAGATTACAAGCTTTAAGTTGAGTCCAAAAAAATTAAAATCCGATGAAAATTCACTTCAGAATTCATCTAAAACTTTTTCATCGATGATACAGCACGAGGTGTAGGCGAGCCCGCCGAAGGCGATCTAGTGCTGTAAACATTTCGCTCGAGTCCGGATACGTTTTCGTCTCAAGTTATCAACAATACTTTTTATTGTAATATCCCTCTCGAAACGTTCTTCAGACCTGTTTTCGATGAAGACTCACTTTCTGTCGCACTGAATCAGTTGGGAGATCGATTCCATGAAAAAATCTACGACGAAGAAATCTACGACGAAAAAATCTACGAAACATTGATCTACGAACGAAAAAATCTACGATTAATAAATATACAATTAATATTCGAGAAAATAGAAAGTTTAATATTAAAATGAAAAACAAATTTTAAAAAAATTCAATTAATTGAAAACAAAAACAAAGCTCCGAAGAATCCAAACAAAATCATTAAGTTTGATTGTCTACTAATAATAAACAAACTGTTTCTCACATCCCTTATAACAGAGAAAAGAAAAAAAATTTTTTATTCGAACTAGATTTTGGTTGGAACTAAATATTATGGCACGCCTCTGTGGCCCTTCGGGTCCCACGGCGCGCATTGTTTTAAAAAATAACCCGTTAGTGTTTTATTAAAAATCAATTTTTTTCTCACGTTTGTATAAATTCACTGTTCAAAATCAAAAGAAACTTCATTATAACTATTAAATGGAAATATCCCCTCAACTATTTACATACAAATGTAACCAAATCAATCATAATAGTAAAATTGAGTAATATTACATACAAATGTAAACAAATCAAACATAATAGTAATAATCGTAGATTTTTTCGTAGTAGATTTTTATTCGTGGATTTTTTCGCGTAGATTTTTACATCGTAGATTTTTTCGTGCTACCGTGCTGTAAATATTCACTCTCGTCCGAATACAGGTTTTTCGTTTCTTATTGTCTAAAGTACTATTAGTAGATCAATAGATCTTAACGGCTTGCACAGGAGTGTCACCCATTTATAAAACAAATAATACGAATAAATAACAACTGTAATGGTAATAAATTAATTAGTAATTATAGTTTATAAGATTTAACCTACTTGATTTTGCCAAGAATTGGACTGAGACCCATTATAACACTGGCCAATGCTGATTTGACATGCTGATTGGGATCGGCAACGAGTTCTTTGACGTATGGCAGTATGTTCGTCATAATGATGGATTCTTGATAGAAAGAATCAAGATTTTGACAAAAATCGCGTACCTTATCGGCCGCTGCAGCCCTCACCTCTGCCTCTGTGTCTTTAAGTAGAACTTGGAATGCTGGTACTAAATCGGAACGCGTTATTTCTTGACCGACTGCTTTTTGTAAATCAGTAAATTTGTCAGCGACCATATAACGCACGCGCCAGGATTGATCAGTTGCGCATTGACGCAGGGTTGGCATGACAAGTTGTTCTACATCTTCCTGTTGTAAAAGAGTTGCAATACTCACGCAGGCCTCTACCGCTAGTAAACGTACCGAATCCTAAAAATTTATTTTTTATTTATTTATAAAAAGTATAAACTATATTCTAAAAAATTTATAAACTTATACATATAATAAGTTTGGTTAAGTTTTATTATGACTGATTTACCTGTTCATCTTGAGCAAGGATTACAAACATGGCAATCAAATCTGATTTTAAATATTCATTCTCAACAACCTTAGCAAATTCTCCTAACTTTGCAGCAGCTGAACGTCTTACCATAGGTGTGTCATCTTGACATAAATTGCGAAAATGATTACGCAGTTCAGCTGTAAAAAAATAAAATAAAACAATTACTCAAAGATAAAAATTTCTAAGATGATCAGAAAAAATATATCAATTAATTTACCCTTGATGGGTTGACTAACGCGTGGATAACACACACTGAATAAACCACAAGCCGATGTTCTAGATGTGAACCAGTCACCAGAAGCAAGACGCTGTACTAATGGTACAAAGTGTTCTTCTAAATCAGTTGGACTATGTTGACCGGCAATGTTACGTAAAGATTCAACTGCTTTGTCCCTAACAACAGTTTCTTCAACTGTTGCTAAAGATTCTAAGGGGGGCTGAAATAAAAATTTAATTTAGTAAATGTTTTTTTATTCTAACAATTAAAATTTGTTATAAAATAAAATATATTAATTTAATTATCAGGGAAAATAGAATTATTGCTCAAGAACTTACTAATAAACAATGAACAAATTCTGGCCCACCAACAAGTGGTGTAAATGTTCCCAACTGTTCAGCAAGTGCAAGGAGAACTTCATCTTCATCATAAATTGTCTCTGTTAAGAATGGTATGAGTTCTGAACGGGTTCTTTCAACCCCAAGAGCAAGGGCAATTGTTGATAGTTTTTTGATGGAGTTTAGACGCAACTAAAAAAAGTGTCATAAATTAAAAAAAAAAAAAAAAAGATCTTAAACATTAAATTGTCACAAAATTTTTTAGTTTACTGTAAAAGTAATAACGTAATTAAAGCTACAATTTCTTCTGTTAATTTCCATCATTGAAACAGCATGTATTTGTAAAATTGAGTTTAAAATTCAAGTTTCAGAAATAGTGAGTTTTTTTAAGGTTATAATCCTTAATGTTTATTCAATACTTGTACAGGTATGAACAACTCAAAATTTAGTTTTTTGTAGATAATATTTTTAATCATAAAAAAATTAAATGTAAATTTGTGTGCAGTTACTCCAAAATTTACACAGAATAGAAAATTAAGTGACATTAAACTTAATTAAAGAAACAATTCGTTTATAACAATAGTTTTTTAAACAACTTCTATTTAATTAATGTGCTCCAATTTAATTATTATCTAGAATATTAGATTACTTACAGGATAATGCTAATACTATGGTATTAATTAATATAAAAATGAAACAGATTTTCCACAATAATTAATTAAATTAATTTAAACTTTCACACCTATTTTTGACGTCCAAGTAAAAAGATACGAGCAAATAAGTATGTATAACAGCATAATTTCAATCGCAAACTGTACTAATACTCTCAAGTCGTTTATTTAAGTTACATCAATAAATCTGATTAGAGCAATGCTTAAAAGCAATAAGTGTAGGTAATTCTGATGAAACATTAATAAGAAGTAAACGAATAATCTGGTATCCGGTACTACAAATAGCAAAAGTATGTGTTCGGATAATGAACGAGTAACCGCATGAGGCCTGAAGGGCACCGCTGCACCTACCTGGACATCTTCGTTCTTGAGCTCGTCGATGAGAACGGCTATGGGGTACAGACTGTCATCCGCGGTCGAGTCGCTAGCTGCCATTTTGCTGTAAGTGACGGCTTCTTTATTTGCTGATAGCTCCCAGTATAGGTATAAAAGTGATTTTACTAATTCTCTTGGATATGCGCGATTTCTTTGCAGGGCGGTGCACACACCGGGAATAAGTGGACTTGCAGTTTGCACAGTACTACAGTAGGTATTATTTAGGCGCGCGCGCGTGCGTATGTGTTCACACAACTTTTTCGTTTCGGGAGAAGATAGCTCCACAATAGGTTCTCTTACTATTCTCTTCGAAGCTGATGTTCTTTACACAATAATAACGAATAGACCTCAGCGGTTAAAGCATACTTTAAATGTTGATTTATTATTTTTTGCTTTTTTAGATTAATAAATCTTTAATAAAAACTTTCGTCGGACCAATTATCTACCTCCAGTCGAGCTCCGACTCCGACTTCGTGAATCACTTGTAAATTGTAATGTCTATAGAGACTCTACTCTATAGGTAATGTACCTACCCTACACAAATGTGCAATGTGCGACCAGCTGTCAGCCGTGGCGTGTATTTTTTACCTTCGCTGTCATGGCGGATATTATCTATACAGATATACTAACCGGGAACTTTGAAAGAGCGCGGCAATTCCTATTTCCAGGTTTACGAAGTTTTATTCTCCGACTTGAGCAAAAAAATTAAATTAATATTTAATTATAATCATAAATATATTTTTTGTTAAAATTTAATGCGACATCAGATAAATAAATCCTCTTGAATCAATAAAACTTATGATTAACAAAAAAAAAGATTAAAAAACTTTTCACATATATTTATTGACCGACTTTTCTTACAACTAAAATATTTATATTGATACATATAGTTAATACATTACATTTTGCAATGAAAAAAAATATTTACATGATTTTATTATGAAAAAAAATTTTTTTTATTTCTTTTCCAAAAATAAAAAAATTTTATTTGTATTATAATAAAATATTTTTTACAAATAAATAATATAGAAAAATTGTTCATTTAGATTAAACTTAAATTTTTTAATCTTATACACAAGTAAATATTTTGACAATAAGATGTATTGTCAGAATAAGTTTGAATTTACTGTATTTGCATTTTTTCTTCTTTTTCTTTTAAATGGTAATACATGGCAAAAAGTTTTCTCATTTTTTCTGGCTTGTGAGATGTATTTCTTATTGTATTAAAAACTTGAGAAAAATTAGAAGTAATAGATGCAGGTATTGATAAAAGCTTTAAAGCTAAGGTGGCCAGATCATTATGAGTTCTTCTTGCAAGACTCCAGTACGTTTGAGATGACAATCCTTCTTTTTGATTCAAGGTTCTAAATATACTGTCACTGTTTAAAAAACTTTGCAAACTGTTTAGCCCATCAGCACTAAGTTCATTTAATAAAAACTCTTCAACTTTATTAAGTTGATCTTCTGATAATTTTCTACCTCTGTAAAGTGGATGTAAGTAGTTAGCCACAAGACACTGTATTTTCATAACACTTTCACGTCTAATCAACAGTTTTTCTGAAAGTTCAGGGTCATCATCTAGAAATTGAATGCTTAACCATTGTTCAATTGTATCAGCAATTGTTGATTTTGGCATATGACATACTGCTGATAATTCACTAGTAGAGTCAAGAAAATTGATGTAACTTTCAATTTTACGAATAAATTCTTCATCAAAAAACAAACATTTATAATCTTTAGATAGTTTAGTTGTGCTCTCAGCTGAAAGTACTGCTTGAATTGTTGTAATATTTGTAATGCAATATTCTAAGATACATTTTATATTAGACCATCTATTTTCACCACTAATTTTTTTTTCTAGCTCTTCATCTTTGAATATCACATTTAACTGTTTCAAAATTTTACAAACTGTATTCATAAAATCTGGAGAAATATACTCTTTGGTCAATATTTTTAGTACATGTGAATTACATGGAAATTGCCAAACTTCATTCAACTCATCCATCTTGACTAAACTACAACTGTTTCCCATGATCACTGCAAAAACTGTAGTTTTGAATTGTTCATAAGCTTCAATTATACACATTTTTGTTATATCTGTCATCTCTTGAACAATATCTTTAGAACTGGTGAGCTCATAATTATCGAGAAATAATGTTTCATTTGACTCAGTTTTTATCATAGCAGTGACATTTTTAGTATTGGTGCTTTCATTTTTCCATCCATCAATTAGAAGAACAGACAATGGACTAATATTTATATCTTTATGAAATTTAGAATAGACTAAATCAAGCAAGGGTCCAGAAAGTTGCTCACTCGTAACAATTTTTGCATTAGGATTCAAAGCAAGGCACATTTTTTTAAAATATGAAGAGTCAGCTACAGAAAATGGAACATTACAGCCAATAAAAAACTTTACAAATGTCAAGTCAAACTTGCTTTCACTGGGAGAATTTACAGTTACAGCTTGAATTTTAAATTCTTCAAAGTTTTCTGATGGATCATCTACAAATGTATATTCAGTTTTTGTAACATCAGATTCTGCAGATTGATCGGCAATGAATTGTTGAGAGTCATCTAAATCTACAAAGGTGATTGTTCCAGAATCATCAGTTGTCAAAATCTTAGTTGTCCCATTGTCTTCCTCTACTTTGTTTGGATCAGATCTCTCAAAAGAGCATATTCGTCTATGAGCACTAAGTCGCTTGGAAGCTGTATTGCATAATACTTTATTGCAAATAACACAATAAGCTGCATGTATTGTTCTATGGGTTTTGTCATCTTGCTTCAAAACTCTACGAAAACCAAGAGTCCAAACTTCGTGTTTTGGTCTACCAGGTGGACCTTTTTCCAATTTCTTTCTAATAGTAGTTGGTGCCATTTTCTTTATTTTTGAAGAAAAATCTAAAATCAGAGTTGAATTGAAAATAAAAAAAAAAGGTAGAAACACTGTAAGAATTTATACTTAAATGAATAAATAGAATCTGGTAAATGACTTGTAAACATTTTTAAAAAACGTATCAAATTTTATAACTATATTTTTTACTTGTAGTATAAATCTTAAATGTAGATATGTACTTTACCTCTGGATTATAACGAGGGTGGATGTACGTATGTTGTTAAAATGGCCGTGCTCTTAATAGACGTACACCATTCTACACCACTGACTGCACTTTCTCGACTCTATACCTACTTTTATGAAGAATAGAATAGAAGGAGTGCCAACAGCATAGGAAAAACCGGGAATTTTTAAACAGAGGTGATTTTACGTTCGTCGCTCAAAACACGTGTTTCTAATAGTTTGTAAACACAAAATGATCGTAAAACTAAAAACAGGCAAAAAAAAAAAAATAAGGGCAGTTCCCCCTTGTTTGCACAAGCAGCTATCCTTTTCTAACTAGCTCTGCTGCAGGTAGTACGGTAACGGCGGGGGAGCAGCACGCTTTCTCTTTTTACCTGCGGGAAGCTGATACTTATCAACTGTTTTCATTTTCTTTTTTCAAAGCTTCATTTAAAATTAAATTTTTAAAAAATAATGTTAATTAGATTAGTAATGGTTTTTTATTGATTACGGTTAAAAAAAAGAAAAAATAAAGTTCGAACTTTAAAAATCCATTAACATTAAGTTTTTCTTATAAAAAAGTCTTGACGGAAAAACCTTATTAACAATTTATTAAAAGTAAACAAAAACAGTTAATATTTTTTTAATTTTATTAAGGACCCAATTGATGTAAATTGTAACAAACAAAAAGATTTTGTGCGAAAAGTTTTGTAAATTATACATGACGTAATTAATTAATTGTGTTTTTTTTTTTTTTTTTTTTTTTTTTTGAAGCTGTAGACAAAAATATTTTTAAACTTTTATTGTTCATATTTGTTTATTATTGAACAAAAAAATTTAATTTCAAATTGTTATAACAATAATTGAACTACATATATAAAAATTGATTACAACTGCACTGTTTATTTCGTACACACAATTATTGTTAAAAGAGATTAGAACATTTAACGAAATTATTAACTATACATACAAAATATTTCTCACAAATACTAAATGTTAATCAGGCGTAAAAACCCTTCATTTTCTAAATAAAGAACACATTTTATAAACAAATTTACATAGTGATTTCACGCAAATATCATTATAATACTTTTTGTTTTTATTCAGCGATGCAAATATTAATAATGCTTTGCATTTTTTCGTTGTTGTTTTGATTTATTTTTTTTTTCGCAACAAATAGAATTAAAAGAATTGGCTAAGAAACAGCATCTCATCATAAGATAAAATATTAAAATTTTTTTTGTTAAATAATTTTTATGCAGAGCACAGCCTACCTCAGGTACTTCCTCTTTTTTAGTAAGTATTGTATCAATAATTTTATAACAAGTATCGTTCCTCAAACCTGAGCCGGTCCCATCTACTACAAATAATACGCAGTCTTCTAATTTACTTATTAAAGTTTCTAGTTTTTTGCTGGGGTATATTAAATTTCCTGCACTCATTAATCTTATGAATTCGTGATTTTTAACATTACTTTCAACTGTTTTTAGGCTATTTAAACAGTTTTCGCATTTTGAAAATTTTTGTGCTTTTTTAGCAACATAACCCGCTAAGTATGCTTTTACGTAAGGACTAGTTTGGGCTACATCATAATCGTGCTCCGTATCCCAAGTAAACTGTTCCTGTAGTTGCTCTTCTTCGACTTCTTCAGCTAATTTTTTTTCATCAGGAACTTCATGTTCTTCAACTATTTCGTAATCCTCTTTAAAAATTCCATCAATTTTCTCAAGCCACTCATTTTTTGTTGCTTTTTCTTCTAATAACTCTTGATTTTGATCACCTAATTCTGTTAATATTTCACAGCCATGCACATTTGAGCCTCTTGCGACTTGTAACAACTTTTTGGTCAGGAAAATTCTAGCAGCTTGAAGAAATAATTTAGCGGTCGGATGATCATTTGAACCATTAGCACTTCTCATAATGCCAAAAAACTGCTGTAAATTTATTAATTAAAATTACTATATAGTTAAAAAAGAGCTTTGACTATTTAATTTACTATTTAAATCAATTAATACTTGCTTCTAATTTATTCTGACTTAATCTTTCAGTCATTAAATATTCAAATCCATGTTGGTTGAATAAATAATCAGCAAGTTGCAATGTTGCATTAAGGCTGACTTCGAATCCATCTTTAGTTGATTTGGATACTGGTGATTTTTTATCTCCGGTTGCTTCATTCCAAGTTTTTAAGTAAGAGATAAAATCACGGATGATCTAAAATAAAATTTGAATATGAATAGCTATAAATAAGTAGAATTAATAAGTAGATTGTAATTAAAATAAAAAATACTTTTGTTTGAGGACAATTTTTTTTGTTCCATAAAGCCTCTTCAGGTATTTTTGAAGTCATAGCTTTAATCAAATTATTTATTCTTTCGATAAAATTTATAGTGGGGACAGCATCTTTAAATTCAGGATAAGTCTCTGGATCACTGTGATACAATTTCATCGCTGCAAGTACTGTCTGATCAAATAACTACAAAGAAAAAAAAATTTACAATTGTTGAGCAAACTGTACAAAAAAAAAACTGTAAAAAACTTTTGTATCACGTACAAAAAATAATTTTCATCATTTTTTGTACATTTTTTACCTGGTAAGCTAGAAGAACATTCATCGTTTGATATCCTGTCGGATTTAGATGAGCCTTTGTTAACTTAAAAGCCATTTTCAAGTTGAAGGAGATTTCGTGTTCCCGACGCAATAAAGCCCACCAATACTTTAACTCAATCCAACCGTCTGGAGTCCAAAATACACCATTTACAGCTTGTATTATTGCATTTCTAAAATTTTTCAGAAGGTGGGGGAAGTCAGAAATAAACCATAGCAACCTTCGTGTCATTGGATTTTCAATCATAAAGTCATTAGGATTTGAACGTTTTACAGGGTGATCGCAATTAAAATTATCAAGGTTTACATTATTTATTGTCCAAACTTTTCGATTCCATGTAGCTCCGTCCATAACAGATACGTCTACTTTGAGTCCAGCTTCATCCAGTCGAATCATACCTTGTTTTAGTAAATTATCTAATGGATCTGATTTAACTGCTCCACTACTCAAAAACATCCCAATGACGCGGGTAAAATTCCCCTGAAATGGTTGGAACATCAAAGTAAGAACGTGATCTGCTACTTTGCCGCGGTCTTCATCTGATGTTTCTGTACCTAAATCAACAAAACCCTCAAACTGTAAGGTACTTTTATTAAAATTAATAGACTCCGTAATTTTCATTTCATCAGCTAGCAGAGCTCCTCGTTTTATTGATTCTTGTTCAATCCGAGAAGCTGTTAATTTTAAAGTTTCAAAAATTGATTGCTGAAATCCAAATCGTAGTTTTATGTTTTCAATGTATTTCGTAATGGTCGTTCTGCAAGGCATAGGCATTATATTTAAATTTCTAATGCGATCGTACAAGCGACTGCCTAACGAACGCATTAAAATACATGTATACAACCAGTCCACTGAATACCTCCTAGCTGTTGGATCTTTTAATTTAGAAAACTGTAAACAGTGCTGTACAAGCTCTTTTTGATTTTCAGGAAGTATATTTATTTCTCTGCTAAGAATTTCTTCTTTTAACTTACTGAGCTTGATTTTTTCTTCTTTAGATAAAATTTGAAGCTTGTTTTTTGTTTCCTGACAACGTAATAGTCTTGATTCAATTTTTTTTAATTCTTCTTTATAGTGGGCTAACTCATCAAAAACACTGTGAAAATTTTTTTTCTTTGAAAAAGTACAAACGTTTTGACATGATTTTACGTAATTACTACATGCTTTGCATCTAACGTAGTTTAAAGTCTGCGCGTATTTCTGCCTTTCCATTATAGTCTTTGTACATTCTGATGATCTTGGGATGCTCATTGTTGGATCTCCTCCTACGCAAAATCGAGTATTTTCCGCTCTTTTTTTCATCTTAATAAAATAATCTAGAGAAGTTACGTTTTCTACGGAATAAACTTCATCATCGCTGAGATAAATTTGAGCTTCTAATTCTTCACTAATATTAATATGGAAAATCACAACAGAAAACTTTTTATCTACAAAACTTAATGTAACTGTTTCCGGCCGATTAATCCAACACCAACCTTCTCCAATTACATTATTTTTTAAATAAGTTCTGAGAAAGTTCAATGTAAAAATTTCAGTATTTATAGGAATGTTAAGAGTGCAAGAAGGATCATTTAGTCTAGTACATGTATTATCAGATAAGATATTAGATGTTGGTAACAAAGATAAATCATTGACAGGCTGAGGTAATGATAAGTTATTTGTAGAATTCGACATCGATAGATTATTAGCAGACTGCGAGCAAGATAAATTATATGTGAATGGAAAAACAGGTGATGTATTTATGGTTTTAGATGCATTAAGGCTATTACCCATTTGGGCTCTAAAGATATTACTAGTAGGACGGAACAAACTAGTGGGCATAGTGTTTCTCCTGGGTGGTTGCGTAGTTTCATTTTGATTTAATGATAATGGTGCTTGATTTTCAGTGAGCGTCAAAAAATTTGATCCTAAATTTACTGATCTTGTAATCAAGCTTTCCGTGGTTGCAGGTGTTGTTTGACCCTCGACCCAACGATGAGGAAGAGCATCTGAAGATAGTGTTATTATTTGACTATTAAACCGGATAAATTTTTGTTCAAAGTGTTTTATACACAAACTGTAAGATTTGCTCAGTGTACTCTCTTTTTTAGAACATAAACTTTTATTTCCTGAAAAAAAAATTAGTATGTGTAAGTTTTACATAACATTCATTTTTTTATTTTTCATGATTTTAATTTATTTGTAGTAGAAAAATAATTTAAAATTATGATTGAACTGTTTTCGTAATATTATATAAGAGATAAATACATTATTCTTTAAATTATAATATATATTGAGATATAACGGTTTGAATGTACGAATTCAAGCTATCATTTTGAATGAAAAACTAAAAACAATTAATCCTTATTCTTAAAGATCACATCTTTGTACATTACGTAAATTAAAAAAAAAAAAAAAAAAAAAAACACTATTTTTACATCATATCATCGAATGAATAAGGATTAATGCAAATAAAAAACTTGAATAAACCATCGTTTTGTACACAAAAATTTCTCAGAATAAAAAATTGCTAAAAACCTTAATTTAAGATCTTGAGTACACTACATTTAATTATTAAACATACCTGAACGATTAGCCCACACTCTGCACCGGATCATGTCCTTAGGAAATTGGAAAAACTTAATATTTTCACCTCTTTGATCATCATATTGTTCACTGTTGCAGCCCATGTAAGAACATTTTTTTACTAATTTAGGTTTTTTTGGTTCGGTACTCATTATATTTATATCGCTGCACTGATAATATTTAGATACTTTATATAAATACTTATAAAGTATATAAAGTTAGAAAATTCAAACTAAATAAATTTGTTTTGGAGTGCTCTCTACAAGCGTCACTTTGCAAGTGATCTGCCAAATGAAGAGTCGAGTGCTTCAAACTGGACGACACGTAGTCATTTTCTGAGAAAAAAAAATCTTAGTAAAGGTGTACAATGCAAGCTAGTGTAGGGATTTATTTAAAACCAAACCCCCTCTTGCTGTACAAATTGGATAATAAATTTAGGATTTTGAAACTATCGTAAATCTGTATTTAATCCTTAACCAAAATCCCTATTATGATCTCTTTTCTTGGTGCAGTCACTCGTTAAACTCAGTTTCCTTTAACTGCCCATAACAGTGCTTTGTTCAGACTTCAATTCAACAAATTTTAGTATTATATTGGGTTCATTTGAGCGTGTCATAAATTGTATAAATTGCTTTTTTTAAACTTCGTCGTAACAGTAACCTTTCTGATAAAATTAATTATTTCTACTTTTTACAAATTGTTATCCTCAGACCTTATTCTAAGGAAAGTCTTGTAACTACCGAAATTTCAAATTACTTACACTTTAAATCCTGCACCGCCTACTCTACAATAGGTAAGCGTCGAGGTGGGCGTCTCCTTTTTTCTTAATTAGCTTATCTTATTCCATTTTCGACGAAAAATTAGTTAAGTAAGTTAATCTTCTGTTCAAGTTTATTTTCAATTTAAATTTTAGCTTGAATTTTTGTTCGAAAATTTTTTTTGGTTACTACTGGTTTGAGTTTTGTAACTACCGATTTGATACTTTCGGTACCGTTAGAATAAAGTCTGGCTATCCTCAAACTTTGCATATTCCGCTAAATAATTTAAATAAATTTTTATTTAAATTTTTTGCAATAAATTTTAATATGTGTTTTTAATTAAAAAATTATTTACTATTTACTAAAAAGTTCGAATTTTTTTATATTTCAAATTTTGATTAATGGAAAAAGTTATTTAATTAAATATCTAAATCTCAGAGTAATTTAAAAAAAAAAAAGAACGTAAATTACAGCCACAGCCCATGACAATGGGGGGCCCGACGGTGCAAACAGTTCAAACAGTGCGCGCAGGTAGGACGCGGACCCCTGCTGCCGTAAAACCGAAACATGTGTTTTGAGCGACTACTTCGGAAATCACCTCGGTTCAGGCCTCAGGGGCTTAACACAGAGTTGGCACTCCTCTTAGTTCTATTCTTCATACCTACTTTACTTAACTTGAAGTCTTTTATTTACACTAGGAACTCGGGAATTGGGAATGGTGTAGTGTGCAAACTATAAGTGTAGAGTGCAGTTTGTATTTATACCAACTTGGCAACTTTGCAGTTTTTTTGGCTTATTGAACAAGTACAGTATATATATTATCATCATAATTCAAACTTTGTTTTCGTCGACAAAACTTGTCTTATACCTGTATTATTATTATTATTATTATTAATACCTGTATATATATCATATTTATCTTCTGATAAAAAGCTGAACAAGCCGCCTATATAGCAAGATCGGTTCGCACTACGCAAGTGGAAGTCATAAACGGCAAAAACACAAAAATATTAGAAAATTGTATTGATTAAATTTTTAATAGCCAGCAGCTAGAAAAATATCAATAAAAATTATAAAATAATTTTAGTTTTTATTAATTTAATAGTATTTTAATCATTTGCAATTTGAAGATTATCTTTTTAAAATGTTCATTAAATTACTTAATGCTGATCGGAAAGTTATATTTCCCGCTTTTTAAGCATCCTGAATTCCTGATTCCCTTATCCCATCACCCATGTTCCAGACTTCTTGTTCAAGAAAGGCGGACGTTGCTTGCTTCATATACTCTAGCCGCTAGCGTCCGTGTTCATGCTCGATGCTGTAAGCTGTTGCCGCCGTTGTTGCCGGTTTCCCGGTCACAAGGTAAAATATAACCTAACTTTCGGTAAAAATCTAAAGAGTGAAAAAATAAGTAAATATTGTTATTTAATTTCAGACAACATGTATCGCACTACATCAAATGATGCATGCTCGCTGAATCAGTATCAATCGTCAAGAGTAAGTACAGAGGAGATGTGGACTCCTTATAAAGACCTACAAAATCTCATAGAAAGATATGTTACATCTTCTTCTAATACTTTAGATCCTCAATTTCGTGAGTTTACAGAAAAACTTCGAGATTTTAGACAAAACTTTTTAACTTTGTTAAAAAATCCACCTAAAAATACCCAAAGTCGTGAAGAAATTCTTAAAGGTGACTCTAATGGTATTAACTCTCCAGGCTTGGGATATCAATTACTTACCAAAGAATTAATTGATGAAACCTTAATAATTAGTGATATGTACGACTTAAATGAGTTCATGGCTCTAGAATTGTTGTTGCTTGCACAATTACAAATGCCTCATCACCCAGGCTTGACAAGAGGTTTAACTGCTGTTTTGTTATATTATGATGGTAGAAAAGCTCTAACATCTGCATTAAAAACACTGGTTCAGGCAAGAGCAGGTCATAGTTGGATGTTGGATATACCTGTTGCACTCACCAAACAAATCACTGATTATACCAATAAAATGCAAGAAGATGGTTTGCTGGATAGAATATTATATTTACTAGAAGAAATGGATCCATTAAAGGAACAAGATCTTTTACAACAAAATCGAGCACTTGGGGATGCCAAGCATCATTATATGGTCATGAAGTTGTATAATGACACAAGGCAAGATTTGGCTGATATTATTTATATGTGGTCTGCTCAATCTGCTTTACCTAGCACAACTATGTTTAGACTTTTAAGATTATTGGAAAAGAGTCACCCAGAATCTAGTCATGGATATCCAGACAAGATAACTTTGGCTATTATTATGGCTTTTTTAAATTCTATGAATTTGAGTTCCTTACACACCCATGAGAATGGAGAAGAAATTGTTAGGTCCATGCCTTTGATATCAGAAAGAGGTATTTTTGAAGAAGTCATACAAAAGATGATAGCACCAAATATTTTGTGGGAAAGTGCTGGATTGAGAGGATTTGTACAATTTGCCCTTGCTGTTGCAGTTGCTACAAGTAAAACTGCTCCAAACTTAGGTTCTGCCCAAAATATGACAAAGGAAGATGACTTACTTGTGGAAGCGGCATTATCAAATAAAGCTTTTCATTTTGCAGTCGAAGTACTTTTTAAAGCTAAAAATTTATATCATGAAGAATTTTATGTTCGTTATTTTCATATTTTAATCTCAGATTTCATATTATTAATGCCTTTGAAAATAAAAGAATTAAGGAGCAGAGCTGATGAATCAATGCGGTTAATTCAGGCTTATCAGCAGGAAGGGATTGAACCACCAGTAAATTTAGACAATCACTTCAAATATTTAATGCTTATGATTGCAGAACTATATAAGGAAGATCCACTAAACTTAAATCTTGCTATGGATTACTGGTGTCAACATTCTGAAACTTCTCATGTTCCAAATACGATGCAAGCTAATCGTTTACCCACAAGACAGGTTGCATTATTTAAATTTGTAAGGTTAGCTGGTGAAATTCTTCCTGCAGGGTTGTTTGTTCCTTATTTAAACATGATTGCTTCATTGGCATCGTCGCCTCAAGCCGCACGACATGCTTTTAATTTTCTTAAACCAAATGGTTCAACAGGATCTACAACTATTTCATGGGATCATTTTTTCAATTCTCTAAGTAGATATTATTATAATTTGCGTCAAGAATTACCGCCAACACAGGATACTGTTTACCGGCCAAGAGGCCATCCTAAGGGAATCACTCCAAATGAAGTTAAAGGTCTAGAAGCAGTTCTTCAAGTTGTACAAGTTGTAGCAAAATATGATGAATTATCTAGAGTAGCTTTGTGTGACCATCCTGGTTGGAAAGTATTACAATCACTTATTGGTTTGGTTAGTTGTGCTATGCCAATTCCTTTAAAAGGAATTTTAGTCAGAACATTAGCAGCCTTAGCAAAATCTCAAGAATCTTCAACAATAATTTGGCTGAACCTGGAAGCAGCTCAAATCATAACAACAATTTCATCAACAAGCAGTTATCAGCCAAGAGGTGTTCAAACAGAATTAGAAGAAATTGAATCTCGCAATGAAGAGTATCCTTTAACAAGAGCCGTAATAGAACTGTTGGATACACTTACAGATTTTCCAATACCCAAATTACTTGGTATCGGTCCAAGAATTCCTGGATTTGATCCATATTTAAGTTACATTATAAATACAGTTTTTCTTAGATTCAATACGCGTTCTTACAAAAATCCAGTAGAAAAGTGGGAAGTTGCTTACTTGTGCTTGAAAATACTGAAAAAACTACTCAAACAGTATGTACCAACGGTAGAAGATTTTATTGGTCGTAAAGCTGAACTTCATGGCGGAGAAACAACATTAACTAATGCTTTGCCAGGTTATCACTTAATGACTCAACTTCATTCAAACACTGAACTGCTCAGGGTAATTCTTTATATTATTGATGAAGGCTGTAATTACTTTGATGATTACAATTCATTTGCTGCTAAAAAATACCTTGAGGAGTGTACCTTGAGTTGTTTAGGTATTTTAGATTGTTGCTTAAAGAATCAACATAGTTACATGTCACAGTTGGCCTTGGTCTCAAATCAATCTAATAAAATATCAACTGGATTGTCCAGGCTTCTGTTGGGAGTTAATCATAGATCTGGTAAACCTGATCATATGATTAACATTGCCAAGTACATTTTTTACAACAACTGGCTACTGCAACATGCCTACACTGCAATAAGTGTAATACAAAGTGTTTCAAATGAACCTGGAGCTGACATGGAATTACTTTCAACTTTTACTTCCACATCATCATTAACAACTAATATCAGGCATGGATTTGTAGAGTGTTTGGATATGGAAGATTTATCAAATACTTCAAATAAAGAAGAAATAGAAAAAAATAAACAAGTGCTTAATTGTAAAGAAAAAATAATTTTGCTTTTGATGGAGAGCATAATACGTCCAGCCCCTAACATAGCTCATTATTTGTTGGGATTTGAAATATCTAAAGATATAAGAAAAACAATTATTCAACAACCTGGTATACTTGGCTACCCACGTACGTGTTTACATTCTATTTTAGGGATTTTAGAATCGTCACTCGAAAATGGAAGAGATAAAATAACAGAAGCCTGTTATTGTTTTCTTCACACATTGGTGTCAAACAGCAAAACGTCGACACCTGTTTTAAGATTTCTCAGAACTGCAACTAATCAAGATTTTGTTCAACGGCATTTGTCAAAATTACCTTTCCAAGGATCAAACAAAGCTACTGAATTAACTTGTATGTCTTGGCTTCTAAAAATTGCAGCCATTGAACTAAGAGTTGGAACTGGAAATTTGCAAACTTCTCTAATTCAAAGATTTACCGGTAACTTGGGCCAGGACAGAGATCAAGTGGTACCTTCACAAAAATTACTTATGGAATTATTGCATCACACGGACTTTCATTTGTCTCTGGAGTCTCCAAAAACTTGGGAATACTTTGACCCATCACAAATTGAAATGGAATTTGTTCAATGCACCGTACCTGTTGCTCTTTCTGGTGGTCCTCAGCTGATTGACATTAAACAGTTGCATTCAAAAATATCTAAAGAATTGTACGAAACTCAAACTAGCGCTACTTTGACGCAAAGAAAACTCATGCAACAAGAACTAACATCGATATTAGCATATGCAATGAAAAGGAATCAAATGAAAACTCTCTCTTATGCAACTGTAAAATTTGTTGAGGGCTGGTGTCAAACTACTGAAATACTTTTCAGTATAGCTACAAATCAACAGCTTCCCACTGCTCAAAGGCAAAATCTTTTGTTGAATCTTTCCCACGACTTGTTACAAAAAATGACGTCATGTGAAGCCCTGAATGAAATCAAACAACTGGTCTCCGGAACTGTTTTAATACTTTTGGTTAATCTAAGAGTCAGCTTTGCCCTTCAGTCCGACAATGAATTACTACCACCCTCAACGGCTAATACAACAATCATGAAAATAATATTGAACCAAATTCTTCAGTGGATACTCAATTCTGAAGCTTCTTCTCAAAAAGTTCGGACTCATCTTTTGGGAGCACTTTTATACTTTCTTTGTGTTGTTGGGACGGAAAAATCAAAAGATAGTATTGAAGATTCAACATTTGTTGGTAATTTAGATAATTCATTTTACAGAACAGTACCTGTTCAAGAGCACTCCCAACGCTATGCTATAATCCAAGTAATCAAAAGTTTTGGTGACAAACTTATTGATATAATATGTCATAGTTGTTCAGGAGGACATGACGTTTGTAAAATGTTGGGATTATCATGTCTTAATAAAATTTTTGAAATAGATTGCAGCAACACCTGGGTTATTTATCTATCTAGCCGAGGACATTTGAAGTACATGGTTGACAGCTTGTTAGAGTCGGATAATCAACTTCGTAGTGTACTTCAGACAGATCCGCCATCGTTGAGACCGTTGTATTTATATGAGGCCAAAATGGCCATGTTCATTAGGATTGCAACAACAAGACATGGAGCCGAAAGTCTTTTGGAAAACAAAATTCTATCCTGCCTTTCGAGCATGTGTGTCGTTGACCAACACTTTGATCTTTATCCCAATTTCATTGGGACCGATCCGTCTTTTTTACCATCCGTGAATCAAAGATACCAGCAGATTTTTCTACCAATGCTTTACTTATGTGATGCCCTTCTTACCACACTTGGAACAGAGAACCAGTCATGTGCCATACAAATTTGCGGATTTTTCCAATCTCACAGAGATGTTATTGAAATGAAATTAAGAAATATTACTCCAGCATCAAATAAAATACTTATCAATGAAGTAGCCTGCTTGACTGGTATTATTGCTAGATCTGCCAATATTGATATTTACAGATTAGTAGATGAAGAACTAGAAAAAACTGATTTAAATGAACCCATGTCTAAAGATAATGGATTGAGAGAACTGAGAGCACATCTTTACAAATTACAAAAACTTATGCTAACAATGCTGTCAAAGTTTCAAAAACCAACAGAAACTAATAAATTTTTGTGCATTCAAATTATTGCAAACGTTTTGTTGTATGTCAGAAACCAAATGCGTCACAGTCACTTAGAAGCAAAGTTACGGAATGCATTGTTAAGTATAGACTATAGCAATGAAATGCATTTAGGTATTGTCAGTGATCATTTAATTTCAGCGACTGATTTGCTGCAAAAATTAGTTCAGAAAGAATCAACATCTGTTAAGGACATGACTTCTGCTGAAATTAAAAAATATCTTGTAGAAGAAGAAATTGAGTTTGACATTAAAAAACAAAACATAATCATAGAACAACGACTTAATGAGATAGAAGCCGATAAGCGCAAAAACATCAAATACGTTTCTTTGATAATTGAACATGCTTTGTTCATTCTTTGGAGTCACTTGGATTTTTTTGCTATGCAAAGCATGACTCCAAAGTTTCAGCTTCCAACAAATTTAGATGACAATACATTTGAGTGGAAAAAATTGAATGAACACATGCCATATCTCAAAAAAGAATTGGCATCAGTTTTTACAGATCATTTCATTTCAAAACTTACTTCTTCTGGAATTTCAGAAAATTTTAATGAATCCCTGATCAGAAGAATAAAGAGGCTTCTTCAGTTTATTAACTAGTTTGTCATTTTTTGTAAATATAAATTAGTATATTATAATTATGTTGTATGTAAGAAGAAAAAATATCTGCAAAGAATAAGTCAATAAAAATTTTTAATATTTTGTAAAACTATTAGTGAGTTTTTATTATAATTTTTTTTTTTTACAGGTAGAAAAGAATTGAATTAAATAATTATTTTTTATTTTCTAAAGTTAATCTGTATTTTAGTGTTGTTAAGTGGAGTTAAAAACATGTTAATTCATTTAAAATTTTAAAGAAATTCATCTGTTACACAGCAGGTGTGTAAAGTTATGCATTCATACCAAGAGTTTTTGATGCTCTTGATATAAATAAACAACTCCACTTACTAGTTGTGTAACATATCATTTTAAAAGAAAAGTGCTTTGATAAAAACGTGAGATAAAACTTTTATGTTAGTTGATTATTTTTTACTTTTAAAACCAGTCGATTAAATTGAACATTATTAAATAAGCTATATTGTTGTTTATTTGTTAAAAAGACAAATAATCATGCTTTTAATTTATTTTTATTTTTAATTACATTTATTTGTATGTACATAATGGACATAAATTCCCAGTAAAATTTAAATATAATACTAAAAAAAATAAAATAAAAAAACAAAAAAATGAATACAATAAAAATAGATAGTTTAAGCCTAATCTCCCATAACATTAAAATTCATTTTTAATACATTTCTTGATAATTCCCAAGGGACATCCATCCTCCTAATTGAAAATATTATAAATTCTAAAATTTTCCAACTCTATTGTCTCGAGACTAGATGTCTAGATCTAGTTTTTAAGAAATAATGGGAGGATTTTGGAATAAACATTACAGAGAGTGTACTGTCTTTGTGAATGTTATTTGTAATCTTATAGGCGATAACTAAAATCATTGTATATGAAAAAAGAGAAATAAGAGATGGGATTCTAAATTTAAAGGAAATTTAGTTCATAATAGAGATAGTTGAAGGGAGTTTTAGTTTTAAAGGCCAAAAAACGGAAGAATTATGATCGATTGATCAATTGTTTCAATTTTAATTCGTAAGATTTTTAAATAGAGGGATTTTTCAAAGGAGATGTCAACATGATTTTCAGAAATGTAGTAGTACCTAAAGAGAACATATTTCAAGTAATCCATTATATATCATGGTTAACGGTATTGAGCGCTTTTGAATATAATTAGTGTAAATAGCATCAATTTGCTGTTTAAAATCAAACGCATTGTACTATGTAAGTACGATGTAAAGTAAAAAGTGTAATAATTTATTGTAAGAGTTAATTTATTTTTTTTCATAGTTTGCGTAAAGTCTTCTTTTACATCAATGCGTAAAAGAAGACTGTTCGCAAACTATAAAAAAAAAAAATGTTCGTATCGCGAGCGTAACGTCTCGTGTGATTGGCGACACTCGAGCCTAAAGTAGCATTTTACGCTCTAGATACGAAAAATACTATTTCAGGAAGCTGCCTCGAGATGATCATTTTTTATATTATACAAAAACTATAAAAGTTTAAAAGACGATTGCAGTCGGAATACCGTCACTTTATATACTATACAGACAACTATAGTGTAATAATGTATATTCATTTCTATAAGTACATTTTGCAGTTTCAATATTTTTGGAATTCAACAGGCAATTGCCTCATGAAAAATTCTTCTTTGCACCCACGCACGTTTTGGTATAACATCGACTATCGAGTTTTTTTTAAATTCTTGAATTTGCGCTTTGATGCGGCGATCGCGGGCGGGGTGTTTAGTCTTTCTAAATCCTTTTTTAGTCTTTTGTTTTTTCTAATCCTTTCTATAAAAAATTTAGTTTCTTTCTTTTTTCATGAAATAATTCAATCTATCCTTTTCCTTTTTCTCTAATTTACCTTTTTATGACCGTAACGGTGCAGTCGATTTGAAGCAGTCAGTCAGTCGCGGTTCAATTATCCAGTTGAGTTGAACTGTTCGCTATTCCTTATAGTTCAATAATTTAATTAAATTCAATATTATCATAAACAATATAATATGTTGTAAAAAAATTCTAAGGCCTGTTGTATTGATTTTTATTTACTTAACTCGTAACTCTACCTACACACTAAAAAAATTTTAAATAAGAATTTATTAATTATTAATTATTTGAGTGCAGTATTAAAACTTTTTTATTTTCATTTTAATTAAGTTAAAAAAAAATCAGTAAAACTCGTCGATTTTCTGATTTTGGATTCTACTTCATTCCTCTGCAAATTAACTTGAACTATATAAATTAAATCGTTCTAATATAAATCGTGGTTACTCCATTTCTTGATTTTATTTCACATTTTTATTGCATTCTTAAATCTGTTTATGACGTTAAAAATTAATTTATGTTTACTTATCGGTACTACATACTCTGGGAGTTTTATACTCTCAAAAGTCAAAACCCTAAATTGAATTTGGTGCCAACATTATAAAAAAGTTTTTTCTTCTGCTATGTACCTTACTTGCACATACACAAACGTGATTACCTATTCCTTACCTGAAAATGCTTCAGTAAACACGTGCTTTATTTTCATTTATTGTTGTTAGTTTAATTTCATTATTTATTGGTAAATTTTTTTCTAAAAATGGAGGAATTAAATAAAAATAAAGAAGTTTCAGAGAAATCCGAATCAGATAAGATTTCTAAAAGAAAACGAAATCATGAAAATCAAATGGAGGTACGTTTATGTAAGGTTATGTCTGATCAAGTTTAATTAAAGAAATCAGTAACGACTTGAACCTCTTACTTATATATATTATTAAAAATTATAAAAATTCATGACAGGTTGATACCGTCAATGGCATTGAAGGAAAAGTAAGCAGCAATCCCATTAAAAAGGCCAAAAAAATTCATCAGAATGAAGTTAGAAGAGTAAGTAAGCTTTTTATTCTCTTGGTACAAATAATTAGTTTATCTGACATATACCCACTCCTACAGACAATAATAATCAATAATTTATTATTTATAATGAAGCCTTCAAAATGCCTGCAAAATAACAGTTTTATTCAATACAAAAATTTATTTACTTATAATTTTACTTTAGATTCCAGTGCCTGCACATAGATATTCACCATTGAAAGAAAACTGGATGAAGATTTTCTCACCAGTAGTGGAGCATTTGCAATTACAAATTCGTTTTAATTTAAAATCTAGAAATGTTGAATTAAGAATAGCTCCAGAAACCCCAGATATAGCAAATCTTCAAAAAGGAGCAGATTTTGTAAAAGCTTTTATTTTAGGCTTTGAAGTTGAAGACGCCTTGGCACTATTACGTTTAGATGATCTATTTGTTGAATCTTTTGAAGTTCTTGATATCAAACCTTTGTTAAAAGGGGATCATCTTTCAAGAGCAATTGGTAGATTAGCAGGAAAAGGTGGAAAAACCAAATTTACCATTGAAAATGTTACAAAAACAAGAATTGTTCTTGCTGATTCTAAAATACATATTCTTGGCTCATTTCAAAACATACAATTGGCAAGAAATTCTATATCTAGTTTAGTCCTTGGAACAGAGCCTGCCAAAGTTTATGGCCAGTTAAGAAATATTGCTGGTAGACTTTCAAATAGGTTTTAATATAAGTCACAAGTAATATTTAAGTTTAACCAATTAATTAATTAGATAAAATATAATTTATGTTTTATATGTACATATATAATAATGAAAATATCTAAATAAATACATGAAACCTCATCAAAAGTATAACTATAAATTATTTAATATAAATAAAATATAAAATAACTACAATAATATTTGATATTTATATTTTCGTGGTACTTTATTTATAACTAATCTACCATCATAACTTAATGATGCAAATGTCCAAGGATCAGCTGAGGACCATTCAACAGCATAAACACTGTCTTCATGCTCTTCATATTTAGCAATAATTCCATCTTCTAATCTAGGGACAAAAGAAAATCAAATATAAAATTAATAATGAAAAATTAGAGTGTGTATTTTGGAATAAGAAATTTTATGCCTATCAATAAAAAATTTGATAGAAGATATATTAGTGGTTAAAAATTTTAGTTTCCTGAGTACTAAGAGGGTTAAATGCAATAAAGTCATTTCTAATTGGTCAGTGCAATAAGATTGAGTATTGAGACGCTAGTGCAATAAGATATGTTAGTTATTAATTTAATCTTGCTTTATCTAAAATTATGTTATGCATGAGCAAAAAATTTATTGAGTTTTTTAAGGTTTTAAGAACTAGTTTATTTGCTTATTAAAATTTTATAATTTTTGAACAAAAAAAAGTCAGAGAGGTAGCTAAAAAGCTAAAAATCATGCATAAAAAATTACTCTGATCCATAACTTAAGCAATGAAGTTGATTAACTTATGCCTAAAAGTTTTACAAAAGTTAATGATTAAATTTTAAAGTGACTCAAAACTGTTAAAAACTTAATAAAAGTAATTTGTAGATGCATTACATTGGATAAAGCAACATTAAATTAACAGTTCAATAATGTGCTTTGATCCACTATTGTTTCAATAGTGTGTCTAATTGCACTACCAATTCAACAGCTTCTCTTATTTAACATATTTTTAAATAATGTATTTTATTGTACTGACCAGTTGGATTGAGCTTATTGCTTAAACCATCATTTTTTTTGTATCAATTTTGAAATTGGATTAACAAGAAAATAATAAAAATAAAAGATTTGTAAACAAGCATATTAAAGCATTGCATAAAATATTTTTCCTTACTTTTCTTTAGTACAAGTTTCTTCCATTGTTGTTCCTTCTTCTAAGGCAACTGTGTGGTTGAAAGGTTCTGATGAAATTGAAGCAATACTGCACAAAATAACTCTTGAGTCACTACTGGATGTCAAAACGAGTTGATCATGGAAGCGATTGATTCTAATCGACCACACCCAATGAGAGTGTTCTATTTTGGACATTATAGGCTCACTAGGATTTCTAATATCCCAAAATTTCATGTAACCATCATCACCACATGTTGACAAATAATACTGACGGTTGGAATTAAAATCTAAATCTCTGTAATAATAATAATAATAATAATATTGTATAGAAAAAAATAGACTCAATAGATTCAAAAATTAATTTTTTTCCATTTTAGTTAGAAACATAAGCATAGCTTATTAAGTATTCTTTAGCTAGGTATTTTTAGTTTTTTAATTATAATGTGGCGTACCTTATGATTTGTGAATGTGCGGATATTATTGCCCAACAAGGTTCTTTGGGATCTCGAAAGTCCCAGCCTCTTACATTATTTTCATTTAGAGTTATAAACTGATTGTATGATGTATGGGGGTTCCATTTACCATTTGTAAATCTTGGTTGACCTTTGGTAGCAAGTGTTCCCACAGTAACCACCTTGTAAAAACAAAAAATTGTTTTTTAAAGTAAAAAATCAAGTTGGACAATTTTTTTAAAAACAAAGAAAATAAATTAGACTCTACCTGAGGCTTGAAACTTAAATCCCACAGAACAAAATTATTATCAACAACTGAAACTGCTTTCTCACCATCTACTGGATGATAGGCTATTGTTCTGAGATCATTTCCATATGGAGTTGTGTCAATGTCAGCTAGTTTTTCTAATGGTGCTATATCATTTATTTCATTTGTTGTAGGGATTTTCCATAATGCTCCTTTCATTTGACATATTCCATCTTCTGGTTATGAAATACATCAGTTTTATAAATATAAAAAATTAGCATTGCATAAATAGCTTTTTAATAAAGTCAGTATTTAATTATTACCCATTAATGAATTATAACATGTTACAAATTTTTCAGGTTCAGTAGGTGAAGCTTGTATAGACCAAATTTCTCCAATGGGGTGTTGAAATATTTGTGTTTTTAAATTTCCAGTTTCTTCATTTAACTCAACTAAATGAACTTGGTTATTGTTAAATTTGAGTGATTGGGTACCAATTAAAAATCTAATTGCATCTAATTCTGCTGTTTGAGCTGAAAGAGCTCTAGCCTGTAATATTATTTTAAAATATTCTAATTAATGGTATACTTATATTAGATTTAAGTCCAGGCAAATTCACCTAAACTTATTAATAAAATAATATCAAATTTTTGTTTAATCAAGTAACTTATTTTATTAATTAATATAAGCTTTACAATTATATTTATTTGATTTTTAATTTAATTTTTCAAAATGTTTCATTTACTATTATTAATATTATTTTTATATAATTTAACTTAATTTGATAAAAGCAAAAGAAAATAGCAGATATTACTTTTACTAAACACTTTGCAAGTATTGATAAGACACAAATATGAAAAATTACCTGGAATTCTAAGCCATAAATCACAGGAGTATCTTTTTCCATACTTTATTCTCTTGAAAAAAAATTCATTTCAATAAAAATTGCAGTTGCAAACTGTTTACTTACGGCTGTAGAATGTAGATTGTTATCAATCAAATTTCTATAGTAATGAATATGGAAGCAAGTACACCTACCTACACTTCTAAACTTCTAACCCAACATTTTGGTTTTTAAATTTTAGACTTACTGCCACTTACCACTTACTGCACTCTGCAGCATCTTGCTGTGGTCAGGTGACCGTCTCATTTAGTTTATCTACCTATAGTGGTGGGTGTTGCACTGTTGCCTTTATAAATTATCTACTACATACAAAATGACAAAATGTAGATGAATATATTTTCCATGGTGTAATAATCATGGTTATCAAATCGTAATATAGATCGAGGTTCGGAAAACAACCTTTTTAAACTGATGATTAGAAATTAAATAAAAAAATGTTAGTGCATATAACTAAAATTTTAAAATTTTCTAACCTAACAACTAATAGATTTATCAAAATACACAATAAAATGAAAATTTCATGAAACTATGGAAAATTTCACGTTTAATGTTTTTATATTCTAACAATATGACCATCATAAAACACGTCACGGGATCATGGTGTAATAATACTACACCATGCGGCATGCCTCTATAGTGACCCCCCTCCATGGCTCCATGGTGATTTTTAATCCACCATACCTCCCACTGGGAGAGGGGGGAGTGGGGACCGCGCAAGAGCTGCGCCGTACGCCGCGCTGTCGATGCAGTAAATCATGTCGTGCATGTTCTGCTTCTCTTGCTTCAGTCCAGTCCAGTCAGTAATATCCGAGTCGTCACCACGAGCGTGTACATGCGAACTTTTCAATTACCATCGTCGTATTTAATAAGATTTTTTTAAATGTTTTTTAATTTTTTACCATAATATTATTGTCGAACGAAGAAAAGAAAGGCGATTGATGGAACTATAAATTATCTGTGATCCCTGTTTTTGAAGTTTTTTAGATCAAATCCTCGTGCAGACTAGGACGAGGACGAATACTCTGAGAGTGCGCGCAGTAGTCCAGCTGGGTCGGTGCACCCAGGAGAAGGTTCGCGACGTGAGTGAAGTGCTCAGATTTGTTGTTTTGTGACAACGACGATCAGGACTTATCTCTTACTTTCTCCCTGTGAAATCGTGTACTGTTCTGATGAACGCATTATATTAATGAGTTTAATGAGTGCGGTGGACGTATTTGTTTTTGTTTCTCGGTTTTAGTTTTTTTTTTTCTGTAAAATCTCTTAGACGAAAGCTTTGTGTTATAATGTTTTGCCTGACACCTTCACAATAAATTCGCTAAACGGAGCTGACAACAACAAGAGTATTAAGGCACCGTCCAGCTGTACTACTCTCGGCAACAACCTGGTGAGTGCGTGAGAGATTAGGTAAAGGGGATTTAAAAGCTGCAGGGGGCTTAAGACGTGCTGCAGCAGCAGCAGCAGCTGTGCACGCTGCATTGTATAGGTATACAGATTAGTATGTATGCACAAGTCGAACCGTATGCAAGCGCGCACTTTATACTAGCTACTTACACTTACCAGTTACCTGTAGAAACTCTGGTTGTAAATTATAATTCTATAGTTGTATATGTGTACCAGAGTAGCAGCTGTAGGACTGTCATCGTTACTTCTCCGTCACCATTGCTGCTGCTGCCGTTGTTGTTAACTTGCCACTTCGTTGCCCTCGCGAAATGTGCAGATGATCGTAATTCGTATCATGGACTGTTTTACGTACACATGCTGATTTGTCTTGAGTTTTCTGCTCGTTCATTTTTTGATACGTATAGGTTTCGACAGAACTATATTTAAATAGTGACGGAATATAATTTTTCCAGTATTATTAAATAATACATGTAATTATCTCAAATTTTAACTTACTAAAAAAAGACTGTGTAAGGTCCGTAACGTCGTTATTTAACAAAATTACCTCTATACACGAGTCACAGGATAAAACAACACAAAAATTTATTAGTGAACCTGCTTCAACGTAAAAAACAAAACAGAATTTAAGAATATTTTTATTCAATTCAAATCGTAATGAACATCATGATTTATCAATTTTTTTTTACCTACAGACTTTTTAATTACTAGGACGAAAATTACTGGGCTCAATATAAGCCCGGCGGACTTTTTCTCGTACTAGGGAGCAATATTTCAAATTTAAAAATTATTTAACAACAAATAGCGCATTGAAATTGGCAGTCTCGTGACAAAATATGGTTTGCACCTTGGTTTCCTGACCCTTGTGTGATCACGCACCCTCGGGTCGGCTTCGCCGGCCCTGGCCTCGCGCGAGACAATCACACGCGGACGTGAAAACCCAAATTGCGCCGAAGGTATAAAATATATATTAAAAACTTGTTAAAATGAATTAAAGTTTCCATGGTAAAAAAGAGATATGTTCCATAGTATATTACACACCTGAGGGAGTCAAAAATTAGCAAGCCCTGAGCAAACCCAAATTGACATCCGAGCCGAAGGTGAGGGTGCCGAGAGTTTGCACATTTTTTCACTCCTTCGTGTGTAAACTACTTTTTAACACAAGGCAAGGAAAGTGCTAATGCACGCCTTGGGACAAGGAGGAAAGTTTGCACTTTCAGCGCCGTGTGTTGAAAAAGATTAAGTGTAAATGTTATAACTGCAGATGAACTTATAGGCGGGAAAATTTCACTTTCAAGGACACTTTTTCGTTTTCTGGTTCAGTCGTATAGTCGTGCGTTGACGCAGCAACAAACGAAAGGTCTGCAAGTATGAAAGGCCAAGCAACAGTGATCCGGTTTCGCTGCGACCAACAACCCAAACCTACGCTACTACACACTACACTTGTTATTTTTACAACGAATTCAATGGCCTAACTCTTTTTTTTTTTTAATTTAAACTAAGATTATGCCATTATGGTGCAGATTGGTAGAGCAAAATAATATAAATAAAATTGTGTTCGGTACAATGTTATTGAAAATTATTTATACAAGATGCGTACTGGATTTTTTTTTTTTTTTAAAAGAAGTATACACAATTTTAGTATGAAAATTGTATTATCCCTTGGTAATATTTGTATTTGGTAACCGTTTTAGAAATTCCTGTTTTCGTTACAAATAATCAGTTTTTACTGTATTTTTTTGTTTTTTAAACTTCAATTGGTAACTCTGAATTTTTCTATATTTTCCGAATAATTCAAGACATTTCGGTGTAAGAATAACTTCCAAACTTGAAACAATTGAAATTTTTTTAAAATTTTATGATCCTGCTAGAAATTTTTTTTTTCTTTTTAGTAAATAACAAATTTAATCAGTTTATACTGGCGATAGTTTATTTGAATAATAAAAAGTCCTTTAGCAACGCGCAAAGAAACTGGAAACATAATTTCAGGTGAACCTATTAATAACAGTAGATTCTGATACGAGTGGCCTAAATGAGCGATTACCGCACGTTGAATTAAGCGCCCGAGAAAAGCGAGGTACTATTGTATAACTTTTTTCTGCAAGTGTATACATTATAGTCTACACTTGTACGAAATAAATGTTTTTTATATGCTGATTAATAGCTGTACGTTAATGGGTACCTTGTGGCAAAGGGATATAAAATTGTATTAAAAAATATTTACTCAATTATTTGCCTTGTATAAATTAATTTACATCTATGAATGATTAAGATATTCAGGCACTCACATAGATCATTAGATTACTTTTTTTTATTTTATTTTTTTAAGTTTAATAAATATATAATTTTAAAGTGTTATTTTTCCGAGCCTTTTTATATAGAAAATACAAAATTTTTTAGACTCAGGCATTGATTATAAATTGCTTAATAATTTTTTCAACATTGAAAATGAAGATGATTTTAGATGATTTACATAAAATGTATAATTGAAAGCTCATCGAATTTATTATTTCATAATAAATTCAAGATTTCGTGCACAGTGTATCATATTATTTTTAATTGCTTGGTAATTTTTTCAATAGTAAAAATAAAAATGATAATTTTAGATGTTCTGATTTTATATCTGATTCCATTAGTTTTACGAAAAACTTCATATATAGTGTATAAAAATATATTGCATAAAGAATTTTATTAATCCTTTTATTTATTTTTTAAATTATTTTACGTATATGAATTAAGCTTATTTTTTTGTAAAATCAAATTTTTATTCATTATTTTAATTAAAGTTTTTTCTAGAAATTTATATTTTAACCAAAATCAAAGTATAAGGAAAAATAGCTAAATTGGTCGAAAAATATGAAGTATTATTCCTTATATATTGGTATTGGTCGCTCCTCATTTTTCGCAAGTTTTGCTCATCCTATTACAATAATCTTTCTCTTGAAGTTATGAAGATTCGATGGTACAGCGATTTTAACGCGCACCTTGATAGTACTGTTGTCCTGGGTTTCATCCTGATTTTCGTACCTATGCGATTTCACTACTCACCACAAATGTTTATATTGTTATTCTTTATTATGAAAAAGTTATAAAAGCTTCGTACTTGTGATACTATAAAAAAAAAAATAAAATAAAAAAAAAAATAAAAACAGTATGTACATAAAAATTAAATAAATTGGATAATAGGGCTCTGCTCTTTAATGTAAACTTGAGAAACGGACCAATTTGGTCTTTAATTAAAATAAAAAAAAAAATTGAAAACATTAGTTTCGGAATGAAATCTATATTCTCACGCGATTGAACGTGAAACGTGAACATTGCAGATTTTAGAAAGTACACGAGAGTTAACTTGTCATTGCGAAAGTCCCAACCTTGACAATAGACGTTATTGTGAGGCGAACTTGTTAATAAATTTCTCATTGTTATGAATTTCATAAATCAAATAAAATACTTATAAAAAATATTGAATAGATAAAATTGTAAGAAGGAGTAGGCCACGAAGCTTTGCAGATTTAGGTAGACGGATGGATTGTTATTAATGATTACGGTACCTTCTGTCTGAGTAGGGTCCTCCGGTCTCGCAGATTTTCCCACGCTTGACCTCGACAGCAGAGTCGCGTGTTTGCGGCTTCGATGCAGCACGCATCCTCGCGTTGATGATAAAGAGGACAGCGCGGTTTAGCCCGGTTTTAACGGATATCGTTACGTACTCACCTTCTTCTCTTTCGAAGAAAAGATGTATCTCAATGGAAGCAGCCGCCTTTTGAGGGCCCACGACCGAGGAAGTGGGGGATTAGAAAGGAGTTGCTGCTTTTTTCGTGAATTTACGTGAATTTACGTGAATTCACACTTTGGGAAGCATGATCAATTTGGCCTTATTGCCGAAATAGCCCTTTGCGTCCATTCAATTACTGCATGCTAACAGATTATTTATCCACAATCAAAAATCGTTGATAGAAACTTCATACCGAATTGCAGCGTACTTCTGAACGAAGTGAAAGCCCGTTCATTACTGAGAGATCAAGTTTTTAATAAAACGCGAAATTTTTTCATCGAGGATGTCACGGGGATCGTACCAATTACAGTAATGACTTAGGTGTTGCTAATTCTAATGCGGTCTCGTGAGAGTCTGTCTTTTCGTATGATACATAGCGGTACGTTTTTTTCTTTTTTCTCTTTGTGCGTATGACTTTTTTTTTTTTCTTACTTCGCTTTGCCGGCTTGCTTGTTTTTTTCTATGTCTGCTAACGTTTTGTTACTACAGGGAGGAGAGCTTTTTTGTTCGAGCATGCTTTATGACAAGAGCGTTAAATTGTCTGTTGTGAAAATAATTGTTGCATTTATTTACACGATCATTTGTGGGTCAAAGAGCATCGCCATGTGTTTATTTTTACGCATTTTGTAACTCTTAGTTTTTCTTTTTATTTGACTAAAGCTTTTTTTTCAAATTTTATGGTGCATTCGAGGGGCTATGCACTCCAGAATCATTGACGATTCTTTTGTGATTCTTTCGTCATTCTTTTGGCAAATTTAACATATTTTGAGCCTTAGATCCAATTTCAATTGATATTTTGCTAAAAATAATATTTTTCGAAGATTTTTACTTGAAATGACATTGATATTTTATTGATTATATTGATTTTCATGTGTGATTCTGAAGTGCATAGCCCCTCAGGTGCATTATTGCTTTTTATTAAATTGAGCTTGTTGTAGATTTGACTTTTTTATAATAATAGTCTATTTTTCTCTGAAATAAAAAAAATAAACATTTATATTATCTAGACATATATATATTTCATAATCCGCTTTTCAAGTCCGTTTGGTTTTTCAGAAAAAAATAATTTGTAACTGCAATGACGACTCCTTTGTTAAAAATTATTTTTTCCCATAATTAAAGAAAAAAGTTGACGCTAATAAATTTTCCGTATTATTCATAATTTCGAAATTCGCCCCCTCCCCCCATATTTTCTTAGCTTAGGATATGGTTGGCAAGATAATTTTAGTAATAAATATGTGTGTTTGTAGTAGTTTTTAAGTAATTATTGATTATTGGGATTTATTCGTGGTGATGCGTGAACGTGTACTAAATGGATAATTGTGTACAATAAAAAAAAGATAGATATTCCTAATATGACCACGTGCCTAATTTGGCCACTCCTGATATTTTGAATGACTGCGTTCCGTGGCCAGTCTATAGTGTAAGAAGTCAAAATCAATAAATTATAAAGTTTTGAGTAGTTTTGAAAATTTTTTAAAATACTTTTAATAGACTGTTGCGATCGCTCCAAGGCAAAAAGTGGTTTTTAACACGAAATAATATGATAAATATATGCTCAATTCCTGATCCTTTCAACTATCAAATTCGTTTTTATTTTTTGGCTAGCTCATTTTCATTCAAATTTGACATAATTATAAAAATTCTTACTTTAAATCAACCCATGTGTGACTAATATGGCCTCTCCGATAATTTAAACTGTATACTCGGTACTAAATGATCAAAATCGCTCTAGTACTTTAAATTAATGAGAAATAAAGCTTGGGAGCACATTTTAGGCCGAATTCGGCAATATTTATTCCATAAAGTTTATTTTATAACTTTTTTTATTTTAGTTCATGAATATAATATGAAAAAAAATTTTAGTTAGTTGGTATAACTAATTAGAAATTTATATAGCCAAAGAATTTTTGCCTTTTTCCATTAACTTTCAGTAAAAATTATTCCACAGCCTGAAAAAAGTCAGTTGATCAAAATAAAAGTTATAGCTGAGAAGGTGTCCATTTTAGAACCTCGTTAGGAACACTTTGATAATTCAAAAAATTAAATTTTAGTGAATTCAACGGTACTTTGCCTTAGCTGATTAAAATCAAAGGATTAAGGTCTCATTTGAAAGCTCTTAGATCAAGCTTTAAAATGAGGCTTGGAGGTTAAAAAATATTAATTTGGTGAGCCACAGCGTCCATTATTGCCATATTAGGAACACCTACGTTCAGGAGCGCAACAACGGGGGGGGGGGGGCGGAGGTGTCCTGACACCCCCTAAGCTAGTAGAGGACACCCTTTACAATTACTTAGGGGTGTCCAATTAGACTCTGGGCGCCAAAGTTCAACGAAAAAACTGGTCGGCTATCCCCCAAGCTTTAAATCCCCAAATAATCTGGGCATCCGAGTTCAACAAAAAAACTGGTCGGCTATCCCCCAAGATTTGAACCTCCTAAAACTCTGGGCGCTCGAGGTCAACGGAAAAACTGGTCGGCTATCCCCCAAGCTTTAAACCCCCAACTACCCTGGGCATCCGAGTTCAACAAAAAAACTGGTCGGCTATCCCCCAAGATTTGAACCTCCTAAAACTCTGGGCGCCCGAGGTCAACGGAAAAACTGGTCGGCTATCCCCCAAGCTTTAAACCCCCAACTACCCTGGGCGCCCGAGGTCAACGAAAAAACTGGTCAGCTATCCCCCAAGCTTTAAACCCCCAAATACTCTAGGCGTTCGAGTTCAACAAAAAAACTGGTCGGCTATCCCCCAAGCTTTGAACCTCCCAAAACTCTGGGCGCCCGAGGTCAACGGAAAAACTGGTCGGCTATCCCCCAAGCTCTAAATCCCCAAATACCCTGGGCGCCCGAGGTCAATGAGAAAACTGGTCGGCTATCCCCCAAGCTTTAAATCCCCAAATACTCTGGGCTCCCGAGTTCAACAAAAAGACTGGTGGGCTATTCTCCAAGCTCCAAACCCCCAAATACCATGGGCGCTCGAGTTCCCCCTTGGGGGGCAGTTGACGAGTTTTTTTGTTGAACTCGGGCGCCCAGGGTATTTGGGGGTTTAATGCTTGGGGGAAAGCCCACCAGTTTTTTTGTTGAACTCGGGCGCCCAGAGTTTTGGGAGGTTTAAAGCTTGAGGGATAGCTGATCAGTTTTCTCGTTGACCTCGAGCGCCCAGGGCTTTTGGGGGTTTAGAGCTTGGGGGATAGCCGACCAGTTTTTTTGTTGAACTCGGGCACCCAGGGTCTTGGTGGTTTAGAACTTGAGGCATAGTTGATCAGTTTTTATGTTGAACTCGGGTGCCTAGGGTATTTGGAGGGTTTAGAGCTTGGGGGATAGCTGATCAGTTTTTCCGTTGACCTCGAGCGCCCAGGGCTTTTGGGGGTTTAGAGCTTGGAGATGATTAACCAGTCTATTCATTAAACTCACATTTTTTTTTTAGACGTCAGTTTCATTGGGCGGGGGGGGGGGGGGGGTGGACCTCAGGACACCCCCTAGCTGGAAGGAGTTGTTGCGCCCCTGCCTACGTTATAATAAAAATGATGGAGTATAGAAGAGATAAAAAATAAGAAAAAATCTGCCCTCATAATAAGTCATCATCGCCATAAAGTCTCCGAAGTAATCGTCGAGTGGTTGTCATTGTATGGGCAAGCTGTAGCTAGTCGTCGTGATCCCTTGGTAAAGGCAGCGATCGTCTCGGTTGTCAGTCGTCGGATTTTCAGTAAGGCGATTTTGAGACGCCGAAAGCGGAGCCCGAGGTTCTCGATCTGTTGACGTTTTGATGCATGATAACGCATGAAAAATAAGGAACAAAGTTCAGATTTTCAAGTTACAATGCGGGAAAATACTTAATTGTATGCGAAGCGCTACGTGTTAATATATTGAATTATTACGTGTCCTTGAGCGTCAGCTTCAACGTAATGCTTGCTGCTGATATCGAGGGTGAGGAGATACTACAAGGATTGGGGGATCTTACGCGCGGCATTTATTCCGACCGCTCCTGCGTGTAAGGCTCAAGGTTATTCGAGAAAAATACTAGGAACAGGGAAAAATCCTTACGATGCGTATTCTACTTACAGTCGAGCTGTTGACCGTGTTTATGTCATTTTTATTAAAATATTTTTTTCAATTATAATGGTATACATAAGTATCACTTATAAATACGTAGTGATCACTGATCAATGAATACAAACTCAACAGTATATACAATCAGCTAATTACAGCAGTAATTAGCTGATTCCGTTATAATTATCAAATCTTTTAATATCAGACTTTAAATATTATAGTAGAATAATTGTAGATAACAAATAAATCATACAGTTGTTACATTTAACTGTATCTTTAAAAAATGTTTTGAATTGGTTGAAAAATTAATCCTACCTGATAAAAGATATCCTGATGTGTGAAGCCGATATATCATTGGTTAATTCGAACGTTATGATTCACGCCATTGGTCGATCTGTAAGAATGATTTTTGCATGCCCAATTGTAATGCTTTTCTCAATGCTTGGTTTTAAATTATCAATAAAGCGTTCGTGCCATGCGTGTTACGCATTCATCTGTTTCTCATTAGTAAGGCGTAGTCTTTTTTGATAATTTAAAATTAATCACTAAGAATAAAAACCGGCTTTTATGGATATCGTTCATTTGACATAGATCAATGTACAAATACATTTTTTTTAACAAAAGACACTATTTTTTCATAAAGTTTATGAATGCTAAAAATCGTGAAAATTGCATTTTACAAAAATTGACGATTTGCAATTCAGAAAATATGCGTTTTAGAGAAGAAGAATCAACGCTGCTCTGCTTGGTCAAGAATGTACTTGAGTTGTGTGATAATTAGAGGGATTTCTCTTTTACCATCAATTTGAATCGGATATACCGTGGCTAAACTTAGTTTATCGGTAGATGCCCTTGATGCTTGAGTGATAGCTGGATCGAAGAAGTTTGTTTTAGTAAACTTTAATGTATAAAAATATAATTGTTGTAGCCTTTACTTGAAGATCATTAAAATCCATTAGGGTAAATAAATAAAAATTCTTTTTTTTAATAGCCGAATATTTACTTTATTTTATTTTTAATTTAAAAAAAAAAAAAAATGTTAACACCGTTACTTCTTCAAAGAAGGTTGTTACTTTATGACCTAATGGAGTTTAATGTATATAAATCCAGGTGTAAAGTACCTTAATATTTTATGGTATTTGTGATATCGATGCAATTAAAGTATTGGAAAATAAACAATTCTCTGTATTTGACGAAATTACCTAATTGATCTTAAGCAAAAAAAAAAGTGAATTTTAATTAAAATTGATAATTTTATTAATAATTAGACGATTGAGATATTGAAATTTTCTTGAGATGTCGTAAAATCCTCTTAGCATGGTAAACGTAACTGATCAGGACACAATTTTTTAGTTTGCGCGAACACACGACACTCAAACTGCATCGAGTACCAAGTAAATACCGACTTTACTTGCGGGGAAAGGGGGGGCATACGTACGCGCGACGGCGCGAGCAAAAGAGCATTACATGTATATAGAGGGGATGAGCTCGAGGAGGTTGAAAGAGAACAAACAGGTCAATGCTCGCGACTCTAGGCTACATGAGGGTTATAACAATCCCGCCGAACAATATCCAGCAACCTATTAATTTATTGCATATTTGAAATTGGATCACTGATTGCCGTATTTGTATCCTTTTAATCTCAAAGTTTTTCAAAAGTACCTACCGTTTTTAGATCACCATTTGTACCAATAGTAGTCGGAATCAATAAGTTAAGCATAATAAAGCTTAAAATATCAGAAAATCATTGGAAATTTTAATTTCTCTCTCTATATCAACCACAAAAAATTTAAGTTAACTAGCGTAATTTTTAATTTTGTAAATTAATGGCAATTATTAATATGATATCAAAATTGGTACTTTATAAAAAATTATATTTTAACTGTTACCAGTCCGTAAACAACTTTACATTGAGAAAAAAAAATGTCGACGAGTTAGATCAATAATAAAATCTGGATCATGCTGAGCAATAACATACATTGTTTGATCAGTGACAAAAATAGCCATATTTAGATTATTTTTGACCAAAATAATCGTGTTATAGATTTTTATAAGTATTTGATCAATTTCTAAAAAAAACTTCAGCTACGATTAATTTTGACGATGCCGTCATTGTAGGCATCACAATATATTTGGTGCTCCAATAAGGTATGTTATTGCACTGGTAATTCAACAATGTTAGTTTTCGTGTAAATCGAACAAAATACATGAATTAAAAATAAATTTTCATTTTACGACCTTTTTTTGTCCATTTATGACTATAAAATCTATTTCTTGTGACCAAATAGCGAAAAATTAATTGTTTAAAAAAAGAAATAAGTAATCAATAAAAAATTAAAGTTAAAAAAAAGTAAAACAAATTTGTTTTTCTATTCCAATATAAACGGGGCTGTCAAGCGTGAAGCGCGAGTGTCATCGGTCGTGCCTTCCATGCAAGAAGTAAAGCTTCTTAAATACCTCGCATCGTGCTGTAGCGGAGTATGGCGATGCAAGGTGTGGAGGTGGTTTTGCCCAAATACTTTTCAAAGTTACCGGTTTTGCGCAACAATACTCGGTACTTAAAAAAATTTTGGGCAAAAACACCGGAGTAGGCAAGCCGCCTGATTAAGCAAACCGAAAGGGCCTGAAGGCGAGCTAGTTTAAATTTAAATTTTTTATTTAAAATTTTTTATTTACTTTTGTGGTTTTTAAGTACTGAAAAATGTTATACTTACATTCAGATATTGTCGACAATTCACGCTCGCTAGCTGAGTAAAATTTTTAAAATGTGAATTATAAAAATTTTTCTCTTAGGGAGCATCCATAAGCCACGTTGCTCTTTTTTGGACTGATTTTAACCCCCTCCTACCCCATGAGGTCTATTGAAGCTTTTTGGCTGACCCTACCCCCCAAGGCACCACGTGGTTTATGGACGCCCCCTATGGACGACTAAATGAATTTTTGAGAACTGATTACGCTAGTTTTTTATATTGATAGTGTTCAGAAAATAATAAAAGTTTGAAATTAGGTATTTTATTAGGCTGTAATGTGTTTTACATTGGCATTGTAGCAAAGAGCAATTTTTCAAAATTATTATAGTCAGTGATAATTAAGCTATTTCTGGGACGAAAGATCATTTTTATGTACATACCTTTGAGACAGACAACTTATTTGTTCAATTCTACATTTGACAGTTTTCACTTACTGTTCATCGTATATTTTTACAGACTGCAAAAATTAAAATTAAAAAATAGTTTTAACATTAGCACAACTTCACCGAAGAAAGCATAATCTGAATAAAACTACAGTCAAATCTAGATAATTTTAAGTGCTAAAGGAGTCAAGAAAAAATTGGAACTCATAAAAACGTTAAAAAAGTACTCTTATACTATATTTACTTGAAGAGAATTATTATATAAAAAAAATGAAGTCATTATATTAATTAAAAGTACAGATTAATTAAACGGCATGCGGTCGGCCCTTTTGGCCATTGTACCGCAATAAATACACAGTGTCACAACGACAGCATTAATTATAGAGACTATAAAAAGTAAAAAAAATTCCAAAATTTATAAAAATATGTAAATAAACATATTGAAGAGAAATGAGAGATACGTACATAAATATATGATCCTTGCAACTTATATTAAGAAGTAACGGTATTTTGGCTGTCCAACACAATGAAGGATCGTGATTAAACATAAAGTTAAGCGTGTATAGGCATTGGCCGGAAGTAAAAAACGGCAGGCTCGTAGCTTTGGCAGGTGCAGGCATACTTCCTTAAATAATGATTGCGTTATTCATGACCTCTTGCACGCGGGGGGCTTTACAGTCAACAGCCGGTCACGCAGGAAACACCAGTGGTGATTGGTAGCTCACCTGCTGCTTCCATATTGTTCCTTCATGCATCATGTTCTGGAGTGCTCGGGAGTGCTCGCAGCCTGGCAGGAAATAAGTCTGCTGCAGGAGCTGATGCCCACCTCGCCGTGACTGACTCGCATCGCGCCATTGACCACCATTGCAGACCACCGCTCTCTACCTACAGGCTCTAAAGTCAAATTCAATTTATTCTTTTGAGCTCGATTATTCTCTCGTCTGCTGCTTCAACCAACAACTTTATAAATTTGTTATCTCCTGTTTAAATAAATTGAAAGTATTGTCGTATATCGAGACAGCAGCTGGACGGCGCGTGATGCAGGGTTATATAGGTACGTTTAAAACTTTCGAAACGCGAGGTGATCTCATCCTCGCGCTGCTGCTGCTCCGGCTCTTACATGTGCCTACCTGTGAGCTGCATGCATGATTATCTCCGAGACGACGACGCGCGAGTTTTTCTCCTTTTACCGCTTTTTCCAACTTCGTCTGGCTCCCTATCTTTTCTTACCTGCCCTTGTAGCTTATTTTTAAAACTCATTTTTTATTGCTTTTTTTGAGTTTGCTTCCCAAAAGAATGAGGTGATTTCAGTTTTTATTTGTTCCATTCCACACGAGTCAATTGACTTGACCAACCGTCTCAGCTTCATTTTTCCTTTTTTGTTCTTACTTAATTTTTTCTACTTCTTTCAAGCTTTTTAAAAAACTTGTAATAATCAATATTTTTTTTTTACCTATACTCAAATTTTTTTTTTTCTTTTTGCGCAATGGATTTATAATTACTTTGTGGTGCAAAATTTCATTCAATGAAAGAGAAACTTTGCAATAAAATGACCAAATTGAGGAAGTTAATTAATTGCAACTGCTCAGTCTTACGGCTATCAAGCTGTAAAATAATACTTTCACGTTGATCAATTTTATTCAGTTTTTCTTTTTTCTATTACTATACTTTTACTGTGGTAATCGTATATATTTTTTTTAATTTTCCGACTTAATAATGGTTGACGCTGAACTTCGTTACAGTTTTCTGAAATAATTTTTTCTTTTTCTTCAGGCCCCAATCACAGTTTAAGTGTTGAAATTTTGAAACTAGCGATTAGGAAAACCAAATGATTTGCCTCCTGTATTGGAATTGGTAAATTAATCATGCAATTAAGTAATGTAATTTCAAAGTTATTATGTAAACTTCTTGTATAATTACTCAAAGTTGGGATTTTAGGCAGTTTTTGAAAAAATTTTCGCAAACAGAAAAGTTTTCTTTTGAAAGAACATCTTTCCTTAGACAACAAAGTGTAAGTCTCGGTAACTCGATTGTTTTGTCACTTCAGGCGAAATACGTATTATGGTAATCAAGATCGTCATTTATTTAAACACTTACGGTATATACCTATTCGTGTATTTATTTATTCTAATATAAAAACTATTTTTTATTGGTTATTTGCCTCCTGAAAATCCATTAAAGCTGACATCCTTCTTGTGTTGAGTCATTTTTGTCAATTGCAGTGATCAAAATGTGGAAATGACTCGAAAAAAACTTTCCCGCATGTTTACTTATGACTTTACTTGGAACTGAGATCTTTAAATTGATTCGAAAAATAATAGATAACTTTATTTTTAGTCAACCTGTAAATTATGTGAAATGAATATAGATATTTAAAATGAAGCTATGAAAAAAGTTACCTAGTTTGTTTTCTCAAACTACAGTGTACATGTGCACTGCACGTATCTAGTCACTGATGTCCAAAAAACAAACTTCACTTACATAATTATTAAATTTATAATCCTTTTTTCACATTATTTTACTTGTAAACTATTATTTTATTTCAATGAATTGTATGAATTTAATTTTAATACCATACTTATTTAACTTAAAATATTATGAGGATCATCTAAAAATATAATTTTTTATTTTCATTTTATCATATAAAATTGATCAAATGATTCATAATTTTTAAAATTGGCAGAAAAATCACATACTGCCAGTTCATAACCATTGAGAAATGAAAAAAAAAAAATCCTTAAAACAAAACCAAGGCCACAAACCCGTAATTCGAGACAGCCATATAAATACTCGCGCTGCACCAATGCGGAGACATTGACCAAACAACTATTTTGCTGCTTGCTCTCGCGTTGTGACCTACAATAAACAAGATCTCTTTTTTTTATTTGTATTTAATTGTAACTATATATAAGTACATAAAGCAATTCTTAAACCTATTCCTACCTCTAATCAATGAAATATTTTTTTATTATTCAAAATGTTATTTTTTTTCAAATGGGTCTATTTTTGAGGACTTAATTAATATCGGCTTGGGCAGCCGCGAAAGGAAGGGGTGATGAATTATTTTTGAGGTTAAAAAATGTTATTGCACTGCAATATCTTATCTCCAATACACCCATAACTCTGTACCTACCGAGTACGAGTAGCTACTATTAAATATTTATATCTTCACCAATTTTGAATTAGGAAATATAGAATTTAAAAATATACGGAGGCTCTGAAAAATAAAAGCTTCGTCGAAGTTACAATTAATAAACACTGGTATTTAATTTAGTAAATAAAAAAATATTTTTAAAACTATAGCTTGATACAATATATTAAATAGATTTTCTAAAACGTCTGGATTAATTTGAAATTGCAATAATAAAAATTTCTGATTAAATTTTTAAATCAGATTCTTACTGTAGGCGATTAAAAACTTATTAAAAAATTGTATCGTCAATACTCATTGTGTTTAATTTAAAACAAGAAACTCGTAAGTGCAATAGGTTTCAGATTCAATTCTTTTAGATTATCAAGATTCATGTTAAATTTTTTTAATATAACTAATTCACTAAATAAAATTATTTTCCAAATTGCTACTAAAAAAAGTATTAACTGCGTCCTCATAAAAAATTTGGTTTTTCTTAGACTCTTGCGTTCTTGATTTATTTTTCAAAACTTGGATTATTTAGATTTGACCCAAAACCGATTACGGTGTGTACGGAATAAGGATGCACGGTAAATCTAAGGAGGTGTGCAGCAATCGAGTTTTACGTGGGATGAATAAATACGTCTTTAGTCATATCGGAAATGACTTTTTACTCTGTACTGTTTTCTAACTGTAAACAATTGACGAGTGTTCACTTTCAGTACTACGTTAAGGTGGCTTGTAAGTATTTTAAAAAAACACTAATAAGTTTCGAAAAAAATCAGGTAGATTCCTTGAAGTGAGACCAACAACTTTCCTAGAGGACACTAGGAAGGTCATCGGACTTATTTTCGAGAAAAAAATCATTAAAAATTTTTTTTTTTAACATGGACTCTTATGGGAAAAAACATTTAAAAATTCCCCAAATTGTCTAAATACACTAGTTTGCTACGAGTCAGGTATCATTTTAAAGGTAAAAAGTTAAAGATCATTTTAAAATTATAACAATATGGGGTTATCGGACTAATTTTTAAGAAAAATAAAAAATTGCGGTACATAACCTCTAAAACATGAAATTTTTCACTGTTTTTTATGTTTTTTATCTCAAGTTTTGTTTTAAAATGTATTATAACGATCATAATAAATAGTAATAATCATTAAAAATAGGAAAAATTGCTTTTTTTTCTTGTTTAAAATTTTTGTAAACTTATGCACCCGCAAGGGCCCCTGCTAGATACGGGGCAGCACTTACAAGCCACCTTAAGAAACTCAAATTTGATGAAACATTTTGGTTATGACTATTGTACTGTATCAACTTGCTGTTAAAATTAACATCAATTCATTCCAGCTGTCTGGGTCAAAAAGGATACATAACTGTATTTTAATCAACGAAAAAAAAAATGATTTTGTAAATGATAATGAATATTATCATTTTTTAAATGAAGATGAATATATTTTTATTTAATTTTGTCAGTAATATTTAAAAAAATATTATCAAGAAAACTAAAATGGGTTTAAAATTTTTCAATGGTTTATGTGAGCATTTACTAAAAAAAAAAATCTAAGTTAACCAAAATCAAAGAATTAATCAAGATGCAAATATATAATTTATTATTGCCGATTGACCTGCATAAACCGTGGAAAGATGAAATTCATTATCAGCGATGACCTCGGTAACGTCAAAGTTTCTACAAAACCTAAATTCAGTCTTAGCCACTGTCCTATATACGCCCAAAAACGAAAAAGATTTTTTGCGCGCAGTAGAAATCTTCACAGCCGGAAAACTTTTTGTTTTGGAATGAGAAATCGCAGCACATTGGTTAAAAAAAATTTAAAGCGGGATCGATAGGTTATTAGACCAGAACCTCGACCAGAACAGCGCATTGTCCGCCGCAAAGTGAGACAATGGATGGCCGAGCGCGTGAAAGTTTCCGCGCGAACGGAAAAACACACGGAAACTTTAAAAGGGCTTGCGCTGCTTCCCCTTACTCACTAATGTAGCTTTCTATTTGACTTCATTTCCCTCTTTACTCATACCTTTTTGACGATGTTCAACTTAATCAATTTTGATCCATTATTTTATCTATTCCACCTTTACCATCCAACCTTCTGTTATGGCAGCTATATTTATTTTCTATCCACGTTTATTTGTGTTTACTACGGAAACTTATTTTCTTTGAAATTTTATAACAATAAAAATTTGTATTCTTTTTTCAGAATGTGTGGTAGATATGCTTAGTGAATTTCCGTTTCCTTTATTTTTTGTTCTGTTGATAAATGTGATGAGTAAATGAATAAAAAAGCCGGACAGGCGACAATTATGCACTGACTAAAAAAAAAAATTTAGAAATGAGGATGGTTAAAATCCGGCGGTTACACCGTCATCACTTGTTACTTTTTCATTTATTTGGTTTGTTTTATTATAACTGTTACTTAACCCACATCTTGATTTTTGACGACCCAAAAAAGTGACTTTTTGCCGGGAGTTATACGCATGTATATAGCGTATTTTTTTATTTTATTGGAATAATTTAAAAATAAAAATATTTCAATAATTATAAAAAAAAAAAGTTAAAAGTAACAAGCGTCAATGAAGCTAACTGAAGTTTTTAAGATAAAAAAAAAAAAAAAATTCCTTAGCTTTCTAGATTGTGGTCAGAGCACTCCGAATTGATCAAAGCGATAATTTTTTGATTTTAAAGCTGGTCTAGTAGAACTTCTTATTAATACAAGTCAACTGAAAACTTTTGGTTGAAGTCCTGATCAACTTCCTGATTCGGTGGGCTATTGGGTTATCGATGACCGAGATTTTCAGGAATAAAGGTTTATAAAAAGTCAAGCAAAATTTCAACAAGTCTCCTCGAAAATGCTTCCGGATATCCGCCTTCATAAATTCAAAGTTAAGATCTGGCCCCAAAAACTCTAAAAATCATGTGTGTATTCAGCCAACGAATAGTCCAGGAAGCTACGATAACTTTGTGTATACCTTCGACAAAAATAATAGCTTTGTCGGTTAACTCACAGTCATTATTTTTAAGCTATCAAATTACAGCCCTCGTTTCAGCCCTAGTACTCAAAAGCACAATAAAAAAAAAAAAAAAAATTCTGAAATCATATAAATTGGTGCTTCTTGTGAATAAAATGTTGTCAAGCTCTTTGACGAAACAATGCTGCTGCGTGAGAGTTGTCATACCTATAGTGTTTTATAGAAAACGCTTCAGCGCGTGAAATCGAGTCACAATTGCTAAGAAGGCTTCTCGCGCTCATTAACCAACGCTTCTCGCCGTCGATTAAATGACTAATCGCCTTAAAGTCCCATGCGACGTGGTTGTGAAAAAAAGGAGAAATCAGGCTGCTCACGATGCGGAGAGTATGATTACCCGTCCTGCACTGAGCAAACGGACCATTTACTTTGGGAAAGTTTATCCCGCGTGTCTTTTTTTTCTCCCTTCCTCCTTTCTTCATGATTATTTTACCTGCATATTTAACAAACTCGCGAAGACGCGGACTCTAATTTAATCACTCAAAAAAGTGACAATAAAACCCGCGCCGACTTTCAGTTTGAATAAAAATCTCAAGCTCTGCAATACCTCTCTTTTTCATTATTGTAAATTGAGTAATCCGAGCCTCTAAAAGTTTTTTTAATAATTTCATAACGTTTCTCTCTAATTCTCTTGCATGATTTAAATCAGAACAAGCGGAATCTTACTAAATACTGGATTGTGTGAAAAACTTTACATTATTTTGACTTAACTTTTTTAAAATTTTTATCAATTCATTTTGCAACTTCCTGATAATTGTATTGCTTGACATATTTTTAAATAAATAAATTACATAACTATATATTTTTAACATGTATTCTAAAAGACTTTTTTAATATAAAATCAATCAAGTAATAATTAGCATAAATGAAGCAATTTATTATCCATACGTATGGACCGTTCGAAGCCGAAATTTTTTTCTTCATTCATGACTTACTCTTGTTGAGAAAAAATTTTATTGTGAATTACAATAAGTTGAGTTGAAAATTTTGGCATCTGTATATCTTAATATTTATAATAAGATTTAGAAATGAAAGTAATTTGAAGTCAACGATGCGAGTAAAGTAACAATTATTTTTCTTCCTAACCATTTTTTCTCTTCATTTTAAAGCTGTAGCTTATTAAACCGGAAAATGATTACTCTTTGTTCGTTCGTGAGGTGAGTCGCCGAGAGATAACTTTTTGCAAAAAATATTATTTATTTGAACACCGATAAGATTTTTTCAGAGCATGCATGACAAAATGCACCGGCACAGTAACATTTAAAAAAAAAGTATAAGTTGTAAATAAAAATGATATTCTGGGTAGGGTGAGGATGTTGTGATTAGTGTTATCGAGGATCAACACCTCCTCCCACTGCCCGTAACGAATTATAAAGTCTTGAACAATGGACAGGTCTCTGAGGAAATTCTCGGGCGCGACGTTTTCTCTAGGTGCGCGGCTCTTGCGGCTTCCGGCCTTTCAAGGTCGCCGTTTTGCTGCTGCTGCCGCGAAAGTGAAGCACTGCCGCGGGCGTCGAGAAATCGCGTCGCGACTTCAGAGCCAGTCGCTCGCCTCAATGCTTTTCGCTGCCGGATCTTTTACTAATATTTATATTAGTTATTGGGTTGTAGGACTTAAACCCTGATAATTTCGTAGCTCTACTCATGCTGCTGGAGAATCTGCATTTTTTACTGTCATTGTGCATTTCAATTGCGTATAAATCGATTTAATTAATTTTAACCAAGTATCGTACTAAAATTTAACTTTTTCGAGATCAAAGGTTAAATAATTAACTTTTTTCATGCTAAATTTTAGTTATTTTTTCTTAAAATCTTTTAATTCCTCCTACTTTTGGTTTTTTGGCTAAGCCCTTGCTTTTAACTTATCAAGATTCAAGCTTTAAAGCCTTAATTCTTGGATTGAGTAGTCTTGAAATGCCAGATTAATTAAATTTTCAATTAACAATAGCAATGTATGTAATCAACTTTAAAAACTGTTTCATTTTGAGATAATCAAATAACTTGATATCAAAATTTTTGTTTAGTATTTGAATAGCTCTAAAAAAAGCTTACGTAAGATATTAAAATACAAGAGAAGTTGTTTGATGCAGAGCTCTCCAAAATGAATGATTCTAATTTTTTTTTTTTTTTTAATCGGAAATTTAAAAAATTTAAGAAATAAGCAACATTGATTTTACCAAATTAGTATTAATCCTAATCATTAAACGATAAGTTTAAGTTTATAAGTAACATTGTAGCCACATTAATGTCAATAAATTTTTATTTCAACAATTATAATAATTCTAAAACCAATCAGGTCAACGGGATAACTAATACAATTACTTTTTAGTACTTAAAATCTTGAACAAGTCATGTGTTAATCCGATGGTCCCTGTAATTTCCCTGTACTATTCAATTTCACCAAATTGACTTGAAAATACAAAACAAGAAAAGCTGCATGAAATGAATTAAAAAAAAAAAAAAAAAGTCAACTCAATTACTGAGACGGCAAATTCACCTACGTTTTACGCAATTTAAGTGCTTTAATAAAATTAATCAGCGAAATCGGACTATCGTGTCGCGTGATTATGAGGAGGGGGGGGGGGGTTTGGATTTTTGACATACGTATACTGGGTCTCATATTTCGACGGTCCCAGAAGAAAAACCTTAATCGAAAATTTGAAGATTTCAAATGACCAATCAGGAGCTTGAATAAATAAAAAATTTTTAAAAAATCTGGAATCTTGATAAATTATTACCCAAAAGATAAGGTTTTTTTATTATTTTCGGTTTTTTTATTTGAAATTGGTTATTTGAAATCTCCAAATTTTCGGCTAAGGTTTTTCTTCGCTGGGACCGTCGATTGAATGATGCCGCTATTTCAATGATCCAGACTTACAAGAAAATATGGTCTATCCTTTGGGTAACAGATTTTCATAAAATTTTGTGGATCGTTTTCCGATGCTAAATAATTATGTAAACCAATATTATTATTTTGCGCCAACGCTTTTCTTTGAATTTTTACCATGAGCTTTTTTTGTCTTTTTAGCCAATTTTTCAATAAAACTCCATCATGCATATACGAGCAAGCGCGAAAAGGTTAATTTGTAATTGTTTCAATTTGCTTGACCTTAATATTCAATCCTACAGTTGATTAATAAAATGCCTTTATTCCATATCTGTACTCTTCAACTTCAAAGCTCGTGTCCTTTAAAAAGGGAATAAAGAATAAAATAATGTAAAAAATTATTATTTGAAAATTGTAAAGTTATGCAGGTTTTGAATATTTTTTCCTTGGTTTTTTTCACTTGTCAAAGGTTTTGTAATTAATAAAAGAGGGTTGTGTTTTTGGGTTGTTCCAGAAAGGTACGGGTGCGAGTGTATTATCAAGGACTTGCGAAATTTATTGCACCTGTGTCTATTGCCTGCAAGTAGGCGGCTGATTTTCAGAAGGTTGGTACATTATTTCACAATATTGCAATCATTTCATTTTGCTTGTACATTTAAATTACCCCTGTTGGTGCATCTAAATGTATATACATTTTATTGCAATCCCTCAAGCGTCATTATTAATTCTATGACACTGTTATTTTCGACACAATTCTTGATGGGTGTTCACTTCAAAAACAAAATGATAAACTGATCTTGATTTATCGGTGCTTTCAATTTATTAATTTCCGTAGCAGAAGAATAAGCACTCTGTTTCATCAAGTACAGTTATTTTTCTAAATCATCATTCGATTGAAGAAACGTGAACAAGGAATACATAAAAGTCAATCAATACAGTTAAAAAAAAAAAAAAAAAATTCACGCAGCGCGCCTGTTTACGCAGGAAGAACCGATGGCAACGAATCGAGTTATAAAAAAAAAAAAATTACAGTCCAGTTAAAACAGTAGCCGATTATTTATAAAATGATCATCATTTGTTTAAAAGATCCTTGGTTATATTTGTTTATTTGTATTTACTCCATTGTACAGACTTATTACAACTCCCACCTTATAATTGATCCTTCTTGCCACTCCGAGGCCAACCGTTGTCGACACTTTGCACGGGAAACTGCTCTAGAGCGAAGCTTGCATGTGGTTCGTTCGCTTGACTTATTTTAATTTATTCGTTCGGGGACTCGGTCAACCTTAGCAACGTCAACCGACAAGTGCATCTTACCAAAGCACGCCCACTGGTCAATATTTTCGGAGAGAATTTAGTCGGCCGTTAGGGTGTCCAAGTTGGAAAAATTGATACAGGACATTTGAGCTCACCCGAGAACAACAACCGAAAAAATCGCCGAGTCTCGAGCTCTAACCCACGACCCCTGCGGCTCGCCTTGGTCGTATCAATGATTCGATACTTCGTCACTGGCGCGTGCAGTGGAGATTTCAAAAGATCCAATTTTCACGCGCTTTTTTTCCTTCTCTTTCGTTGCGGATGATCAATCAATTTAGCTCAGGTTCTAGTTTGGCCTTCTCTTTTCTCTTACTGATGATTCTCACCGATTGTGGTTTTTTTGAAAGTTTTTATATCAAAAATCTTAAAATTTGAGTTTTATTAAGGGTTACGTAAGTAAATTGACGTGTTTACGTAAGCTGACGATCCGAGTGGATATGTGTCTGGACACATTGAACGATAAGTGTCCCACGGCAGAGCAGTTACGTGAATTCTTACCGCTGTTGCACCTCTCGCTGGATCCCGTTCGTTTATCGAGGGACTTTGCCACTTGATATCCCACCACACCACTCTCATCCTGGTGCATGCACCGCGTCTGGACGGCTTTTTCTCTTCTTCTTACTTTTTTATTTTTGTTCCACTTTCGTGTCTCTGCATTCGCGTATACCGTTTAGCTGTAGGTGTGTACACTTTGACCAATTAGGAGCCTTTTTTTCTTTCTTTTTTACCCTTGCTATTTCACAGGATACTCTAGCCCTTTACTTATCTCCACTCGCTTCGCGTGACCCATGACACTTTATTGTCAAATATTTTTTTCGTTTTTTTTTTTTTTTTTTTTTTTTTTTATATATGATTCAACGTCACAAGGATACAAGTACATACTTACGTAGAAAATTTACCGCTCAACGCGCCCCTTTTCTCAGCTCCTTCCCGATGATCTTCATTAGAGACTATTTGGAAAAAAATGCCTGAGCTTTCTTTCAAGACTAGCACAGCCTAATTGACTCGACTCGATAAAATAATGCATCGGATGCACTTGCCACACGGTAATTAACATAAATTTTTCTTCTTTTATCGAATAATTTCAGAGAGCTAAAGCTACTTACGGTTCGCCGTCCGAAGTAAGCGTTATACAAGTGTAACAATATTACAGTTACTCAAGCTGTAAAAATTATCTCAAGATAAGTTCTGTGAAGTGTGGATGGATGGATACAACTTTTTTTAGAGATCGCGCATGTTTTTCTTAACCGTCAAAATTCAATTAGTTTCAAGTTTTTAACTACTTGCGTTTGATGCTTTGATTGCTTGAAATTGAATTTAATGAATACGTTATTGTCTCAATTTAGCAGCCTTGCTCAATAAAAACTGACTAACTCTCAACAATCTTTAATCAAGCTCATTAAATTATTAAAAGAAAAAAAGAAAATAAAAACCAATTTTGAATGTCATGGACGAAGATATTAAAAAGTAAACTGATGCATTTTATTCATTAAAAATCACGACATCCGACAGCGTAATAATCAATTGTGATTTATTTATCAGACGTCTTGTTTGCATCTTCGAATCTGGAAGGGACGTTCTGAGATCAAGCATAAGTTGAAAGTAACAAGATCATAATTACCTCAATTTATTGTGATTGTATAATTTGCGGACGGAATTTTAATAAGCCATTGTCTTTACTTTGAACGGTGGACACCCGGATATATATATCGATGGTCCCAGCAAAGAAAAACGTTAGCGTTAAAATCTGCCACGAAGAAAGTGACAAGGGCTAGTTTTGGTGCTTAAATGCTTTAAAACTACTATTTTAATGAATTTAGCCTGCAGCAATAGAGTTGTGAAAATGACCTTTGCTATCAATCCGTTGATTTACATGAACATATTGGTAGCTGGGGTCATTTTCACAATTCTATTGCTGACTATAGACTAAAATATGCATAAATAAAGTGTAGGTTTGAAGATATTTTAGTTAATTTTTCTTTTACAACATCATCCGTGGCAGATTTTGGGCTAAGGTTTTTCTTTGATGGGACCATCGATATAAGGTTCGCGTATACCTGACGTGGCCATGCTAAGCACGAATGGACGCTATGTCTTACCAAATCAATTTTTTTAATAAGAAAGGTCTCATTTTCAAGCTTGATCAAAGAGATTTAAAACAAGACCTCCAACATCCGAATATAATAAACAGACAAATTATTTACGAAAACCTAGTTTTGAGACACTAATAATTTGTGGACCTTATGTGGCCACCTGCGAGGCCACCTGCTCTGCTGTGAATTTTGTTTTGATCAATTGGTTCATTTTCGGCCCTAGAATAATTTTTACTAGAAAATTAATGAAAAAAGATAAAAATTCTGTGTCTAAATATACTTGCTTACGACTCGTCCCAACTAATCAAAAATTTTTTCCAGTAAAATAAAGTATAAAAATGTTATAAAATTAACTCTATGGAATATGTTTTACCCGAACAAGGCCTAAAATGTACTCTCAAGCTTCATTTCTCGTTAATTTCAAGTACTTGAGTTTAAAGTACCGACTATACAGTTCTAATTGAAGAAGGAGGTCATACTTGATACACTAGGGTTGATGTAAAGTAATAAATTTTTTGCTACAGCGTGAAATTAGATAGAAAACGCGTAGGCTAAAAAATAAAACGAGTTTGAAAGGTGGAAGTATAAGGAATCGAGCTTAAGTGTATGAATTATTCTAATTAAATGAGCGTTTGTTACTTTCCCATTTGTTACTTTCGGTATAAGATGAATAAAAAATCTGAAAAATTGTAGATCTGATAATTTTGGAGACAAGATGAAGTTAATAAAAATGAATATGTATTTATTTTGTTGAAACAGGGTTTACAACTGGAGTTGGTACGTTACGGTCTGCACAGTCGTAGCCAGAGCAGAGCGAAGATGGGGAGAAGACGGAGGAATAAAAAATCAAAAAGCGCTGAGTGAGGCTGATCAATAAAGTTCGAAAGATGATGACCACCATGGCCAGGCTGCCCTGCAACAACAAGCAGGTCTTGCCATCCCAGCAGCAACATCAACAGCAGTCGAGGTACGCCGTCGTCTCGGCAGCGGCTAATAATACGGCCGCGGGTACGGTGAACCTGCATCATCCTACCTACGCTCAGAGCAGAAGCTACTGGGAGGCCCAGCAACACAATTCTTTACCGAGTTTCACTAGGAGTCACCACAGGCATCATTCGGATACTATTGGTGAGTGCCTCCTATTATTCTTGGATATCGAGAAGGGTGTTAAAAATAGTTATACCAAATTAGCGGCTAAACACAAACCATCTGAAGAATGACTCACGGACTGGAGGGCGATTATTGAACCAGCTGTTTAAATATACCAAGCTTCCTCTTCTTCTAATTTTTTTTTTTTTTTTTTTTTTACTTAAGCGCGGTCGTCTGTGGAGCCTAGTGATAAAAGACCCTTTTTTCACTACGGAATGATATCTCCTTGAGAAAGATGAGAGTTTTTTCTTTTTCGCAGGAAGTAGGGGAGACTGCTTTGTACCATAGGCCAGGTGAGGGTAGACGTGGGGGAGAATTTTCACGCTCCCGGACTAAAGAGAATAAGTCTGACTACGACAACTTTTATAAATGCTAATTAATAATGCAGAACAATTTTTTTTTTAATTTTTAGTCCAACCTGCATATACTACTCAGCTAGAAAAATTTGACGGTTTGCACTCTCGTCAATGAGCAGCAGTTTTATTTCCGTCCCTGGACTTTTACTTTCGAGCAAGTGTCCTGTCATAAATTTCGGAGAATTAGAGCTCAAAGTAACGGTCTACTCCAGGTAGCTCACGTAGGTAGCCGCAATTAGAATTTTCCAGCGAATTTTGGAGTGGTCGGTAACTCCTCCCATTTTATCTCTTCTTAACCGCAGACCAAGACCTTAGTCGCACTCTTAGTTAGCAGTGACCTTTTGAACAGACAGCACCATGGTTTTGTTTTACGGTTTTCACCACGCTGGGCCTGGTAATTTTTTAATTTATACTTATCCATGGTTTTTTTTCATAGCTACTTAATTTCAAACTCAATTTTAAGGATGTTTGGTACTTACAAAAAAACTCAGTCATTTTGTCAATTTTAATCGAATCTTCTAACAATTTATATCAAAATAATCGTTGGAGTTTTTCCCTATTTTTGCTCGTCTTAGTTTTTTGAAAAATTTAATCATTTGTTTAAACAATTGCAGAGGTGGTCTAAAAAAAAATCAAGCATTTTTTTTTCTTCATCACTTAAAACTCTCTCAAAAATGCAGAGATCGTTGAAAAAACTGTAAGGTAGTTTCGGTGAAACTTCAAAGAAAATTTTAATCTTTTTAAAATATTGCATTTAAAACTTTTTTTATTAAATAAAAAAAATGTCTAATTTTCATAAGATTTCGTGTGCAATTATTTAAACAACTATTTCAATTTTTGAAAAACCAAAACGGAGAAAAATAGGAGAAAAATCCAACGCTTATTTTAATATAAATTATTAGAAGATTCAATTAAAATTGACAAAATGGCTACATTTTTTTATAACTACCAAACATCCTTAAGTCAATAAGATAGTTTACTTTCTTGATTCACCCTTCTTCTCGTAGCTGTTCTTTGCTTAAAAAGCGACTAAGCGAGGGATTTTATACTTCCCGAACCGAAATAGAGTTTAAGGGGGGCTCCATGTGGCTGGATATTTAAAAAAAATTAATTTATACTTAGTTTCTTAGCTTAACATCGTAAGTTGCATCAGAAAAAAAAAAAAAAAATTTTTACCTACAGTAGGGCCTCGCGAATTGTCCCTGTCGGCTCCTTTGATTTTGAACAATTCGCGAGGTTCTTCTGTATTTATAATGTCTGTAAAATTTTTAAGCCAAAACAAATGAAGATGAGATCTTTCAAGGAGAAAAAACTGAATTAAAATCAAGCTTTTTTTCATCTCGTGCCAACGAACGTGAAAAATTTATTCTCAAATTGTGTAGCTTCGTCAATCATTCCTTGCGTGAGCCTTGCGTTTCCAAAAAAACGGAAAAAGTAAGTAGGAAAGAAAGAAATTGATTGCAGAATTGATATAAACCGCAAAATTTATTGTTTATAAAAAATCTGGTGATTGGAGAGAGAAAGGAGATGCGTAAGCTTAACACTCATCGAATCAGGAAAAGTGATGGGAGCTGTATTCAGTAGGGATGTACTGAGAAGGAGAAGCCAAAAATCTGGGTCGAGGCTTTTATATGAGTCGAGTGTATGTATAATACATACTGTATATATTATACAATATACATGTATATCCTAATATATATATACACGCACTTGATTCTACTTTAAAAATTTTGGGTAGATTTGTCGAGTCGCGAAGTACTTTTCCTTTCTTTCTTCAAAAGTTTATGATGTGCATCGAATGGCTGCGTTAGGATTGGGAAACAGGAAATTTGGGCTAGAGCTAGGTTTTTTCTTTATTATTTATTGTTGCGGGTGTTGTAAAATACGAAAAACGTAAAACAAAACAAGAAAAGACTATTACTCGGTGCGTTAAAAAATTAGATCGAGGACTTTTTTCATACATTTTTGCAATGGTAATTATTTTTATTATATAATCGCCTACTCTGCTTTAGGACGTTCAACTTTGACTTGTTCAAGTCAAGTCTTCTCGTATGACTATTTTTCCGATATAGAAACACGCTGATTGGTTGCTCGAGTCTACACGGAAAAAATAAAATCCTTGCAGCGTAGCTGAATTCAGCAATATGACGATGCGAACAGTTAACGACGCTCCAACGCAGACTTTTCATCGTGGCGAGGCAAAGTCTGCGTTGGAGCGACGTAAAGTTAGCTATAGCGTGCTTTCCTTACCAACAGCTGTAGCAGAGCTCGACTCACGCTTGACGCTTGTTTACTTGTGTACTTACTCTCTGCTATCGCGAGTTACGGCAGCATAACTATAAAAAAATGTCTTTATTGATAGTTGTAATTAATTTAAGTATTTTTTATATCAGTATTTTTATCACCCGCGATAGCAGAGAGTAAGTACACAAGTAAACAAGCGTCAAGCGTGAGTCGAGCTCTGCTACAGCTGTTGGTAAGGAAGTCACGCTATAGCTAACTTTACGTCGCTCCAACGCAGACTTTGCCTCGCCACGATGAAAAGTCTGCGTTGGAGCGTCGTTAACTGTTCGCATCGTCATGTCGCTGAATTCAGCTACGCTGCAAGGATTTTATTTTTTCCGTGTATCTAACCCAAAAAGTACTATTTTTTTTTCTTTGACTATTCTTTTCTATTATTAAATATTCTCCTAATCATCTTTAAAATAATCTTCAAATGATCTTCTTTTAACACCTCAAAAAAACTGTGCTTTGTGTCATCATCCATTATTATTGAGAAACTTTGGAAGCACGAAAAAGTTCGATTTTCCCATATGGCACTGTGTTAATGGGTCAAAACAATAATTATTGATATCTTTGTTATTAGACTCCTAATTACTTCCAGATTTTAACAGAGGACTTCTTATTATTAAACGAATTATTATTATCAAACGCCGTACAGCAAAAGTTTCTGGATTGAATCGCTTTAATTACAATCAGAGTTTTGAGGTTTACATATTAATAAATTACATTAAATAAAAAAATGATTAAAAAATAAAAAGCGTAATTGAAACCCTTTTTTTTTTAGTTCATTGCAAGGTACGAAAGAATTTTTTTTCGCGTCTTCGGTATAAGAAAATTATATTTGCTTTTTAAGTAACTGTAACTAACTGATGAAATTTATTTTTATATAACTTTATCACCAGTTTCAGTGATTTTTTATTAAAAGGACATCTTGAGAAATTGCTAAAATTTGATCCTCAGGATCCGAACAACACGTCCTTCGATTTTTCTAAAATTTTAATATGTTCTTTGGGAACCGAAAATGTGACTAAACCCATTTCGAAAATGGGCCGGTCTGAAAAATATCATTTTTCATCTTAAAAACGGCTGTATTAGGCACTTTTTTCAACAGTTTTTTTTTCACCAAAATATCCGAAATTGTCTAATAATTTATTCTTAATAGCCTATAAAAAGCTCGATAAAAAGAAATTGCTGAAATTGGCTCACTATCGGAATATGTTAAATCTTCTTTTTTTTAAGTACCTACAAAACATATTAAAACTTTAGAAAAATCAATGAATGTGTTTTAGGATGCCGAAGATCAGATTTTGGGGATTTAGCAAGAGGCCAGTGGTAGCGAATGGAGTATATATAAAGCAGTAGAGTAATTACATTCCGTCAGTATTAGATTTTAAATAAACATGCAACAGATGCGGTATGATTATAACGGCTGCCTCTAAATTAATGCAAAAGATTTTCCGTTAAACTCAGTCGTTTGTGACGCGTTTGCATTAATTCAACACGCAAGTTACTTCATAATGAAAAAAAAAAAATAAAAAAAAAAATTAGACTGCACCTGGTTTTGTGCGACACCACCACTCCCCAAAGTGCTGCAGTTAATCACCATTATTTTAACTCTTGGTTCTACTTAAATTCAAAACACGCGACACAATGTCTAATCTTATGGTGGCAAATTGAAAAAATTTATTCATACTCAAAATAAACCATGAAAATTTGAGTTGGCATTCTAATAATTTGAAGATACAAAGAATATTCATTGTTTTACAAGTTATCGTGCGGTGAAATCCGAGGGCATTTTCAAATCGAATAAAAGTCGTTTTACATTTGGCTTCGAAGCCATGCAAGATACGCACTGTACCATGGTGCGGCGTACAATTTGCTTTTTTGTTTTTTTCTTTTTATGAAGTGTGTTGATTATTAAAACTAAATTTACTTATTTCATGAAAATTAAACATTTAAGGAAGAGGCGAGGGGTTAGCTGATTAGGTTAAGTTGAAGTAAAATCACGCAGATTGGCTTTTGAAAAAAATAAATTTCGGAATGAGCCCTTAAAAAACTAGCGTGAAGAAGAAAGTCATGCGTGCGTAGGAGCGTCTCGTTTCAGTTAAACATAGTAAGAGGAGAAGAAGAAGAACATGCTTGAAGCCAGGAAGGAAGTTCGATAAACGCGGCAAGCAGCGTGAATAAAAAAGACGAAAGCACGTTCCTATTGTGTTGCAGGTAGTATTTACGGTCTCAACTTGAGCTGGGCTCAGTTAAGGGAGCTGTAAGTTGCCTAAATTCTCGCCGGATCAGGCACAGACGACAGTGCGGGCACCAAGGAAAAAAGCCCTTGAGAGCTTCAACGATTCGATCTCTCAATTTGACGCCGCATCAATGTGATAACTATTAAATTTTTACCGCAATCAATAGTTTTACTGTCCGCAAAAGCGTCGACTCTTATTTTCTCGAGGTCAAAATCTCATCCTACCAAGTGCCTGTATCATCGCTACATGAGCACCCAAAACACGTGCAGAAAAATTTTTTCTGCTGTAAGGTCACATAAATTTCGCCCCCCCCCTTTTTTTTATTTGCTCTTCTGTATGCGGTCATGTATATATTTCTGACTTGGACTTTCTCACACCGGTGCTAACTGTGTGAAAAATAAGAAGAAGCTGGGTCGTCATCCTCGGTGTGCTCCAAATGTTAATCTGAGGATTATGAATTTTTCTCTTCCTCTGCCTTACAGAGAAACTTATTTTATGAGTGGGCGCGACTTGCGTAGGTGATTCAACTCGATCGATTGTGCCTGTTTAAAGTTTATTCAACTATCTTTTTTATTTTTTTACTTTTTAAACGTCGCCATCTTACCTAATACTCTTTCAATTAATATTATTTTTCTTTGCAGTTATTCATTTTGTTTATGTGTATACACATACAAAGATTGCTTAGTGTCTTCTGTCTTTCAAATAAACATTCATTTAAAACATTGTAAACTTTGATTATTTTAATTATTACTAAGATGACTAAATTGCAATAGTTAAAAAATTAATTAATTAATTTAAGCAATCCCCTCAATGTAAATGATAATGAGAATATATGAATGTGGCCAAAAAGAATGTTTGCAATTTATAATTAGTATGATTGGTCAAGAACTAAAAATTCAAAATTCTAAACTTTGAAATATTAATTTTTTTATTTGTTGGTAGTTTTTTGATGAAATAAAAATCTAGGAAAAATTATAATTTTAAATAAAGTTTGAAAACTGTAGGAGTTGAAAGTGGCAAAGACGAAAAATTGAGAAATATTTTTCAATTTTGATATTAATTATGATGGTTACCAATAGTATTGATAACTATCATACAAAAAAATTTTACGGAGTCTATTTAAAAATTTTTTTTTTTCTTTACTCAATAATAAAAGTACAGAATCGTGCCTCTATAAATGAAATAATTGTATTGAGCTATTAATTAAACCTTGATTTTATCTAAAATTGTGTCATGCATCCGCGAATTGCTTTTATTGAGTTTTTAACAGTTTTAACGCTCCAACAAACACGAGCTTATTAAAATTCTGATTAGTAATGAAAAGTTTAAATTTCAAACGTAAGTCGTCTTCTTCGTATGCGTATTTGTGTTAAGAAAAAAGTTTGAACCTCGATTTCAGAAATTTTTGGCTGAAAAAAAAAAAAAAAAAAAATCTTTTTTTTCTTTAGGTACAGATATACATTAGTGCAGTACGTAAAGCTGTTTAACACGTGTCTTTCTCTCCCCAAAAATTTGTTGCTTTCAGTAAAAAAAAACTTTTATCATAACAGTGTCCTGATTAATAACTCTGTCGTTTTTTAGCTCGACAGATGTTAAGTTCATGCATCAGGCACGCATACCGACTCAGTCTCATATAGTAATAGAGTGCAGTCTGCTATAAAAGTCCCGGTGCAGCTGCATGTATATTGTGTATTTTCCTGCGTGCGAATCACCTGTGTTTTTTCTCTCCCTAATAGACTTACATTATCATTGTTTTCGCTGTATCTATTGTGATTGCGTAGTTCGCGCGGTCATAGATTATGAAAGAAAAAATGGAGCTTTGAATTAAGGATTGCCGAACCATCATTTTATTATACTATAATGCGAGGGACCCAAGCAGTTCTACTCGAGGGTGTTTTTAATATGGTTTCTGCCCAATTTTAAAGAACTCCAAATTGAGCGAATTTCTCGAGCGATGCTTGCATTTTGGTTTTCGAGGACTCAGTCGACCCTACTAGCCGCAAGCGCATCGGGATACTCAAAGCTCAACTCGGTCAAGTAGTCATATCAGCCTTACACATTTTTTCCAGTCTGACATCACTCGAGTTTATTCCTCTGGATCGGGCCCAGTACTCAAAGTCACAGTGTCAGAGAGAATTTAGCCGGCCGAATTTAGGATGTCATTTTATTATAATTTATTACGTTATTATTGATGAGAAGACCATTATTTTATTACATCAAATGAAATGATGACAAGTCGAGACTTAATATCAAAGTTCACGGTGAAAAATTGAAACTTTTCTTTCAGGCCTACGAAATGAATGACCATAGTAACGGTAATGTTTGTTTATGTTTTTTTAGGCAAGCGAAAGAGCGCGGTGGAGTTGCTGCAGGAGTCAAAGGCCTTTTACGTCAAGAGCGAGACGGTACTGGACAGAAAGCAGGAACTAAAGAACAGTGGACACCTGCAAGTTTCGCAGCTCACGGCACCTGGAGCGCCACCTCGACTCCTTCGCAAGTGTAACCCTGGACTCATTCAGATCCAGCCGAATAACCAGCAGCAGCAGCAACAGCAAATAGTATCGCCACCATGTTGCTGGGTGTCTAGTCATGAAAGTGACAGGCGTAAGTATTTGAGCTGACAACTTGGCGAGCATGTTTAAATAAATGAATAATCAAACGCTTGATTTATTCGAGCAGCCCTGCCTCCAAAGAGTCCTCGTCTGGTGCCGGTGCCCCACCGACGTACAGGTTCAGTCGGTAACGGACCGGACCAACTCCAAACAAAGCTGCGTCGGCTTCTCAACTGCACCGACAGCAAGGAAAACATCTTCTTCCCGGACGTGGTCAATGGAGAAGTCATACCAGCGCCCCCGGTTGAGTACGCCACTTCCAGTCCGGTACTCAGCAATGGCGGACCCGGACCTGTACGCTACTCGCCAGGAGGAAGTCTGTCGCCTGGATGCAGGGACGATGACCGAAGGGTTTGTCTTTTCCTTTTTTTACCGGCTCATTTTTTCACACAAAACCATTTATTTTTTTCAAACGCTCAACTCTTGTTCAAATAATCAAACATTTGTAAGCGCCGGAGAGTTTTAAAAATTCAAAGTCGCTTTTTTTGATCTTTTTCAAGTGCTTCTTTCTTTTTTTTTTTTTCAATTGAATTACTTGCCTTGTTTACGCTAGTTACATAACATTGTTTATCCCAGTAAATAGGAAAGCGTGACAGGCACGAGTTTATTAATTTAGCGCTTAATTTAACTCTATGAATTATTAATTTATCTTGAGGTAATACTTTCGTTTGATTACTAAATTAAGCAAACCTATGTAATGATAGCGCATAAACACTTTTACAATAATTATGATAAAAGTTGACTAATTCAAACACTTTAGTAATAATAAAGTGTACTCTAATAGGTGAGCAACAGCATCAATTAGCGCTCAGGTGTACCTATGGATGAAAAAAATGTCTTTGAAATTTGATTTCCAGTGGTCTTCGACGATGGGGAGCGAAGTGCGTTACAAGTTTGGTCGCAGTAACTCGCACTCTCACGGAGTCCGCATGACCGCTTTGGGCAGCAGGGGCGACGTCAACCGTTCTCCAGGAGTCTACGGTGGAAATAGCAACAACGGCTCTGTCGGCTCGGTACACGAAGCTGTTACAGCCACACCCGGAGGATACTGCCACAAATCACTGCCGGACCTTCACGCGAGCACTGCGAGGCGCAGGGCTTCGCTCTCGCCCCGGGCCTCAACAAAGTCTTCCTCTACCAGAAAGGGAGGATATTCCAGTACTCCTGGTTGTCCAGACTGCGAAACTGGAAGTGATTACTCCGACAAGAGCTTTAACAGAGATAATCTTGGTTACAGGAGGTTCGTTTGTTTGATCGTTGTTCTTTCAAAACTTTTATTTCTTTCGGGTTAGTAGCTTGCAATTATGAAAGTATTAGCGATAAACGTTACAGTTCACGTCACATAAGAAGATCCATTGGCTCGGGAGGTGGCGGAGGAGACGCCAGCAGCGTTCTCTCCTCGGGAGGTCGGACCCACAAGTCCTCGGGCTCGAGCAAGCTTAGCCACGGAGCGAACGCGCGAGACTCTGGAGGATCGTCCGGGCACTGTACGCATCGGAGCGAGCCACCACCCAGGATACAGGTTTTTTATCATTTAATTTTATATTCAATTTTTCATTTAATTTAATATTGAATCATATTTTAATATTCAAACCGAATTATTTAAGGACTGCTGGAGTCACGTGCAGCGTCGAGATAGCGGTGCTTCAACTCAACATTCGACTGATCGCGGTTGCGTCGGTGACAGATCGCGTCGGGGTAGCAGCGGCGTCGGCGTGGCTGGCGCTGTCCTCGGTAGGCATTGCAGTCCTAACAACGACAACGATAACGACACCGACACCAGCAATAGTCAGACGGGGGAGGATTACAGCCCCACACGTCACTCTAGGTATTTTTGTTACCTCTACTTACTCACACTTTTTAAACTTATTGAATTACGCTCAGAAAAAAAAGGTTTTCTTTTTTTTCGACCAAGTGCAGACGTTGAGAAAAGAGCTTTGAATAAAAAAAAGTAATTGTTATTTACAGATTTTCCGATGGTTGGAAAGAAAGTAGAAATAGACCAATTCTGCGATCAAAGTCTGATGTGAGTGAGCGGTATTGGCGCCACACGGATGGCTCAAGCATGACTCCTCGATCGGGCTCAAAGCATTCATCTAATCCTCGTGCACCTCGATCCATGACGCAGCTCGAGTCTTTCTTCGATAGGATGGGTCTTGACGCGGACAGCTACCAGCACATAACCGAGCCGTCGTCAGGAGGCAGCTCGCCCGTCTTCTTCGACAGCGTTAGCTCCGTTGACTCCGCTCTTGGAGTTTACTCCAATTGGGCCAACAGTTGTTCCCAGAATCAGTGGCAACTGAAGGGAGGTGCTGCCAATAACAACCAGGAGGAGTGTCTGGTACCCGGAGCCCAAAGAAGTGGGGATCCACCCAGCATCGTCGAAAGAAATGCGAGGATCATTAAGTGGCTGTGTCAATGTCGAAAGATGCAATTTGGGTATAGTTGAACCTTTATACCGACTATAGCGAGTAACTCAAGTAATAATTAATAGGCCTCTTTGATCGCATGACTTTTAGACCGAGAATCACATGTAGATAAAGCTACAATTATAGTTTCGAGTTGTTCAAGTTTTTTTTTCTATATCGTTTAATTCTTAAAAAACATGTTTTTATATTTTTTCATCCATTTATTGATCATCTTTTTATCTTGTTTATAAGACTGTATATTTTTTTAAGTCTTTGATCTTTTTATCACTATTTATTTTTTTTATTTTTAATTTGCTTATTTATTTATTATTATTTATTTTTTTATTTTTTTTTTATTTTTTTTTTTTACTAACTGTTGAAAAAGATGCTGCAAATCAAGTAAAACAATTTTGAAATTTTTTTTAGATCTTACCTAAATAAGGACTTTTTTCTTTTGTTTCTTTTATTGTTGCTATTTTGTTTTTTAAATTTTGAAATCATATTGACTATTGACAAATTGATTGTACAAATTGTATTTAATAATTTTAACGTAAGAAGTTTGAAAGCTCTAATTAATGGTAAATACATATCTATCAATAAATAGAAAAATTTTAATTTTCCAGTTTTTTAATTATTTTATGTCAAGTTTAGGCTATAATTTGTTGTTGATCTAGGACAATCGGTAGATCTTAAATCATTTAAATAATTGAAAAATTTTAATTTTTTGTAATAAATAATAATACTTCATACTTTTCTCAGAATAAAAAATGGTGTAACAATTCAATAAAAGTTATATGCTTTCTTATTAGACAAACTGTGATTGATTCTCAGGCAAAATACTTATTAGAATAAAACTTTTTTTTTTTTAAATGATAAATATGGAAAAATTTTAATTCATTTTCTTATCATCTAGTTCAACTTGAATTTTGCAGGATCTTAACTATGTACATTTATATTTTGATAAAAATAAAAATAAACGTTCATTATTTTTTCCTACTGAAATATTTTCTATAATTAAAAATAATAATGTAATAAATGATAATAATGATAAAATTTAGGAATAAATTAAATAATTAGTGGAAACACGAATAAATATTTTTTTTGAATGAAAAGTAGTCAAACCTAAAAGACCGTCGATTGTAAAAATTGCGAGGAATCAGTATAAATGTTCATATTTACTCAGAAAAAATTTATAAAAAGTTTTAAAATCTAATCTCTGCTTCAAAAAACTGAAAATTTAGCAATGAACTAAAAATTGAAAGGTAGAGATAAAAAACTTTCATATGGATGCGATAATTTATACGATAATTTAAACGATATATTTCTCTTTTTCAAACTAAATTATTAACTAATTACATCTTCAAGTGAACAGATATAGGTAATCCTTGCTTGTTTACGTTCAATTACAACCTTATAACGACCGCGAATACTGCTATAGTTTTATTTACGAAACATTGACATTGCATAATTATTTTTTAATTACGTGCATTTTTATAGTTAAACAATTTACAGAAACATTTATTGTATCGATAATATAACATTATTGATGAAATTTTATCTTAATCTGTAAGGTGAAATTTTAAGAAATATTGTGAAAATGTAAATCTCTAAGTAAAAAGAGACAAGAAATTTTGTGCCATTTACAAATTATACATTGCAATGATTTGTTTTTAACACTGAATTTTTTTATGTTCACCATTTTAAAATAATGTTAAAAACTAATTTTCAATAGTACCCTGCTAGAAATTTCAGCAGAATTTCACCAGAAGGCGAGAAAAATTTGCTTGGATCTGCCCAGATTTGCCCAAAATCTGCTGAAATTTTTCACTCATTTCTAGCAGGGTAGTTCCCTATTATTTTGTATATATAATTTAACACCTGCTCAGTCACCATTTAAAAATCATTTATTGTGGTGATCAAAAGCATTTATTTTTAGGTTTGTTACGTTTTTTCATGAATGCAAAAATATCTTTGTTATTAATTATTGTATTGTACTATATTTTATCAAGAAAGAGAGAGAGAGTGAGAGAGAAAGATTATAATAGATTATAATAGATTTATTGTTGAAAACGTTAAAAAAATGCGCTTTGTCAAGGTTGCACAAAAATTGTTTAATGATGTTTAACGTGGTTTAGATAAGTTTATAAATTTTGGGAAAAAGAAAAAATTTGACTAAATCTTTTAAGAAAGTCCTTTAATAATTTTTATCGATGTTAATGTTCTTAAAGAAGGAATTTCAATTTGTTTATTATTGTAGAAGATTGAACGAGAAAAATTAAAGTAATTTTAAAATATTTTTGGTTGACTTTTTAAGAATATAGTTGATGAAAACGTTGCCTATTTAATAATTACTGTAATTCAAAATTATACTTATCAATGCAACTCTTTGATCGAAGTTATTGGTTGTTTTCGTTCCAATTATAACTGGAAGGACAAAAAAATAGAATTATCTTTAATATTTTTTTATTTAAAATTTAAAATTTTGCATTTTCAATTAAAAAATATTTTTAAAAATTGACTATTTTTAAAAATATATTTAAAAAAGTAATCTAAAAAAAATCGGCGAGTTTCGTTCTCTCTATATATATTATATGAAGATAAAAATGTTTCGTCGATCATTTTATTTTTTTACATCTAACAAAAACTTACACACAACCAATTTTTCTCTGAACGTTTAATGAATTTTATAAAATATATAAATTCTATTGAGGTTAAAATTAGTAATCGGTATAACTAATTTAGTAGCTCGCGAAATTGTACGTCGTAAAAATTAATCGGCATTTACGTATTTACATTTTAAACAATTATTATGATTAAAAAAATTATAGCTGACATAGTTATTTCAAACTACGGCATACGATTATAATTTTAAAGATTATTTAAAAACAAAACTATTGAATTTGAAAATTAATAGAATGTTTTTTAAAATTTTAATTATTAGTGAATCCTTTCATATAAAAGTATATATTTTTGAATAAAAATTATATTGTCATATAACGTATGTAATTTTGATATTTACAATATTTAAGGTTATATATTTTTGCGATAATTATTCGGAAAATTGATGGAAAAAATTATATTTTTAAGTGTCACTTGGTCTTTTCTAACATTCTTGTGCACTAAAAATTGAAGTAGTAACCAATTGGGATGTATCGGATACATTAAATATTTGAAAAAAAATTAATGAATAATCAAAAACAAATAATATTTAGATTTTAAAAAAAATACTGTACTCGAAAACTGCAAACCCCTGTTGAGTAACCAAATATCTGAACCAGACGTGTAATTGACACTCAACAGGAATGTTGAATAATTTTTAATAATTGAAAAAAAAATGAAAAAAATTTTTAGACTATCAATTAATTTAATATCGCTATTTCAACACACAAGTTTTAACTGTATCAAATCTGTCGGTAAAAATTTATAATTATAAATTAATTTTTATTCATTTTCACAAAATTAAAACATAAAGAAGTTATTACAGTAACTGCATTGCTATTACTTGATGCAATTTTTTCAAAATTATTTTTTATTTCTTTTGAGTGTAAACATAGTTATTTATAAAATTAAAGTGTCCAATAAGATTTAATACTTAAATTTTAGCATAAAAAAGCAGCAAAATCAAAACATCAACTTCTAAATAAATATTTGGGTATGCATTTAAAAAGTAAAAATAACAATTTTACCTCTCAAACAAAACTTAACTAGCATAAACCAAATACATTTATTTATTTTTTTTTAATTTTTAATGTATTTTCGATGCTATAAAACTTAGAATTTTATTTCACCTTTAAAATATGAATATAATTGTTCAACAAATAATTTCTATTTTAATAATAAAAAAACTTTTAAAAAGATTTTATTTTTCGAAAACGGGATATTATCTCATAAGTTTAAAATTAACTATAAACGATTTGCAATACAAACTTTGATTACGGAAATTCTTCATTCTAAATAAAAAATTTTAGATTTAGATTATCTTGAAATATTTAAATAAATAGAGTTGCATAATCTTAAAAATAAACATCCATATCATAATGAAGTTTTAAATTACCTCAATCTAATTACTTATTACGATTTTGAATTAACAATTTCAAAGTGACAATTAATTAAAATATGTCAAGCAAAAGACTTTTTGAATGTAAAAAATAAAACCAATGTGTAAGTCACAATTTATTTTAATATCATATTGTTTATGTCAAAATATTTTTTTAGTATAACTGTACAAATTAAATTCTTTTTTATGAATAAATGGAAAGCACAAGGATTCGGTAAAAGCAATTTGTACAAGGTAAATTTAAGCAAATAAAGTAAAAGGATTCGCATAATTTTTCATTTTTAATGTATAAAGGACGATTTTCGCCTTTCATATACTTATTTATGTCAGGGGTGGAAAATTTGTAAGTGAATTGTAACAGATAGAAAAATGTTTGAGAATTTGGTGTATAAATTTCACAATCCTAGATAGTTTGAACGACTAATATTACAATCAAGTAATACTTAAGAAATGTTAAACTTGCATAATTTTCATTGCTTTTTTATAATCTAGTCATGTAGAAAGAAAAAAATGTTAAATCTTTTAAATTCAAATTTTATCAAATTTTATGTAATACCAGCGATCGCGATGTATGTATTTTGTAAAATTGTTTTAAAAAATCCTTGATTCAAGTGCAATAAATACATTATAAACTAATATTATGGTTTTACTTATTTTTTGAAAATTTAACGCCAAGAGAAAGCAGAGAGTTTTTTTTTTAGCAATTATTTAGTCTTTAATTAATATAATATTAAAAAAAATTAGTTTTGAAAAGTTTAAAAAATATTATTTTACATATAATGTGAACCAATCATGTTAATAAAGTTTTAAAATGAGTACGTGCTTTATAATTATACTCCTGCTATTGGAAGGAAAAGTGCAGTCATAGAGAGAGAAAAATTATAACTTTAAAAATCAGATTTTCTCCTTTTTTCCGTAAATGCAAGAGCTTACAATCTCGAAAAAGTTTTTCTCTTATATTTACTGTAGAAAACCTTTGTCAATGGATATTTGTAAACTTTTTGACAGTTTTTTCTCCTCAAGAGTAAAGTTGATGTGAAAACTAATATCTTAAATTTAAAAAAAACTTCAACATGCGTATTCTAAGATATTTAGAAGCTGTAAACATTCGAATTACTGAGTGTAAAACTTTGAAACGCATTGTAACAAAACGACTGATCCATTGAAAGGAGTTAATAAATTTTTATTGTAAACATATGGTAAATAATTTTCAAGGTTATCTGTGACATCAATTATAATGAAAAAATAGAAGAGTTTTCAATAATTTTTCATAGCAGACGATTATCCTTAACCTACTGTTTGCCGATTAAAAAAAAATTCCCAATTCTGTCGGCTTTACAGCGTTAATGTTAAAAAAAATTTTTTCAATGCAATCTAAAAAATCTTAAAAACCTAAATAATCTTGGTAAAAATGAATGCAAAAAGTTTAAAAGTTCAAAAAATGTGAATAACTTTTAACGCGGAGTGTATGACCCGGGGTGTACAACAAGAATTTTTTTATCAGCTCTGAAGTAAAAACAACTTAAATTTCTCTATAATAAACTTGTCAGAATAATAGAATAATTAACAGAGTTTAAGCCTAACTTTTACAAAAAGTTAAAAAATTCATTGAAAATTAAATAAAACTACAAAATATAATTTTGGGTTCACTACGATAAATCTAAGTCGTCTGCTATGAAAAAGCCTTATTTCAAATGATCATCCTGTACCATTTTTAGCTAAAAATTAAAAAAATATATAATTCATAAAATTTAGGTATACAAATTTTTATAATTTTTATCTACGTATTAGTTATTTTAAGAATTCAAGTTTTAAAAAAAAATTGCCAACTTTCAATTTAAGTAATAAATATAGAAAATTTGAAGGAATTCTTCGAAAAATGTTTTGGGTAAGTAATATTTTAAAATAAAATGAATAATATTAATAATGAATAAATAAATATTGAATTTTGCTCATCGTTGCTGACATTTTTGAATTAATTGTAGCTTGTAATTTTTAAACCTACAGCTCCGAAACTGAAACAGGAAATGAGCTACAAAACCAGCTACTAGCTGTTAAAAAAATTTTTAATTTTTTTTTTTTGGATGCTATAAAAATATAGTTGTCTTACAATTTATTTTAATAAATAAAAAACAAGCTGTTACGACCGATTTACCGGATAATTAAGCACCAGCTGCCACATTATATAAAAACAAGTTTCTTTTTTTTTTATTTTTTTTTTCTCTAAGCTTAATAACAAAACAAAAGATAGCTGGTTTCCTGATCCTGTTTCGAAGCTGAAATTGAAAAAAAAGGGATGACATGACGTGCCACTGCGGGTATTCTCTTTAGTTTATTTTTTAAACTAATCATTTAATGAATACTAAAATTGTAGAAAATTAAAAAAAAACTTACATTTTTAATAAAGTGAAACAGCTGTGGTAGTAAAATAAAAAATATAAAAATATTGACTCTTCTTATCAAATTAAAATCAATTTGTGTTGGACAAATTTTATTTAGAGATACTGCTATTTTATTTATTTTGCTCAAGTTCTTCAGGAGTTTTGTTTAAAAAAAAAAACACGAATTCATGGCACGCATTTATATTGTGTTAATCAAGCATAGTTAAATTTTGTATTTTTGTCCATAATGTTCGGATTCACAAGATTTTTAACTTTAGTAGTTCTTAAAAAAAGTAAAAAAAAGTTAATGCGTTAAAAATTAAATAAAAAAATGAATTAAGAATTAAAGCTCAGGCCTCAGATTAGAAGGCCTCACATCCGCGCCGCCACATTCAAACGAAAGCCGAAGATGGCGACGCAGATTGACACGTTTTCAATCAACACTAGTCAGCAGTTCAGACTTCAGTGGACTTCAGCACTCACTCTCTCTAAAGGTATATATATATATAGGTATACCACAACCGCGAGCAGCGAGCGAGTAAATCCAATGATCGGCGTTGTATCGTGGTAGTTGTAAGTAGTTGGTTGGAGCACACGTTCTCCCACAAGCTACAAATTACAATACCTACTTATATGAGCGTCCAAGGCTGGTGGTGGAAGTTGTGCAGCAGTAGCAGTCTTAGCAGTTCTTCAGTTGCATCCGCTGGCGGTAGTGATGTGGGACTCCACGACGGCGTTGAACCTACAGAATTACCCGTTACCATCATCACCCGCGGAAACATGACGAGCCGACGACAAAGCTTATGGATGCTGCTCCTCTTCGTGATATTCGGGTGTTGTTGTGCCAAGATCTCCGATAAGCGATTGTGCTACAACAAGGATTGTTCAGGTAGGTTTAAACTTTACGAATACTTTCACATACGCATTTTTTGTGAAGCCATACTTTACCCTACTTCATACGTTATCGAGGAAAGCATTTCATTTCTTAATTCTCTTCCCCTCTTTTTTTTTCTTTTTTTAACATATTGCTTCTCGTTTCCATTGCAGAAGTTGTTTCGTTAGGTAAAACGACTTTACCATATTACTCCAAGGATCATGATGTACTAAGTTTTCCTTCCAATGTGGAAGTTAAAATTTTTAGTAAACATGCTGGTAAAAGACAGGATTTATGGGGTGTTGAGGTAATTTTTTCATATTTTTCTCTTAAATAATAATCTTGATAATGGCTACAATTTTTTTTTCTATTATTATTTTTTCATCATACAAAATAATTATTGTCTTTTCAAATTTACCTTTTAAGATCTTTAAAGATTTCAAACCCTTCAAAGATCTTAAAGGGTTTTTTTTTAACTCAATTTTTGGCTTTTTTGTAATAAATGATACCTATTTTTAGTTAATTATTAAAAATGAATTGTAATTTTTTTCAAAATAATTAAAATAACTGAAAAATTATTTTACAGATTCTTGGAAAACGTGGTTATGCTCCAATGAGATTTATTCGTGAAATCAAAGTTTTGAGAAGTAAGTTGGAGCATTTAGTGCCTACTGAGGAATTTTATACTGAAAATACTACAAACATTGCTCCTGACGAAGTTAAAAAACCAATTGATAGCTATAGTGATAGTGTTAATAACTTGGTACGGAATGAACCCCATGAAACCCTAGCAGACAATAAACCAAGTATAAGTGCTGATGAAATAATAAATCTTCAACAAATTTCTCCATCCTATGAATCAATATATGATGAAACAGTTACTCCAGAAGATATTGAAGCTCCAACACCTAGTTACTCCACCCAAATTTTACAAGAGCCAGTAAAAGAAGAGGAACCGGTGCAATTAGAAGTTGTTCCAAATTTGTTGAGCTCCACATTTTCAGCTATATCAGATATTTGGAATGGTTCTGATGATGATGAAGATGAAGAAGATGAAGAAGAAAACGATGAAATTTCTTCATCAGAGCAGAGTGTTAAAGAAGAAGTGACTGAAAAAACACCAGAAATTAAAAAAGCTAATGAAGCAGAAATTATTCCAAAAGAAACTGTTTTTGAATTGAAAAATGAGGCAAAGCTGCTAATGAAATCAGAAGATTTATTAACAAAAAATGATAAAGAATTAGTTCCAGAGTCAGAGGTTCAAAACTTACCAAGTAATGAAGAAAAGCCTATTGCTGAGCTAGAAGTTCTACAATCAACCAGTAAAGTAAATGTTTCAGAGTCAGAAGATTTATTATTAGAAAATAATAAACAACCGGTCAAAGAATCAACAACAATTCTACAAATAGAAAAAAATAATGATGCTATTGAAAAAGTATTATCAGAATCAGAAATTATAGAAGCTCCAAGTAATAATAAGACTGATATACCAAAAATAACCACTTATGAAAGCAAAAAAGAGCTAAATGTTGATGTTAAAACAGCTGTACTGAGTGAGAATTCTAGTGTAGAGCCAAAAATTAATGAAAAAATAAAAAATACATTGGATGATACTTCTTCGATTGAAACAACAAATGTGGACAAAAACAAAGTTGTATCCGCTGCAACTAGTGCTGGAGAAAGTTTGAAAGTTGACCTGCTAGAAAATGAAAAACTTATGACAAATGATGTTCAAAATGATAGTGTGCCAAATGATGATAATGCAATGCTTGTTGATAACTTAGCTAAACAAGATAGTTTTATAAATGCACCAGTAGAAGAAGCAACTTTTGTTGAGTCTAAGAATATTGAAGAATCAATTAATCCTAAAGTGCCTTTGGAACATAACACTCAAGAAAAATCAATTGTATCTTCCACAGAAAATTTTTTACCATACCAAGAATCAATTCAGCCAATTATTTCAGAAAACGATAGTGTACCAATTTTAGATAAAACCAATATTAGTAGTGAAATGAATGAATCTGATACAAATAAATTAGTAGATGGTTCTTTAACTTTTCATGAACATACTGTAGCTAATGATACAATGACTGAAAGCAATAAAAATGTGATTGATAGAGCAAGCATACCTTCATATCTTCAAAATGATTCTGTTACTGAAAGTGTAGATAGTGGATTTCAACCTACAGATTCTAGTCAAGAACACATCGTTGATATACCTTCAACTTCTAGCTTTGGTGAATTTCTAGGTAATCGAAATTTACTAAATGCTGGAAAAGATTTTCAATATGATGGTAGATATTTTTGGAATTTTATTTTTGTTATTGTCTCTCTGTATTTGAAATACCATTACTAATTTTCGTAAAATTTTTAGATTCAACCGAAATCAGAGTTGAAAAAATAGTGAAAGAAGACAACATTCCACCTGAAATTTCTAGAGAAAGAGAAGAAAATATAAATTTTAAAATTGAGGAGGTGGAAGATATTGGTTTGGTTGAAGAAAATAAAAAAAAATCATTAAATGAAACCCTTCAAACTGCAACTTCTGTGAATGACGAAAATCTAAATGAATCTGATAAGACAGAAAAAAATGCTGATTTTGAAGAAACACCTCACACTAACTTTATTGAAAAAATAGGTATAGATACTTGATTAAATTTTTTTTTTTTTCAAATTTTTAATTTTTAACAAGTCAGAATTGTATTTAACAATACTGATTACAGTTTTTCAAAACTAAACGTTATCATTTTTTTTAGATGTACCACTTGATACTAGAACACACGATTTTGAGGGTTCTAATAATGTAAGTATAGATGATTCTTTTGATTAAAAGTATATTATTATCTTGAAGTATATTATTTTTGTTTTATTTTTAATATTATTGTAAATAGAAATATGTAATTTAGCAGCAAATTTAGCCAAGATCTAAAAATTTTTAATAAATTTTGATATATTTTTTTTCTTTGGACCAAAAACAGTATAAAACTGATGAAAATGCTGTGACTAATGCTAGAAAACTGGTGAATTCTACTACAACATTAATGTATGTTATTGTTACGGCTGTGGCGAGTTTACTATTTTCTCTAGGTTTTTATTTTATTGAAGTAAGTTCTGTCAAAATATTGTAAGATTCATTGAAAATAGTTCAACGTTATAACAATGTAATTTTTTTCTTTGTAGAATAAACGGCGTGATGCATATCTAATAGCTAAAATCAATAATCTTGAGAGAGATTTGATGACAACTAAAAAAGAATGTATAATGTTGGATAAAAACTTTAAGTCTACAAAAATGCAAGTAAGTTATTATAGTATATTAAATTATTTACTATACTATATTATTATTTATTTACTATACTATACTATATACTATATTAATATGAAGTAATTCATTAATAATCTGTAACTTTTTAGTTGGACTCCATTGAAGGTGAATCAATAGACTCCAGAGAGACAGTGTCATCATTAAAGTCTGAGTTAGCTGCAGCGGAAGTATGATTTTGAAAAATTGAAAATTTTTTTTCTTTGTATTATATATCTATGAACTAAAGTTTAAATTTTAATCTAATTTAACAGAACACCATAGAAATTCTAAAAGATCAAAAAGCATCATTGGAAAAAGATTTAGAAACTACATCTGAAGCTGGTCTAGAAGTCGAACGCATGTTACGTGAGATTCTTGCGTCTCAAAGTGAAGCAAATAATCCGTTGGTTAGTTCTATTGAAGATTTACAAGTTCGTTTAAATAGTCAGCAAGAGGCCAATGAGTCACTAAAAAATGCTCTAGCTCTCAAAACTCAAGAGGTAAATAAAGGATTTTATATTTAATTATTTTAAAGAGCAACCAATCTTTTTTTACAATGTAATCCGATTAACGTTCACAATAATCTAACACTGCATACTCAATTAGCTGATCAGTACCTAAGAGTAAAAGTTAATTTTCTGGACTGATTTTTGTAGATATTTGGAAATTTGTATTAATCTGTTGAAAGGGGTTACAAACAGCTTTATCCACTCCTTAACAAATAAAATAAAACATATTTAAAAAGTTTGGTTGTTTTTAGATCCCAGTCCCAATATAGAGTACATTAAAAATTGTAATTAATTCATAATATAATATCAAAGTATGTAAGTATGTAGAAATTTTAATAAACATAATAAATTTCTAATTTCTAAATTTTAAAAATTAAATAATATTAGATAAGTTTGATTAATTTCATATTAATTAATATTTTATTATCAGTATTTAAAAGCTCTATTAACTCTTATAACTGTAAAATCCCGTAATTTACGTTAAAACTTTCATTTTCAAGTTCTGATAACTTTAATACTTAAGTTTTTCATTATAATCAAATCAGTATAATTTTAAGATTTAATAATACTATTTCAGAATGAAACACTTAGCGGGGATCTTACAGCATGCTTTAAAAAAGTGGAACAATTGCAAAACGAAGCTACAAAGTTAGAAGAAAAACTTCAGGCTCAAAAAAGTTTAAATGAGGATTTGGAGCAAACTTTAACAAATCAAATACAAACTCTAGAGTCTCAAATAAAAGCTGTAAGTTTATATAAATAATTTTTAGATATTATTTTTTTTTTAATTCTTTTTTTCTCTATGAAAGAAAAAAGGTTTTATTTATTGCGAAATTATTTTGAGTCCAAATTATGATTCTATTAACAAGATTTTAACATTTTTGTATAACTTAATTGGTTTGATTCAAGTTTTAAAAAGATATATTTATAAAATTTCTTAATTTCTTTTCAATTTATTTAATAATTTTTTTTAGAAGAAAGTTCATTGTTTATTATGATAGTTATTTTTTTTTAACTAAAATTAAAATCGAACCCTCGAATTTGAGCTGTGGCTCATGAGTTCGAAATTAAAAAATTAAGGAGTTCTTAAAAAAGCGGGACGTGGTATTAAAGATTAAGAGCCAAAAAAAAAAAAAAAAAAGGAAGACAAATAACTAAAAAAATAATAATAATAATAATAAAAAAGTCAGAAATCCTAATTGGAATAAATAATTAAACAAATAGTTATTTATTTATTTAAAATTTTATCGAATAAAATAATTTAATAATCATTATTTATTACTACAATAAAACTAAATTATTTTGGCTCGGACGATTTTCTTCTGCTCTTCAATGACGATCTTTTTTTTTTCCTAACTCAAAAAGAGGGACAAGTGGGACAAATATCAAATCCGGACAGATATTCAAAAAGTGGGACGGTTGGCGGCAGCCTTACTCTATGCTATTTCAAAGCTTAAAATATAGTAAAATTATACTAAAAAAATTTTTTAACATCTTTATTCGATGTCTTTTTTTCAAATATTTTTATCCTAAAATATGTGTCCTAAAATTTTTCACTAAAATTTTTTTTTCTTCGTCAAAAAAATGATAAAAAATTAATTCATTAAAACTTTACAGTGTCAATTCTCTAGAGTCCAGCTTTTTTAAAAAAAATGCTAGTTGGAAGACTAATTATTTACTGAAATTCCTATTTCCGTCGAACACACTCTAGTATATCGTTACATTAATTTGAAAATTTTTTTATTTATCAGTAAATTGATGTTTGATTCTTTCGGATTCATCCGAAAAATTCCGGATAAAAAATAATTAGGTGCCTCTTTGATTTTTTTTTAATTAGTTTTTTTAACCACATAGATGGCAGAAGAAAAAACCCATTTAAGTAAGCAATTGAAAATGAAAGAATCAGAAGTAAAAGAACTTCTCGAAGTCGTTGATCACTCTAATGCCAAAAATATTGATTATGAAAAATTGTATGAAGTTGCCCACATTAAAGCTGAAGCGGAACACCTTCTCGAAGAACGGAATGTACTACAAATGAAACTTAGCGATGAAGAAGGTGCTCATCAATTACTGGAACGTAAGTTTTATTGGCGAAGTTTTTTATAATTTAATTTAATATATCTTTTTCGTTGAATTGTTTAAAAAAAAAAAATGCTTTTCCAGATCACATGAAAATTGTACAAGAAGAAGTAGCTACTTTAAGTGAGCAATGCAGAGCAGCTGAAAAAGAGAAAAAAGATGCTGAAACGAGACTTGAAGTGTTAACTAAGTTCTTTGAAGAAAAAGAAGCACAACGTCAAAAGTAATAATTTTTTTTGTTTTACTCTTTTCTGATTTTAAAGACAATGATATTAATTCCTTAAAGCAAGAATAACTGATATAACAATGCTTCAATTTATTTTTTCAGAGAAGAAGCAATGTGGCTAGAAAAACAGGGTGAAGTCTCGTCAACAGTAGAAAGGATACATTCAATGCAAAATGAAATACTTAATTACAAGTAAATTAACATATTTTTAAACTGTATTACAACTGAGGTGTTTTAATCAACTTATTCTTTATTAATCTAGGCAACAAATAGAAATGTTGAAAAGGGAAATTTTAGATCAAGAACAAGAATACAAAAATCAAATGTCAGTTCTTGAAATTAAGGCGCACGAACAGTGGGTAAGGTTTTATTATTATGGTTGATATTATTATGTTTAAAAATAGCGTGTATGGAAATACTCAGTTTATAAATGCATACATTTAATCAACAGTTAACTGCCCGACAAAATGAGCGACGCTTAGAAGAAGTCAAGACCGAATGCAGTCAATTACGCAATCGACTTACCCTTGTTGAAAAAAATATAAGCGACGGCGATTCAGAAGGAAAATTACATCGTAAGTACCTTCAAATTTTGTAACATTAAATAAAAAAAAAGATGTCAGTAATGTAATTTTTTAAGTTAAATTTTTTTTTAGATTATTTTTCAAAAAAGTTTTATTTTATTAAGTTTTGAATATATATTATCGTACTTAAAATGATTACCGTATATTTCGATGTATGTGTTTTTGAAGAATGTAATAAAAAAAATTAGCTTCAGAGACTAAATATTTATTGAAAAACGAATACAAATGTCTGATTTTAAAAGTCAATTTCGAGGGCTTCGAGATATACGGTAGTTTTCACCTTAAAAGTTCTAGAAAAATTTTATTTATTATGAACATGTAAATGCCAGAGTCAACTTGAAATTGTATTTTACTGCTAGATAAAAAAACATTCTTTTAAAAAACAGCTTTAATTTTGAATAGAAAAGCTAATTGTTCAAAGTGTTAAAATTAATGAGATGATTTAAAAGTTAAAGCTCGAGATAAAAGAATTGAAATAAAAAATAGTAATTTTGGACCTCCTCCTTGCACACAGGCTTGCAGGGCGTGAACGGTGAAACGGGCGGGCTGCCGCACCCGCACCACCCGCTCTTCGTAGGAGTAGGTGAGACATCGAGCTCCCCGTTGATGTTTGGCTCGGGTGGTCCGCCACCACCACCGCCCTCGTACATGTTCCCGCCTCCTCTGCCGCCGTTCCTGCCTCCACCCCTGCGCCCAACGGCCTCGTCCAACGCCTCCGGGTCGGAGCTGGCGACGGGCTCCAGGCCACCACCACTGGGTGGCGGTCGGCTCTCCTCTCCACCACCTTCCAACAACCCCGCGGGCTCACCGCCTCCGATGTCACCTCCGCTTCCCCTGCTGCCGCCGCTTCCCCCGTTGCCTCATCCCTTGCACTTGCACCGCTCGCCCCCGCCATTCGACAATCACCATCACCACATGCTGTACAGTAATCCGCACAGGCCTGCTCCCGGAGACACGTGGGGGGATCACGACACGTTACTTCCCCCGCCGACGACTACGAGGAATACGACCGGAGCATTCCACTCGCACCAGAGAGATTATCCGAGATCTCGAAATCATAAAGGTTTGTTGGACTATTCAGATCTTTCTTGCCACCGTCGACAATAACTATTACTTCTGTGGCTTGGTGCATGAAGAAGCATGAAGAAGCATGAAGTTGGATTTTATCTGTGGAATTTCACCCGCGGCTTCTTTATACTACTCTTTGACACTGCTCTGCTTTTGCAACAAAGACTGTGGATCATTTTTAAAATACATTTTTTAAATTCAATACAATGTTTAATCTGGGTTTTAGACCTGATATATTCAAGTTTGAAATTTAAAAATGATAATAAAATTTTTTCAAAGTGATCCATTTGTCTAAAAATACACGAAATTTTTGTACTCACAAATACGTATTTTGTTCATGTTTTAACGGTAAAACATTAACAGTTTTCATAAGTAAGCACCTTTTTTCCTGGCCTTTTGTAACTATTTTGGAAAGTTTTTTAAAATAAGTTTTCGCTACTATTTTTTATTATTATTTTTTTTCCTATATGTTCCTTATTATGCTTGCAAGGCCGAAAACGTTTTTCCAAAGTCAGGCAGTTTTGGAGCACGATGGAGGGAAATAATTCTAATAAGTGATAAAAAAACAGGTTGAAAGCTTTTGATTTTTGCTAAATTTTAAATTTTTAATAGTGAATAATTTTTGAATTCAGATACACCGAAATTTTTGTCTGTTTGTTTTTTTATTTTTTTCAAAACAGTTTTAGAAACTTATTTATATGTATATTGTAGCTTTTTAATTAATGATTACAAAAATGCAATTTACTTTATATAATTAATAAATTAGTTTCTTTTTATTACTATTTAAACACTCAAAACAATGACGTATAACATTTTTTGCACATGACTAGGGCTTCTGAAAATACCTTGAAGCAATTTGCTTTATATTTCAGCTGATCAATCACAGCCGGGACTCTTTGCGTTAACCTTTTTTTTTTTTTTTTTTTTTTTTTCTCGAAGATTTGTCTTTCAAATTTTTTTACTATTTAAATTAAAGATTTGAAAAAAAATACACGAGTTTTAGTGTTAAATGTAAAAAATAGTCTTTTTAAAATTGTCCTCATTTAATTCTTACGTATTCTCAATCAGCAAAGTACTGATAAAGGCTGAAACTAAAATTATGATTTTTTATTGAAAAATTAAATAGCGGTTGTTTAAAAATTTTTTAACGTTTTTTCGTCTCAAATTGTTCATTTCAAGTTTGTTAAATCGACGGCCCATGCGAAGAAAAACCTTAGCCAAAAATCAGTCGATTTAAAATAATCAATAAAGGACTGCGAAAAATTAAAAAATTAGGAAAAATCAAGAATCTTATTAAGTCGGTACCTAATAAATCGAATTTTTTAATTAAAACCGATTTTTAAATTCAATTCAGCCTCTGACAGGTAATTTAAATCAACTGATTTTCGGCTAAGGTTTTTCTTCGCATGGGCCGTCGAAATAAGTTAAAAAGTTACAATTCTAGTTTGAGTTTATGCGATACATCTAAAGTATACACTGTTAAAACTTTAATTCGAAAATCGCTTCAATACTTTAAAAATTTTTTTGTAAGCTTGCTGTTTTATTGAAGTTATTGTTTTGTATTTTTTCGACTTCGGAACCTTTTTAAATCTCATTTACATTATTTTTACGAAGTTTTACGGCTTATAAAAATTATTTTTGAAAAATCTATTTTTGGAAAAATTTTAAAAGAAATCCACATTTATTTTGCCTTGGTATTAAAGGTGCACCTGGCACTAATCATATCATTAATTGTTTTTGCTTACAATCGTTCAATTAAACAAAATTTATTTGCGACTATAACTTTAGTTTCAAGTATTTGTTCTTATAAGTAATTTTTTATTACGTGATTGATTTTTTTTTTGTTTTTTTTTAAAGTTCTTTACCGAGTTATGTGTGAATACAGAATAAATTAAAAATTTAATATTTTAATTTAAAAAAATAGTAATTATTCACTCATGTGGTATTGTGTGTGAAATTTGTATTATTGCATGCTTTTTGAATGTTTACAAACTAAAAATAACTTTTCAATTATTTCCATTGCAGTTTTCAAGTTATTGTAGATCAATAGCTGTAAAATATATTAGTAATCTGAATCTAATATTAAAACATCCGTTACATTGTTTGTTTTTGTTTACTTAGGTTCCTTGCATTCTTCAGGAGAGTCATTGGATAAATCACATGGTGGAAAAAATTAAATGTTTTTTATTTTGAACAATTCAACTAAGTTTTGAAGTTAAATATTAATTTATATGTTTGAAAAATACTTTCGAGAATGAGAGGCCCTTATGCAATACAATGCTAGTCATTGTTTTTTTAAGGCACATTTAGCACCTTACAGGGTGCCTTTACTTAATAATAATATTGAGAAAGTTGTAAAATATCGTAAATACAAATGGTGATACTTTAAAAAAAAATTTTTTATGTCTTTTTGTCCTAAAAAAAAATTTTAATAGTTTTTGTTGTTAAATATTAAAGACTCAAATGCTGGTCAATACTGAGCATTACTTCTCAAAGTTTTTTTTTTTTTTTTTTTTTTTTTTTTTTCTTATTAGTTTTGTTTAAATGTAATTTATCAGTTTAGCTAAAATTAAAAAAAAAAAATTGCATTTCTTCGAATGTATGTATGTGTAAAAATAGAGTAAGATTGATAACTATGATTTGTCAATGACTGGATGCATGTAAAATCCAAGTTGCATCTACATTAAAAAAGTAAATATATATTATATAATATAATAAAACAATTGTTAAATATGATTTTAAACAAGTTTAAATAAATTGTAATTTATTATTATCACGATTTTTGTTTTACCATAACTGGTTGAAAATCATTTACTGACCATCTACCTATTTTTTTTTTTTTTTTTTTTTGTACAAAACCTGTACAATAAGTTATTAGTAATAAAAATGAAGGAAAGCTGCAATCAAGTTGCAACCTTTAAATGTAAATGGTTTGCTTAATATTAATAACTGTTTGAGTATAAAATTTTTTACCTATTTATGCAAAAGTCTTACAAAAAAACCTTAGTTGATGATTTTTTTTTTTTTTTTTTTTTTTATCACGCCATAAAAACAACAAAAAAAATAAAAAAAAATATTAGAACTGCAAAAATTTTTATCATAAACCATCGATTATTTGTGACTGATTGAAAATATTTCAGAATTTCTGCATGAGCAGCTCCAACATTTATTTCTGTGTCTTCTATATTACTATCTATCCTGTAAACAAAAAAGATACTTTTGACTTTATTTTCCAATTTCTTAAAGTTTATTAATAAACTCTATGTAATTGAATAAAAAAAAATACATAACTATTTTTGTTAATTTATAACAAATATTAACAAAAGATAAACTAATGTTAAATATTAAAAAAAAAAAAAAAAAAAAAAAAATTGATATCTTGGAAAAACAAATTTTTTTCAAGACTGGCTTGTTCTTTTTAATACTAACACCTATGCTACTGATAACATTATTTACTGTCATTTACCTTTCTACAATTTCTTCTTGTTCCTTAACCATATGAGCTAACTGTTGAAAGATTCCACCTAATTCAACTATAGTAGATTCTATATTTTGCATAGCTTCTGCTCTAGACTGTACATAAGAATCCTAAAGAAATTAAAAAATATTAAATGATTTGTTTAGATTTTTTAAAAATAAAAAGTTTTACATCATAAATATTTATTATGTTTTGAAAATCTAAAATAAAAATATGATTAGAAAATAATACAAATAAAAACTTACAGTATCATCATATATTGGTTTATGTAAACTGAGTTGTCCCATAGCAGGTTCAAGGTCTATACTAACGGAAGCACCAGAATCTTGTTCTTGAAGTAACAACGAACCTTGTTTTCCAGAAACACTAGGAGGTAACATTGTTGAAACATTTCCATGTGAAAACTGTTCTCTTCTGTTTTGTTCTTCTCGCATTTTCTAAAAAATATAAAGTAATCAAAATTAATAAGGTAAACTCTTACTTAGGTATTCTGAATTTCCTACTTCAGTGCGAACTTCCAAAACACTTTTGAAGTGATTTGACATGTTAGCAAGTTTTGACTGCAAAGCTACTACAACAGATGAAGAATGCGATGTAATATGATGACTTTTTGAAGAACTGAAGTTTTCACGTTGCTGTCGACCCAAGTCTTGTAATTTGGCAATTTGTTGATTCAAGCTACCTAAGTCTGTTCTAATTATTGAAGTGAGCTCTTCAATTTCCAATTGTCTGTCATCAAAAATTGATTTTTTTTTAGCCACTAAAACATAAACACAAAGAGTTAATTTTTATATACTTTGAAAAGGGTAAATAATTACCAAATTTAACTATAAATTAAAATGAAAGTTTTATTTACTATTTAGTACCATTTGACAGTAGTTAAAATTTGTAGTGAAAACATGAATTTAAAAAAAAAAAACAAAAGGTACTTACAAAATGCAAGCTTTTCCAACTTTGCATAAGTACTGGCTATATTTTTTCCAATATTTTTGGCAATCATCATAAAATTAGAGTAACTTTGCAAATGCCTGGCTTGTCTGGGGCTCTTGACTCCAGCAGCCCTGTAGGTGTTTCTACTCTGCATGCTGAGAATGGCATTGCTAAACTCTTGGGTGCGGTCGCGAGAAGTCATTGTGACCTGGTACTGTTGCTGTTGTGCAGATCCTAACAAATATCCATTTTCCTGGAGATTGCTGTCACTAGAGCGACCATCTGAACTTTGATAGGTGTACGACGAACTAGTGGTTGCGGATGGTTGTAATTGATCACCTACGCGACGTCTACGCGCTGACATCGCACCATCATCCTCCTCGGGATGCTCGACTCTTGCTGCTTGAACTTGAAGCAGAGGACGTGGTCAGTGTCTTGACGATGATTCAACTGCCCAGCTGTTAAAGACGACAATGTTGACGTTCCAGGTTTATGCAGCAACGCAACAAGACACGTCCACATGACAGCTTTATATTCTTTCTCTTTCTTTTCCCCTACCTCTTTTCCTAACCTCTCTAGGAGGCGAAATCATTTGCAAAAATATGATCACAATTAATAGTTTGTTAATTGTGTTTTTTTATGATTTGTAAAGTTAAACATGCATTATTTTTTTTAAATAAAAAATTAATTATATTTATCCTAGATGAAATTCTTAAAATATACATTTTATAAGGCAAAAGGGGTTAGTTGGACCGTTGAACGTAGGTAAACGCCCCTGTATTTGTTCTGCTCCATATATTGCGCCTTTTTTCAAATAATAATGAAACGATGACATCGGTTTTTAAACTTGAATGGGAATTGGCCCAATTCAATTGGGACTTCGGTTTTGTCGGACATCATATATTCTCATTTTCAAATAACCATAAAAAAAAAAAATTAAAAAAACAAAGATTTTTTCTTAATTGTAGATTTAAATTTAAAAGTAAAAAAATATTACAATAGTTTATACACAGTATACATCATTTTACATAATATTTACAAGGAAATTTAGAGTTAATTATTTTAAACTTAGTTCAAACATTTTTTCAAACACCTGAAGCAAAAATAACATTCAAAAATAATATCTCTGACAAAGTTTGAAAATTTTCTAGATTCAGTAAAAGATGATAAATTTATGTGCATAAATTTTTTGGAATAACTGTCAAAACATGGTGAACCACAAATGCAATAATTTGCTTTGTCCAGGTAAGGAACCAGAGTATATGGAATAATACTTGCATTATATGGTAGTCTAAAAAATAAAGTTAAGGAATTAATTTCTAATCAACATAATTTGAAAAAAATTAAAATCTTCCCTAACCTGGCTCTAAGAACACATTGCCCAGCCAGATCAAGAAGTGTAGGTACTTTTAACTGAGGAATAAATAAATTTGCATCGTAAAAATCAAAAGGATTTTCTGTTACATCAAATTCTAACAATCTTAAGTTGTTTAAGCTTCCTGGTAGAAAATTCAAGTTATTTTTTGATAAATTTAAAAACTTTAATTGAGTTAAATTTCCAATGCCTTGAGGTATTTGTTTTAAAGAGTTATTATTCAGAAACAAAGAATGTAAGCCATGTAATTTGCTTATCTGGTCAGGTATTCTAGTGAGCTGTAGAAACATAAATTCTATTATTGGTTTTTATCATTTTATATTATTTATTTTTGAATAAAAAGTAAAAGAAACCAAAGTCTTTACCTGATTAGAATTTAAATTTAGTGACTTTAAAGTTTTAGATATATTTAAACCATTCAACCATAACCATTTAGAGATAGGACTTTTTCCAAGCAAATTATCAGATAGGTTCAATTCTTGCAGATTTGGCAGAGCTCCTAATTCTTGTGGTATACTTGTCAGTTGATTTTGTGATAAATTTAAAACCTTCAAACTTTGAAGCTTAAGAATTTGTCGATCAAAAGATTTTCTTTGTAAGCCTGAAAGGTGCAATTCTTCAGTTATCCGAGGAAACCCTTCAAGCACTGGATAGTCCGCAGATTGTTTAATAACAGTTTTTGTTTTTGGTACAGTGATTTTTTTTGGATTAAGATTTGATAAATTTAATACTGATAAATTTTCTTTTTTAGTCAAACCTAATTTTAATGTGCAAAGAAAACTTTTTAATTGTAGTGCATCACATTTTATTATTATATCATGTGGTGGCTCTGAAAGACTTATTGTAACTTTTCCTTCATTAATAAATCTAGCATGAACTTTTTCAATGTTATTGTGCACCTGTTGAAAATATAAACATAATTTTTTTTTTTTTAATAGTAGCAAATCATTAAAAAAATAGTAGTAAATTGTAAAAATGAAAAGTAAAATAAAATGAAAACTTAACACACTTTATATTTTGTTCCATTTTTATTAGAAGGTGTTTGGAGCAGCAAATGAACTTCGTCACTTTTTATTGATTGTCTTCCTACAGCTAAACATGATCTTTGAAATTTCCTGTTCCCAGTATTTGTAAAAGCTGATAATCTATTATTAACTAACACATTGCAATTTAATTTCATATTTTTTAAATAAAATTATTCCAGATGAACTTTGCAAAGTCATGTATAAGCGGGAATACCTTAACCTGTAGAGTAATGTAAGTTATTCATTCATTCATTGTCTTTTTCGGAATATAAATTTTTTAGTTAAATAAACTTTTTAAAATTAAATATATTAACAAAGTTTATCAAGTGTTTTTAAAATTATTGAATCGATTATGCGGTGTTTTTACATAATTTTCTTAGTACTTTTGTAAACAAAAAATAAATTTAATGAATAGGTTAATTTTTAATAACTTGTTTGATTACAACAATGCAACTCTAATCAAAATTCTTTATTGTAGTTTCTATAATACGTTATAGTTTCTTAATTATTACCATTCATTCGAGTAGACTGCAAATGTGTACACAAGTGTCTGCTTCATTCCGCCAAAAAATATGAAAATCCTAGGTATGCATGCGTCAAAAGGCTGCGCGAGGTTCGTGAATCGCGATTTACGCGAACCACCGTCCATTCGCCGGTCGCCCTGTCCAGATCAGCATCAGCGCCAATTTTCTCATGCATTTTAGCCCTGGTGGTCAAAATGTGAACCCTCGAGTGGTGGGTAAACGCTAAACGCGTGGATTTGTATATCTATATAGATCAGCTGTGATTCTGGTCTGGACACCCCACTCTCCCTATAATAAATAACTGGAAAAAAAGCTCTGTAACACCCTTGAAAAAAATAGCAGTAAGGACACAGCCTTTTTCCCTATAAATGTTTTTTTTTTTTTTCTTTAAAATATTGATTTGTGCAATAGGACGCTCAAGAACAATGTTCTACTATTTTGAAAAGCTGGATCGCTTGATAGCACTCAGTAAAATAATCAGCACTTTACATGTAATTAAGGATAACTGCCTGGTTTATTTACTATTGACCTTCTTCACAAGCAACTGATTGAAAAAACCACCTATATTTTGAAAATTGTATCAAATAAAACTTATTAAACTAAATGAAAAAATCAAAGCATCGTGCGTGAAGCAAGGGTGCCTTTTATTTGATTTTTTATAGTTAACAAATTAATTAATTTTTTAATTTGTTCAATAACAATATTAAAAATAATATTTTCAAGTTTTTATGATTACATCATTAATAGATCGGTGAGAAAATTTTTTTCGAAATACCTTCGATATTTTTGCATTAAAAATTTTTAATCTCTAACTACTTTAAAAAAGAAATCTTGTAAATATAAAAAAATTAGTTAATTGATAATAAAATTGCACAAATTGTTTTACAAACCGAAAAAAGACCATTTTAAACTGATTCTTTCCAAGACATACAGACAAAATTTATTATTTCTCAAAAATTTAATGTGATTTCTATTTTTATAAAAAAAATAGTCACAAATGAAGGTGAAAATATAAAAAACTCACTTGTTACTATTTTTTTATTCTTTTATTAAAATTACTACAATTTCATAAAATGATCTAAAAAATAGTTTTTTTAAATTAATTTAGTTTACGAAAAATGTGGCAGACAAGACATTTTTTTACATTAGTTGTTACTATTAAATACACTTTGTATTTTTTTCTACGGGTTTTTACTAATCATAAAAAGTATGGAATTTCATTCATGTTTCTGGATTTTCCTTTTTCTTGTAGTAGTTGAGCAATTTGTCTTTATGCTTTGTTTCATTGGCAAAATATCCAATTGCTGTACCCACAGCCAAGAATACTAGGTAGGCAATTACAGCCATTTTTTCTGAAACAAAAAAATGATTTCAACAAGATAATAATTTTAAGTTGCTTTTTGATCATAATTTTATTGCATAACGCCATGAAAGAACATCAACAATTTTGGGATTGAAGTGAATTGAAAAACGTTAATATGCATGATTAAGTTTTCTTACGGCAAACACATTCAACACACATAAACCTGCAAGTACTTATAGTTACTTTGCGTAAATGACTCATGTTGACGTTTTATTCAAATTTTAAATCACCTGTTGAGTCTTACATAAGGTTTTTTTTTTTCTTCTATTTCATTTTCATTTCAATGCTATTAAGAATTTAAATAATATGATTATTCATCGATTAGTTGTTGTTGTTTCTGATAGTTACCACCTTATGACGTAATAAATGAACTTTAACTAGATTGTTCATATTTTTAATATTTGAGATGGAATCAAATTTCTAGTATCTATTTTTTTTTTTTAATTTTTTTTTATTATATGTCTACCTAGACCTTACGGTCCATACAGCAATTCTAGTATCTATAATCATTGCAACGAAAATATTGATTTTTACATTAGAAATATAAAAGAAATAGGTATTAATTGGTATTAAAACTTCTTTTTTACAGTAAAATTAAATTTTAATTAGTAAGTTCAGTTTGTTTTTCATAAATTTTCGAATTCATGATCATCCTAAAACGCAATTGAACTTCAACTGTTAGAATCGACATGAGAAATATTTTTTATACAATTTTTTTTTTAATTGTGTGGTTGTACTTAGTTAAAAAGATTTTTGACAAACTTTGCTGTCGGACGGACACTAAACACAGAATATTCCGAGTACAATAGATACTGGTAAATTTTTCCACAATGACATGAGTTAAAACCTTTACTTAAGCATTATTATAAAGAAGCTATATAAAAATCTAATTTACTCAATAAACCTCACAAATCAAATTCAAATAATAACTAAACAAATATTTACTTTTTATAGCCGAATCAAAAATTTTCTAGGTAGGTACCGGATTTTATTAAAAATGAAAAAAAAAAAAAAAAAGAATTTTATTACTTTTACGTTAATTTTTTTACTCTGATCGATTTTTAGGGTATAATTTATAAAGAATATCGAAATTCATTCTTTTATTCAAAATCAACTTTCTCAGTTCATAACAGAAAAAGTGAGGCTAAGAATTGGCCTAAAATTTTGGCTTAAGGTAGTTCTCCCCTGAATAACGTTTATTCGAGAAAATTCTGGAATTTTGGAAATGATTAGTTTGTACGTTCATACATACACTCACGAAAAATTGAACCGATTTACAATACCGTTTTTTTTCAAGGCTCTTTCAAAAGTAACTGATTTGGCAAAATTTTAAGAAAAAGTAACCTTTCAAGCACAAAATAAAACAAAACGTCAAAACTACATTCGAGATATGTCTAAAAAAACATTATATCATAGTTCAAGTATGCATTTATGTAAATACGCAAATTTAAAAAAGTTTACAATATAGTTACGGAGAAATTGCGATTAGAAATTAATAATTTTTGTAATTTTTTTAAAAACATGAGTCCAGTTGTAATATAACCTGTTCATAATTGTAATATAACCTGTTCAATATGATTTGGAACAAAGTGATTGTGTTCATCATAATTTTTTTATTTTTATTTTTACATTTTTACAAAGAAAACTTCATTTTATATAATAACATAAAAATAAACAGCCATATTTAACAAATTCTCCAATTATTTCGTAAATTAAAATTATTTAAAAATAACTATAATTCGAGCTATAATTTAAAACTGATCATATTTTAGAAAAGATTCAAAAAACTAATTTTATTTTAAAAAATTATTTATTGGAATTATGAAAATACATTTTTATGTTGTTAAAAAATTACAATCATCAATTACGCTGAGCATTTGATAAAGAGAATGCAATGTCTCGTTTTTCATTCAAAAGTTTATCCCTAAATTCTTGGCGTTTTTTTTCAAGAGCTTCTTTGCATTTAAATCTTTTATTTAAAACCGTTTTTTAATAAAACGACCATTATGTGTCGATTTTGAATACTTAATTATACAATAGTTAATTAACACAAAAACTACTCCGACATAACCTTTGAAAATATTTAAGAACAATTTTTAAACGAAATATGAACGAACATCAGCGTTGACAAATTTTTAAGAACAAAAACCGATTCAAAAATACTCGGTGTGTCAAAGCAGAGTCAGGGGAGAACTACCTTAATTAGGGCCCGAAAACCAGACGAAGGTTTTTGATCCAAACAAATGTGACCACTTTTCAATTTTTATTTAGATAAAACAAGTAAATAAAGTGGTGGTCCTTATTAAGAATCGTGTCTCTATTTGGGATCACTCTATACAAACTGCACGGGAGACCAAAATATATAGTTATACAAATCAATGGCTGATCCCAAATAGGGACGTGATTTTGTATAGGGACCACCGCCTTATTTCATTAAGATAACGAAAGCATAGCCCTGCGATAGAAAATTATAAGTACTATCTTTTTAAAAAAAACTTCTAATCTAAAAATTGCATTTGTTCATAAAATTTTTTTTTTTATAAAAATTTGATATCAATCTCAAGAATTTTGAAATTTATTTTAGTATTTAATTGTCATCAAAACTTTATAAAACTATGATATTTTTCTAATAACTTTGCTATACCTTATTTTAATAAATTTTTAAAAGACCTCTCGAAAATGCAGCAAAATCTAGTTTTTAAGATTCTAAACCACATATTACATGCAATTTTTTTTTTTTAATTTTGATGTTTTTTTGGTACCTAAAATGGATGATTCTACTCCGACAGTAGTGCACTGACCAAAAACATTTTTTTAATTTATCTTAACATCGAAATTCGTCGAATTATTATTTTTTTAGTGTTTAAAAAAATTAAAATTTCTAGAATTCTTAAGAAAGAGTTTTTTAAAAACCTGAGGTTTGATTTTGGCAAATTTGTAAGAGGTTTTTTTTAATTGTGACGTTTATTTTTTTCTTTAATTTTAATGTTAAAAAATCGATCTTGTTGAATAGTTATGCTCTTAAAATAAAGTGTATAGGTTTTACTAATGTTCTTAATTATTAAAATGTATCGTAAGATATTTTATACATGGAAAATATTTTATGTATCTGTCGAATCAACTGATCATTTCAAAAATATTTTGGAATCTTGTTTCATGGTCATCCAAGTATATAAATTGTGGTTACTAGTACTATAAATAAAAAAAAAAAAATCACAATAAAAACCCACAAGAAACTCATTGTTCTCAAAATAGTTGTAGATTGTACCTTTCAAATTGTAGGTAATTAAAAAATTTTAATTGTAATTATAATATTGGTTAACTAAAAATGAAAAATATATTTGTTTTCATTTATTAAAAAAATAAAGGATAATATAAATAAATGTAATGAGATTTATTTGGATACCATACGCTTTGTAAAATTTAAAAGCTTTTGTTTTAGTTTAAATATAAGAATAGATTAAAAATCCTACAAACTTTATTTAAAGTAAAATAAATATAATTTATCGGTAGCATGAATTATGAGTCTGGCAGAATGAAGTCAGAGAAAAAATAAAACGAGCAATATATTTGTTATAAACTTACATGATGTTTTCAGTGAGGAAAATTGAAATTCGAGTAAAATTGGTATTGAACCAAGCGCGCAATTCAAAAGGCGAAGACAGACTAATCTTTGAGAAGCAGATCCTACGCCAAGAGAAGTGGATCGCGGCATCGCGCAATGGTTTATCTCTCCTCCTTTGCGTCTAAACGCGGTGGGGATGAATTTCCTGCATCTTCTAAGGTCTCAGGTATTTGCTTACAAACTAGGAAATATCAAACAGCATAACGCTATCACGTGTAACGTCAAACTCGTTATACAAAGCCAATTGTATGTCATATATTTACCCGTTTTTCATCTTAATTGGAAAATTCAATCAATAAATCTATTTAAAAACAACGAGTAATAGCTAGGTATTAAATATGATGTATATATACAATATTTCAGAACTGATTAAACTTACAACTATTTTTAATTTTATTTTTTTACTTCATAGTATGGGAAGGTTGGATGTCTACAGTTTAAGATAATAGTAAAAAATTGCATTTAAATAAAGTCCATGACAGTATTATGTGTATTATTATAAATTTGTAACCATAATTTTTTTTCTTAGTTTGCAAAAAAAGTTTATTTTGACTGGTGATCAAACACTTGAACATGATTTAATGTCGAGATCAAAACAGTTTTTCTAATCAATAATTCATCATATATTATAATTTAACGCTAGCTTATAACTTTGCGAATGATGATTCTAATATTTTAATGTACTGGAATACTCGTGTACGTAAAAGTTAAAACTCGTTTTTCTAGTTTTGCATTCAAATAAGATAACTAAGAAGTAGTTGCATCGAATTCAAGTAGATGTCTCTAGTATGGAAGGACTTTTGACTTTAATACATAATTATAAATTTACTTTTATATTATAGTTACATATTTTACATTGTGGTTTCAAAAATCTATCATTTTTAATTTTTTACATTTAAATTCTACAGTAAGTTTAGTGACTAAAACATTAACATTTTTTATGTTTTCACAGTTAATTATATTATAAATTGAAAAATTCTCTCAATCAGTCAAAATTTAAAATTACGAATAAAATATTAAAAAGATAAATTCAAATTCAAATTCATCAAAATTCATCGTAATTATTCAAATTAAATTAAATAAAACAATCAAAAGTTATTACCCAATCAAAATTATTCAAACAGACTATTTCAAATGATGGCAAATTCTTTTATTAACACTAAGTACTAATTTTTTAATTATATTCCTTTCTATTCAGATTATTGGGATCAGAATTTATATAAACTATCTAACAAATATCCTGTCTGAAAGGTTGTTTTCCTATACCTAATAAAACAGGATTATTCCAATCAAAGTCATGTCCGTAGTCGAGTCTATAGTTATATATGTCTCGTGTAGAGAAACAACCGATAAATCATTTTTAGGGTTATTTTTAGGGTGATAATTTTGCGCAGTGACAAATTCGCACGTCTTGGACACGAGTAACGAAATGTACTGTTCCTGCACTTTTTTTTAAATTTTTTGAATTAAAAAATTCATATTCACTTAGACTTTCAAGCTTAAAATTTTTATTTTGAGCTTATATTGGTCAAACATGTCATCATTTATCGAATTCTTCGTCATAAACTTGGTTATCAATCAATAAATTTTATAGAGTGTAATTTTGTCAAATTTTTCGGTGCAGGAAGTGCTAATTATTTTCTGGGTTGGAAATTCTGCTGGCAGATATTGGAGACTTTAGTATAATCAAATGGGAGTTGTAGTGTTTTAGTATAATAAAATAAGTAACTTCATGTTCTTCTATCTCTTTTTCTAAAAATATCCTTTAATGTTATTAGAAATCTTTTTTCGTATTGTAAGAAAGAGTATAAATAGAGTGACAGTTATGTTTATGTAATATATTTTTTTTTTTCGTAAATTATATTATGTAAATTTTTAAAATAGACTTAATTATGGTCGTTGTATTTTGAATATTTATTAAGTTGAATATTTAATAATTCAAGAATAATAAAAAACAAAATGTTTTCGATTTTCACAATTTATTTATTAACATTAGTTAATACATTAGCCTCATGACAGTAGGCAATTGTATATACTCATCTGAATATTGTATATACTCATCTGAAGATGACATTGTATGTCGAAACGGCTGTCATGAGGCTAATGTATTAACTAATGTTAATAAATAAATTGTGAAAATCGAAAACATTTTGTTTTTTATTATTCTCGAATTGATAATGGATTTTCACCAAGTGAATGCAATAACTCTACAAAGAATATTTAATAGCCCCCAAAAAAATTTTCCTCAAAATCGGACCTTCACTCCTTGTTTTCGGATCTTATGAGAAAAAAACATTTTTTTAAAACATGGTCGAAAAAGGTTCTTTGGCCACCTCATCGGTCGTAACAAACTTCTCGGAGGCCAAATAAACAAGAAAACAAATCATTAATAGAAATAATTAATTCAACTTGAAAATTCAAATTTTTTTTGGCGCGAGATGAGGTAAAACACCCTACTGTGGTCCCCTCTTGGAACGTATTTTTTGAGACATTAGTTCAAAAACAATGGACTGAGCGTGAGTTCTTTGTCTTTCTCGTGAACGCTTTGTGCACGAGATTTGCATGGTTTTCATTCGATTATTCGAGGTACCTGTGAAAAGAAGTCTCAAAAATACGGTCCAAGACCTCTCTTTTTAGTAACCACAATAATTGGGTGTTTTACCTTATTTATGTTTTATATCATAAAAGAAATGACGATTCAAACAGTAGAATTACCTTAAAAAATTTAGAGAAACTTCTTTTTGTTTTTAAGTTAAACTCCTATAGAGTGTACACTTGGGAAAACCACTTGATTATTTTTCTCCTCGTATGCGCGCACTCTCAACTCCTAGTGAGTTATTATATAACAACAAGTTGGTTAGTTTTAAAACGATGCTTTGAATGGGCTTGGATTTTTTTATTCCAATCGTCATTTTTCTTGATTATACACTGCTATATTTATATACATATGCAGGAAACCGAAATTGCATGTTGATTAGATCCGTAGGTACGGTACTACTTTAAAATATTTTTTAAAATTTCAAAAAATTTGTATAGGTATTAATTAACGCGTGAATCAATCACTTTGATAGCACAGAAACTCTTTCAACTAGATAAAACAACACTGAGATGAGGAGTATAATCATTGCTACAATATCAAAAAACGTATTTTTATTTCATCAAAGAGAGATAAAAGAATCAAAAATACAAATAAAATAAAGTTAATGAATTGGCAACGTATGTATATAAATATTATATGAAAAATTAATAATTTTTATTTAATATAGAACAAGCTACTATTAGAAAAATACTTTTCTCAAAATATAGCGTATGAAACTTTTGAAAGTATTATTGATTTTATTTAAAATTATCAACTTAAATATACTTTTAGGTAAGTTACTGACTCATCAGGATTTATAGTATACTATAATTTTTTTTACCTGAAGATGTATTATTAAGGTTAGATAAATATTAACATCAGAATAAAGTAATCAATAAATGTATAATGTTTATTTTAATTTTAAACTTACATTGTATTTCCGCGTCCAAGTTGTTATTTTAAACAAAAAGAAAATCAAAATGTTTAGGCTTCGATGACGCTAAGGCACTATCTCGGCAGCTTCTGACAACCTCACTGATGGTCCCTTTACTTATTTGCAAAAGTTTCCTAATTTTTATCATTTTAAGACAATTGCTAAGATAATATAATTTAAATTTTTTTATTTAAGGGTCAATACATTGTAAAGGGTGAGCCATTTTCTTTGAAGAAAATTTAAATTAGGTAAAAAGATTTATAAATATTAAAATGAATGATATAAATGTAGGAACCATTTATAAATTAACTAAACGCTCTATGGGGCCGAAAAGGGTCGATTTCTTTTAGATTTTTGCGACTCTGTGTGCTCGAAACACTTTTTTCTATTCAAATTCATGTCAAGGAAGGGGGAGAGCGTGAAAAATCCCCAAAAAGAGCGTCATGTAATTTTTGACCGGCCCCATAAAGGCTTTTTGTTTATAAATTAATTTTCATTATGTGTGAACTAAAAATTTTATAGGCAAGAGGGCAGATTTCAGGTAGAGCCGCCGTGCAGACCCAGGTTGGACGTAGCTGCTGCATCGGCAGCTCAGTTGCACTTTGACCTCTCAATCGTTCAACACGGTCGAACAAGAATATTACTTATCTATCTTTGAAATTTATAAAATAAAGAAAAATAATATATTTACATTTCTTGTTTTCATTTACTTTAAACCGAAGATTTGAAACATAAATTAAATTGATTAAATTATTAAGTACAAGATAACGGTACAATTTATCCAGGGTCATTTGAGCCTGGATATTTACTTTTTTGTCCATATTCCTTCTGGAGTGGACATTATACATTTTTTCCAATTACAAATTAAAAAATCATTGTGATAGGCGGTAAGCGTACTCCAATTAAGGCTCATAACTTATTAAGAAGAGTTGTTTAAAAATAATATTGTTGCTGTTTTTTTAGTTAAAATTTCTTAGCCTTATCCTTCATTACCAACCTTGTCATTGAGTTATCTATTTCATTTGTTAGTATTGTGTAAACAGTTGAACTTGTGTAATTTTTAAATCTTTACAAAAGATTTTCTAAGTATTTTTAATCCAAGTATAAGGTATTAAACTGGAAATTACAAATATCTCAGAAAATATAAAATGGAAAAAAATCACTGTTTAAATAGCTTTTACTAGTATCTTTTATTCACAATTTTAAATAGCGCGGATTGACCCTTATTATTTGAAATTTTTTTATTTTGTACTTTGATTAGTAATTAATTTTTTTTTTAGTCATTAAGTGAAAATTAAAAAGCTACTGGTTCGAGAAATGGTCTCGTTCTATTTGGCAAAAAAAAAAAATAATAATAATAATAATTGTAGTTTTTAGTTTACTAGAAATAAAGTTGAAACTATTGTAAAAATAAAACTTAAATATGCAATTTCAGTAGGAGATAAATTATTTAAACTCAGATTTATTGAACTTGCAAATTTATTGAAAAAAAACTCTATCTTTACAAATCTTACATTATAGTTATTACATTTATGCTTTTGTATAAAAAAGATTTGTTTCAGTTTCTAGCCTGTGTAATTATTCCTTGTATGTATGGTAAGAATAAAGTAATATTCATTTCCACAAATATAAGAATTTTTTTTATAGATTTTCTTATCTGTAATGATGATAATAAACAAAATATTTAACTATAGGCTAAATGTAAAAATAATAACAATAAATAGACGTATGTAAAAATCATTTGAAATTACTTCCTACGCTATGATAATTAACAAATAAAATATTTTGATATGAAAAATATCTTTAAATCTCAAATTAAAAGTAATTAAAATTTTAATACATTTTTAAATTAATTTAAATTTTAAGCCACCTAAAACAAACAATTTTTTTTCATTTTTCATTAGTGATTTGGGTTAAATGAAATTTTCATAAAAGTATATTGCTGATGTTATTGAATTTTTTAATATTCTTTTCAAAGAAAAATTTAAGCTATCTTGAATAAATATTTCAAATAGATTTCAGAGAGCGAGACATTCAGAAGCTTCGCATTGTTCAAGATAAAACTTTCATGAAAAACAATTTTTCCTTTCACTCCACATCAATGTTTTGAAAAATAACATTTGTTAGAAAAAATAAAAAATAATAATAAATAAATCCACGATTGAATCCATCAACCCAAAATCGCCAAAAAGCACCTTCTCAAAAATTTGAAGTACTGTAACTTACTCTCGCACACACAGCTCTTTCATATAAATACAAAAACGCATAAATTTAAGGAATAAATTATATAAAATTAATAAAAACATGATAAGTCAATAAAAAGAGAGAAAGGAAGAACTTTTTTTAAAAATTATGGCTCAAGCAAAATTATTCCTAAGCTGTGAGAGTCTCGACTTGGCTCTTAGGGATCTCGTTGTTGAACTCCTCGACGGTCTCGACACTACGTGATGGAGCGGGCGTCGTCTCCTCGCGTTTGTTGTCCTCGTCTTCCGTCTGCTCTACGCTCGATTCGTTGTTACCATTGCTGTTGTCATCGTTGTTGTTGCCGTTGTTGCCGTTGTTGCGTTGTGTGGTCGGCTGCTGATCCTCCTCGGAAGACTTTTCTTTGTCGGGCACGATAATGTCGTCGGTATCATTTATTGGCTTGACGTCGACTACTCGGACGCGGAAAATCATGCCATCGTTCTCGTCGCCGTTTGAATATGTAGTTTCGTTGACAGTAACTGCGTGACCACCGATTATCTGAAAATAATTTTAAATTTATTTTATTTTAATTTTTGTCATTATAAGGTGGTTGTACTTAATGGCCACCCCTGATATTTTGAATACCCTCGATCTACGACATCTCTACAGGGTAGGAGAAAGTAAAAAACAATATCGATGGTCCCAGCGAAGAAAAACCTTGGCAGAAAATCTGGAGATTTTAAATGACCAATCAGAGGGTAAAATGAATTAAAAAAATTTTTTTAATCAGGAATCTCAATAAATAAGATTTTTTGATTTTTTTCAATTTTTTAATTCATTTCAGCCTCTCATTGGTGATTTAAAATCTTCAAATTTTCTGCTAAGGTTTTTCTTCGCTGGGACCATCGATATATTATAGAGTTTAGAGTAGTAAGGGAACATTTAAAAATGACTATTGCGTTCGCCCCCATGGTACAAAGTCGCTTTTGACATACATATCTGTTCTTATTTTTATCGGTAAAAATCAATACAGTTTCTGCTTTACCAATAAAACAGGATGCACCCGATCGAAATAATAATTAATTGGCGTGGTTTCTTATACTTCCACTTTCTAAATCCGTTTTTATTATTTATTCAACACATTTTCTATCAAATTTCACTCTATAGTAAAATATTTAAAATTGTTTCAAAAATTGCGGTTGCTCGTAAGGATTGAAAATAAATTAAAAACTCTTGTGGTTGGTCTTAACGAACAGTGTATATCATTTATTTTCTAATAATTGCCGACGTTTCGTTGCCATTATCAAGACAACCTTTACAACAGATAAGGTAAAGATGCCAATTATGATCACATAAAATGCTACTTTTCAGCATTTTGAATTTTATTGATAAAATAAAGCATGTTAGAGTAAATATTTTTTTACATACTTAAATATTAGGTTCTTAGGAACTCCAATAAATTTTTTTTATATGAAAACTGTATTTATTTATTGAATAAATAATGTTTAAAGTCAAGACCTTTTATGCCCCTTTTTAAAGTCAAGGCCCCAGTTTATTAGACAACTTCAGCTTTGGTCCCAGTTTATGGAACACTTTTACACGTAAAATCCCGTATGTGACTTAAGTACCCCGGTTGATGGAACGGAATCGTCAAAATTCGAGGGTTTCATCACTCCCAAACACGAAAAAATTACAAATCTAATCTGAAAATCAGATAAACCGTTCCATCAACTGGGGTACTTAAGTCACAGACGAGATTTTACGTGTAAAAGTGTTCCATAAACTGGGGCCAAAACTGAAGTTGTCTAATAAACTGGGGTCAAAAGGTCTTGTCTTTGAACATTAATTATTCAATAAATAAATACAATTTTCATATAAAAAAAATTTATTTAAGTTCCTAAGAACCTAATATTTAAGTATGTAAAAAAAGATTTACTCTAACATGCTTTGTTTTTTCAATAAAATTCAAAATGCTGAAAAGTAGCGATTTATGTGATCATAATTGGCATCTTTACCTTAGTTTACAAATATTTAATACTTAAGATAATACGTGAGTACAATTGAGATGACTGCAATTCTTTTGATTTCTATATAATATTAATGTTATTACTATAACTAGCCTAAGGTTGTCTTGATAATAGCAATGAAACTTCGGCAATTAAATTATTGGAAAATGAATTATTTACACTCTTTGTTAAGACTAACCACAAGAATTTTTTATTTATTAAAAGTATTTACTTCACGTCAAAGTTACTGTATCTAATATGGCCACTCCCTTTAATTTGAACTGTAAGCAATAACACGATGAAGTAGAATCCTACTGAAATTAGTCCTTTCGATGTCATTTTGTCAAAAAAAAAATCATCTAAAAAAAAGCTTGCATGATTTGTTAAGTCCTAATAATGAGTCAACAGCTAATCATAGTTCTATCAGTAAAAATAATTTTTTTCATTATGATAACTTTGTTTGTCAGAAATACGTTTAAGAAACGTCAAAAAAAGCCATTTTTTTTCGTCAGTTGACAATCAGTATGGAATTTAATATTAAATTTAATTTTTGAAAATTTTTTACAGCCATAACTCAGGGCATGATTTGAAGTTGTAAGAAAAGACTTTTTACAAAAATTTTTGTTATGTAAGTGAGTAATGTATGTAACGAGAGATAATTTATAATAATTTGGAGAAACTAGATTACTTTTATTTATAATCGGATAGTCGTGTTTAGATTTTGTTAACTCCTGTTTTATAAAAACAACAACCATTTTTCCACAAAACATTGACAGAATGTAGCTTTTCAAAAGTGTGTTCCGATTTTTGTAACGTACAAGCGAGTACAAGGCTACTTTTTCAATTTATATTTCTACAACTTGTTGTATCGACTCAAAATTTTAGGTGATGAATACAGGCACTAAATACTTTATTTTTAAGTAAAAGAATGATATATTACTACACTGGTGCACCATCTTCACCAGAGCGGTTTTGAGACGCCAAGGGCGAAGCGATGCGGAGAAACCCTGGTGATGAGGTGCACCAGATAGTATTGTATTTTCACGTATGATAACCGAAAATAAGGGAAAGTTCCGATTTTCAGGTTAGAATGCGGGAAAATTAATTTTATTTCGGTCTCTGAGAGTTACCATCTTGAATATGTCAAAATGAAATGTACGTCACGAATGAAATTGTGATTAATACTCAATATGTTGGTAATAAATGGTCGAAATGACTCGAGAGCTTCAAATACAGGAAACAAAACTTGCAAGCACATTTTGGGCCGTGTTGGACAAAATTTATTCCATAAAATTAATTCTATAACTTTTTTGTACTTTGTTTTACTGAAAATTTTTAATTAGTTGTGGTAACTCACGAGAAAATCCATGTTTAGTCACATAATTTTTATCTTTTTTCATTAATTCTCATTAAAAAAATTTACAAGGCCTGAAATGAACGAATTGGTTGTAATAGAAGTGTTAGCGGAGCGGAGCAGGTGGCCACGTTGGGTACCCAAATTTTTGATGTCTCAAAAAACTACGTTTTGTTAATAAACTGGTATTTAAACTCCGTTTCTCACAATTGAACGAGTAAGATTTTATTTTAAAGTCCTTGGATCAAGTTTAAAAATGAAATCTTGTTTGTGAATGTGCATACATAACGAGTTGCATCCATGGAACGGCATAAAATTAATAAACGCGTTCCGCGACAATGCAGTGGCGCAGCCGGTGCAAGCTTGCTAAAATACTTATCGATTACGTGTCAAACGAAATTCAAAGGAGTGAACACTCAAGAGATCTCTGGGAGCTACGACCGAAGACTCTACTGTAATCGTTTTTTTGTAAGCCGCACTGTCGTATAAAACTCCTTTTATATTTTTTATTCTGACGGAATATTACTTTTACACTGATAAAAAAGTATTGCAGCAAAATATTTTTTGATAGTAACTGCATGATCTTGATACAAAATTATTTATCTGAGGATCTATAAGTTACAGTACGAATTCTCAGTGCATTAAAGTTAAGATAAATAAGAGATATGACGGGAGTTTGATTAAATAAACTCAGATTTTACTTTTTTTTTGAAGTATTATTTACCTTAGTCGTAGAGGTGGTGTTGGCACCATCAGGAATTTTTCCCCACGGTGTTAGGCTGCCAACTTTAAATCCGCTTAAAGCTGCAGCCATTTGGGCTTTGATCTTTTCAAAGGTCTCTAAAAAAAGAAAAAAAATTGCCTTCATTAAAAAAACATTATAAAATGAATTATCATTTATTTCATTAAATTTATTCGTCAACTTTTATTGCTCTTCAAGGGTTTATTTTACAATGAAATAGTTTTGATTTCCCTGCGATATTTATACAGCAATCTCAAATATTTTCCATGCTACGTGTTTTTCCAACAACAGCAAAAAAAAGTTTCGAATAAAGCTCGAAAAATGAAGGAAAAAAAATATTCGCCTGAAAAAAGAGAAAAAGGGGAGGTTATATACTCGCTTCATGTACATAAAACGCCTTTCGACGAGCGAGAAACTGTGCAAACAAAATAGAGAAAAAAAAAAAAAAAGAAAAAAAAGAAGAAGGTAGATGGGACGCTTGGGAGAGTCTCTGCAGACGAAAAACGAAATAAATACATGAAGTAGAGGGAAGAAATGGGGTGGATTATTGGCGAGGATGAGCGAGGCAGAAAAGCCGGCATAATTGATTGGATTCGGATGTAATCGCTCGTTAAACGAAGGGGAGGAGAAACCTGCGAAAAAAAATGAACGCATCGTGAAGTGAATGCTGTCATGAATAAATTTGTCTTTTTTTTTTCTTTTTCAAAATCTGCTCTTTTACAGTTGACTGATGTACAAAAATAGGTTTTTCAATTTTTTTTTTTTTTTTTTTTTTTCAAATCTGTGCTTCGTTTTGAATCTTACAAGAGTTGAAAATCACAGTTTCTTTCCTGACAAGTAAATTCAAATTTTTTTTTCAATCATTTTTCAAAAGATGCTTCTTTTTCATGAAGGTTTTTCAATTTTTTTATGAATAATTTCTAGATCTCTGCTTAAAATTTCTTATTTTCAATTTTATTTCTATTAAAGATATATTTGTCTATTTTTTTTATCATTTAATATAAAATCATAGTAATTGACTAAGATAAAACGAAAAAAAAACACTGTAGAGTGACTGCATGATTCTCAAAGTGGTAATTATAGAAACGATTAAATGCGATGATTCGATTGATTCAGTAGACTCAGTCTATTGAATATTTCGTTGGTGGTGACTGCATGAAAACAAATGTCAGGAATGATTTATGAGATTGAGATTGATATTTAAGATACATTCCTATAGTTTTTTACAATTGTTCTCGATCAAATTTCTAAAATGCTTGATGAAAATTGAAATTTTAATGCAAATATTAATGATGAATTTTATTTTACTATAGTTAATTAAAATTAATTAAATTTTTATACTTGTATGAATCATGGAGAATACTTAGGAATGCTTTTAAAGTAACAGTGTTTCTGAAATAGTTTGAAAATATTTCGAAACTAATAAACTAACATGTAACGAATATTTTTTGTCCATCGCATGTGCTCTTATATAGATTAAAAAAAAATTTATTCAATTAAAAATTAAAAATTTATTAAATGAATAAAAAAAAATCATTGATTTGAAATCCTACAAACGTAAATAAACGTACATACTTAAAAACTATAGTTTTTAAAAGCATCCCTAAGAATTCTTTATGATTCTCTACCATTGTCAAATACTTTTTTTTATTCAAGAATATATATTAAATTATATATCAATATTTGCATTAAAATTTCAATTTTCATCAGCATTTTAGAAATTTGATTAAGAACAATTATGAAAAACTATAGAAACGTATCTGAAATATCGATCTCAAATCTTTCATTACATTTGTTTTCATGCAGTCACCACCACCGAAATGCGATAGACTCACAAGGCAGGTCCAGACATTTGGGTTTTTTTTTTGGCTTTTTAGGTAATTTTCAAAAAATTTGTGTTCATTGCCTATTGCACTTACAAAGATGCAGGACCTCGCATATTTTTTTGTATCTATTCGAACTTTAACGGAAAAATATTTCAAAATCTTAATTTAAATAATTTGACCATGAATAATTTATATTTCAAAATTGAGAAAATGCTCAAAAGTACTTCCAGTATCATAAGTTATTCACCTTTAAATCTTTTGAGTTAAAATTTGAAAATATTTTTCCTATCAAGTTCAAAGAAAGACAAAAAAAGGCGAGGTCCCGCATCTCTGTAAGTGCAATAGGCTTTGAACTAGAATTTTTTGAAAATTACTTTAGAAATGAAAAAAATGCTAAAAATTGCTTATATTTGCATGGCAAACCGGTAGAAAGGCCCATTCAGAGCAAATATTGTTAGACTTTCGCTCATCATTCGGTACGAGAAAACTACCCCCAAAGTTTCATTAAAATCAGTGACCCAAATGTCTGCTCCTCTCCTTGTCAGTTTATTGAATCAGTGGTATTATCGCGTTTAGTGCTTTGAGAATCATGCAGTCACTCTGCAATGTTTTTTTTCCGTGAACTTATGGACATTTAAAGCCACAATCAAGATGTAGAATTGGATATTTGATAATAAATATTGGCAGATTTTTTCGATCGTTGAGATCAAAATAAAAACATGTACAAATGTTCCATCGATCACAATGAAATGACCCATAAGTTAATGAAAATTTTAAGTTGTTCAAGACGCAAGTATTGTATTTCACTCTTGTTTCTATCTCAATAGTAAAAGATCTATTTCTTCCCCAAGTGGTTGCACTATAAACCGTTTCATCCCCAAAGCTAGAATCAGTCATTTAAATTTAATTCTTCGCACCAATAAAATGTATACAAGTGGCTCTTTACCATAGGCAAAGCCTTTAACTAAACTGGTGACGTAGAAATTATAAATTCAGTTTACTCTTACAGTTAAAGTAAAGAAAGAAAATAAAAATTTGAAGGCTATGACTTTTGTAGCTCTGTACGTCGGTACAGTACTTGCCTAGTGGGTGAAAGCTTGTAAGATCGAATCCACTCCAAGAAAATGTTCGTCTCTCCAATTTTTCTAAACTTGTCTATTATATGGGGTTTACATAGCGGGTTTCAAGAAACAAGTCAAATCGATATGCTTATTATTACTTAAGTGAAAAATAGACGGAGTTGTTTGGTTTCAGGATGCTTATTTCATGCGAACAATATACCGACGAAGCGAGCCAAATCCAATTATACCCGTAGAAATCGGTGACATTCATTATTTAAAGCTGGCGACTGACTGGGCCATTGTTTGACCAAAATTGAAATTCTCGCGCGACAGATTACGACATACCATCAACATCGACGCTGTCACCGTCTTTTCATGCACTGCTGCACAATCCACTTGTACTTTTTTGTTTGTTTTGTTTCTATTTTATTTTATTTTTTTTTTTTTTTCATTTTTTTATATCTTATAGACAAATACGTTACTTGTAATAAAAAAAATACTTTACAAAAAAAAAAATTCATTTCAAAAAATTGTGATTTTGTAAAATTGTTGGTACTTACGAGGGGAGGTCACATCCTCCAAAACGCCGAAGTTAACAAATCTTTAGGAATTGTCTTTATTCGCCTAACGATTAATGAAAAATTCAATAACTACTGCCCTTTCTACGTTTATTACCACACGGCATGCATTTTGATCCTATTATTAGACCGAACTTGCGGTTCCAATTATAAAGTTTTTTTCTATCGTTTCGCGAATGAGAAATACCTAAGACATAAGATAGGTGTACCTGATGTGACCAACCCTGATATTTTGCAAATGCTCGATCTGCGACATCTCTAAAGAGTAGGAAGAAGTAAAAAACAATAAATTATTAAGTTATGTGTGGTTTGGGAACATTTAAAAATGACTATTGCGTTTGCTTCGTGGCAAAAAGTCGTTTTTGACGCTTCTGTTTTTATTTTTATCAATATATTTAATGCTTTATGAAAATAAAACAGGATGCACCCGATTGAAAATAATAATTAACAGGCTCAAATTCTTATCATTCCATCTTTCAATTGCGTTTTTATTACTAGTAGACGCATGTTCTATAAAATTTCACTTTAAATCAACTTTAGTGTACCTTGTATGTCCATCTCCTTTAATTTGAGCTGTATATCTATATGTTACTCGATATGTTTATATTAAAATAATTCTACAAAGTTAATATTATAAATTTTTTACTTGATTTTACAGAAAATTTTTTTTAATTAGTTAAGACAACTCGTAAGAAAGTATTTATTGTTTAGAGTTTTTGTCTTTTTTCATTAATTTTTATTTATTAAAGAATTCTAAGGCCTGAAATGTACTAATTGATCAAAAGTCATAGCGAAGGAGGTGGCCATATAAGGGTCATCCCAGTGAAGGTGTCCCAGCCGGGACGCCAGTATTTCTTTCATTGGGTTATTAAGATTAACAAGTATGTAAGGAAAAATGAACCTTGAACTTAAGGAAGATGTAGATAAATTAGAGAAAAACATACCGGGTGGGACACCTTCGCTGGAACGACCCATTAGGTACACAAATTTTAGGTGTCCCAAAAAAATCTACGTTTCAGTAAATAAACTAGCATTTAAACTCTGTTTATCATAACCGGACGAGTAAGATCTTGTTTTTAAACTTTTGAATCAAGCTTTAATATCTTACTGGTTAAAAAATATTTACTTGATGGGCCACAACATCCACTAACGCTTTTCCTGACCACGTTAGGTACACCTACGATAAATGTATGTAAGCAGTTTGAACGAGTATCTATGGGTTCATACTTAGGCTCTTATTTTTTCCATTTTAGGCCCTCAAAAAGTCATCTCATTAATTCATTTGATTCATGAACAAATTTAATACAAACAAAGTATTAAAATCGACAACGTACCTCTGGAGCTTGAATTAAATACTTTTTCATCAATATTTATATCTGCATTTATTCAGAATGAGTACATCGTTATCGGGTACACGATAAAAATTGTTTGTTCGCTTAGCTTGTATTTTGTGCGTACAACTCGATATCAAAGTTCAATCATCCATTTCGGTAAATAAATCATGTATGAAATCCATTCTAATCCGATGCATTTGTGATTTATCCTCAATAAAACATTTTTCATGTTGAATAAGTATTAGGAATCTCGCAACTGCCGAACTGCGCGGAGCACCGACTACAAGTAAAAACACTTTTCTCGATATCATTAAAAGTGAAAAAACGTTCTTTACCCTAGATTTGTGAAAAAAATTCCTGAAAATGTAAAAAAAAGTCAAGAATTAACCTTTAAAACTGCAGAAAATAACGAACTTTTAATAAAAAAAAAGGTACACTTCTGCGAATTGCATCCCATCAGGAAAACCGTCCCAGTGAAGCCATCAATTTTATTTCTTTCGCCAGTCTGGTGTTACCATTACGAAGGAGTGAAAGTGACGAGAGGGCAGCAAACTCTGACCTGCTTTAAGTATGACCTTTTCTCGTTTCTTCTGCTATAATATCTATTTGGCACGTTCTTAAGCTTTTTTCCTAACGAAATGACGTGGGCAACCTTGTTCTCATAAAAAAGTGATTATTTTAAATTTACACGTGGAAGCTTACAATGTTGGTAAGTAACAAAATAAATGAAAAATTTCGATAAACTTTTGACTGGTCGATTGGGTTGACGCCTCTCCTTTATTTCAGCACCACTCGAGCTGTTTGTAAATTATTTTTCCGCGCTCTTGTAGGTGCAAAGTGTGCGTGTTAGCCGAGTATTTATTATTATAACCAGAAGTATGCCCCTTTTTTCGAGCTCCCACGACGCGACGCGGAAAAAATTGTATTTTTAATGAAGTTGCGAAACTTCTCATGCCATGCCAAGTACGTGCACCTACCGCGGACCTCGTTATTTTTAAATTAAAGATTTTCACTTGAGATTGATATAACCTTTATACTAAATTGCACAACCCTGGACTGCTTATGCTTGACCTTGCCATTATTTTAAAACTTGATTAATTTCTTTTCATTTTTTTTTCGTTTTTCACAAATGCTAAGACTAATCCGCAACAAAAAAAAATTAATTAAAGTAAGAAAAAGTTTAAAATCATTATACGAGTATACATTTTTTAAAAGTATTTTATTTGAATTAGGTATTTTTATGACTAAATTTGTCACAGCCAAAAATAATGTCTCCATTCTTGATATCTCGTTTGTTCATTAAAAGTAAAGTACTGTGAAAGTTTGCAAACTGCATTTTTATTTGAGGTCAAAGTAACGTGCCGTTGTCAAAAGTAACGAAGGAGCACGAAAAAGATAAGTTAAACTACCAGAATAAGGATCAAGTTTAGTCGGTCGTTTCGTGCATGACTAACTTTTTTAACACGTTTCGTTTGCTGAGAAACGTAAACTAAATTTCAAATCCGAAATTCGAGTTAACCGAATTTACCGTTTTATTCTTATAAGATTAAACTCTTTTCTTCAAACTTTTGTTTTAAGCTTGTGAAATTTCGATGATCCTACCGAATAAATGAGAATATTTAAAAATATTTGTAAAAGTTATGAAAAATTATTTAAAAACAACTACATAGTTAAATAAGCAGCTTTAAAATATACAAAAATCAAGTGAGAAAATTATTATTTTTAGAAGCTAGCCATCCGAAATTTAAAGCTCGATCATTCATCCAGAAAAATGAAAAAATCTTTTTTGTTTCTATTGAGACGTGTAGGAGTATTTCCGGCTAGACGGGAGCTCTTGAAACCGATACTGATCAATTTTTTCTAAATATTTAGTTTAAATTTTGTATTCAATAATAATGATTTTCACAATAATTTTTCTACATCGCTTGTTTACTAGAAAATTCTGGGGTTACAAAATTTAACTTGTTGTTTTTATATACTTTTTCATAGTTTTAATAAATATTCTTAAAATAAACTTAGGAATTTACTTTCAAACATGTTACAATAGAAAGTTTACTTTGAGTTTTCTACATTCTCTTTGTTCAAAAATGCCAAATTATAGACTGGTAAAAAATAAAATATTTAAGAATAAATAATTAACAGAATTAAGAATCGTAACAATAGCAATGATAAAAAAATCAATAAAACGATTTGATAAGTTAAAATTGATTCATAAAGTACCTACGGTATCTGCATATTCGGTCATTCTTTGCAATATAGAATCGTAAACTACAATGAATAATGCAAGTCAGTCGTTACTTATGAAAGCGTTCTTATTTAGTTTTTTTTTTTTTTTTGAGATTAAAAACTTCTTTGGGGGTGAGTTTGTAAATTAATATATTTATCACGTGCTTATCATAATATTGAATTCATCATCTATAGAGTACGATTTTATTAAAATTTGTCTGTATATAAAGGAAAAAAAAAATGAAAAATAGAAACTAATGCATTGCAATTAAATGGTATGTTTCAATCTAAAAATCTGCTTTATGAAAAACGAAGTGTTGAAAACGTCATAGAAATGAAACTTTTAAGTTAACGTTCAGAAAAAAAAAGCCGAAATATTTCCGCAGCGATGTGTCAAGAGTACAAATTTGCAATAATAATCACGGCAAGAGTCGATCATCCTGAGACTGAGAGAGTTGCAGCAGCGTTCATTGTCTTCCCTCCCGGAAAAGTTTGACTTGGTGGGTGCAAGCACGCGCGTTGTTTCCTCTCCATTTAAGCGGAAGCTCCGTATCGAAGCGGGACTATCGGAATAGTCATAAAGGGAAGGAAATTTGGGGTGAGGAAGAGGACATCGCGTTCTTACTTCAAGATCAAGTCGAGAATATTTTATTTTTTTATTACTTGCAGGGGAGCTGCTTTTAAAAAGAAAACTGGGTATGATCATCTTGAGAAATAGCTAAGTTTTTTAAAAATACTAAGCCCATTTAGTCGGGGATTAAAAAATAAAAAAATATCTTATGATGAAAATTGTTTTTTGATTCTTGCGTTGAAACCATCCGAATGAGATCAGCACTGTTTGAAAAAGTCATCTCTGAATCGTATTTGTTTCTTCGATTGCTTCCCCAATGTATCCAATTCAACCTCAAGAAAAAAATAAAATTAGTGTATTTCGTACTGAGAGTTCTTCTTCTTCTTCTCAAGGGCGGTAGCGATGCCAGAAGTTGCGTCGGAGGCTTTTCAAGGATTCCTGAAATGCGTTCTACGTACTACTTGAAGAACTTTTTGAGCAGAGAAGTAAGTGTAAAAAAGTGTATATCTGCCTGTTATTTTTGGTTTATTGCTCATTAGCAAAGTTTTCTGTTTTTGAGAAAAAAAGTAATTTGTTCGAGTTTTCGAAAGACACCAAATTTGTCATTAAGATATTCGTTTGTCTCTTTGGAGCAATTTACATTTTTTTCAGACTCCTTGATGAAATTCTTCCAAAGCGATTGTTTGTTTTCTCCACGCGTGAAACGAAAAAAAGAGAAAATGAAAAACTGCTGACGTGGTCGGGTGGCAAGTTTCGAGTGGGTCATGATGATGTACGAGCCATGATGAGGGTTAATAAATTTCGGGCTACGAACAAAACTGCGTTTATCGATCCATCAAAGATTGTTCCAAAAACCTTAATTTATGTAGGAAGAATTTTTATTCATATTTTGATTGAATGATTTTAAACTTAAAAGATAAAATTTTTTACTCTGTTTAAATATGCTTGAATACCGTTCATGAATGTACTTTATATCATTTTGCTTTCGTCATACGGAAAAACATTGTTTAATAAAGCTGTTCATTAAAATTTGAGTGAAGTTAAAAAAATTTTTGGATTGAAAAAATCCTGAATGCTCAAACAAAGTTTTAAAAGATTTTAAGAACATAAAATAACACGCGTATGGTGAGTTTGCAAACAGAAATTGTTTTTATGCCGATTTAATTTGAAATCACAAGTTTTAATTTGAAGTGAGCATTTTAATTTAATTTTTAACATCCTTTTTTTATAAAAAAGTTTTTAATTACTCATGAACGAGTAGAAACTTTTATTTCTTTATGTATGTATGTATAACAATAAAAGTGGTTTTTGAATGAATAAAAGTTAAGGTTAAAAAAGTCATATTCTCGAAAATCAAAACTGCAAATTGGAAAAAAACTCTGTCCCCCTAGCTACCCCAAATACAGAAAAAAAAAAAAAAAGAGAACAAAGTCTAATCCAAGCGATGTCTGCAGGGTCACGCTCGGCAACTTCCGGATGGCGGCAAAGCCAGACGCTTAAGAGCTCCCAAAAAGAAAAACAGACTAGGGAAGCGAGAAAATCGTTACTGAGGTCCGTATTGCATAAGATGATTTTTTTTTTTTTAATATAAATATTTTTATGCAACCGAAGAGTATTCTTGAGAGTGACAATGTTTTTTTTAAAGAAGCGTTTGTCCGTATTTAGTTCGCACTACTTATGTATATATTATTGATTTATTTTTATCAGAGTACGAGTATTATCAGAATGACAACAAAATCAAGTAAAAATTCAACTGGTTTGATGATGAAAAAAAAATTATCAACAGTATTGTTTGCAACGCAGTGGAAGATTCGACACGATCTTGCATCCACAAAAATATTTCTTTGACATCCTTCCTATTTTTTCCTTGCAACATTAGTATAGTTAATATTGTTTTATATCAATAGTTTATATTTGAAAAAACTGAAATTCTAGACTCAAAGCGGAATTTTAGGATAGTACAAACAGAGACATTTACGCATTTAGTCCTTTATTTGTCGCTTCGACGATGGTGGTTGGGCTCCAAATTTATTATTGCCACCGCGACTCGCGTACAAAAGTTTAATTTTGTAACCTGAGCATAAAGTTGTCTGAATCAATTACTGGTACAGTTCATTAAAACCAAGCGTAGTGCTCCTACTTTGATAGTTTTCCTTGTTGAGAAAAAAAAAAGGAGAAATTCTTGATCTTCATCGAGCCAAAAAATCCCCTTGAAAGTTTTGGAACGCCTTAAAAGCATGAAAGCAAAGTTTGAACCCTTCCATCCAGGCTGGCACCCGGGTTGCGGCTTGTGGCGCTGCGACCCTAATAACGCTCGGCTCGGGTTACGTTAGTTTTGGCGCGAGCTCGCCCGCTCGATCGCGCGCTCATTTCGCCGAGTGCAGGCCTTTTAGACGGGAGATAAGAGCCCGAGGGAAATTTACTCCTTTTTCTTTACGCTTCTTCCTTACCTTTTTTTTTTCCTTTTTACTTCCTCTCTCTTTGCTAGCTGTAATTGAGGGTGTTTTCTTTTCTTACTTTTTTTTTTCTTTAGTACGGCCAAGGTTGGGAGATTTTCGGATAGATAGGTTTAAACACAGATTTTGGGACGAATTTTTTTTACGTACTCTCATCAGCACAGACTAGATTGTGTCAAGCTATTTTTGGTCATGAAATGGAATTCAAAATGTCGACTCCATCAGGATGACTATATGATCGCTCGAGGATTTTTACGTCAATTTGGTTGAAAAGATAAAAAATTTTTTTTTATTTGTTAAAAAACTTTGAAACATGTTTGCTCGCGATTCATTTAAAAACAAACTTTGTTTATCTTCGCTTATTGATACATTTCAACGCTTTTGATGAAACTAGCTATCAATCAAATTTTGAATTTTTTTTTTATCGAACTATATTTTATGCTCTATGTCAAAATAATATTCATGTACATAAATCAAAAAACTATTTTTGATTTGATTTCTTGGAATGTATGCACACATTTTTAAAAAGTGCAATAAGACGTGAATCATTTCAGTTTTTCAAAGTTTTCTTTTATTTTATGATCGGAAACTGCGAGAAGACAAAGAGAACATAACAATATATTTGATTTCTGAAGGATTTCATAAAATCCTTAAAAAACTCATGTCGCATCGCGAGCCCAAAGTTTTTATACCACTCGTCATAAAGACAATGAAAAACTCTGGATTTCGTATTTCATTGTGAACCGTATGGATGCATATACATATATGTATTACATTCAGAATGAACTTTTATTTTAAAACAATGGTGGTTGATATTTGATTAGTCGAGTGCAGAGTCATCATAGCATGGCAGAATTATAAATAATGAAGGACTCGAGAATGGTAAGTAATCACAGTTGGCAGTTATCGTCAACTTTGTTGCTGACGAACGTTGTCACTAAACATTTTCAATTTTTCCGTGTATAATTTTCCTTGTCTCGATTATGCTTAATTTAGCGCCAGCACCGAGATACACTGAATTATGAAATTCGAAGAGGCAAATGAATGGACATGGACTTAGCGCAGCAAATACATTTGTGTATATTTGTAAGAAATGTGAATTAGGTAATAATAACTTTATTCAGATGTATAAGTGATATGTATACATAAAACCGTAAATACATAATTTTGCATGAATGCAAAAATCGCCACTATGACTTTAATAAGTCAGCGCGTGGCCTGAATATAATAACTTATAATTAATTAATAAAATTTTAAATTTAAATTTACACTTAAAATTACTTTACAATAGATATAAGAATTACAAATTTTCAGATCATCTAAAAAAGCTTTAACGAAAGTATTTGTTGTGTGATTATCATCCTCTTTTATAATTCAAAAATATTCAACAATTATCAATAATCCATCTTTTTAAATTTAATTTTATAGACTTCTTGTTAGAAGTAATATTTTTCAAATCATTAGGTAACATGTTGAAAGTTTTTATCGCATTATAATGACTACTTTTTTTTAATATAGATTTTTTTATAGTAGGCAATGTTATTAATTTATTCTTAGTAATACTATTTGAGTTTTTATAAATATAACAGAGTTTGTCATAATGAAAAACAAGTGAATTTAAATAATACATCTGATTAATTCTCAATATATTTTTACTATATTTAAGTGAAATTCTTTTTAAGATTTTTTTCTGTAGATTAGAAAGTAAGTTTTTGGCATTTTTATAGCACCCTCCCCAAGCTAAAATACCGTATGAACAAAAACAATTAAATAGTGCATAGTAAATCATCATTAATGAATCAAAGTTCATAATTTTTCTGAGTTTGGAGAATACATAAAGCAAATATTTAGTTTTGTTAACTACATTTTTCAAATGTTTTTCCCAAGTTAATCTATAATCAATTGTGATTCCTAAATATTTAGTTTCTAATACTCTTTCTATGCTTACATTATTAATATTTATGTTTATATCTATATCACTGGGAACACTATTTTTGTAAGCACCAAAGGTTATCTAGTAAATAGCCATAAAATCGCTAGTTACTAGCAAAATAACAGGTTAACCATTAAAAATATCTAGTAAATGGGTATTTATTGGGTAACCTAATTCACACTTCTTACAGGGTAGTGCGAGAAATATGAAAGGATAAGTATAGCCGGGGCGTAGCACTGTAGCTCAGTTAAATTTTCAAAACTTGCTTATAAAAAAAAAAAAAAAAAAAAAACTAAACTATTTTTATAAAATTGCACGAAGGAAAAATAGTATAATTGTGTGTAAATTTGGGTGCAACAATATAGATTATTTACAAATGGAAATAATATAACTTTTTGAAAATGGGTATTGCTATCGGAAAAATGATTTGAATAAATAGTGGAGTGTAATTGGTGTTTAAATGCTTGTTTTATGACTTTAGCATAGATAAGGCTCTTACCTCTAAAGCTAGCCACAGGAAAATCGTAAAAGCTGTTGTCGAAACGGAAAGGACGGAAGAGACCACCTGGCATAGCTGCTCGCTCATCGTCGTCGTCGTCGTCGTCGTCGTCAAAAACATCATCAAAAATGCTGGTGCGACGTCTTGGGTTTGGCAAAACCAGGACTATTCCGTCTTTCTTATCCTCGACCAAAGCTGGCTCATCTTCACTCGACTCCCGGTTCACACCTGTGGGGTTGCAAAAACAAAATAATTGAATTGGTACGACTTACTAAAACATCAGCTTTAAAAAGTAATTCGACTGATTTTTTTGAATTACAAACTATATCCCATTACTTTCCAACGCGCGAGTTAACTCATAATCTTGTAGCTATTAAAGATATCCTAGAGAGCTTTTAGAGTGCTTTCATACAGCTGCTGTACATTTGTACTCCCCGAAGAATTTAATTAATTGCTCAATGTTTCTGTTTAACCTTGGGAGGTTTTTTCTATGGTATCGATGGCCATCAGAGCGCGTTGAATTTTTTTAGAAGAACTTTTTTCAGAAGTGCATACAATTATTAGAAAAAAGTTGATTGCACGATAGTTTTCAAATAAATGAACAAATTGGGTTGCTTCAAGCGATAGCTGCAATATTTTAAGAAATCAAATTTTTCATGCAAATATGCATTACGATGTACTGGTTTGAATAATTTATTCGCAAACGTTTTAATAATTTTATTTTTTAAAAGTTTTTTGTAACTTTGTTGATAACTTTGAAAAATACACTTGTTAATACTGCTGCTGGTGACATTAAATTCAACAAGATTAGCTTGTTGTATTATTTTATGCAACCATAAATAGATGTAAAAACTACTCATTAGCTCGGATCCTCTCAAAGCTCATTGAGTATTTAAAATTTATTACTTTTTAGAAGCAACCCTCGACGCCAGACAAACTCTCGCGAAAAATTACGAGCACTGTTCCAAAAAACTTCCGAAAGAGGAAATTCTTTTTCTCTTCAACCAAGAAAAAAAAATCTTTTACGCAAAAAGTTTTGGAAAAAAAGGCTCGCGTATCAAACACCAGTTGGAAACAATTTCCTCAGCACGGAAAACAAAAGCGGAAATCGCTGAAAAAAAAGAAAACTGCGCAAGCTCTGCTGAATTATTAAAACCGTTTGGTCGACGCTGACTGGTTATTGACGGAGCGCGAACTTTTTTGTGGTCAAATTTAGACAACTCGACCCATTTTTAGACTTTCTTTTTAAAAGAGTTTTAAATTTATATTTTTCTTACAAAGCAAAAAATGCACATAGCAAGTTTTTTTATATTCGAGAAATTTTAAATTGATCAATAGAAATAAGTAAATTGCTTACAAAAAATTCAATGGTTTATTGGCCAATTTTAGAAGTAAGTAGCTGAACGGTTTTAAATGAAATTTGGCAATAAAATTAAATAAAACTCTATTACATATCTAAAAAGTGAAAGTAAAGAATATCTGAGAGCAATTTTTTTTATTATTACACGTACTCTGAAAGATTTTTTGTTCGCTCCTATGATGTGTACAGTATTTTTCATTACAAAGGCCTCAAAAATGCAAACTTGCTTCTTCGTAGCGGGAGGAAAAGTTGCACTTTCAATGCATGTGCGACGGAAACGATAATTCACAGAGTGCACCTTTAAAGTCACCTGCAGAGATTTTAGAAAAAGATCGGTAGCTAAGCTAAGCTTCTTAATAAGTGATTATTCAAATAAAAACTGATAGTGGCAAGGCGTTTGAAAAAAATAAATGCAAAAATACGAAAATGATATATTACTCAACTAGTAGTGTGGTAGGTTATACTTTGCTATCGAGAGTTTAGTTTGATACAGGAGGCATAGCCGACTGCAGCAATTGAAATAGAGGTGAAAAAGTATAACCTATCGTATTAGTTGAGTATCATATTTTACTTCATAGAATCATGTAATTGGGTACGATTTGAAAAAAAAAAAAAAAAAAAAAAATACAAAGAGATGCATTGCTTTGTATTTGATCGCACCCACTGATAATCCGAAAAACGGGAGGGATGAAGATGTGATTTTACGACTGTGTGAGTCAGCTAAGCGTCTTAGAAGCTAGTAAAATTTTATGGTTTTTCAAACTCAATCTAGGGGCTAGGTAAAGTACCTTTTATCTTCCGCCGGATGGTAAAGTATCTTTTATTGTCCTCCTAAGAGAATATTTTAGGACGATGGAAAAGTAGTATCTACCATGCATATTTTACGCGTCGAAAACATGTCCCAGTGGAGTAAATTTATTATACATAGATATACAGCATGACATTATGTTAGCAGCCGACCAAACCTCAAAACGTTGCAAGCAGCTGGCACCGATGTGTCTGCTTATATATTTCTGACCATGGTTTAAAAGTGTTGAAATCGCCATAATAATTTAAATTGCTTTTTTTTTTTTAATTTTTTTACTTCATTGCAATCTACAGCCCGTATTGGTCCACTAGCGGGGGCACCCCCACCAAATATGTAAGGGAGCTCATGCCAATCCTATAATCTCACTTAAATCTCCTCATCGTCCTACAATTATTTCACTTATCATCCTTTCGGAAAACTCCTCTGAGAGAAATTCTCAGAGGTAAAACGTCACCCGATAGTGTCCGGTGTATTGAGCGATTCTGATTAGATATTTATGTCACATTTCGAAGGCATAAATACCGAAACTGAATTGTTCACACTTCCCGTTCGTCATGATGCGATCCCCGAAGTGGCAGTAACCCATCCAAGTACTGACAAAACGTTGTTTAACTTCGTTGATCGACTCTCCGCTGCTCTATGACGTCGGTTAGTTAGTTGTTAATTTGAATACTATTGTGATTATGGAAAATGCTCAATAAACTTCACAATAAGGATTTTTCAGTTTAGTTACAAGTTTTAATAAAACTTAAAAAATCTTCTCAAAATATAATAATTCCCCTGGAAATTAGTACGAGAGTCTTTTAAAAATAATTGACAATGATGTAATGCACGCTTTTAGGCTTTAGAAATTTTCAGCAGATTTGGGGCAGAAAGCTGGAAGATTTAATCATTTTGGCCAAAAATTTAGTGGAGTTTCTCTTCAGAATTTTGCCAGGCGCCCAATAATGCTTTTTATACAGGGCAGATGGCGAATGATCACGTACAATTTTTGAAGAAACTGTGATAAAAATTCTTACGTAGTTCATGAAAAATCATTAAAAATATGAACCATCACAATAATAAAGAATATGAGTTATGATTTATTGTAATGATTTTTAATCTTTGACTTTTTTACTCTGATTCACAAAAGCTACTTTACACGAAAATAAAGGTTATGTTTATGTTCTGTAAAATTCGTGCACTTGCGCTTGTGATATTTATATAGATATATACTTGGTTTCAAAGGTATTCACCAGACATTTTTGCCCAAAATCTGCCGAGCACCCTATAAAACTTCCAGCTTGATAAGATAAAGCCTTCTTTCAAAGGCACCCCTAGAGACTTTAATGATTGAACTACTGAAATTTCTCTTTTATACAATTTTTTTCTGTACAGGGCCGTAAAAAAAGTGGTAAGTAAGTATTCAGAATTATATTTTTTTTATTTTACATTATGTTATTTTTAATTTTAAAAAATCAGCAAGTTCAATTTTTTTATCGATATTATCACTTTGGGTATTGTTTGAACCATTTATAGACCGTCAACAGAAATCACAAATTTTCAAATTAACATAGAAATTGAATCTAGTCTTCTAGGAATTGAGTCAGGAATATATTTAAATTTGAAGGATTCTGTTATCAGCTTACATGTCCCGTACACTCATATATGCAGATGTTACTGAAATACAAGCTCTTAAATCTTAAATGATTTTGTATCCGGAACTTTGCAGTGGAAATTGCAGTTTATTTTTAATTCTACTAATTTCGTATGGCTACATCTCAGTGCTATGAGGATGGTTAGAAAAAAATTCCGTGGCGCTAGAGGCAAGATCCTCCTCATTGAAAGTATATCTATATTTTTTTATGTATAGATACACTTTCAATGAGAAGGATCTTGCCACTAGCGCAACGGAATTTTTTTCTAACCATCCTCATAGGTTGATAATCCTTTATAAAAGCTCGAATTTTTATTCAAATTAATTTTGAACTAATCAGTTAATGTATGGTTTCAAATAAAATGCGTCCATCTAGGCAATTTTGATCCAATCAACATGAAATTTGTGAAAAATTATTCTTAGATTTATCCCTTTATTTTTAATATTTTTAATCATTTACTTTCATAAAAAATTTATGGTTTTTGTTTAAACAATTTAACATGTGTTCTAATAGGAAACGAGAATTTTTTTTTAAAATTGTGTGTAATTCTTTTAAAAGTGTGGAGAACGTAAATACATATTTATGTAGTATTGTACAGAAGAGTTTAAAAAAATTTTTTTTATTTTTTTAATACCACTTCACCGGCTATTTTAAGAAGATGACAACCAAAAAAGTGCGTGGAGCGGCAAACTTTATACGCGTCAGAAGAATCGATCTAACCTTATCACTTCTGCATATTTTGATCTCAAAATAATTTATATACATTGTTTTGAGACCCTTCATAATTGGTGTGAAATGAAAAAAAAAAAAAAAAAATTTTCAAAAGCGTTTCACAGAGTTTCTTTAATTGAAAAATTAGTTAAATTTTAGGGATTATTCCTGGATTAAAAAAAAAATTTAGATAAATACTAAATGTAGGTAACTAGAGATTCTCAAAAAAATTGTGTCTTACTTTCAAGACAATTAATAAATTGGGACTGAAGCACTAACGATTTAAAAATAAAACCATTTTTTATGGCATTGCAGCCCGTGCGAAACCATAGAATTTTTTTAATATAATAAATTTTGGTTGAATTTTTTTTTTCAATTTCGTAAAATTTACTTCTTAAGAAGGCATGGAGTCAAAAGGTCTCGCCATTACATTTCTAAAAAATTTTTGACGTCTTATTTCAATGAAAGCATGACTATGACTATCATCCAATTCTCAATGATCAGTCTGACACATGACAGTGTTTCAATTTTTATATCAATCAAGTTTTACAGTAAAATTAATTAATAAACATGTGTATATTGATATCTTAATGCACCGATTTAATGAGGAACATTGAAATTTCAACCAACGCAAAGCAATAAGCATGAAATAATATTGTACGATTTCCTAAGATAAACATCTGTTTCATAGACCACGAAAGAAGATTTTACGTAATAGTAGCACATTTTTAAGTAAAAAATGATTTGAAAGGTATATTACAAACGACGTTTTATTGAGGACTCGTACATACTACTTATATGTGGTTAAATGTTTCAGTGCATGCCGACAATATTTAAAAAGTCGTAGCGGGCTCTATGTGCAGTCGGCCATTGCTGTACCGCTACGAGCTCCAGCTCATATAAAAAATAAATGAAAAAAGAGTACCAGGCGAATACCGATAATTAATAATAGATTTTCGATACGATTGAAAAAAGTGTGATGCTATTTGAGGAGCAGTTGGGTGATATCATTTTCCACCAAGGTATGAAAAAGTAGTTATTTTCATTAATGGCTTTTTTATATTAATAGTCGTAGGTGACATTGCTACGTTCGAATGAATAAAACTTTATATATTTAGTTCAAATTTGTCTTTAAAATAGGACTGTTACCACGATTGATCCTCCTTAAATGTATGATTTATAAATTAAGTTATAAGAAGAGCTTTCATCTTAATATTAAAAAAAAAAATGTCAATCAAGAAAAATTTTTAAATTCAATCTTATTGTTAGTCTGTAAAAACTATTATAAGGTTTTTCGATCAGGAAGATAATGTTTACGTGGATTCATTCTGTGTCTTTTTCGAAAAAGATCTTCGATCGGCTTCAAGATCAGAATAGTAGAATCTCACCATCGGTTGCAGAAAGGAAAACGGAAAAAGGGTGGGTAGAGGGTTGGAGGCCATTTCTCTTTATGCAAATTCGTGGTGTGGCAGCAAAAGCAGCCGTCTCCGTAAAATTGGTACGACTCGCTCTTTTCGTGCCAGGGCATCGACCTCCTCCATCTAGGTCGACTTACCAAGTAGTCTTTCTGGCCTTGAAGAGATCCATCAAATATTAACTTTTTTGACTCTTGAGTAAGTTTGCTGGCTTGCATAATAAGCTGTATAATAGATGTGATCCAATCAACTTAAAAGTAAATGGTATTTTATTTTTCTCACAATAGTGCAGTTTTACCCAAAAAGAAGCTGTTTAGAAATTTGATCGTTTCAAAAGATGTAAACTAGAAAGTTTTTATTGGATTTGGTGCTACGACTGTTATAATAATTGAAGGCAGTTAAGTATTAAAGCAGTGTTCGCATTTGGTTGTACCTCTGTTGTATTCGCTGCACGCGGTTTAGGTAGACCGTATCGATTGGTGCTCGCGGTCGTCGATGAGAACCAAAAGCTCGGCTTGTAGGTAGTTACGATGCTCCCCGGCAATTAGAGTTAATTAGGTCGACGGCGCTCTCTTCGGCATTTATTCTCCTCATCATCTTCTTCAGTATTCGTAATATACGTAATACTTATCGGTAGTACAAGGCGCAACAACAACAATAATAAAGTTTTATTTACGTCTAAAGTGAACTCAAGTAGGTAATGTAATGAATAAGTTCCATGATCAGTCTCATTATTTTGCAATAAATAAGCTTTATAAAAAATTATACTTGTAAGAAAAGTTTTTGTTGCTATAAGTTGAAAAAAAAAAAAAAAAAAAAAAAAAAATTAAAGAGCTTGTCTGGCAAACAATTCAAAGAGTAATTCATTTGAAGCCGCGTGTACTGGACACAAATCAGTGGTTTGTTTTGACGAATGACACAAATTTAAGCTGCCGTGCAATAAATAAAAAAATCTGTTGGTAACTCGCGTGCTCGTCAATCGACCTCCGTAAAATTTCCCAACATGATCAGAGCTCTACAGTACTACGCACGCAAACGAACGATTTCGTCACAGTGCAACGACAGCGTTAATTTTATCATAAAAAATGGAACAAAAAAAAAAAAAATTGTCAAAAAAGCGTATAGGGATCAGGGATATTGATACGCTTGAATGCTGAGCATATCATACTTTTTTTTTTTTTTTTCTCATTTGTGGGTCACGTTACCCATATAGTCGTGACGCGGAAATTGATTCATAAATGCCTTATGACGGCCGAAGCTCTGGCTATAACGAGCTTGCGAGCAGCCCGATGCGACGCGACGCGACGTGGATGTGCGGCCGATGGACGTACATACCCGGGGAATGGGGGCTTGAAAGATTAATTGTCATTGAGAGGCTTTACTGCCTATGGCAGACAGCTTGTGGGATCTTGCTCTCTTCCTCTCTCTCGTCCGATAGATTTTTTCTCCTTCGCCAGTCGAATTTCCAATATCTATTTTAGGATTTTCATTACCTAGGGTATTGAAACTATATTTACGTTTTTGATGGTCGAAAGATTTTGATAATAAATTTTTTATACCAAACAATGATTAATGATCAATTAATGATTAATTGATTGGGATTAAAATAAAAAATAAAATTTTTTTTTTTTTGTCTCCACACCGTGATGCAGGTTATGAAAATTCATTTAGTTATTTTTAACGAGTAGTATTTTCTTCAAAAACCCATGAAATAATTGTTGTTGCTATTTAGTTATGAATTGATACAGATGACTTGATCTCATATGTCTTTATTTTTTCCTCCTTCAACTGATTTCAGCAAGCCCTTGATGTCTTAGTGATTAAACACTTGAGCAAGTAAAGAAAGAAAAAAAATGTCTCTCCATGTATCATCGTCTTCTTTTTGTTCGTACGTTCTTATCTAGTGCGCAGGGTTGTTTGTTATGCAAGGACTCCACTGATAAGCCGACAGCGCGGTGGTGCGAATTTTTCTTCTCTTGCTCGTATTTTTAGAGACAGAAAAACTCTGAAAAGGTCTTTTAATGAATGATATTATCAATCGAGCAGGTACGTAAATTATACATTTACTTATAGAGCAGCACTATAGTAGACAAAACGATCCTCGGGCTAATTTATGATTTCACGTAGGAGGAGTAACGGCGGCCAGGGTAATCCCTTCCAGTTCAGAGAGCCACGCACACTAAACCACCCAATGGACGTACTTACGTAATAGAGAAGCAAGGTGTACGCGTCATCACTGTAAATCCTCTACCCGCTACAATAAATACCAGTAGGTTTCCGTGTATTTGACCGTGTTATAGATTAAATATTGGTATGACTTGAAGGTCAACCGTGGAAGAAGAAAATCCTAAATCCCGCCAATCAATCGCTATTTCTTCTCTTCTTGTGACTTCCGTAGTTTATTAATAAGGTAGATGTATCTAATATGGCCATACTAAGCGCGAATGAATGCTATGACCTATCAATCAATATTTTTTTAACAACTAAGGTCTCTTTGAAATCAAGATCTTTTTAATAATAATTATTGTCAGGTTTTCAATTTTCATATTTTAAACTCAACAGGGAATTTACTACTGTGATGGTAATTAAACTTTTCTCCTAATAAATTGAAAAAGTTGTAAAAAAAGCCCCATAGTATGTGAGAAAAAATTCAGAAATAGCGTGCACATAGTGGAGGTCGAGCCCTTCAGCCAACAGGAGGATACATACCAGTGATAGCTCGAGCATAATCACAAGGAGTCTTTTATCTCCGACAAAGACGATTTATCGTTACTCTGGCAAAAGTCAAAGTACTTGCTTGTGTTCAAGCTTTATCTTGAGCTGCTCCAGGGTGACTGGTTAGCGCTACTATTTTTATAGCCATTGAGTATAACTTTTATTATCGAGTGCAGGATTATTTTTGACCACCGGCTATTGTCGGCTACTTCCCTGTGCCTCGACATGCAAATACAATTTTTCTTAATTCGTGTTTGAAGTCTTTCGTACTTTGAAAGTTCTACAATTTTTAATTTTTGCCTTTTTATCAATTTTCAGGGAAAAATCTTTTTGAATGTAATTTTGGTAACTTTAAAATTGAAATTTGTAAAAGCACTTGTTAGCGTTTTTTTAATACTAAAATATTAATTTTTATCGGTCAAACTTATCAAGTTTAGATAAAAAAATGTTTTTCCGTAAAAACTCATTAAAAATAAAATAAAGTGCAACGTTCCGGGGTAAATTCATTTTCCAACTGCAATGGGCTGCGATCACAAATTAAAAAAAAAAAAGCTTGAATGTCGTCTTTTAAAAAATGAGCTAAAATATTGAATGGGCTATAGGGGAACCGTTTCAAAAGGCCTACTGGAATTAGAAATTGGTAGTTTAAATAATCAGTTGGCCTAAGAAAATGATCCCCAAAGTTTTGTCAAGATTGACGTTTAGCATGTCACAACTCACAATATCTCCTTGTCACACACTCTTCAACGACGAACATGCATTAAGAATCTTCACGGATGGCAGCACGATGGATCACGGTCTCTCTGTTGGTATAGCCTGCATCTGCTCGGAACTCGACTAAATTCAAATTTCTGCTATCAACTCCAAAGCTTCTATCTACACGACTGAATGCAAGGCTCTTGCAGATGCCATGAAAATTGCATTTGAAAACAAACACCGATATATGAGTATCTTTACAGACTCCTTGAGTGCGGTGCAAGCTCTTAAGGGTTACAGCACTGGTGATCACACCAATCATTACCTCTGGGATATTCGTCAAGGAAATGCTAAGTTCTACCAAGATAGTGATGAAGGCAGAGGTGGGCACTATTCGGACGCTAAGAATTTCGAATAAATTTTTTAAAAAATGAATTTTTCGACCGGATTTTTATGGATAAATCCGTTTCAGAACTTTTCTAACTCAACTGTATAAAAAACCGGAAGTATTCGAAATTTTATTCGTCGAATAAATTTTCGAATAAAACGATTATTCGACGAATAAAATTTCGAATACTTCCGGTTTTTTATACAGTTGAGTTAGAAAAGTTCTAAAACGGATTTATCCATAAAAATCCGGTCGAAAAATTCGTTTTTTAAAAAATTTATTCGAAATTCCTAGCGTCCGAATAGTGCCCACCTCTGGCATCAAGTACATTACAAAGTGTTAACGTCGTTTAAAATTAACGTAAAGTATGATTTACTTTTAGATATTATTTCAATAATCACTCAGAAATGATATATAATCAGATCAATTAAAAATTCAGTATGTAACATGGAACCTTCTGCATGTTTTTAAGCAACTACCGATCCAATCGGAAAGGTCATCGTAAGATGCAAGCCTGAAAAAAAATTTCAGTCTGCGATCATTTAAATTTTTATTGACAAAAAATTTATGCAAATTAATTTCAATTATTTAAATATCTTAATTGATCTTAATTATGGGAAGTAATACTTCTGATGCGCCTAAGAAGGCCTAAAAATAAAAAATAAACAAAATTTTAAAAATATTTGAAATTTTATTCGTCGAATAAATTTTTGAATAAAACGATTATTCGAAATTTTATTCGTCGAATACTTCCGGTTTTTTATACAGTTGAGTTAGAAAAGTTCTAAAACGGATTTATCCATAAAAATCCGGTCGAAAAATTCATTTTTTAAAAAATTTATTCGAAATTCTTAGCGTCCGAATAGTGCCCACCTCTGGATGAAGGTACGAAATTAATCATACACTGGATACCAGCGCATGCTGTTATCACGGGGAACAAGTTAGCTGATATAACTGCCAATGAAGCAACCTATCAGGGCGGCAGACTTGCACATTATACCATACACAGACCTCAAGCTGTTTTATAAGACATTGGTATACGTTGACAACGAAAGACTACTCAGAGAGGAAGGAACATTCAAAGGGGTAAAATACTTTGAAAGACTGTGCAAGTCTCCATCAAAACCTTGGTTTGAAGAACACACCCTCTCTAGAAGCGAAATAGTATTTATAACCAGATGCCACAGCAATCACTTTAGTCTAAAGGAGTCCTTGAAAAAAATTCATCTGTCCAAAACATCAGCTTGCGACTGTGGATATGATACCCAAGATCTTATAACTACGTAATATGGCAATGTTCTCTGCATGAAGAACAGAGGTAGAATTTGGTTAGTACTCTTATCAAGATGAAGTTTTGCCCACCGTATGATGTAAACTGTTTTTTATATGGACCAAATGTTACAGTGATGAAAATGATTTATGACTATGTTAAAAAGTGTAAAATTAAAATCTAAAATAATGTGACCCTCAAATGAGGATCTTATTCATATATTTACACACACGCGCGCACACACACACACACACGCACACATTTAATGGTTATATTGGTAAACTAGGAAGGAGGTTGATGAAACAAAACAAGTAAACAATTTAATTTAAAGATGTGTGCTTTTTCACGTTCGTTTGAGAGCACATTCTCTCCGAGGAAGATAGAAGTTATTTTATAGAAGAGCAAAGTACACGATGCGCTCGCTTGAGAGGTTCAAACGAATCTACCTGATGGACCAGCCTGACCCTGCCAAGGCAGCAGACCCCTCAGTACATCCCTCCTCTAGGGCAATTAGTATTTACGCACAGAGAGGAGAAAGTAAGAGTGCCTACGTGACCTAAACAATACCTCAGCAGGTCAAACATAGCCTAAATGGGCATTTAATGACTTAATCCTAGCCTAGCGGGAAAAACTGAGCAGAGCCGAAGTTTTCCCGCTAGTGTAGTTTACAATCGAAGACTGCAGTAGGGATGGGCGATTATTAAAAAAATAGACGATTATTCAACATCGATTAAAAAATTTAATCGATTTTTATTAAATCGATTAATTTTAAAGTATTAATCGTAATCAAAAAAATCGATTATTATAAAATAATTTTTAAAAATTAATATAAGATTGAATTTTAAATGCAAGTGTAAATCTTTAATATTTTTGCTTATCTTGATTATCGAGCGTGTGATCAATTAAAAAAAAAAAAACAATTTTTAAAGATTTTTTTATTAAAAATAATTATTCATCAATTTTATTATTGCAAATTCTCTTTTGAATTACTCGTCCATGATCAATTAAAGAATCAAAATTTTTTAAAACTAAAAAAAGTTTAAAAATTTCTACAAAATACGTATTTTTTGAATTTTTAGAATAAAAGTTTATAAAAACCGATTACGATTAAAAAAAAATCAGCATCGATTAATCGGTCTCAAAAATAATCGATAGAAATAATCGATTAATCGATTAAAATTAATCGGTTCACTGATTAATTGGCCATAATCGCCCATCCCTAGACTGCAGCTGCTAAGCTTTACAAATAAACGCATGGAATAATTTTTTGCATATTCCAACAATATATATATTTATTATTTTATTATTTTTCTTTATTTTTGTATATATGTATCTTTAGCTTATGATCTGTAATGGTTAAAAGCTCAATAAAAAAAAAAATATTCCCTTGTCATAGTGATGAAGTATTCTATTATTTTTTTTTCTTTTGCTTTTGCAATACATACATCAGGTGGTTTACTATCTTTTTCATTGTAAATAACATAGAAGTAAGAAAAAAATTGATGGTTTTGGTTTGTCAAAAAAATTGGTACACTTCGATACAGGTCGCACAGAGTTGATTTTCCCAACCGAAAGTTTTGCCACGATGTTGGGCATCAGCGCTCTACGACCGTAGTTCGAAATATATTTTTCCGCATGAGACAATGAAAACAAGGAGAAAACGTCCAATTTTAAGGTTAGATCGGAAACACAGTAATGATGAATAAATAAATAAGTAAATAAAAAACGGTTTTTAATTTGACAAACATAAAATAAAAACTTAGAGGGTTTTAAAAAAAAATCTTTAAGAAAGTTTTTTTAGTATCAAAAGTATAGTATTAAAATGATCTACATTTTGGCAAAAGCTTTTGAGCCCAAAAACTAAGTAAAAAAAGAGAATGCGCGAGAGCTTTAAAAGTGCTATTTAAGCTTTGCTGCCCAGCATCTAAGGAGAACAAAATAGAACTTAAAAACTTTAAAGCTGAAGTAAATTACTTGTTAAATTGAGGGAAAAAAAAAGAAAATTTTAATAAATTTTCCAAAAATTTTATTTTTTTTATCAAATATTGTAAAATTTTAATAATACTTCAAAACTTGTTTTTTTTATAAAACTACGAATTTTTTCAGATGCATATTATTACACTTTATAAATACAGAATATTTGAATCGTACCATGAAAAGCTTAATGTCATTAATACTATGTTAGAAATTAAATTAATATTTTCGTGATCAGTTTTTTTTTGGGAGATCAACAAAATTATATCAAACCAAAAAAGTTACACTGAAAAAAAATTGAATATTATTCAAGAGTCAATTAAAAAAACAATTATTCGAAATCCATCACATACTTTTTTTTTGACCGGATTAATTAGTCTTGCGTAAGCAAGGACATGAACGCGCGCTCACCAGTCAGGCAGGCGAACGAAGCTTGGCTTTGATGATTATTCGAGCGTTTTTCTTCATTGTTCGGGCTTTGGAAAATAGCACCTCTTTTATTCGAAGTCTAGCTTTTGTTTTCGTAGCGCATGCGACATTAAATTGACGCTCCAAGCCGAATTTTCTGCATCACATCACGAATGAGCGACAGGTTTGTGCGGCGCAGTTATTATGTTTTGTACCGAGTTTCGCTGTATTTTTCTTTATGATTTTTCAATTATTGTTGAAAAAAAATAATAATAAAAAATTTTTTTTTTCTTTGTAAGGATTGTCACTTATATTATTGTATTCCAGACCACTATGTATAATGAACCCCACGCATTGAGTGATACCATATGTGAGGCTTACCCTTGAATAGATTACACGAGAGTACGTGTAATGATTATTCATAAATGCAACGTTGCGAAAATCAAAAACAGTTTTCTCAGCTCAGGTATTCGCGGCTACTAATATACTTGCACGCTCTTTAAATTAATGCTAAGATTTTATTAATCATTCCCGACAATCACATTAGTGACACACTTTTTTATTATTGAAAGACCTTTAAAATAATCTAGAAAATTCTTTTCGTCTTATTTATGAAAACGAGTTTCTTGATACATGAATTTTTAGTATTTTCAAAGAAATAAATGTCTTTTGGATTTTTTGATGCTTTGTTGTATGGTAACATAAGTTTTGAATTATTCTAAATTTGATATGATTAAAAAAAGAAGGAGTGAATTAATTTGAGGAATAATAATAAATTCAATATAATTGTAACAATATTTTTTAAAATTAGTTTAAGTGAATTCGTTTGCTTAATTTTCAACATTAGCCCGTAAATGAGATTCTTATTGGACGTGTTCTAATTGTTTGTTGACACGTCAAAAATTTAATAACTTGACTTTAAAAACGAAACCGGGGTTACTTGTAAGTGATTACGTAGTGCTGATGAATTATTACAAGTTAAATAAAAAGACAGAAACATAATCGAGGTGAGAATTGCGAGATCAAAAGCAATGAGGATGATTTCTGCGGTAGGCAAGGCTTGCATAACTCGCAGCAATGATCGATTGTTGAATGTTTACTTTTTTGGTAGTAATTTATTAGGAATGATTTTTCGGTTTTCTTTACTACATAATTGTTTGAGATCGCTTTTGTTGATCTTTAAACAATCATCAAAAACCGGAACAACCTCTTTTTTTAGTACGTAATGCATAAAAAATTTCTTAAATATAAATACTATTAGAAGGAGTTATAAAAAATAATAACCACTGCACTTGCTTCTCAGCTGCTACCAAGTATCAATTATAAACGCACGCGGATGTGCCAGCGCACTAATAGACCGGTCATGCAGGATCTTCGAACGCTGCACTTTTTTATATTACAATTTACATGTATATTACGCAGGTATAAACACATCGCCGTCACGTAGGTTGTATAACAAGTTGCTCGGTAGTCTTTGAATTCTTTACTGTCTATCTACAAGAATATTCAGTAAGTGGTTATTTTCCAGCAAAAATTTCTTTCTTCGTTCTTTTTTTTTTTTTTTTTTTTTTGATTCCTAGGCATGAATTTTCATGTGAGTCATGAAACTAATTAAATTTACTAGAGATTACATTTAACACTGACTAGTTTATTTTTCAAATAACTTGGAATAGTACATATAAATGCAAGAATATAATAAATTCAAATCTACATAACTTTGATGAAATTGTCGTTTATCAATATTTATATTTTTGAATAAGTTATTCTAAGTTATGCAGTGCACACATTTTTACTTCATATGTTAAATAAAAAAAGTTAAAAATAAATTTTAAATCATATCCCAGCGCTATATTATTTGACGATATCTGTTATTTTGTACATACCTTTCAATTTTTACTCCTAACCAAATTTTCCGTAAATAAAGTATGCATTAGGTGCGCGTGATTTAATTTTATATTAGTCTTTATTCACTTAGTGTTTATTATTTAATTATTCATGCTCGATAGACTTCGAGGTGAAAAAAATTGGGTTTTTCTTGGTCGACCTTAAATTCTCCGATAATCTTGATCATAGCTGTCTGAATTAAAAACTCATTTTTGTCTAGAAAGATGATGACGTTTAGGTTGAAGTATTGGTTCCACTCACTAAATTTTAACTCGAAAAAGAAGTTTGTCCGAAAAGAGTTTAGAGTTAAATTTTTCAACTCTGCTGATGAGACTCAAATTTTCAAACACCAGCAGCTACAATCAAATGATTTTTTTTTATTCTAATGAACCAAGTAAACGTATAGAGGACCGTTCGAAGCGTCCGAATCAGCTTATCTCGAAAATTCAGCAATCGATTTCTTATCAGCTCCCGAGTCAACAGTGCCTGTATACATACATATTTCATGTATGTGTGCATTTACTCCGGTAGTAGAGTCATACGACAAATAATAATAGAATGAGCTAATGGTTCTGCTCTTTTTTTTCCGTTGATACTGCAGACGTGTCTTCGACTCTCAAGGGAGTCCTTCAGTCGCTGGTTGACTTTGATTTAAAGGTTAAGGATGTTGCCTTGCCGCTTGCTACCTTGTAAGTGAGTGGATATAGGATGTATTTCAGGTGTAGTTTATATACGTACATAAACTCACGCTATTACGATCGTTACAGGTAGGAGCTGCATGTAACTATGACGTTTATATTACGTAAATAAATAAACAAATAAATATATATATACTTGGTATAAGGTACTGTGAGCTTTATGGATTTATGCAATTGTGTGTACAGATGAACTGATTTGTTGATCTAAGTGCGGTTTGCCATACATTTTAAAGTATAATATTAAGGAAAATTACCACCTAATATCAGTTTTTTCCATTGTAATAACAAATACAAAATCTTAAAATTACTCATATTATTAATCCTCCTACCCTCCTATAAAAGAAAGAATCCAATAAAATATCAGGGTTTTAATCGTAAGACGAAAGGCTGAGAGAATCAAATTCATTACTCGAATTTTTAAGCTTGAATTTTTTCAGCACAAGCTATTAATAATTAGAGCTGATTTTTAAATTAAACAAAAAAAATAACAATAACAATCTCGATTATAATAATAATGATACAGATCATAAATGATGATTTAACTGCATTTTGTGACATGAAAAAATGAGTTCAGCTTATGCTGAGTGATTTGGTAGAGTCCAGAGACTGAAGGTTGCTATGACAACTGAAGTTTGTTTATTTAACTTGATTTATTTTCTATAAGGTAAACTACCCAATTATGGGACAAAAAAATTGCTGTTTTCAACATTTTGAATTTTATTGAAAAAACTAAGCATGTTAGTCAATTTTTTTTGACACACTTATGTTAGTGGTTCTTAGGAGTTAAAATAAATTTTTTTTACTTGAAATATTTATTTAATTATAGTATAATTAATGTTTAAAGTGAAGACCTTTTAACCCCAGTTTATTGAATCACTTTGTACCTGACCCCAGTTTATGGAACACTTTTACACGTAAAATCCCATTGGGATTTACGTACCCCAGTTTATCGGACAGAATCGTCAAAATCCGTGAATTTTCATCGTCTTCAAACAAGCAAAAATTAAAAATATAACCTAAAAATTAGAGTGACCGTTCCATAAACTGGGGTACGTACGTGTAAAAGTGTCCCATAAACTGGGGTCAGGTACAAAGTGATTCAATAAGCTGGGGTTAAAAGGTCTTCACTTTAAACATTAATTATTCTATAATTAAATAAATATTTCAAGTAAAAAAAATTTATTTTAACTCCTAAGAACCACTAACATAAGTGTGTTAAAAAAAATTGATTCTAACATGCTTAGTTTTTTCAATGAAATTCAAAATGTTGAAAACAGCGATTTTTTTGTCCCATAATTGGGTAGTTTACCTTATCTACGGGTCATTCCAGGTTAAAATAAAAATCAGTGAAAAACAGGTATTTAACAATATCTATAGTATACATGAAAGACCAAAGAAGGTACATCGTCCCATTCCAAAACTGTTTCAAAAAGTTTACTAGTCTCTCATATTTTATAACTTTTGTGGTTTTCGGCCGGATTTTTGGGTAAAAGGCTTTGTTAAAAAGGTTACGAAAGCCGTATAAATTAGGCTTTTTAATTATGATTCCCGCGATGTATCCCTGCGAGAAATTTCCGCCAGAATATTGCCAGACAGTGGGCAGATTTAGCGAAATTGGGCAGAAATTTAGTAGGGTTAATCGCCAGATTCTTGACAGAAGGCCAATGCTTTACGCATAGGGATTCTGGCGAGCTATAGCCTAAACCTTTTTATTTTATATTGTAACATTTATTACTAACAAAAATATGTTCAGTTTCATAACTTGACTCTGAAATTTTTCTTTTTTTTTTTTCCTTATGTTGAACATTTTTCTCATCCATTTTGATGTAATTTTAAAATATTATTCACACAATACCAGCCCTGCTGTATAGCCACACGTGTGGCATACGTGTGCCACACGTACAATGGACTTGAACAAATTTTTTTTCTTTTTCTAAATATTTTAACACCTATGGAGTCAGGGCGGGGACCTAGTGCATAGGATAGCGATTACAACCTGGACATGATTTCCCCAGGAAGTTTTGACTCCGGAGGGGCCAGGGCGGATACCTGGTGCACCTGGTGATATTGACGCCTTGGAGATGATTTCCCCAGGAAGTTTGGACTCCGGAGGGGTCAGGCTGAACACCTGGTGCACCTGGTGATACTTACGCCTTGGAGATGATTTCCTCAGGAAGTTTGGACTCCGGAGGGGCCAGGGCGAATACCTGGTGCACCTGGTTATACTGAGGCCTTGGAGATGATTTCCCCAGGAAGTTTGCACTCCGGAGGGGTCAGGCTGAACACCTGGTGCACCTGGTATTAATTACGCCTTGGAGATGATTTCCCCAGGAAGTCAGGACTCCGGAGGGGCCAGGGCGGATACCTGGTGCACCTGGTAATACTTACGCCTTGGAGATAATTTCCTCAGGAAGTTTGGACTCCGGAGAGGTCAGGCTGAACACCTAGTGCACCTGGTGATACTTACGCCTCGGAGATGATTTCCTCAGGAAGTTTGGACTCCGGAGGGGTTAGGGCGTACACCCGGTGCACCTGGTGATACTTACGCCTTGGAGATGATTTTCCCAGAAAGTTTTGATCCCAGTGGGTTCACATCATCAAGTTTACTATTAGGATAGCATCTTCAGAGTTGGGTTATTACCGGGTACACCAAGTATTTTCCCTGGCCCATCCAGGGTCAAAATTTCTTGATAAAATCATCTCCAAGGCGTAAGTATCACCAGGGGCACCAGGTGTCCGCCCTGGCCCCTCCGGGGTCCAGACTTCTTGAGGAAATCATCTCCAAGGCGTAAGTATCACCAGGTGCACCAGGTATCCGCCCTGGCCTTCTGGGGAAATTATCTCCAAGGCGTAAGTATTACCAGGTGCACCAGGTATCCGCCCTGGCCCCTCCGGAGTCAAAACTTCTAAGGGAAATCATCTCCAAGGCGTAAGTATCACCAGGTGCATCAGGTATCCGCCCTGGCCTTCTGGGGAAATTATCTCCAAGGCGTAAGTATTACCAGGTGCACCAGGTATCCGCCCTGGCCCCTCCGGAGTCAAAACTTCTAAGGAAAATCATCTCCAAGGCGTAAGTATCACCAGGTGCACCAGGTGTCCGCCCTGACCCTTCCGGAGTCGAAACTTCCTGGGAAAATCATCTCCAAGGCGTAAATATCACCAGGTGCACCAGGTGTTCAGCCTGACCCCTCCGGAGTCCAAACTTCCTGGGGAAATCATCTCCAAGGTTTCAGTATAACCAGGTGCACCAGGTATCTGCCCTGGCCCCTCCGAGGTCCAAACTTCCTGAGGAAATCATCTCCCTGGCGTAAGTATCACCAGGTGCACCAGGTATACGCCCTGGTCTCTCCGGAGTCAAAACTTCCTGGAGAAATCATCTCCAGGTTGTAATCGCTATCCTATGCGCTAGGTCATTGCCCTGACTCCATAGGTGTTAAAATATTTAGCAAAAGAAAAAAAATTTGTTCAAGTCCATTGCACGTGTGGCTATACAGCAGGGAGAGGTTAGGTTTTTCAAACAGCAAGCATAATTCATCGATTAAAAATTAAAATTATATTTCTATAAAATTATTTGATTATTTTTTATCAATTTTGTAACATCGGAGCTGCATGCTGCTGCTCCGATTTGTAAACTAACCTCTCATCAACGCATCTAGGTACATATACATATATGTATATATATAGACATATACATAAAATAATAAGCTTGACAGAATTTTCTGCCCACTATCTGGCGAGCACCCCAGACGTTCTGTTGAAACTTCTAGCAGGGATCAATTTAAAAAAATTCATCAGACTTTGAAAATTGTATTTTCGTACGTGTCCCACCGGTCACACTACTTTTTAATTTTTTTCTAAAAGTTTAATGTTATTAAAAAAAAAAAAAAAAAAAGCAATTATTTGACAATAAACATTGGCAGATTTTTTCGATCGTAGAGATAAAAATAAAAAAATAATCAGTTCTATTTCATGTCCCACCATGTCAAGGCCCCTATTTTGTTAAAATCTGTCTAAAAATTCGAAATAATTTAAAGTCAGTTGTGAAAATTAATCCACGTGCTCACAGTTTTCTAATCATCAAATAATTATTGACAAATAATTTTTTAAATTCGTTTGAAAGGTGTAAAAATGTCCTACTGGTCACAATGGAATGTTACCATAAGTATGAGATTCAATGACCAATCACCAAATAAAAAAGAAAACTCAAAATAATATAAGCATTTCGTTGTGTAAATAATCTGTGAAAGAGAAAAATTAAAAATTTGAATTAAGTATTCATCTTTCAATTTGATATCAATACTTTACAAAGCAAAGATTGAAATGAAGGTTAAAATTTATGAATGTTGAGTTACAGCTTATGATATTGAAAGTTATTGCTTATTTTATTTATTAATAATTTTTTAAAATATTAAATGTGACCACTGAAGCTGAAATTATTTTCCAATAAAAGTGGAAATAATTATAAAAAAATAAAAAAAAACTTTTACGGGTTTTTAGTTTTTATTTATGATTTAAAAAAATTCAGCAAAGAGCCAGAATGTAAATAACCAAAAGAAGTAGAGAGAGAGAGAAAGAAGCGCCAGATAAACGTAACTGCCGTATGAAAAAAGAGGAAAAGGAAAAGAAAAAAAGTCAGCAACAAACACAAAGAGCGTAGGACACAAAAGGGTGCAAGGGACCTTGAAGCAGTTTCCCTTATCGCTTCGGCCTGGTCATAAATCATCGAGGCTACTGGCCGGCTACTGGCCGGCCGGCTCTTCGTGCGTCGCGTAATTTAACTTACTATAAAGTTACATGCACTGCTGTGCAGAGAATAATTAGTATAATCGCGGATTTGTCGACTTTTTTTATTTTTACGTGCTACGCTCTGATTGATGGAAGCTTTATGTGAAATGTGAAATGTACCGTCAAAATCAAGTGAACAGGATTTTTTTAAAGACCTGTTTGAAAGGTTTTTTTCGACGAAATAACTATGAATATCTGAATCTCTGTCAAACACAAATTACATAATGCGAAAGCATTTTTTTTTTTTGCTATTTGTTGATTTGTTAAAAAAGTTTTTTTTTAACAAAAAATCTACATAGTTACACGAAAGCAGTATTTATTGAATTTCGTCTATTAATTACTTTTGGTGATGAACGATCTATTAAAAACAGTATTTTCTTTTGAAAATTTATTTTTTTTCTCCTTCTTATTAAATATGTTTACAAAAGAATTAAAACGTAAAATATGATAAAAACCTACTCTTTATGAAAGTTGTAGCTAATGAAGTGTCAAGGTACATAATGATTTGCGTCGTAAATTTGATTAAAATTAGAAATAATAAATATACATTGTACAGTAGAGTTGTTAATAACGCACGATAATTTCCCAGTATACTGGTTATTTAATCGTGCGTTCGGTATAAGGAGATAATTTTAAAAGAAGGTTTTGTTTTTCCAATAAATCGATCTTTTAACACATTGGAGTTCTTACTCAAACTTGCGGTGTAAAAAATTTCATGGAAAATAAAAGCTCAAAGGGGACATATAAAAGATTCTTTCAGCAACGCTCGAGAAGATGACCGCTACGGGCTACCCGACAAGGAAAGGTCAATTAAATGACGAATGAACTCGCTTTAAAAAAAAAGGGGGGGGGGAAAGAAATAGCGCGAAACCGCCCGAGCGTACTCGGGGTCTCACCCTTCATCCACTGATTCAGTAGTATGAGCGACGTCAAGGTCAGCCTTGCACGTGTCCCAACATTACTTAACTTTAAATTGCGGCATTTAAAAAAAATTATTCAACTTGAAGTTTGACTACATTTAAATCACCCACTGCAGCGTAGGGTTGGTTTAATTTTTGAGATTATGTAAAACACAAATTCCAAGAAGGCACGATATGTTAAAATAATAGTCCCGTCCGCTCATGTTGCGTGCACAAATAGAACGCATGAAAAGCACCGCACGGATCTATATAAATGATGCGACTGTGCAATATCACGTATGTACGTTGAAAAAAAAATATAAAATTCAAAAGCATATTGATTCCAGCGTAATGGTTAATTTGATTCCATTCAAATTTTTAATCCAAGTAAAATACTATTGAATACGATTGGACTTTGTTCTGAACGACTATTAATTTCCATAAATGTTACTCATTTATTATCACAGATTAAAAATTTTATTTAGAAAAATTTGAAAATTAAGAAATTAAAAGTAGGAATAAATTAAAACGAAAATATCCGATGATAATAATTCGATAAAGTAGTGAAACTGCTGCTGTTTTCCTGGGTCTGAAACGCATTATTCGACAAAAAATCTGATGAAGATGGATAACGCGTACCGACTCTCTTCCCGAAAAAATCAAAATAATAATCAGTTCGTGTGTGTGCGTGTGTATATACTGTATATTCTCCTCGTTTCGGGTTCTATACCTCGATTTATATTTTGTCATTATTATCAAATTTTTTATTATTATCGAAGCAGTACTAATGGCTCGTCTCTGCATTATATTGCTCCCTTCAAATTCAAGTCACGCTTCCATGATGCAAACATCCACATCACTCTGCACATTCCACGATGCAAACTTCCACGTCCTATTGCCACCTTGTTGTAATCGATAAACTGCGTTTCATTTTTTTTTCATGCCGCAAGTTGCGTCCCTTGTGATTGTCAAGGATTTTCATTCAATTCTTATTTTACTAATTTATTTATTAAATATTAACATCCAATCCATTTTATTAGTTGTTTTTGTTTTTGTTTTTTTGTTTTTTTTTTTGTTTTTTTTTTTTTTTTATTAAAAATAATGGTTAATACGATATTCATTTTACTGTTCGATATTCTTCCGATAAACTTAACAAGCTTATCGAAGAATTCATACGATTCATCAATTTCGTTTAAGTAAAATTCTTTTTTAATACGGTTATTTTCGATTGAGGATTATCTGACGCATCTATAATAATATTATTAACTGATATTGGGTGGTAGAACTTTAATTAAACCTTATCAGGTAAATTTTAAAATACCTGAAGCTTTGCCAACAATTTCCGACTGCCAGCTAAAAATCATTAAAGAATAAATTTATTTTTTATTGTATTTTAAGTTTTTAATGCGTTTCAGTATTACAAAAATTTGTATTATTATAATTAAAATTTTTTCAACTCTCTCATTTTCTACTTAACACTTAATCAACCATTTCATTTGAGTGTTATCCTTATCTTGCGAATAAATCTCAATCAAAAGTTCACACTTAAATAAAATATGAATTATCGATCTGCACTTACTCTTAATGATTTTGACACACTCAAGTTGAGAATAAACCTCAAATAAACTAAACTTTTAATTGAAAGTTGGGCTCCTTCTCAGTTGGGAATGCACGAAATCATACTCAACTTACAAGGAGAGTTCTTTGGAAAACAAATCTTAAATAAACTTTAAGGATAGTTTTCTGGTACCAAATAATGAGCAAAACCATCAATATTTACTAATTTTCAAAAAATTCGTGTTCAAAGCCCAAGAGATAGGGACCTCGCATTTTTTTCATTTCTTCATGAACTTTGAAGAAAAACTTTGGTTTTGTTCATCATTCGGCGCAGAAAACTATCCCCAAAGTTTCGTAAGGATCTGTTTCTCAAAAGACACATAATCTTCCCATTACTTGAGTATTTTTTTTTAGTATGATTTTTGATATGTGTAATGATACATGTACAATATGTATCTATCTATAACTCGGATGGCTATTTTGAAGTAAGAGTTTCATTATAAAAAAAAATTTTGTTTAAAGTAGGGATAGTTTAGTTCCACAAACCTCTGGTTGCACGAGGAGGGGAGTTATTATCGTTCTCTTTTATATGTATATAGGTAAAACGCTCAGCTCTTGCACGGAAAGACAATCCAATTAGAGGTGAAGCCCCGTGAATTCCCCACGGGGGCCCCTTTCCAACCGCGATTACGTAAATCCAAAACGTAATCGTCCACGACTATCAAAGCAAGAAATGAGGACGACCATGGATTAGATTCAGTACTTTTAGATCATTTCTAAAGAGAGAGGATCATTCAAATTTTAATTCAAGATGTTTTTGAGGAGCTTTTTAGACAAAAGGTGGTTATGCTGATGATCATTCTCGTATTAGAAACGAAAGCTTGAATTAAAATTCTAGTAAAAATTATTTAAAATAAAATGTAGGAAAAAAGAATGATTAATTAAAATATCGTGTGATTGAAATAATCAAAATATTTAGATGTGCATACTTAAAATCAAAAATAAGTTTTTTGAGCACTGAGCCCGGTAAAATTATAATTGTCTCCGATTATATGTAATTTTCAGCCCGCTCTTAAATTACGATAAATTTATTTGGGGATTTTTGATCTGCCAACTACCTTGTCAGTAACAAAACAAAAAATAAAATTCTTCAAGTTGCGCATTACTTGATAAGAGTCCATTTCAGCTAAGTAATAATTATAAATTAACTAGAAACTAGATAATTTGATGAATTGCAAAATTTTAATCAACTTAGTGGATCGCTGAATATCTCAAATTTTAAACACAAAAATTGAAGAATATAAACAGAAAAATTAATCACGTTTCGGTCGCTTTGCGACTCATCAGATACCTTAACGGACAAGATTTGGAAAAAGTGTTTCAAAAAGTGTCGTGTAATTCTAAAAAAAATTTACCTTCTCTCCCACGTTACATCGGGGAGTGAATAATGAATGGCCCCATTGACCGATGCACGTTGTTTTTTTGTTGTATACAACGCTAGAAAGCGGTAACTTCATTTAGCACGGCGACTCGAAAGTTAGCGCTTTTCAACCAATGAAAATTTTTTAAAACTTTCATCGGGAACACCAACTCAATACTACAACCCTTGAGTCACTAATTCAAGCATTGCAGTTATGTATTTTTCTTTTATTTCCTCAGTATTTCAATGATATTTCATAAGATATTTTTGAACGTCTGGTTCAATATTCATTTAATGAGCGATAAAAGACGACTTATTCAAAGCTCACTAATTTTAGAATGATTTCCGATAAGTAGAAAGCCGTGTGATGTCTGGGATTAGTTGAATAATTGAGAGGTTTTTCAGTTTGCTAAATAATTTAAATACTTTTTTTTTTTTTTTTTTTTATAATCGATAATTTACTTTGAATTTTCGAGTAGGCATATGACATGAAAGTAGTTTATAATGGTTGAGTTCATAGTTTATGTATTTTCGAAACGGAAAATTAATAGTTATGAAATAAAAATAAAATAAAGTTACAACGGATCAAAGAAAAGCCTTGCCAAATGAATTTCTTATCCGGATTCGAGTAGCAGCAGTATTAGCAGTAGTAGTGGGAATAAAGTGACGAGTATCAAATCCTAGTTAACGTGTCGGGCAATTAGTAAATAGTTGCTATATTAAGCAAGCTACACACGTAAGCTTCGCAGTGTCGGGTCAAAGTTCGCGGGATAATCCATCATCGCGGGCGAGACGGGCTCTCTTTTACCTCGGACACGCTTGCTACTGCTGCAGTTAACTTGATTTCAACTTGGCTCGTTAGCCGAGCGTCTAAGCGATGCTGCAGCTCTGCTAAAGTTTGTTGTCATGAAGCCATGCGCGCTTATTAGTTTTTACTCGGCTGGCATCGCCGAGGTTTAGGAGCTTCAATTTATCGATGTATCCTGCGCACCGGCTCGTCTACTTCATTATAATCATTCTTACTATTATTCATGAGTTTTTCTCTTACTTCCGAGTTGTCTAAAAGTCACGGAAAAACTCTATAAAATATTAATATGTAAACTTTTGTTTGAAGCATTAAAAGTTTTAATTTAAGTACGGAATAAGAGACTCCAAAAATATATGAACGACGCAGTTGTCGGTTCAAATAAGGTGGGTGCATAATAAACATCACCAAAAATGAAGAAATGCATACATTAAAATTTTGTTTGCTGACCGCGTTAGCCAGTAATAAAATAAGCGTCCGCTCGGATAACGCGCGTGTTTGGATTTTAGAGTGGCGTACTGGCGTGAATCTCATATTTCCATCGGTCATGTATTATTATCGCGCATCTTTTTCCTTTCATTGTTTCAGAGATACGAGGCTCCAATTCTAGGACCCTTTTCGTACTCGACAGGAATTATAGTCCTTATGATCGAACCTGGAGCTAGAAGAGTTTCAATTAAGTTATCCAGAAATAAATTTCGCCAAATTATAACAATGGTGGTAGTCAGGGCTTTCTTAGGTACGGTATAATATTTTGGCAGTTAAACATGATTGGTCGAATCGAGATGCCGCGTGCCCTGACAACCTGGGACCGTAAGAAAAGGTGGGGAGGGGTTATAGTCAGATCAAATGAGTTTCGAAGCCAATTACTGTCCGCATCCTTAATATGGTACCCAATTATGGTTAAAGCCTCAATCACCTTTATGAATATAGATTATAATAGATTGGTGAGTTGCTGCTGCAGGGGGAGTAACCTGGCCGCACCGCGCCAGTCGATAGACCCACACGCATGCACACAAGCGATGCAAGCTCTATAGGTAGCTTGCAATTCAATCACCCTCGTTCGCGCTTCTACATACATAATATTGATTTGCACCAGTCCGGGATCACAGTCGCCGGACTCGCACAATCCGCTTAAATTAACCGGATACTACTTTACTATTTTATCGTTATAACTGTTCTTCAAATAGCATGTCCATTTTTCACGAAAAATTTTATGATCAACCATGCTAGTCTAGTTCGGTGACAGTTAATTTTGAGCTATCGCAGTGATCACTCTACTCAATCGCATTTGTCTACGGCAGTTTTTACTACTTTGAGTTAATATTTTGACGCAGAATCTAAAAGTTATTAATGTTTGTTTAAAACCATATTTGGTTTAAATTTGATCGATAAAAGTTCAAGTTTCGTTATCCATGAGAAAAATTAACTTGTCTCATACGAAGATCTAAAAACAACTTAAACCAGATTTTTTGAGAATAGTATATTATGCAATGGGTGTAGCATATTCACCAGGGCGTTTTAAAGTCACGGTGACGTGCTGCACCCGTTGCATACTGTATTTTATTTTACGACGAGCGTGGTTAATTCCCTTTTCGCAGCGTGCGTAAAATCGAGCGCCACGCACGGAGTGCGATAAAAATCGATTTAGAGTTTTTTATTTTTTATAAATTTTTATAAATGTTCCTTGGAAGAAAAAAAAAAAAAAAAAGTCGATTTCTGTACCACTACCATATCTGAAAATCATTATGAGAAATCAGTTTAATTTTTTTAAATACAAATTATGTTTAAAAAACTATAAATAAATAAATTCAATTAAGTTGTTTTAACATCCAACGAGTATTTTAAATATATTTTTCATTTTTTTTTTTTTTTTAGGAACTGAAAAAGTTTTAATATTTTTTAGTTTCAATGTGTGATATAAGATTAAAAAATTGAATAAAATTTATTTTACTATGGGTATTAATGTTTTTAGCTTAATTAAAATAGGAGTTTTGTACGACATAAAAGATTATTTTAAAAATAATTTCTAGTTTACAGCACAATAAAAAGCGTTTTTAAGTCAAAAAATCTTAGTCCAGATGTGATAAGTATTTCGTTATTTAATTGGGCCCAATTTTTAAGCAAATAATTAATAAGTCTCATTAAAATGTCAATGTATGAATTGAAATCGCACTCGTAACTACTGATCAGCTGAGTACACAGGTCTGGAACATGGGCGCTCGATGCTTTTACACGCGTTTTTCATAAATATTACTACTTTTTTCTGAGTATTATTATGATTTATGCAAGTTTTAAGTTATATACTAATTAATTATGATTTGCTGATTTCGAAGAAGCGATCGATTGAAAAACAACTTAACCTCATCATTATGATGTTTTTAGATCCTACGCCTCATATAGAAGTAGCTGTGCACTCCGAGACAAGAATGCTATGAAACTGTGTGAGAAGTTTCCATTTTGGATTACTCTGTAAAAAGAGTTTTAACATTTTTTATTAGTTTATTGTAATTTTTTTTTTTTTTTTTAATAAAAAAGTCATAATACGTTGGTATGTAGATATCTACTTATGTGCTCAGGAATCCGAAAGTTACATAATACATGCAATACTAGAAAATTTTTTTATTAAAATTAAAAAATGTTTGATCAACACATAAGATTAGCGCTTGTAGCAGTTAGCATCAAGAGTGGTTAGATATACCCAGTACGAACATCGGAGGCGATCGGATCGAGCTTTGCGATCGGGTCATAGCCGAAGATAATCTTATCCCTCAAACGAAATTAGTTCAATTAGCGCTGTAGTACCACTTGGCCGGGCGATGCCATGAGTAAAGCGTTCCCATCCCCACGGCCAATGTATACTCAATAACGACCGACAACGATGACGATGGAGAATTGCACCGCTGGTCTAATGAGAATGCTAAAGCGCTTCATTATTATAAATTTGTAATCTGCTCACGCGCAATGCTCGCTCGTTCGTGACAGAGTCTTCACTTTAATCTTCTCTGAGTAGAGCCAAAGGAGTTTTATGAGAAAAGCCATACTTGCACCCTCTATTATTTTCTGTACAGCTCAAGTCATCTTCTTCTTCTTAAGTCAATTCTTCAGCTGCATACTTTTCTTGGTTACCGTTAGTTTATTAATTGTTTTAGTAACTTATTAATTTCTTCTTTAAGCAGATTTAAAACTTTGAACTCTGCTTTTGATTCGTAGCTTGGATCAATATAACTGCAGTGTTGCTAAGATCTGGTTGGATATGATTTCTGCATTAATGAGTTCACGTATAGTGTCTTTAATCACATCAACGAGTAAATTTAAAATCTCCTGCTTCATTCCAGAGGCCATTGTCAATGTTATAAATATATTAAAAAATTCAAACAGCGGGAATCATTTTTCGAATCATTAATTCAGAGGTGAATCAATAATTTAAAAAATCATCATATTATTATTTTTCAAAAATGGTGTCAAAGCACCCTTCCACTTTTCAAACTCGTTTCCATTATCTAACCATCGAATTTTCTATCGATTTTATTTCATACTAAGTAAAAAATTTTAATTTACATTAATTCTATGCGATGGCTTCGTGGTTATCGCGCTAGCCTTAGAAACATCGTCGTTTGAGGGGTTTTGGGATCAAATCCCATTCCCGGCGCAACCAATTTAGAATTGTTTTCTTCGTTTGTTTCGTCGGTAATATCAATTTGATAATCTCGGCTGGGGTCAATATTTGGGTTAACTTCCCATGAGCCGGCCGGTTCAGCGCTGTCAAATTGATTATCTCAAGCATCTTGTCTGGAGCCCCCTATGAATCATTTGATACATGGATAAATACGAAGAAGCGTAGGAATTTATTTCGAATGCAAAAAGTCGTTGTTCAGCCCTTAATCGAGCATAAAAATATAGCAACTATAAAATATAAGATTAAAAAAAAAAAAAAAAAAGACTCAAGAAGTAAAGCTTAGGATTATATTTTGGGCGGTGGCCGGCAATATTGATTTGATGGGCCTCAACATATATTCGCGCTTAGCATAGCTTAAAATTAGTTCCTACAACCTGAATTAAACTAAGAAAATTTTTTAAACTCATTTCTACTAGTATATATAAAAAAAAATCTTTAATTAAATTTATTACTTGCAATTGCATAAAACGCTTTTTTCAGATCATCGACTCGTAAATGAAATAAACGTTTGCAACTCGAAATTAGTTTTGAAAAATTTTCGAGTGAATTCGCGATGCGCAAGTAGGATAACAATTGTCCGTAATAAGCTTTTGATTACAGCAGTTAAATTGTCATTGGGTGATTACCATTGTACGCTACTTTACGCCCACGCGAGCTAGCCTATTTTTATACGAATCCACCGATCAATGTAAACGTTATCACAAAAATCAGGTGTTAAAAAAAGAAGACTTATTTCTTCGTGATTAAAAAAATCTGGGGATTAAAGTTTGAGCGAGAAAATATTTTCCAGCTGGTTCGGGCGATTCACGTCAAAAAAGCTCTTTGATCGTGCTGCAGCTCAATCGCCACCTGCACCCCGCGCGCCCTGAAAACTTTTTCGAGATGAAGCGCTCGAAACTTTATAGGAAAAACTTGTTTGGCCTTTGAGTGTTTTCATTGTTTTGGAAAAATTTTGAAACGATCAATAAGATAAAGCGGGGAAGTGCTTGACGATTACTTTCTCAAGAATCTTTTATTATTCTAAGTTTCAAGATAAGTTTTTAAAGTGTACATTGTACACTGCTAAAAACATTAATGAATAAAACGTGTTTTAATTACTTAAATTTTTCTTGAATTTTCTTTCATCAAGTTTCAAGAACTTTTGTTCGACTATAATTTTTAATTATTTGCTAAACTTTGTAAGATTCAAGAAGTGGCAAAATTTTTTAAAATTGATCAACTTGAAAAAATTATTCAGTGGTTAAATCTTGACTTGTAGCTGGAGGTAAAACGTGTTGACCCATTTAGTTAGTGATAAAAAAGAATGGAGGGTGTGGGAGGAAACGGAATCAATAAGCATTTCTGTAAGCTACTAGCTCCGGTTAACGGTGCAAGAGGATGATTAGTATGAACGAAAAATTAATTTTCCCAGCCAGGCCAGAGAGATCGAATCACCCGGCTGCAACGCCATTTAAAAGAGAGTCAAATCCTTGAGAGCATTTCCGCTGATCCTAGCTCCATTCAAAACCCGGCTGGTGTTTCTCTTCCATTTTTTATCTCTTATCCAGCAGTATCAGGCCATTGTGTTTGTTCGGCTCGCGATCGGGCTCTTTGTAAGTGTACACCCTCCTAGCCATCCTCATTTTGCTCATTTTCTCCTCTTCTTCGCTGAATCTTTTCTTTATTTCACTCTGCCAGCTGGGGATAAACATTGTTTGCGGATGAGATGAGCTTATTTTATTTTATTTTTCTTCTCTCTTCCTTTTTTTTTTTCAAACCCACGCTCTCTAAGCAGATGGTTACATAAGGTAATGGGTTCAGCTTCGAGGTTTACACGGATAACTCTACTAGTCGATGAGAATCTGGCTGCTCGGGGTTTATCTTTGCCTGCTACACGGACCTTCAAAATGTTGGAGTTTGATTTAGAGTGAGCCAGGTTTCATCCTGAATAAGCTTATTTTACGGATCATTCTTTACATGAAAAAAAAAAAAAAACTTTTTTTTTTCACATGCCGTATCAAGTGAGTCAAATGCAAGAATCTTTTGTATTTACTGGTTTGGAAAGAAAAAATTTCAATCGGATTCTCTTATAATTCATGTTTATCAAAATAATTGCTGATTTTTTTCTATTTTTCATCCTTTTCTTTTCTCAAAAAATTGGAGTATTATGTTGGTTCAAATGTTTAAAGCAACACGCACAAACGGTACATTCATATATTTAACCGGCACAGCCACGAGCGCGGGAAGAACTCAACGTCTTTATAAAATTATAGGGTATTCAAGTTTAGATCCGAATGGCTGAGTTAAAGTAACGTATAATTTAAGATTCGTTGAATACCAGGTAAAATAGTAGAAAGATCGTTCACACTATTAAATTGCTTGTCAGATAAGAGGGAATTTTTTTTTTTTTCTTTGTAAAAATGAAATGAATGTTGAAATACTTTATTTTGATTTCCTGGAATTTTTTCTTTGTTTAAATTTGTGAATATAAAGTAAAATTACTAAAAAAAATCTGCTTAAACATGAAATCTATGGACAAATTTAATGAGTTTAATCTGAATTGGCTTTTTAATTAGAGGATAAACAACCTTCTTGTAGAATAAAATCAAGGAAATCCAAGAGAAAATCGAAACTAAATTAAAAACTTGTAGCGTACACAGCTTCTTAGTCGGGAAAATCGAATAAAAACACTCGAAAGTACGTGCAGCAAGTAATAGTGCAGAAACAGAGCTCGTGAATTTACATCTGAAATTAAATGAGGAAAGTCTTGCGGAAAGCTTCAAGTCCAACTACTCGAAAATTTAATCACTCCCAGTCTTTGGACGCAGTGTTGAAACTATCGCCTTCTGCCACTGTCGCAAGGACAAAGAATCGATTCTTGCCTCCTCTCCCCACCACCATCCCCAAAGTGTCAATAGCAACGCCAAATAGAATCGTTATTGTGGTGAAACATTCCGACTAAGAACAGAATGAGATTATTAACTTTTAGATTTTTTTTTTTCTAAATCGAGTCTCCGTTTGCTCCAAATGCAACGTACCGATGAGTTACATGAAACCAGATTTTTTAGGTAAGTTTACATGCCTGCAAAATATTTGGGAATTCGTCCCATTGTTATTCCACGAAAATTCGAAAAAAAAAAACCAAAGGAGATAAGGAAAGAGTCACTACTATTGCGTCGATCCAGTGCACAATGTCACGGAAGTTATCTTGCTAAGCAATGGCAACAGGAAAACCTTCGGTTTTAAGAGCCGATTTGACCAAGCTTTTTTCTCTTTTATGTATAGTCTAGTGTAGGCCAGACGAGCTGTAAACTACTTACACTTTACGCTGTACGTACAACGACCTGATGCTACAATTTAGATGCGGTCGAAAATCCGGTCTTTAAGTTTTACCTTAGACACCACACCAATATTTCCTAAGGTAGTCCTAATCCCGTGTGATCAGTCAAGTGCTTAAATTTACCTAATCATTAGTTATTTCAATGTAATAAGAATTAATTTTATGCTAAAAAATGATTTTTGAAGAACTTTTTTATGTATTTTTGTTGAAGATAAGTTATTTGAGAAAAAAAAATCATGTTTTTACTCGTGCACTTTGAGATTATAATGGCATTTTTCCAGTTTTTTTCGGTGTTTATCGACTGAATTATTTTTCAAACGATGGGCGACTATGTTTTTATTCCGAGTATTAAGATTTAAAATTTTAAGGATCATTTTGAACCCTAAGGGTAGACTAACCGGGAAATAACTGAAATTCTTTGTTGAAGAGCATAAAATTTTTAACCTCCATGAAAAAAATCGAGAAGTTAAAATAGTTTTTTCTCAAAAAATATCTTGGTGACCCAAATTTTTTTAGCACGAATGCATTCAGGGAAGTTTTATTTATTCAAAATAATTACTTGGAAGTCTCAAAGTTGTAAATGAACTTAACCAATGGAGGGTTTAAGACTGCTTTAAATTAAAAAAAACATAGTTTATTAAAATTCACCCAATAATTTGTTTCTCTCAAATAATGAAAAAAACTATGTGAGTCATAATAATGAAAGTTGACTTTAGTGGATTAAAAAACTTGAAAATTTTCAGCCCTTTTAGTGCAATCACTTTTGCGTAATTAAAATCCTTCGAAGATTAATAAAATTTATCCTCCCGTTTTGAGTTAAATCCGCCTCGCTTGCTAAAACATTTTGCGTTTAATTTGCGGGTTGCCCTCGCGCGTATAATGCTCCCAACCGCAGCAGAGAAATCCTCCAAAAAAAACATGGCATAAACACGGTTGTTTTAAAAAGAGAAATAAAAAAATTAAAGCCTGATTCCATTACGCCTCCATCCGGGAGACGTGAAGACGTTTTTGTGAATGAAAAAAATTAAATGAAATATAAATAAAAATAAGAGAGAGCGAGAGAAAGAGAAAGAGGAGAAAAACCACCAGACATCGTGGTCGCGAGCGAGGATTTATTTTAATCGCTGTAGCGCCAACTTTTTGTTTCACGCCAGAAATTTTTTCTTTCCCTTTTTTTTCACTCTTTTCGCTGCTGGGAAATATGTTTTTAATGAAAAATTATTTTCAGGGCTGTTTGTATCGGGGCTTTTTTTAGCTTCAGAACTAGAGCTGCAGCTGAACTTGTTTTTCACACTGTCAACTTTACTCTAGATTTTTCGTGCACAGTGATGGATGTTATTTTGCTAATTTACTCAAATCCGGAGAGCTTTGTGGACTCTCCAGATTTATGGTATTTTGGTTTTGTCATGAGTTTTTTTAATCGAAGTGAGATTTTAAAAGATGAGGCCATTTTTATTTAATTAATCAGCTTATATCTATTTAAGTATTCAATTCATCATGATGAAAACAACGCCCATTTATCGAGAACCTAACGCAACCAGCAATCTTTCTTATTCTACGAGTTCAGACAACTTCTTGAAACTACTTGATCATGCAACTCAAAATCCATTTACAGACTTATCCTTTCCATGAATTATGAATAAGTTATAAAAGAAAAAAAAAACAATGTAAGTTTCAATCGGGCGTTGAAGGATAACAGATCTAATAATACATAATAAACAATAACCTCTGTATTTAAATACTTTGTGCAAAGACAAGCAAAAGCTCGAACTTCCTGGTTTATGAAAGAGAGAGAGAATTGAAGAGGAAAACCATGCCAATACAAAACTACAAGGGATAAAAGACTAAACTAATCGGGAGATATTATGACATGTGGAACGTTGATCTTGACGAAACCTTGGGGATCGTTTTCTTATGCCCAATGATGAACTGAGTCACTCTCCAAGTGCGAATTTTTTAAAAATCGGCTAAAAAACTTTTTTTTTCGAAAAATGGGCTAAAATTTTCTTTTTGGCTGTAGGGTTAACCGTTCTATTATTAGTGAATTACTCCATCATTTGGCATAGGAAAGCAATCCCCAAAGTTTCGTCAAGATCAGCGTTCCACAATCCATAACATTTCCTTGTAAGCCACATCAGGGGAGCTCGGTCATTGAAAAATTTTACAACCGTGAAACAACATATTTTTAATTAATGATTATAAATTTGACTCTCATGGATTATTATAAAAGCTACGATTCATCAAACAAAAAAGAAAACACCTTTGACAAAGAAGCTCTCTGATCAGTTGTTTAAATTGAAATTTCATTAATATGAGAACGGCTTGTAAAATTATACTGAAGCATGTAATCAACGGTGGCGTCATGTTAATCTCGTTAGTAATACAAAAAAAAAAAAAAAACAAAAAACAAGAAGCTCATTATCATAACAGAGTGTGATGCAGCTTTCTACGAAAACTAAGGATATTGATAATCTTCCCAGAATTCATTTGAAGGTGAAAAAAATAAAAATTTCACGGCACGTGTATAGTTACCCAGAGTTTACACGATAAGATTTATTTTTTAGCTTATTCATTTTAAACAATCATTCAGTTTTTATCAACACAATAATTAAACAATAATACTTCATAGTGGAATTCAATTTAAATGACTCGTTAGTAAAAATATCGCTTCGAAACAGTAAATCAAAGTTAAAAATTTTTGTTTCATCTTTTCTTGACAGTTTTGAGAGTACTTAAGGTATAGTAGCTACGTACGATGTTTGTACGTTTTTATTTGCTATGGGGGTGGCTGTACACTGTAAAAATATTAGTAATGATATTAAGTTACCATAGCTGCGCAGTAAATTTACACCATTCAGAACAAAACCTTAATATGCAAAACTGTGGTCTATGTAGAAAAAAAACAGGAACATCATTGAGCGGTGTATATTTACTGATTTTAGTAAAATAATATATATGCTTGATGATATAAATTTAGGATCACTGGTAAATTTACATCAGTGAACGAGGTAATCTTACTGCAACTATTTTTTACAGTGTATAAGTATTGGTCCTAGAGATAGATAGATAGTTAGATAGATATATAGATAAATAGATAGATAGATAAATACTGGGGTGCAGGCGAGATTAGAAAAAGTAAAAACTTTTGAGAATTTTTTATGTTTAATCCCCTGCCAAAAAACATAGTTAATTTTTTAACAAAGATGTTACTATTCTTAATTCAATATAATTTTTAAAAAATTTCAAAAGTAGTTAAGTAATTTGTTATAAACAAATTAAAACCCTCAGGCCCTTTCGGTTCGCTTAATTGGCCAGATGGCTTGACGGCTGCTGTTACTTTAAAATATTTTTTTGCGCAGCAAGACCAGGTATTTTTAAAAATTTTGGGCAAAAACCCCTCCGCACCTTGCATTGCCATACAACCGACGATACTCGCACTTCGCACTCGACAGCCTCGTTTATATATAATTAAAAAAAAATTTTGTTTTAAATTATAATTTTGTTTCCATTTTTTTATTTTTATTATTCACCCAGGGACTAAAGTGTGCCGGGGAGGCCCGGTACGGTGGCAGCCCTCGCCGAAGGCGAATCCCTACCGTAGCAGGCCTCCTCGGCATACTTTTAGTCCCGAGTGATGCATACACTTTTTTAATTTCGTATCGCAAGATTTAACTTGATTTCCTCCGATCAAAGCCAAAAAAACGGCGAGGTTGCTCCTGCGCATAACAACCAGCGCGCATCTCATAGCAGACAAGTGTGTGCTATGCGCGAATATAGAAAAAAAAATTTTTGTGTGGTTTCATTCTAAAATTTCTAGTAATTTTTTATGTATAAATTCTAAAACGTCTGAAACTAACTTCACTCCTAATGTCGAAATGTCTGGGACTCAAAAATTTTGCCCTCTTCGTCGCTGTGGAACAAAAGTCGGAAAATTATCGACAATTTTGAAGCACTCGGGGTACTTCGAGTGATTATTTTCCCGAGCTGAATTTCAATCAATAGAAACGCCGTATTTGACATTTGACGGATAATTTTTCAGTTATTTCCAATTAGTCGCATAGCAAGTCGAATTATCAGACTTGTTCGATTCAACTTTTGGGTTGGACCCGAGTCACTGCGGTGTATACCTTATATATATACATATACCTATGGATACTCATATGTAGGAATACACCGCGTCGAATCGGGTTAGCCCGGGTCTTACCCGAAGGTTGAATCATCGAATAAGTCTATTAGTAAACTTCTCCACTACTCAGCTCACGAATAAAAACCTTACGCAAGATGGCGATAGCTTTCTTTTAAAAAGAGACTAGTACCACTCAGCGCGCTGCAAGCGCGCATAGGAAAAAAAACAATGATTGTAATCTCCAAAGGCACTTTTCGAATATTTTAAAAACTGCTCCACCAATCAGCTCACGAATAAAATCTTACATGGAAAATCTCACCAAAATGGCGATAGCTCTCTTTTATAAAGGGACTAGCTCTTCTGAGCGCGCTTCAAGCGCGCATAGGAAAAAACAATAAGAGTAACCTCAAAATGCACTTTTCGAATATTTTAAAAACTTGTTCACCAATCAGCTCACGAATAAAAATCTTACGCAAGATGGCGATAGCTCTCTTTTATAAAGGGATTATTATAATATTATATTATATATTGTTATTTCCTATGCGCGCTTGCAGCGCGCTCACAAGGCTAGTAAATACTAATTTTACAACTGAAAACACATCACGCTACCTCTAATGTACAAAATGTTACTGAGAAAAACGATGAATTAACCAAAATTGGATTGGTGACTCGAGCTTAATAGACGTAATTGCTGACGTGTATAATTGATTTCGATAATTTAAGTACTTGAAATTTTTATAAAATTACAAGTAAACAACTAACTTTCATTTAATTCACTTTAAAAAATTTTTTATGGCCTGTACATATTATTCATTTATTGTTGTTTATTTATTTGAGTATACGGGCAAACGTCCATCGCAATATTATATGAAATAATTTCAACTTATTGTTATAATTGATTTTGTGTTAATGAAACATTTTTGTCATTACGAATGATTTCAGGCAAAAAAAAAAATAATTAGTTTATTATTCCAGTATTTTGTTAATTTATTTAACTTTACGGGTAAAACCCATCATGTATTAGCTTCAACAATGTAAAAATTAACGCATTTTTTATGTGTCTTTTTTTTTTTTATGAATTATCGATTTACGAAGGTGCTACATGTTTTTGTTGTGAGAACAAGTCTGCTTTATTCAACAATATTTCAATTACCTAGATTTTATAATACTTTATGATAAATAGTTTAAAAAGAACTTTCATTTAGCTTGCTGTAAAGCTTAAAAATTACAAATTTACGGTCATTTTTTATTCACAGTGATAGTAACAATCTCAATTTTTTTTTTTTTTTATTTTTTTTTTACAAAAGCTTTGAAAAATAATTCTTCAATTATACTTTACAATTCATTAAATTGTGTAAGTAAGGCGTAATTACTGAATTTTTAAATTAATTTGTTTCTACATAAATTTTTTTTTTTTGTTCCATACTGCATCGATTCTGATTTTTAAAATTAAAATTTTAAACAAAAAAAAATTTATAAATAATTTTTATAATTTTTATACCTAATTCGCAAACTATTTTCTTAATTACTTCGTTCAACTTTTAATCTGTTGGTAATGCTATCAATAGTCAAAGGTCAATAGAGGAAATTTTTAGTAAAAAGAATTCGATAAGAATTTAAAACAAACAAAACGATAGTGACAGTCTTATGACTAATGGCCATTTTTACTAAAGCTAGTGATTATTAGTTTAGTAAAAAAAATTCTGCAAATGCTTTCGCAGTATGTTACTTGATCGTCGATTACGTAAAAATGAATGCACCTATTATGTTTGACAAGTTTGAAGAGGCTTGAGTCACCCTTACATGAATCGTGAATAATTTCGTTGTCAAGTGCTAATAAAGCTTCACTAGTAAAATTGTTCCGTGCCATCATATAATCTAACTTTTTAAACAAGTACATTGTTTACAATTAACAAATTAAGCGTAAAAAAATAAAACTATTTTCTTAATAAATTTAGCTAGATGAAAAAGCGTATAAGATTCGTTTTTTAACACAGTCTAATGAGGAGTAACTGTAGAAAAATTCAAATGGCATACAGAATCAAAACGTTGGGTCTTACATTTTTACTACGCAGCTGATGTAAAAAAGCTGACACTCGAAATATAGAGATCACTTATTTTCAAAATTAAATTGAATAAGGTATATATGTATTAGCACTGATAAATATTACTTAATTAAAGCCCTTTTCCTTATATGCTTTTTTTAAAAAACGTAAATTATAATCATATGCTTGTAAAATTTTGCAGCTCTAGGCTGCAGCGTATATTCATCAGCTTGAATTTACGGAGTTCTCCGGTTATTCCGGTTCTACAGGGAAGTTAAATGATTATTTTGGATTTTTTAACGATCGAAGGTCATTAGCACCTTCTTCGCTTGTTTCGTTTCGATATTTCTCATTTAGTGTATCTGATCGTATTTAAATTAAATGAATTAAAAGTTAACACTTTTACTTGTTACAAATTATTTTCACTTTATAAATAAATTTTGAAATCCCAAGCTACTGAGTTTTCGTCAAAGATTTGTATAATTTTATAAAATATATTTTTAAATTTACTCGAGTTGCTTCAACTTTACATAAGAAAATTGATTTGTTGTTAAATAACTCTCCAATACACGACGAAATCGAGTAGATTATTATGCAATTTAAAACTATTTTATGCAATTATGAAACAATGATTTATTTATTTTTATTATTGTTACTACTATATTATTATAATTTACCAAATATATGTATATTTATTTTAGAATTTTCCTGGTTGATAACAAAACTATTTAAAATTAAAAACGAAAAAAAAAGTTGAAATTTTTTTTACTCAGTAGTTTACTTAATTCTTGGTCGTTGACGGAGCATATTTCCATTCAACTTTGAGTGAAAATATTTGAGTTAAAATATTTAAGATTTAGTTTAAGTATCTATTAAAATTCAATTCGAATCGTTCGAACGTCCTAATCTGAAAATAGTGTTTCAATCTCCATGAACTCACAAATTTTTGAGCTAAAAAAAAGCATTACTGTATTTAACTTTCAGCTCAATAAATATTCTTTTGCTACATTGTATACTTGGACGTAGCGGTTCCCCGGTTTTTATTTCAAATATAAGGTTCCATAAAAATGTTTGATACTGTTTATTCTTAAAATTTATTCAAATTTGTTGAAGAAGAAGAGTTAAAAGAATCCGTTGTTATGTAGAGCAGATTCTTACCTGGATGGGCATGCGCAACTAAAAGCAGGCTTGCGATCAAAGCAAATGCGTAGAGGATCTTCATCTTGTTGGATTGCACGTCTCTATGATGAAACAAATAAAAACAACGTAAAAGTAGTAGGAAACGATGAAAAAAAAAAAAAAAAAAGATGCTTAAACAGGAGAGTTTTGTTCAGTCAAAAGTCTCAATTTGTACTGACTATCCGGCATGAGCGCACTACCGGCTATAACACAAAAGCCGCGCGAAGGTCATCATCACCGCCCGGCCAGGAAAACACACACACTCGTCCGCGTATACAGTCACAGCACAACTACAATCTGCTTCGGCTCTTCGCGGAAGCATGTGCACAGCTCTAACATCCACGCATACTTTACGCATGTGTGCAACTGTCCCTTACTTCACGTTCACTTATTACTTTAAGCAAGTGTGTAAACGTATGAATATCTCATTATCGTCCTGACTGCGCCAAGGTGTACGCTCCGTCGCTTTGCCTTTTTTATTTAATTCGAATTTCCGGCTAAACATTTTTTTTGTGTACACACTTGCTTTTTTTTTTTTTTTTTTACTTAATGTATACAACTCTCTGGGAAAAAATATCTTCGAAATGTATAGCTGATGTAGTTTAGTCGAAATTTGAGGAAATTTTTTTACTTTATATAAAAAAAATTGTTATGCTTACTTTTAGGGTTGATTTGTAATAGTTTATTTTTATTTTATAACCCCGATCACTTAGCTGATAATAGCCTCACATCAATTCAGTACGTTGACCAGCATATTCCCTTTTAAAAAGAAAAACTTTATTTTTAATTTAAGACGTCTTATATCTTAGAAAAAACAAAAAATACCATAATCTTTCAAGTTTTGGTAGTTTTGTAATATTTACAGTAAAATATAAATATTTACTCGGAAATACTCTTTTTTTGCGAGTCATTCTATCCGCATTATAACTAACTTGCTTTTTAGCAATGGAAAGGCGACGAGAGCAAGGGGTTATTTATGTACTCCAGAATCGTTGATGATTCTTATTGATTCTCTGTGATACTTTTTCATTCTTTCGTGATTTATTGGTCAAATTTATTCGAGCTAATAGCACCGAAAGTACGACCCAGTGGTCAGTGGATTCGAACCGACGTCCCTCGGCGCACCGATGTTTCAGCCGACTAAGACGCATGTCTTAGTCCAACGACGCGACGGCAAGATGAGAGTTGTGTTATCACTGAAATGAATTTTCGATGAACGAATCTGTAGTATTCGCAACATTCAGCACTCGAAGAGAATTTAATATTTAATAATGCACGCGTGGAGGCGAATTTTTATTTATTAGCTCGTCCAGCTATCGACTTTTTGAGTATCTGAAGAGATTATACAAATACCAGATGTTTACATATTTATGACTAGCATAAAACGCTCGCTCGCGCATAGACAAATATATTCAATAATATCATATATTATGATATTATGATATTATGTAAATGATTAAATTTTATTTAGAGTATAACTTCAATCAAAAATATTTTAAAACAAAAATCTACAACCATATTACTGATGAAAAAAACAAAAAAGTCTTCCAAATGTCTGGGCTTATTCGAATATAGATACATACATACCTAAAATGAGCAGCCTATTAGACATCCCAGTACAAAAAACTTATTACGGTTCGATTTATGGAGCTAAAATTTCAAATTAACTTTATTTGAGTAAAGACCTTATAAGAGTCATTAGATTCAAATTGAAGTTCAGATTCATAATCTGGACCCTCAAAAGCCAAAGAATAAAAATTTTCGAACAAATACAATGTACTAGGTGCGAATTATAATTTTACCTTATCTAAGTGTACTTAAATATTGAGGCAAATTAAAAGTTCAAAGTGCTACTTGTAATCAGCACCCTTGAAAACAGGTGTATACGAAATTTCTGATTTCTCTAATATAGATTGAGAACAAAGGAAAATTTTACCTTATATAAGTAAACTTCATCTAGGGTAAAATAAAAATCTACGGTCATATTCAAAATGAGGAGCATTAGAGATCCCAATACACAAAACTTATTACAAGTCAGATGCATGGGGCAAAAATTTCAAATCAACTTTATTTGAGTATAGACCTTATTAGAGTCATCAAATTTAAAATTGAGAATCAGATTCGTAATCTTGACCCTCAAAAGACATCGAAAACAAGTTTTCGTACAAATCCAATATATTAGGAGAGAATTATAATAAGTGATATTTGTAATCAGCACTCTTGAAAACATACGTAAGGTAAACATGCCAATTATGATCACAAAAATCGCTACTTTTCAGCATTTTGAATTTTATTGAAAAAACAAAGCATGTTAGAGTAAATATTTTTTTATATACTTAAATTTTAGGGTCTTAGGAGTAAAAATAAATTTTTTTTATATGAAAATTGTATTTATTTATTGAATAATTAATGTTTAAAGACAAGACCTTTTGACCCCAGTTTATTAGACAACTTCAGCTTTGGCCCCAGTTTATGAAACACTTTTACACGTAAAATTCCGTCTGTGACTTACATACCCCAGTTGATGGAACGGTTTATCTAATTTTCATGTTAGATTTTTAATTTGTTTGTGTTTGAGAGTGATAAAACCCTCGAATTTTGACGATTCCGTTTCATCAACTGGGGCGCTTAAGTCACAGACGGGATTTCACGTGTAAAAGTGTTCCATAAACTGGGGCCAAAGCTGAAGTTGTCTAATAAACTGGGGCCTTGACTTTAAACGGAGGCATAAAAGGTCTTGACTTTAAACATTAATTATTCAATAAATAAATACAATTATCATATTAAAAAAATTTATTTAAGTTCCTAAGAACCTAAAATTTAAGTATGTAAAAAAAGATTTAGTCTAATATGCTTTGTTTTTTCAATAAAATTCAAAATGCTGAAAAGTAGCGATTTTTGTAATCATAATTGGCATCTTTACCTTATACGTAATTTTAAAAAAATCGGATGTATTGGAAGAGCCATGTTAAATTTTTAAAATAAAACTGATGACAAAAATCGATAAAATAGAAATGCTTGTCATTTAAAAAAAAAAATAGAAACAAAAAAACGGAAGTTAGATTCATAATATACATCTTCGAAAATATCCGTATACCAAATTTGATTTAAATCCGATGATTAGGAGCGTTGTAACCATATTTTAAAGTTGATACCGGACGGACGGACGGACGCACAAAAAATACGGATGCTGCGTATAATAATGTACCCTCTTTTATATCTTGAAGAAGAAAAAATTATTGCATATAGTTGATCGGAGATGGTCATCGTGTACATCCGGTATAAGTTATTTGTAAGTTAAATAACTTCTTGCAATTTTTGACATGTAATTACATATATACTTGAATTTTTTTTTGTTTGCTTTTATAACATGAAAGACAAAAGTTTGTAAATACTTGTGATTTAAGTATTTAGAGACAATACTATCATCCATAATTCTATTATTATTTTCAGTAATTTGTTTTTAATTATTAAATAATTTCAATGTTGCATTTAATCACTGCAAGAACGCTCGGTAATTAATGTCAGCCTTACGGTTGGAAGTTTTTAAAAAATATCAAGTTTTATACGGTACTTATCCAATCACTAAAAAAAAAAAAAGATGGTAAGATTACAAATATTCTCTTGTTCATCGAAAATAAATCAGTCGCATATCAAATCTCAAAGCATTGAAAGAAAGTTATTTTTGATAGAGAGATATACATATTTTGTAATAAAAGTTGTAAGAGACCGTATCTTAACAATCTCTGCTGCGGAAAAAAGATATAAAATCAATGACTGATCAGAAAGTGGATGTAGGATAAGCGTCAGGAGTTCTTCAAAATAATGAAGCCCGCCTAAGCTACGATGACGCCTGCAGTATAGTACACAAAGCACTTATATAAATATCGGAAGCACGCGATCGCAATACTTACTCAATGTCGATGGTATTTCGATTTCGGGGCGGTGGTGGCGTATGTTCTTCATGGGTCTTCGCGTTTTATTGTATTGGAATCGAAATTGCACGAGTGTTGGCTCGATCGCCCACGTCGCGCCGCCAGTCCACCCCGTCCGCGTCTCCCGAGTTTGGTAGCAATATTGAGGAACGATTCTTGGGTGGCAGAATTTTTTTTCTTTCTTCTTTGAAGCTCGGAAAAAAATATTTTTTTTCGATTCATTCTTTTAAAGCCTTGGCCTTCTAAAATTACGATGTTTTACTTTATTATTGCTATTTTTATTTTTATTTTCCAATGATATTTTAATTCGTTACCTGTTAATTATTATGAATCTCGTTTTAGATAAAAAGGCGCACTCATCATGGAATGCTTGGTAGAAGCGTAGCAGTAGTTTTTAATTGAGTTTACATTCATTTTTTCGATTTTTCATTTTTAACTATTTAAAGAAAATGTTTATTGAAAAACAAATCATCAGCGTAAAAGAAATTTTAGTTTTTTTTTTTTTTTTTTTTTTTTTTTTTTTTTAATTAAATTATTGAGTTTAAAAAGAATTATAGAATAATAGGAAGGATTTTTTAACAAATTAATATTTGTTAAAATATTGCGGCATCTCTACAAGGTAGGAAGAAGTCAAAAACACTGAATTATGAAGTTTTGAGTTGTTTGGAACATTTGAAAATTATTTTTGCGCACGCCTTTTAGCTAAAACTCGTTTAGTATACCTTCTTTATTATTATACGTTGTAATTAAATGGTCTGCCGACTGATTTAGACACACCTGACCAAAATTTTCATAAGTAGCTTCGATTCGTTATTGTTTCAGCTTTAAAAAGCGATTTTAGTTTTTGTTCAACTTGTTTTCTAACGGGTTTTATTCTAAAACAACTTTTTATATTGCAGTGTACCTAATATGGCCCCCCGCGAATTAGTAGAAATACCGATATTAAGAGTCCTTAGTTTCATACTTACTTTTTAGAAAATCCTATCCTAATGTTATTTCAGAAAAATAAATTTAATTGTTTCAAAGCTTTTTCATTTTATAACTAAAAAAACATTCTAGCTCAAAAAACAAACTTTGATAAGAAGTTGTAATTTTTCTACTTGTTGCAAAGCTTTCAAAAACATTGCAAAAAATTCTCAACTTTTAAATAAATCGTTTTTAAAATAATAAAAATTTTGCAGTTTTTTTAATCTCATACCTGATTGATTTAAAAAATAGGAACAAATCGCAATTTATAAATAACTTCAAGGGGGCCATACTAGGTACACAAATTTTTGGTGTCTTAAAAAAACGTGTTTTGGTAAATCCTCTGGCATTTCAAGCTCATTGATCAAAATCGAACGCAAGGTCTCATTTTAAAGCTCTTGAATTAACCTTTAAAATGAGACCTTACACGTCAAAAAATATTGGTTTGATTCGCCACAACGTCGATTCTCCCTTAGGGGAGCCATACTAGGTACACCTACCTTATAAAATTAATCTTCACGTAAATTGGAACTGCTACGATAGTATTCATGATCAACTATCTGACGATCCTATTTCACTTAAAGTTAAATCAGTATTCTGTGCTTCCATTTCTTCATTCTTACTTTGTTCTTTGTCAGTTCCCTGCGAGAAATTTCCGACAGAATATTGCCAGACAGTGGGCAGATTTAGCGAAATTGGGCAGAAATTTAGTAGGGTTAATCGCCAGATTCTTAACAGAAGGCCAATGCTTTACGCATAGGGATTCTGGCGAGCTATAACGTAAACCTTTTTATTTTAAATTGTAACATTTATTACTAACAAAAATATGTTCAGTATCATAACTTGACTCTGAAATTTTTCTTTTTGTTTTTCCTTATGTTGAACATTTTTCTCATCCATTTTGATGTAATTTTAAAATACTAGCTCTTCTGAGCGCGCTTCAAGCGCGCATACGAAAAAACAATAAGAGTAACCTCAAAATGTACTTTTCGAATATTTTAAAAACTTGTTCACCAATCAGCTCAAGAATAAAAATCTTACGCAAGATGGCGATAGCTCTCTTTTATAAAGGGATTATTCACACAATACCAGCCCTGCTGTATAGATAAATATTTTAACACCTATATGGAGTCAGGGCGGAGACCTAGTGCATAGGATAGCGATTACAACCTGGACATGATTTCCCCAGGAAGTTTTGACTCCGGAGGGGCCAGGGCGGATACCTGGTGCACCTGGTGATACTTACGCCTTGGAGATGATTTCCCCAGGAAGTTTGGACTCCGGAGGGGTCAGGCTGAACACCTGGTGCACCTGGTGATACTTACGCCTTGGAGATGATTTCCTCAGGAAGTTTGGACCTCGGAGGGGCCAGGGCGGATACCTGGTGCACCTGGTTATACTGAGGCCTTGGAGATGACTTCCCCAGGAAGTTTGGACTCCGGAGGGGTCAGGCTGAACACCTGGTGCACCTGGTGATACTTACGCCTTGGAGATGATTTCCTCAGGAAGCTTGGACTTCGGAGGGGTTAGGGCGTACACCCGGTGCACCTGGTATTAATTACGCCTTGGAGATGATTTCCCCAGGAAGTAAGGACTCCGGGGGGGTCAGGGCGGACACCTGGTGCACCTGATAATACTTACGCCTTGGAGATGATTTTCTCAGAAAGTTTTGATCCCAGTGGGTTCACATCATCAAGTTTACTATTAGGATAGCATCTTCAGAGTGTGGTTATTACCGGGTACACCAAGTATTTTCCCTGGCCCATTCAGGGCAAAATTTCTTGATAAAATCATCTCCAAGGCGTAAGTATCACCAGGTGCACCAGGTGTCCGCCCTGGCCCCTCCGGAGTCAAAACTTTCTAGGGAAATCATCTCCAAGGCCTCAGTATAACCAGGCGCGGATCCAGTAACCATTTTGGGGGGGGGGGCGCTTTACTACATGTATGTGTATATATATATATATATACACACCCTGGGCGCCCGAGTTCAACAAAAAAACTGATCAGCTATCCCCCAAGCTCTAAACCCCCAAATACCCTGGGCGCCCGAGGTCTACGAAAAAACTGATCAGCTATCCCCCAAGCTCGGAATCCCCAAATACTCTGCGCGTCCGAGTTCATCAAAAAAACTTATCGGCTATCCCCCAAATACCCTGGGCACCCGAGTTCAACAAAAAAACTGATCAGCTATCCCCCAAGCTCTAAACCCCTAAAACCCTGGGCGCCCGAGTTCAACAAAAAAACTGATCAGCTATCCCCCAAGCTGTAAGCCCCCTAAAACCCTGGGCCCCCGAGTTCAACAAAAAAACTTATCAGCTATCCCCCAAGTTCTAAGCCCCCAAAACCCTGGGCACCCGAGTTCAACAAAAAAACTGATCAGCTATCCCCCAAGCTGTAAGCCCCCAAATACCCTGGGCACCCGAGTTCAACAAAAAAACTGATCAGCTATCCCCCAAGCTGTAAGCCCCCAAATACCCTGGGCACCCGAATTCAACAAAAAAACTTATCAGTTATCCCCCAAGCTCTAAGCCCCCAAAACCCTGGGCGTCGAGTTCAATAAATAATCGGTCAGTTATCCCTCAAGCCTGAAACCCCCCAAGCCCTGGGCGCCGAGTTCGATAAATGATCGATCAGCTATCCCCCAAGCTTTAAGGAGATAGTATGGTCAAACGAGCGAAAAAAAATGCTTTTTTTGAAGATTATTGAAATGAAATCAAGCAAACCAAGTTTATTGTAAAATATAGTACTTTATTAAGTAACATTTAAAGAAGCTTTTGTCCAATTTTGAGGTAAAAATATTAAGATTTGAGTCTCTGGCAGGGAATTTACGGCGAGACCTTTCGAAAAAAGTTTTTTGCGGTGGCCACTCGTACTTGGCACTGGCTTATCTGAAACACAATTTGAAAGAAGATTTAGTTAAAGGATAAGTTTTTCTAGGCGCTGTCGAGCCACTCTTTTAAATTTTTTATTTTTAACTAAATGGCGTCATTTTGAGGTAAAAATTTTCAAACTGCTGGTAAAAATGTAAAAATTGAAAAAAAAAAAAAAAAAAAAAACACCCCGACAGTATTGGGGGTTTAGAGCTTGGGGGCTAGCTGATCAGTTTTTTTGTGGAACTCGGGCGCCCAGGATATTTGGGGGTTAAAGCTTGGGGGATAGCTGATCAGTTTATTTATTGAACTCGGGTGTCTAGGGGATTTGGATGATTACATCTTGTTGGATAGCTGATCACAGGGGCGGCGCCAGCCCTCTGGATGGTATGGAAGGACCCAGACCCAGATTGAAAGTGGGTATGGAATTCCAGACCCTGAAATTATAAGTTGAAGTTTTTGACCAAATAAAATATTTATTCAAATTTATGTAAGACGTGAAAGTAGGAAAGCCAATTTTTTTAAAACCAATAATTTAAATTTGGTGGACGAAAAAACTGGTCGGCTATCCCCCAAGCTCTAAACCCCCAAATACCCTGGGCGCCCAAGGTCAACAAAAAAAATGGTCGGCTATCCCCCAAGTTCTGAACCCCCGAATACCCTGGGTGCCCGAGTTCCCCTGTGGAGGATAGCTGACCAGTTTTTTTGTTGAACTCGGGCGCCCAGGGTATTTGGGGGTTTAGAGCTTGGGGGATAGCTGATCAGTTTTTTCGTTGACCTTGGGCGCCCAGGGTATTTGGAAGTTTAGAGCTTGAGGGCTAGCCCACCAGTTTTTTTGTTGAACTCGGGCGCCCAGGGTATTTGGGGGTTCAAAGCTTGGTGGATAGCCGACCAGTTTTTTTGTTGAACTCAGGCGCCCAGGGTCTGGGGGGGTCCAGAGCTTGGGGCATAGCTGATCAGTTTATCCATTGAACTCTACGCCCTGGGTTTGGAGAGTTTAGAGCTTGGGGGATAGCTGATCAGATTATTTATTGAACTCGTCGCTCAGGGTTTTGGGGGCTTAGAGCTTGGAGTATAGCTGATCAGATTTTTCGTTGACCTCGGGCGCCCAGGGTATTTGGGGGTTTAGAGCTTGGGGCATAGCTGATCAGTTTTTATGTTGAACTCGGGCGCCCAGGGTATTTGGGGGTTCAAGGCTTCGGGGATAGCTGATCAGTTTATCCATTGAACTCTACGCCCTGGGTTTGGAGGGTTTAGAGCTTGGGGGATAGCTGATCAGATTATTTATTGAACTTGACGCCCAGGATTTTAGGGTTTTAGAGCTTGGGGGATAGCTGATCAGTTTTTTCGTTGACCTTGGGTGCCCAGAGTATTTGGGAGTTTAGCACTTGGGGGATAGCTGATCAATTTTTTTGTTGAATCCGGGCCCCCAGGGTATTTGGGGGTTTAAAGCTTGGGGGCTAGCCCACCAGTTTTTTTGTTGAACTCGGGCGCCCAGGGTATTTGGGGGTTTAAAGCTTGGGGGCTAGCCCACCAGTTTTTTTGTTGAACTCGGGCGCCCAGGGTATTTGGGGGTTCAAGGCTTCGGGGATAGCTGATCAGTTTTTTTGTTGAACTCGGGCGCCCTGGGTATTTGGGGGTTTAGAGCTTGGGGCAGAGCTGATCAGTTTTTATGTTGAACTCGGGCGCCCAGGGTATTTGGGGGTTCAAGGCTTCGGGGATAGCTGATCAGTTTATCCATTGAACTCTACGCCGTGGGTTTGGAGGGTTTAGAGCTTGGGGGATAGCTGATCAGATTATTTATTGAACTTGACGCCTAGGATTTTAGGGTTTTAGAGCTTGGGGGATAGCTGATCAGTTTTTTCGTTGACCTTGGGTGCCCAGAGTATTTGGGAGTTTAGCACTTGGGGGATAGCTGATCAATTTTTTTGTTGAATCCGGGCCCCCAGGGTATTTGGGGGTTTAAAGCTTGGGGGATAGCTTACCAGTTTTTTTTTTTTTTTTTTTTTTAGACGTAAGTTTCAAAAAAAGCTCATCTTTAGGAGCGATAAGCTTTTTTTTTTTTTTTTTTTTAAGAATTCCACACCCAGAAAATCGGGTAGCGCCGCCCCTGGCTGATCAGATTATTTATTGAACTCAGGCGCCCAGGGTTTTGGAGGTTTAGAGCTTGAGGGATAGCTGATCAGTTTTTTTGTTGAACTCGGACGCCCAGGGTTTTGGGGGTTTAGAGCTTGGGGGATAGCTGATCAGTCTTTTTGTTGAACTCAGACGCCTAGAGTTTTGGGGGTCTAGAGCTTGGGGGCTAGTTGATCAGTTTTTTTGTTGATCTCGGACGCCCAGGGTTTTGGGAGTTTAGAGCTTGGGGGATAGCTGATCAGTCTTTTTGTTGAACTCGGACGCCCAGGGTTTTGGGGGTTTAGAGCTTGGGGGATAGCTGATCAGTCTTTTTGTTGAACTCGGACGCCCAGGGTTTTGGGGGTTTAAAGCTTGGGGGGGTAGCTGATCAGTTTATTTATTAAACTCGGGCGCCCAGGGTTTTGGAGGTTTAAAGCTTGAGGGATAGATGATAAGTTTTTTTTTTTAACTCGGGCGCCCAGGGTTTTAGGGGTTTAGAGCTTATGGTATAGCTGATCAGTTTATTTATTGAACTTGGGCGCCCAGGGTATTTGGGGGTTTAGAGCTTGGGGGATAGCTGATCAGTTTTTTTGTTGAACTCGGGCCCCCAGGGTATTTGGAGGATAGCCAATAAGTTTTCTTGTTGATTTTGGACGCCCAGGGTATTTGGGGGATAGCCGATAAGTTTTTTTGTTGAACTTGCATCTAAAATACCTTCCAAAAAATTTTTTTGGGGGGGGCGATCGCCCCCACCGCCCCCCCTTGGATCCGCCACTGAGTATAACCAGGTGCACCAAGCATCCGCCCTGGCCCCTCTGGAGTCAAAACTTCCTGGGGAAATTATCTCCAAGGCGTAAGTATTACCAAGTGCACCAGGTATCCACCCTGGCCCCTCCGGAGTCAAAAGTTCTAAGGGAAATCATCTCCAAGGCGTAAGTATCACCAGGTTCACCAGGTGTCCGCCCTGACCCCTCCGGAGTCCAAACTTCCTGGAAAAATCATCTCCAAGGCGTAAATATCACCAGGTGCACCAGGTGTTCAGCCTGACCCCTCCGGAGTCCAAACTTCCTGGGGAAATCATCTCCAAGGCCTCAGTATAACCAGGTGCACTAGGTATCCGCCCTGGCCCCTCCGAGGTCCAAACTTCCTGAGGAAATCATCTCCAAGGCGTAAGTATCACCAGGTGCACCAGGTATCCGCCCTGGCCTCTCCGGAGTCAAAACTTCCTGGGGAAATCATGTCCAGGTTGTAATCGCTATCCTATGCGCTAGGTCACTGCCCTGACTCCATAGGTGTTAAAATATTTAGTAAAAGAAAAAAAATTTGTTCAAGTCCATTGTACGTGTGGCTATACAGCAGGGAGAGGTTAGGATTTTCAAACAGCAAGCATGATTTATCGATTAAAACTATATTTCTATAAAATCATTTGATTATTTTTTATCAATTTTGTAACTGCATGCTGCTGCTCCGATTTGTAAACTAATCTCTCATCAACGCATCTGGGTACATATACATATATGTATATATATATATATATATATATATATATACATATACATAAAATAATAAGCTTGACAGAATTTTCTGCCCACTATCTGGCGGGCACCCCAGACGTTCTGTTGAAACTTCTAGCAGGGTTTGTTCATCAGAGTCTAAGTTTGATTTAGTTGAACTATTACTAAAACAATGTATGCAGAATTTCAGAACACAATAAAAAATGATGCACAAATCGGAACCCATTTTTGAAGAGCCTCATTCTGTCAAAGTTTTAAGGAAAACTAATTGTCTTTAATGATTAGTACTTTACATTTATCATTTTACAGTATTTTTGACATATGATGCTATATGCATATTGAATTCTGAATAAAAATAATCTGTTTTTAGCGAATTATTGCGAATTAAGTTAAAAAATTTCAATGAATTTATTTAAAAAATTTTTGTAAAATGCCTTTTCTTACAACTTTTAATTATGCTCTAAAACTTGTGATAGCAAAGGTTACTAAGAAATTAATTTTTTAAATGCTTATCAACAGAAGAAAAATATCTTTTTTAAAACGTTCTTCCAACATTTTTATGTCAAATAAAGTTTTTTGAGGAAAAAATTTTTTTTCACTGATGAATGTTGGATTATCTGTCGTCAAAATGTTTTAACTTTATAAATCATGCTTGCTTTGACTCAAATGATTTTTTTTTACAAAATAGCATCAAAAAAACTGATTTTACGAGAATTTCTTTTTAACGTGGAATTGCTGCTTTGTAAATAAGTAGCGTAGCAAAGGTAAGGAGTTGTAAGCCAAGTATAGAAGCTACTTGTGTTTTGACATAAACTATCAGTGTAAGATTTTTGAATGATTTAACAAATTTTATGAACTAGTATGATTCAAAACTAAATAAACTGTAAAAATCAGCGGTAGAAACATCCGTAAACAAATCTTTTCGCACTAGAACAATTTTTTTTTAAGATTAGCAGCGATAGCAGTTTGAAACATAAAATTTTAATCATTCGTTTTTCAGTGATTTCGAAGTGCAAGAAATTATTGTATCTTTGAAGATCCGCAAGGTATTTGAATTTCTAGCACCTTTACAACCTAATCTAACAACTGCTTAAGCTTCTTGAAAGGCATTACGAATTGCTAAGCTCGGAATTATAAATTGTAAGAAGCTTTTAGAGAAAAATCTGTTAATGAAGCTGACCTGAAGCGGCTGGTCTGAAACGATGTACAAGAAAGTACATATAAGTTAAGTAAAATAATGTTATAAGTTTTGTTTGTTGTTGTTTTTTTTTTTTTTTTTTTTTTTTTTTTTTTTTTTTTTTTTTTTTTTATGTATATTTTTAATCTGTTGTCATTTTTTACTTTAATTTAATAGTTTTTTTATTAACTTCATGACTAGTGTCTACTCTCTAAAACTGTTCGAGCGAAAAATTCACTCGAAGAAATAGTGATTTCCTTAAATTGCCCTGATCACTCTAATAGAGTCATTTTTTACTCTTAATAAAGTGGTTTGGGCCACTTTTGAGAAAAGAGTGAAAAAATCACTCGATACTTAAGAGTGAATAAGATAACATAACCTACAATCATCTTATTTCACTCATTCTTAGAGTGGATTTCTCGAGATTTGTAAACTTACTGTATATCTATCATTTATTTTCGATATAATGTCAGAGTTTTTAATTATAATCGCCGAATTTTTTATTATTCAAAATTAAATTATTGTTTATCATTTGTTATTACAAAAATTTTTTGCGGTCAATAAGCTAAAAATGACTAAAAATGAATAAGTTAAGCATCAAACAAATTTTTTTATAAATAAATTAATAAACAATTATATTTGTTTTGGTAGCTTATTGAAATAAAAAACTAAAAAAATATTAATTTTTTTTTAATTTATTAAAAATATCTTTGATAATTAAATATCGAGTCATGGCAAATAATTTTTACTCATTGAATCATTAATTTGTTGTAACAATTAATTAATTGGCATGATTAATAAATTATTCGCATTTTTTATGGTAAAAAATTCGAAAAACAGCCTTAATCATTTGAATTTGGCGCCAAAAATGATTTTGAAAAAATATCGTTGAACTTTGTTTTTTATGAACAAAATTTTTCCGCAAACCGCGTTTCTCTATCTTACTCGGCTTTACCAGCTGGCAAATCATGATGAATGTAGGTATATCATATTTATCTGTGTATATAACGCATCGATGTATAAGACGCAAACAAAATTTTTTGGCCCTTTAACCTCAAAATCAGAACCTTGTTTTCGGTTAGAAGGGCGAATGATTGTACGTTCTTGTGAAGTTCGATCGAAATTATATGATGTCTCATTCGAGGAGATTACAAATAGTAGTAATACGCTCATCCACGCCAATGTTAATGTTAAAAATTCAAATAAAGCGCCTCCTTCCGCTCTCAGTGCCAATTTATCTTCATCAGGGGCGTTATTTCCCTTATACTGGGTCTGGATGCATCCAGACCCGGGAAATTCCGGGTCTGGAAATCCAGACCCGGGTGCGTTCAACCAACCATTGATCAGTTATCCCTCAAGCCTGAAACCCCCCAAACCCTGGGCGCCAAGTTCGATAAATGATCGATCGGTCATTCCCCAAGGCTTAAACCCCCAAATACCCTGGGCGCCCGAGTTCACCAAAAAAACTGATCAGCTATCCCCCAAGCTTTAAAATCTCAAATACCCTGGGCGCCCGAGTTCAATAAATAAACTGATCAGCTATCCAACAAGATGTAATCATCCGAATACCCTGGACGCCCGAGTTCAATAAATAAACTGATCAGCTATCCCCCAAACTCTAAACCACTAAAACCCTGGGCGCCCAAGTTAAAAAAAAAAAACTTATCAGCTATCCCTCAAGCTCTAAACCTCCAAAACCCAGGGCGCCCGAGTTCAATAAATAATCTGATCAGTTATCGAACAAGATGTAATCATCCAAATACCCTGGACGCCCGAGTTCAATAAATAAACTGATCAGCTATCCCCCAAGCTCTAAACCCCTAAAACCCTGGGCGCCCGAGTTCAACAAAAAAAAAAAAACTTATTAGCTATCCCTCAAGCTTTAAACCCTCAAATATCCTGGGCGCCCGAGTTCAATAAATAAAATGATCAGCTATCTCCCAAGCTTTAAACCCCTAAAACCCCGGGCACCCGAGTTCAATAAATAATCTGATCAGCTATCCCTCAAGCTCTAAACCTCCAAAACAATGGGCACCCGAGTTCAATAATTGAACTGATCAGCTATCCCCCAAGCTCTAAACCCCTAAAACCCTGGCCGCCCGAGTTCAATAAAAAAACTGATCAGCTATCCCCCAAGCTTTAAACCCTCAAATACCCTGGGCGCCCAAATTCAACAAAAAAACTGATCAGCTATCCCCCAAGCTTCAAACCCCTAAGACCCTGGGCGCCCGAGTTCAATAAATAATCTGATCAGCTATCCCTCAAGCTCTAAACCTCCAAAACCCTGGGCGCCCGAGTTCAATAAATAAAATGATCAGCTATCCCCCAAGCTTTAAACCCCTAAAACCCTGGGCGCCTGAGTTCAATAAATAATCTGATCAGCTATCCCTCAAGCTCTAAACCTCCAAAACCCTGGGCGCCCGAGTTCAATAAATAAACTGATCAGCTATCCCCCAAGCTCTAAACCTCCAAAACCCTGGGCGCCCGAGTTCAATAAATAAACTGATCAGCTATCCCCCAAGCTCTAAACCTCCAAAACCCTGGGCGCCCAAATTCAACAAAAAAACTGATCAGCTAGCCCCCAAGCTCTCAACCCCCAATACTGTCGGGGTGTTTTTTTTTTTTTTTTTTTTTTTTAATTTTTACATTTTTACCAGCAGTTTGAAAATTTTTACCTCAAAATGACGCCATTTTAGGGTCGCCATTTAGTTAAAAATAAAAAATTTAAAAGAGTGGCTCGACAGCACCTAGAAAAACTTATCCTTTAACTAAATCTTCTTACAAATTGAGTTACAAATAAGCCAGTGCCAAGTACGAGTGGCCACCGCAAAAAACTTTTTTCGAAAGGTCTTGCCGAAAATTTCCTGCCAAATCTGATCAAATATTAATATTTTTACCTCAAAATTGGACAAAAGCTTCTTTAAATGTTACTTAATAAAGTACTATATTTTACAATAAACTTGGTTTGCTTGATTTTATTTTAAAAATCGTCATAAAAAGCATTTTTTTCGCTCGTTTGACCATACTATCCTCTTAAAGCTTGGGGGATAGCTGATCAGTTTTTTTGTTGAACTCGGGCGCCCAGGGTTTTAGGGGTTTAGAGCTTGGGGGATGGCTGATAAGTTTTTTTGTTGAACTCGGGTGCCCAGGGTATTTGGGAGTTAAAAGCTTGGGGGATAGCTGATCGATCATTTATCGAACTCGGCGCCCAGGGTTTGGGGGGTTTCAGGCTTGAGTAATAACTGACCGATTATTTATTGAACTCGATGCCTGGGGTTTTGGGGGCTTAGAGCTTGGGGGATAGCTGATAAGTTTTTTTGTTGAACTCGAGTGCCCAGGGTATTTGGGGGCTTACAGCTTGGGAGATAGCTGATAAGTTTTTTTGTTGAACTCGGGTGCCCAGGGTTTTAGGGGTTTAGACCTTGGGGGATAGCTGATCAGTTTTTTTGTTGAACTCGGGTGTCCAGGGTATTTGGGGGCTTACAGCTTGGGGGATAGCTAATCAGTTTTTTTGTTGAACTCGGGCGCCCAGGGTTGTAGGGGGTTCAAGGTTTGAGTTTCCTTTTTTCCATGAATTAGGTACTGAAGTGTTCAGAGTTAAAATATATTAAGATTAGTGGGCGGGGGGGGGGGGGGGGGGGGAGTCGAACTTTATCCAGACCCGGGCCCAAAATGTAATAACGCCCCTGATCTTCATTATTTCAAAGTTAGCGATTACACCTAACAAAATAACTTTGTGGGTGGGTTCTTAAGTTCTCTATTCTTTCCTTTTTTTTGGCGGGTTGTAATCTCCTTGAATGAGACATGATATAATTTCGATCAAACTTCAAAAGTTCGTTTGATCGCACAATTATATTTCGTCTCATTCGAGGAGATAACAAATAGTACATGTTCAGAGGATATCATTTTGTTATTTTATTATTTTAAAGAAATTTCTACATGCTGGTACAATTTAAAATTTTACAGAAAGTGAATTATAATTGACAATCACTAATCTCAGATATCTGCTCTTGCAAAAGACTTCAGACTAAGAAGTTTTAGACTGAGCAATTGGCCGGTTATAGACTCTCACAAACATTTAAGAAGATTTGGACCAAGTTGCTGTTTTTAAAAGCTCGTCGATATCTAAAAATTTACTAAAGGTATATGAAGTTGAAGCATGTCTAGTGCTGTCAGCTGTAAACTCATCACCAACTCCACTACGAGGAAAGAATTGACTTAATCCATCGGCTTAAGGTCTGCGTCGAGGCCGCTTTAAAGGGTTTTCTGGTAGTTATTATAAGTGAGTCACAGTTGTTTCACAATGATTTAGTGACCTGTATGTATTTATTGCTTTGACTTATTTTTAAAAATTAGTAGGTGCAACAGTGGTTGATTTTTTGAAGACACCTTTTTTAGACATCTTTATGAAGTCCCTTATTTTATCTACCAAGCCATCAACAGAACTCTTTATGTTACTCAACATAATCAGCGACAGCGTTCAAACTCTATTACCTGTTCCTAACGCAAGTAATTTGGCAACGACAAGTCTATCCGTAAGTTCTGGTTTTGCTGCAAAGTCCAAGACTTGAGTTGGGTTTAATATGGAATAAGACGGGTGAAACTTTGGTTTAGATGGTCAATTTTGATATACAGCTTTAAAAAATCTATTTAAAATACGACTCGAAGAAAAATCTTTCCGAGGTTTAAAAGATAATGCAGTTCTTGCAGAGTTCAGTGTTTCATGAGACAGCCCAGCTTCATACTTCTGCATCAAAAAATCAATCAAGTCCGTGTCTTGAAAATTATACATGTGAATATTGCTTGCTTAACAATATATTTGCCACTCTTTGACGGGACCCAGGTACTGCTTGATCGCAGAATTCCTTATTGATATTGTTATCAATTGTGCAGCCGCTGGAGACAGATTCTTCTTTATGAACGACGTCTGCATAATCTCCCGGCCATTAGAGACAGGTTCTGTTACGAAGAGTTCTGCAAGGAGATAACAATAAATTTTTATTGGGCTTAAAAATGATCAGCTTATCGATAAGCAACGAATTAAATAATGGGAACCAAGACAGGTCACACCAAAAAGGTACAACAATGGCATCGGTTGCTTTATCTGAAACAACTTTTTGCGAAACTTTGAGAATTAATGAGAGCGATGGAAACTTGTAAAAATACAAATTATTCCAGCTTATTGTAAAAGCATCCACAAACGTAGATTCCAGGTCTTTATACCATGCATAAAATATTTCACATTTCCTATTCGTTCTCGTAGCAAACAGATCAACATTCGGAGTCCCGAACGAATTAATGATGCGTTTGAATGCATATTCTGTCAATGCCCATTCGGTGTCTATGTTAACCTGCCTTGATTCTCTGTCAGCTCAGATATTCTCCTCAGAAGGGATATTGGCGATACAACCACAGAAGTTCGGCTGCTTCAGTCGGTGATAAGCTGGCCGATTTGCATGGGGCAGCATAGGAGGTTAGACAGATTTTCAAGCTTATCGTAATTTTAAGCTCATAAAACAAAAAAATTCGTGTCATGAGATAAAGTTTAAACCCTCAAGAATAATCTGAAATACTTTTTTAGGTATATATGCTTTTAGTGTTTTAGTAAAATCATTTTGAAGTCGCTGCTGCACCGAAAACTCCATGGAGACTATACCTATAGCGGTGACGTCATTTTCAATATTTTTTTTATATAGATATACTTTTCTTAAGACCGTCACCGACTCAAGCAGACGAATTCCTCTGTGGTTGTATCGCCAATAAGATTCAAAAATCCAAAAGTTTCGGCTCTCACACTTTGTCAAAAACGCAAGTCTTAGCCACGGATATCGAAATGTACTATTGCAATATAAGAACTCTCAGAAATAATTTTTGAGGCTACTTTTGTGTCTTCAACCTTAAAGCTCTCGGTCATGATAAAATCATTAAGATTCTTTAAATTTAAATCAAATCGTCTTGCACCGTCAGATTTATCCACTAAAAAGAAAGATGATACAAATTGACGCTCACTATATGCTTTCAAAATAAAAATAAACTGAGAGTATGTCCTAATAATAAGATAAATAAAATATAAAATAAAGTAAGAACTCTCTAATTTTTAATCCAAGGCTTAAATGGGCAATTGAATGTATCAAAAATACTAAATAAAATCCACTTTTCATCATGCCATTTGTCTTCTGAACTTAATTATTAACAACTTTTATTCTCTTACGATTCGCTTTAACGGGTAACTTGGCCCATTGAAAGAAGGCTTGACTCGTTTGTGCGGTAGAGCGTTATTGTCAATAAAGGGATGAAGTCGAGAGCGAATGAGTTTACGGAAAAAAAGTTGGACCTTACTTTTTTAAGTAGCCTGAGGTGCTTTTACCAAAGTTGTTTTCCTTTGTTCACAAAAAAGTGATGCAACTGCTGCTGATCTGAGTTTTTGTTTTCTCGATTACATTGTTAATTTTAACTAGACGTAAGGGAGTTGTGTAGTATATTTTAAAATTTAAAATACAGATTTTTTTCATTTAAAATTTTATGAAAAAAAAAAAAAAAAATTTACATTATTCATGTATGTACATTAAAAAAACACAAATATAATTTATTTATTCAACTTAAACGGAAAATAAAAACACATTTCTACGTAAACAACAACTACAGCTACTTTTTTTTATAAATTTTTAATTGTAAATACCTGGGTACTTATTTAAGTTTATGTAGAAAAGTTTTTATGCTCATACACTGTAAAGATGTTATCGCTTTCGTTTAACGACTTCCTTGTATTTTTTACGAGTCATATTAAACAGTCTTGGTAAAGGAAAAAAAAAGTTTAGTCGTTGTTAAACAAAAATTTAGAGTTCATTGACTAGGCTGTCAAGATTATTTGAAAGAAAAACCTATTAAGATATTACTAAATAACTTTGATTAACTATAAATCTTGATATCACTAAAAAAAAATTATAAATGTAATAAAAAAAAAAAATAACCGATTAACCGATGAGTTATCAGCTCGGTGAAAAAGAAGGTAAAGGTATAATTAATCTCAAGAGAGTTAGTCAAGCTTACAGCAGGAGACATATTAACGAGGCCTAACAGGTAATCTATGCAGTAATACCGTTAGCCGTCTTCTTCGCTTCTTGGTTGTCATGGAATTTAAATAAGCCAAGCAGAGTGCAGTTGGCTGACGGTTAGCAGTTTACAGCGTTCAAGTTTACCTGCCTAACGATGCGTTAACGGTGGCTGCAAGCGCTAACTTGTTTGTTAACTTTTTTTTAACTCTATTGTTTTGCAATTACTTACAACCGAGCGATGTTTTTCGTGCGGCATATTATCCTCGAGTTTTGAGCTACCCAAAAGTTGTGCTTTTACAGTTTTTTATTCATTTTTTTTATTTTTTCCCAACTAACTCTTCTCTTCAGCTCTGGAGAGAGCAGCTTAAAGTCTCCTTTTTTTAATGCTATCCTGATCAAAATACTGAAAAAGAAAGGAGAGAAAAAACTGAAAAAGTTCTCGAGGTGGAAGCGCTAACTTAAAATATCAACATTAATTAGCCATTCAAAGGGGTTGATAAACGAAAAAGAAAAGAAAGTTTTCTTGGGTACTGATTCTAGATTCTTTAGACGTGCAGACTTTACCTTAACCGAAAAAAACGAGAATAAGAAGAGAAAAAGAAGGAAGGAGATGAAAAGGAGGAAAAAATAAAGAGTATCCCACGCGCTTACAAACTCGGTGCATTTTTAAGGCGGCAAGACTACGATCTTTAATGGACGTCGAGTCTTTGAGAAAACTCGCTGCTGCTATTGCCACCGAGGTTTTGAGGCTTCTATTCAACTGACGATGGTCATAGCGAGGGTCATAGCATTAAAGCTCATCCGAGGATTTCGCACCGCGCCGTTGTTGATCGAGCTAAACTACAGTCGTCAGTTTGAGTGCCACCTTCTGTTTCACTGCAGATACTGATGACTATCAGCTTTCATTCTGTCACCATGCAAACTCTTCATTTTGCCCTAGATTTTTTCCATTTTTTTCTTTGAATATGATTGAGCTTACATTTATTTATGGCGTAAAACACTGATTTATTAAAAGAGCTTGCTGCGCAAGACCTGAGACTTTAAAAAAAATTTGGACAAAAACATCGTAGCCAGGCAAGTTATCTGGCCGGTTAAGCGTAGTACTTAAAAGGGCTGGAGGGTGCGCTAGTTTACAATAGTTTTATTAAACTGCGTATGTACCTAATCAGAGTTTTCGAGGACGCTGATTACGAATCTGATTTTAATTTTTAAATTTGAACTATGCAAGGTGTCCTTTATTAAGGCAAAATTCCGAGCAAAATTCATTATTTATTCATTTATTTTTTCTATATACATATTTATGAGCCATAAACCCATAATAATGAGTATATACATGTGCATCAGTGCAAAAAAAACATAATTTAGTTTTACATAAAAAATTAAGATGCCGTATTGAAATACAAGAAAGCATGTCAGACAATAGTCGGTACTGATGTAGGCATTCATTATTTTTCATAGTTTTATTTAAATTCCGTATACATGAATTTGTTAGGATGCTAATTTAAAATCAAACCTCTATTTTTAAATTTGGCTTCTGCAATGTATTTTTCATACCTCCGGGACGAAAACACCAAATTCCCTTCCCGGATTGGAGCGGGACTTTGGGTTTTCCTCCCGTCGTAATGAAAAAAACATTACACACGACGCAGGAAAAGTATTAGCCAACCCCGAGCAAACCTTTGCCACCCTCGCCTTCGGCTCGGGCGTCAATTTGGGTTTGCTAGGGCTGGCCAATACTTTTCCAGCGCCCAGTGTGTAATATACTATTTATTGAACTAAAACTAAATTTGTGATCTACTTTATTAAGGTAAAATTCAGTTTTTATTATAGTTATGTCAAATTTCGTATACAGAGATTTTCGAGGATACTGAATACGAATCTTTAAATTTTAAATTTGACCTATGCAAAGTCTACTTTATTAAGATAAAATTAATTTTTTTCCCATAGTTTTATTAAATTTTATTTGCAGGGATTTTTCACGATGCCTATTTGGAATCAGTTCACTATTTTTAAATTGCAATAACTGAAATAAAATTTATTTTAAGGTCTACTTTATCAAGGTAAAATTCAGTTTTTGTTAAACTTACAAGGAGATAATTTGTTCTTTGGGACCTGGATTTTCATGAAACTTTGCACACAGCTTTCATTCATCATAAAAAAAGCGCTTCAGTGTTCTTTTTCCAGAATGGGCCTTTTTCACCTACTTCCCATGTAGACTTTGTGTTAAAAAGTAGACTAATTCCAATAAAAAACCGTTTTTGACCTCATTTTCGAAAAATTCCTACTTAGACCGTATTGTACTTGGAAATATCTGGCGTTTTTTTCGCATTTTTTCGTTTTTTCAAGTACTTTTGAGAAAAAATTATTACAAATTTTTTTTGAACGATTTTGTCTATGTATATTGTACCTCAAACAGACTAAAAACTTGCTTTAGAAATCTTCATTTTACATGGACAAAATTATTTTAAAAATTTTTTACTTAAATCCAGGTCCCAAAGGACAAATTGTCTCCTTGTAAGTACATTAGGGTTGATGTAAAGTAATGATATGTTACTCAACTTGTGTGTGAAGTTGTACATTTACATCGAGAGTTGTTGATAGTCGAGGCGTAAGATAGCAAGCGATAGTGAGCTATCTGGAGCCGAGAGCATCAGCAACTCGCGTCTTTTACACGTCAAAATATACCCATTACATGGTCGAGTTGAATAATGATATATTACTCAACTAGTGTGGTAGGTTATACTTTGTCATCTCGAGTTTTGTTTGATGCACGAGGCGTAGCCGATTGCAGCAATCAAACTCGAGATGACAAAGTATAACCTATCACATTAGTTGAGTATCATATTTTACTCCATTGGGACATGTAATTGAGTACTTTAAGAAAAAAATAAAAAAATAATAAAGAGATGCATTGTTCTATAATAGAACGTACTCACTGATTCATCGAAAACGGGAGGGCCAGAGACGTAATTTTACGACCGCGGGCTAGCTAAAGGCCATCACAGGAACTTGGGCGATGGGCGAAATCGCTCATCGACCGTCGACCGTCGACCGTTTTCTTCAGAGGTTAGGATACAAACTGATCAACGGTTGACGGTCGATGAGCTGTCTTCAGTTACAGTCTCTCTCAAAAGTTAGTCCGTCGCACACTAACGCAACTTACGTATCTGTGTACGCGCACACATGCAGTGGCGTGCTCTAAACTCGCACACGGACGAAGATTTTTTGACTTTGGATTAAAATATCTCGAAAATTAGTCCCGCTTGGTCAAATGTGTAAGCGAGAAAGTTGTTTAGAATTTAATCAGCTGTAACATACTGAAATTTGGAAAAAACTGGGGCATTTTTGAGGTTATGGCTGATCAAAATGTGAAAAAAAATACCGTCGGCGAGCCCGATTTCTATGCCGCACGTGTAAATTTTAAAAACTTTGAACTCATTTTTCTCAAAATTTAGCCACGCTTGCCTACCTAAATTTTACGTCATCTTATTCTTTGTTTCAAGAGGAACATTTTAGAATCAATCACAAAAAAACTGGGGTGAGTGCGATTTTCTGAAGAACTACCTTAAGCAGCATCGTGGAAGCTATTAAAATTTTATGGTGTTTTGAAATCAAACTAGGAGGACGGTAAAGTACCTTTTAACCAAACTTTTACCATCCGCCGGATGGTAAAGTAACTTTACCGTCCCCCAAGAAAATATTTTGGGGGGGATGGAAAAGTAGTAGCTACCACGCGTATTTTACGCGTCGAAAAGTACCTATTACATGTCCCAGTGGAGTAAAGATACTTTACCATCCGGCGGAAGGTAGAAGGTACTTTGACGCCCCTCTCGAGTTTAATTGCTCCACTCGGCTTCGCCTCGTGCATCAAACAAAACGAGTAATATATCATGCCGGAGTTTGTTGTAGGGGCCGATTCGACCATCTTATCCGGCTAAATCCTTTGAACATAAAACTTTGAGGAACTGAAAATGAACGATGTTTTCGGTTCACGAAAAAATGTACGTATAAAAAAGAATAACAAAAATTCGGCAAATATTGGAGTGATGTATAAAAGTGTACATAAAATAAGACGATAGGAAATACCGGGAGATCTATAGAGGAGAAGCGGTTAGTGTAATATCTCCGCAGTCACTCTCGTATGCATAGAATTTTTCAATAAGGATAAATATTCGCTTAAAGCTTTAAAGACGTCAATTTCATACCTAAGTGAAACTGATCTTTTTACGTTCAAAATAAATCATTACTTAAAAATTCTTGTTCATTTGCAATAAATATTTGGACACGTTGATCTTTTTTTGTGTAAGTCTATTATAACTTTTCGAAATTGATATCTTCAAAATATATTTAAAACGGAAATAGAAATAAAATTTTAATTTAAGTCAAAATATTCACAATCATTAAAAACATTTGTCACATGTTTTAAAAATTTCACTTAAAAGACAAGATAAAATTAATATCGGCACCCACGATTTACCTCGTTTTGTTATTTATTATAAAATACGTAAGATAACCTATGAAATCCTCGTATATTTTGGTATATTTTCCATGCTGTTTAACATTCAACACGGTTGACTTAATTTTTATATCAGAATTTTCTGGGTGTACGAAGTTGAAAAATCTGGATTTATTTTATAATCGATGCAAATAAGGCAATTGAAATCAATGACCGGAGATACATAAATTGATAAAAAATTGGTGCTTCAAGTTTTATTTGAATTATGATCATAAAATGCTTATTTAAATAAGGTCGTAAGCATTTCAATCTCAGTCACGGTTGACGATTAGCCTCGACAAACGTTACACGAGCCGAGCAAACTACCAAGTAGGCAAATCGTCACCATGGCGCGTGGGCTGGCGAGGCATTTGCCTTGCTGTATGTTGTCACGAACAAAAGCGCTAGAGTTGAGAAAAAAGCTGATCAATAAGATTGTTTTTGTATATTCTTTAAAATCTTTCATTATTTTTGTTTTGTCATAAAATTTGTATGAATCCGTAAGAGTAACAATTTAACGCAGTAGACTTTTAGCTTTTTTTAACTTCACGAATGTCACGTAATTCAACAAACTTCAGACAAGTGATACATATTTTTCACCGATATCCACAAGGTTGGCGCGTGTCAGTTACATTGACGTATGTGCTGACACACCAAAATTTGATTTGGCTGCAGTGTGCCACCCCCTGCAGTAACACTGTGAGGAATTCCCGTCGTCGACCATCCTACATAATCCCGGTACGAGAGTGAGAGAGAAAGAGAGAGGGAGAACCGTACAGCTTTATTGATAAATCAATATTTTGTGTGAAGTGTATTGACCTGTAATTCAAGCTCCTCCGAGAGTATGCATATAATGAATACAAACTTTGATCCCGGAAAAAATCTATTTTTCAATGTCTAATTGAATTTGACGACTTCAACTACTTTGATAAATTCTAAAAGGAGATTAAGTTAAAATTAAGAATTTTAATATAATTGAGAATTTTTTGTTTCGGAGCAAGAACCTCAAAGTTGTATAAATTTCCTACATTTGAAAAAATTCAATCTGATGTTTTGGCTAAAATTTGAATTAAAAAAACGCACCCATCATGAGATGGTTGGTGGAAGCGTTTCATCAAGTCGTTTGTTGCAAGGAGTAGTTTTAAACTGATTTGATTTGTATAAAATTATACTCATTTTTCTGATTTTTTATTTTTAATTATTTGAAAAAAATGTTTATTGAAGAACAAATCATCAGCATAAGAGTAATTTAAGTGTTTTTTTTTTTTTTTTTTTTTTTTTTTTAGGAGGCTCATGCGATTTTGATCTAACCGCTCGATTCGTTTGAAAAAATTCCAGGAGATTCTTTGAACAAAAAGCAACAACTTTTGTATTTAATGTTTATTAGGAAGCCAGGCAAATTTTCGAGAAAAAATTCACTGAAAAATTTTTTTTTTAACACAGGGTTTTATGGGGAAAAAGCGAAAAAAACAAATAACAATTTTTTGAACCACTTGTTTTAGTAAAAAAAAATCACAAAAACGTAAAATTCATCAAAGATCATTTAAAAATTATAATAGTAGTGGGGAGCCAGGCTACTTTTTACGTAAAAAATCAAAAACTGCAAAATCAGGTGATTTAACCTCAATTTTACGGCCTAAACTTGACTTTTTGCAGCTTCAAATAGCCAATTTTAAATTTTAAACTTAAAAAGCATAAAACTTAGTCGTTTGCAACCATTTTAACAGCTTTTTAATTAAATTTTATTTTAAAAAAATTTGAATTTTTTTAAAATAAAATTTTAACATTTTTTTCTAAACCCCGCTTGATACCCCCGCTTGATACGGGGCAGCGCGCATGAGTCTCCTTAAGGGGGTACTTTGACTTGTGGGGTTCAAAAAATCGATTAATTTTTTTCTAAATTATTTTATAGTAAAATGTCTCAGAAATGTTGTCTCAAAATTTCAAGTCATTTGGAGACAAATTCGCAAAGTTATAGCGTTTTTAGTAATTGTACTTTTGACCCGATTGAGAGCTGAATAGCACGATTTAAATGACGAGCGCCGTATTTAGTACGGCAGGAAAAAAAAAATGAATAGATTGCGGCAGGAACTCTGCTTTATGTTGCTGGTATCGATGATTCTGTGTAGCGTAGGAAAAAACCAAAATTACTTTTAATTTTCAGAGTTCAAAACTTTAAATGTGTTTTTCTCGAAACTACTATTTTTAAATCGGTCGTATCTGGCTTTTGAAAACTATTGCACCGATTCTTTTAAAATTTAGTGCACTTATTGTTCATACATAGTACGAGGGCTTCACGAGAGGAATTTTTTTTTACCTAGAAAAAAAATGGCGATCATAAAATGGCGGATTTTTACAGCAAAAACCGGTATTTTGACTTCAAAGCGTCGCAAAAACTGCAAAATTAAAAAAAAAAAAAAATCCTCTAGTGAAGGCCTTGAAAAATTCATCATTTATCGAAACCTTTTTGAATTTTTATATAGAAATGATCCTGTGACGAACTACGCATACCACCACATAACTACTTTTCTTGAAGGTGCCTCCGGAAATCCTCTGCCATCGGCTTGGTTTTGAATATTTTTAAACCAAAATCTGGCATGATATTCATGAAAATTTACTTTATCATGTGCAATAAAATTTGATTAATAAAATTCAACGGTTTCTTTCTTATAAATCCTCAAAAATACGAGTTTTTTGAGCCCCACAAGTCAAAGTACCCCCTTAATAAAAAACATGAAATGATTGAAATAGTTTTTTTTTTTTTTTTTTTAATGAACAAATATTTATTTATCATAAAATAAAATAAATATATCACAAATATTAACATGCATAAAATTAATTTTCACAAAAATTTCGCTTAAATTGGATCTACTATACGATAATATTCATGATTAACTACTGACGACCCTATTACACTAAAACTTTTTTTTACCTAGTGCAACCGCGGACATAAGTTTCTGCGTGACGTGATAGTCGAGGCCGCACTCGTCGCGTTACGCGGACGTTTTTCATTTTACTTCTACCGCGGCTGCTTGCAATTACAATATACGTAGGGTACACTAGGTATAGTATAATAGGTAATAAGCTAAGTATAGAAGCTACGCTTCAAAACTTTATTGTAATTTTAATCTGGCTGATCTCCCTGGTGCAGAACAATAACTGTATAAAAACGTAATTTAAAAGAAATTATTCACAAAAAAATTTGTTTCAAAATGTTTTCAAAGAAATTCACTCTGTCTGAAAAATGATACAGATAAAAAAACCGATTTAATTATCATCAACTCGATCAACAAACACACTCAGAGAAAGATTTGATTGGACCAATTAAATATTCTTTTTTCCCTCAATAGTCTAAACATTGTAGCAGTTACAATACGTATGGTAAGGATAATAATACATATCGTTGCGACTAGCAAAGCAAATATTCAAAAATCTAACCTAAGCTAGCTATTTTTAAAAATCTCAATTGAAGTCATTATTTCTTAAATATTGTGATTTTTATAATCATTTGTATATTTTTTAAGATTAAAACTATTCATTAAATACATTAATTATACCAAAATCACAAAAAAAAAATTTTTTTAAATTAAGTTGTGCTATACCAGTGTTACTAGAAACATGTTAACCCTTAATACGCATTTAGTCAGCGCTGCCATGATATTGTTACTGCTACAATGTGCATCATTGTCTCTATATCAACTATGGCATCTTAGATGTTACAATATATTGTTGACCCAATCAAACCTTTCTCTGAGTGCATAAATCAGGCTTACTGGATCAGCTAGTGTGGTTCAAGTATATGAATGCGCGCGCACTTCGGGGTTGATTATTCCAAATTGGAGCGTGCTCGCTTAGTACTTAAAAGGGTAACAGATTCTTAATCATGGGAAGTTTTTTATTTTATCAAGTAAAAAGTTTTTTGCCGCAATTCTCCTTGATAGGTAACTTCTACTTTCAACTTTCAACGTTCATCTTAAGAGTTATTAAGATTTTATCTTATATATATAAGCTGGTACCCACGTCTTTAACTTCGATTCTTTTACAAAGAAATGTTTTTTTAAAAAGATGCATTTAATTAATGATCTGAATCCGTTTCAAACGAAATTTTTATTCTGATAATAGAGTTTTTTGCCTTTTTTACGTTTATTTTTTTGCGATAATAAAAATTTTTATTAAAACTTTAATAGTGCTTCTTGTCTCTAAATCAGTGTAGATGCTATACCAATGCATTATAAAGCAATCATTTTAGTTTTTGAAATTTTATCAATTTTTTAAATCAAACCAATACATTATAATTCTTAATAAAAAAGTAAACGACTCAAACAACATGAAAAAATGTGATTTTATTAATGAATTATTCAGAAATAAGCAAGCATCCAGAAGCAATCAGTACCCCCACAGGGAATAATATTTATTTGTTCAAAAGTACTTCAAAATTTAATAAAAAAAATACTATTTTCAAATTGAAGTTTTAAAAAATTTTTAAAGTCTGTGAATTTTTTTGGCTAATCTTGTACAGCCTATTTTAATTCTGGAGGAATTTGGAAGATAATAGCGAAAACTGCATTAAAAAACATGCATTTGTTGTTGAGCCAACCCCGAAAAAACACGCAGACAAACTAAGCGATATATTTATATATATATTTTCAATTTTAAATTTCAAAAATTATTTCCAAGGGATAAGGTTTTAGGCGGACTATAGACAAAAGTTTAAAAAATGGCTATTGCTTGGTTTTATATCCTTAAACAATAAGCCGTTTGGTTAAAAGTTATCCACGAAACGCAGTCCTTGCCAAGTCAAAGCTCGCCAAATGCAGGTAGCGACCAGTAAATATCCTCCCCACCCTGTATTCAGGTCATAACGCATTTACTGTTCTCTTTCTCTCTCTCTCCCCCTTCCTTTTTTCTCTCATCCCCGCTGTAAAAACTCGGGCAAATAACGACCGAACAACCGACTGGTGCAGCCAAAGTAGTCATAAAATTTTTTATCCATCGAAACACAGGGCTAAAATAATCGAGAAAATAATTCAATAAAGACGCTTTTTTACTCTTTTAATTTCACAAAGTCTCGCGTGTCGTCAAGTCGTTGTCGCCCCAATCACCAGCAATCCACGCCAAGTTTAGTGATAAATTTTCGTAGTTGACGCTTATATTATAGCATAAATACGAAAGTTTCCTACCACACTTTGTTTTTGATAGTTTATATCATACGTATCTTATAGCACATGACAAAGATTGAGCACAAGCTACAGCTTCCTGTACCAATAGATTGTTTAAACTTTCTTTATTATCGTCACATTATGTTAAGCAGCTAGTATTTTAGCTATTTTATAAGTTGGCTTTTTTAATTGATTTATGTAATGAAACTTTGATCTACTCTCTCCTCGGCATTTGCTTAGGTAGGTTTTAACTTTTAACGGAAAAAATTTTAATAAGACAATTTTGGATTCTTTTGAAAATTTGAATTTCAGTTTAATTATTACCTACTTTACTTTAGTCAATACAGCTGTACCCAGTATCTTTTCTTGAAGTAGGTTATCTGATTTTTTTTTTTTTGATATTCTATGTTACCCAAAGTTGCAATTCCCAACATCTTTCATTGATACTGAAATTTACTTAAGGCCTCCACAAGAATAAATGTTTCAAGTCGTAAGAACTTATTCCACCATGGTAAGAACCCTTCGCCTTCGGAAGCTTACGGCAGCTTAAAGTTGCTTAAGCAGCGATTTAGCTAACCTCAGCGTACTCTGATTAGCATATTTTTCAAAATCGACTCTGATTGACATCTACTTACGTAAAATAAAAATGTTCATTTTTTTTGTGGGGGAGACATTCTTTAATCGCTATTTTTGAGTTTTTATCAGACTAACGCAGTAAGGTTAGCTTTAAGGTTACGTTAATCTGTTTTAAAGCTTGCTTTAAACTTCTTACGGCTCAAGACATTTATTCATGAAGCTTTTACACGAAACCAAAGCTTTGCGAACTCATTTCCAGGCTTAAACTGATATTTATTTACAGTTTTAAAAAACTTTTTGCTATGTTTGTGCGGACTGCGGAAATGATCTGTGTTTACTATTCACTAGCTGCATACTTGATACGAGACAGACTTAGGCCTGGGCGATATTTATCGGTATATCGGAATATCGATATTAACAGCTTACGATCTAGTCAGTATCGACTAGTTACTTTATAATAAAAGAAAGAGTGATTAAATGTGGCTATAAATTTGTATCAACTTAAAAACTTGGGTGGTTCAATCATGATTGAATAATGAATATTATCATGACATACGCCCTCGTCGATAATTCTGCAGGTCGCTTGCTTTTCGACTACTAGAATTCTCAAAGAATGTATAGTTTTATAATCATTTACTTGAAGGTTCCAGTGGGTATCCTAACCTGCTAAAGGTGAAGAAGAAGAAGGAAATTAGCAATTTTGACTAATTTTCGTTTCCCATAACGTGTTTCAGAAAATCGATTGCAAAAAACTTTAACCTTTTATTTCGTCACTAAGGGCTCAACCATTTTGACTCAATCAGTCACTTATCTCTCATTTGGGTGTACAAGTATCAGGGCTCGGAATGATATACGCAAATCATATCAAAATCTACCTTAGTTTCGATTCATGGAATAAAAAATCAGTGTAATCGTGTGAAAATGTAATAATAGCAAACTTCCAGTGCGATGAAGAAGTTATTATCAATTTTAGAGAAGTACCACTTTATTCATTCGAAGTATACTGTTTGTTCAATTGACTTTATTTCACTACCACTTACGTGAGTGTAATGTACCTTCTTAATCGCATAAATTGTTGCACAGAATAAAAAATATGTTTCAAAGATGACCGCAAAATTGATATACGCTATAAAGTTATGGTAAGTGCAAAAAAAATCCAACTGTTTTTCAATAAACTTTATTTTAAGAATGCGTTTCAAAATTATTCACTTGAGCAAAAAAAAAAAAAATAATAATAATAATAATAATAATAGCAGAATAGCTGCTTGTTGTTTGTTGTGCTGTAAAATTGTTTATTGTACGATCATGGAAGGCTATTAAAATTTAGAACTCTGTCGTCTTGAGTAAAGTCGGCTACTGCGTAGAAAGGTACGTGCTGTTTACATTATGATCAAACATGGATCAGCTGAACTTGTCTTTTTTTTTCAAAAGTTTTTAAATTGCTTTTAAATCTGGTTTTTAATTTGTTAGATGATTCACTTTTTTCCTCTAACTAAATGATCTTTTAATGGGTCACCATGAATTTTTCATCAGTAGAATATTTTTCTGGTTTTTTATCAAATTATTTTTTTAGTAAGAAATAATAATACTTATCGGACATTAACCCATTGAAACTGCATCCAGCTAGATTAATTCTTAGATTTAATTTTTTTGATATAGTTTTAGCATCTGACTAAACTTTTTTCGAAAGATATTGAAAATTTGAATAATAAACTATAAATTTAGTGACACTGTAAACTGGAACAACAGTTTAAATAATAGTTTCGAATTCTCATCATAAACCACTGATGTGATTTTATAATTTTTTTCAAGAGGTTTATTATTTTGCGGAAAAATATTGTCATTTTTTAAAATAAAATTGAATAGTAATAAGTAATATAAATAATAATAAAACCACTATCTATAATTTGGAATCTGGTACTGTTACTCTTCGAGTTTCGTATAATGACTTTACGCATAATTAGCGCAATAGAAATTCGTCATTATGCCAAATTTTCTTGAAGTAAAATTTTCAGTCTGGTCAGAAAATTCTTTTTTACTCGCATGATTTTTCGATTCATTAAGCTAAGAAACTCTTTATAATTGTTTAAGATGTCATTTTTTTTTAAATTAAGTTTGAGTTTTTTCAACTTTTGTAAGGATTCTTTTATTATAGGGAAAATAGTGGTATAAATGGCGCTGCAGGTTTTGTGATAAAAACTAAGATTTGCGTTTTATTTAATTAACTCATTATAGTATTTATTTGAACATGTTTGATTATGGGGGCGTTCGATTATATACGGGCGTGTGTTACTGGACGGTGCCCGCAGGCTTTTTCGGGCTCTAATCAATTTTAGGTGCTTTACAAGTGTTGTTTTTCCCTTTATAAAAGAGAGCTATCACCATCTTGCGTAAGATTTTTATTCGTGAGCTGATTGGTGAAGAAGTTTTTAAAATATTCGAAAAGTACATTTTGAGGTTACTCTTATTGTTTTTTCCTATGCGCGCTTGAAGCGCGCTCAGAAGAGCTAGTTTGAACAAATGACAGCAAGTTCAGTCATAAACTGTGTTGCCGCGTTCTAACCTCAACGCCTGGCACCTTGGTCGTTTTCATTTTTGAGTAAGTTTTTCGACGATCCGATAGACGGCGACTGTAAAACAAACCAAACTTCGGAAAACAGACCAAATAACGGAAAATATTTGGTCTGCAAAAAAGACCATACATACACCTGTTATTTAGTCAGAAAACAGCACGAATAAAGCACCGATAATTGGTTGGTGACCGAAAAATCAATTAAAAAAGAGATATTGCTTTTGCAAAGAAACACTAATGATATATTACTCAACTAGTGTGGTAGGTTATACTTTGCCATCGAGAGTTTTGTTTGTTGCATGAGGCCTGGGTGAGTGCAGAAATTAAACTCGAGATGTGAAAGTGTAACCTATCACATTAGTTAAGTATCATATTTTACTCCATAGGGACATGTACTTGGGTACTTTGAGAAAAAAAAAAAAAATAATAATAAAGAGATGCATTGTTCTACATTCGAACGTAGCCACTGATGCATCAAAAAACGGGAGGGGAGGAGACGTGATTTTAGGACCGCGCGGGTCAGCTAAGCAGCATCGTAGAAGTTATTAAAATTTTATGGTTTTTCGAACTCAAACTAGGGGGGCGGTAAATTACCTTTTACCGTCCGCTAATGAAAATATTTTGGGGGAATGGAGCTCGGCTACGCTGCGCTTCGCCTCGTGCAGCACATAAAAACTCGAGACGGCCAGTAGAACTTCTTACTCATGTTAGGTACCATATTTTTTTCAATAGGGCATGTATTAGGGTACTTTGAGAAAAACAGAGGATTCTAAGAATGCAACGCCTACATTATCAAGTGGAAACAAGAGCTAGGAATCATCAAATTTTTATGGGTTTTTTTAACGACTCGCACTTGACACTATCGTACCCAAATTACTCGACGGCCTTTTTTACTTTCCCATCTTGCGCGGAGAAAAATATACAAGGTCATCGAGCTGAAAAACTCAACGCCATTGTACAACTTGTCCCATCGTTTTCTCAATCGAAAAGTACCCTAATACATGCTCCTATTGAAAAATGGTATATTACCCAACGTGAGTGAGAAGTTCTACATGGCCGTCGAGAATTTGCATAACATAAAATTCGAGAGGGCTAATAGAACTTCTCACTCACGTTAGGTACCATATTTTTTTCAATTGGACCATGTATTTGGGTACTTTGAGAATCCATAAAAATTGTTATAACAAATAAATTTAAAAATATTTTTGTTTTTTATTACATACGATGATTACATTTGTTAATAAATTGTTTTTTTTTTTAGAATTACACACATAAAAAAAATAAAAATTATATAATTTTATTTTCATTTTAATTTTTAGAATATTTCAACTTCGTTAATAGGAAAAACTGGTGACGTCTTTTTACGATCGTCGAACAGGTCCATCGGCGAAAACGCTTCGAATTTCAAAAATAGGGGACTCGTTCATGACGTCATAATGGCGCCTACTGTAAAGCAAGTGTAAAGACTAAGAAAAACTTTGGTTGCAGGTCGTTAAATTTTTATGGGTTTTTTTAATGGCTTCAAAAATTTGCTTCTAACACGCACTTGGCGTACATGTGGCTGAGGTAGATCGACGGCCTTTTTTTCCGTGGAGAAAAGCATACAAGGCCGTCGAGCTGGAATACTCAACGGCATTGTACAACTTGTCCCATCGTTTTCTCAATCGAAAAGTACCCTAATACATGGTCCAATTGAAAAAAAATATTTACTACACTGGGTACTTTCTCAAAGTACCCAATTACATCTCCCAGTGGAGTAAAATATGATACTTAACTAATGTGATAGGTTACACTTTGACTCGGCTACGCCTCGTGCAACAAACAAAACTCTCGATGGCAAAGTATAACCTACCACACTAGTTGAGTAATGTATCATTTCCGATAGATAACTCAAAAAATAATGGGGTACCGGTTCTTGTATTCTTTACGAACGTGCGTCAAGTATGAACCCTAAAGTAGACTAGAATAAATATTATTTTTCACATGGATACACGTGATTCAGCAGCTCTTATTTGTGCTCACGTAGTTTTCGAGCTTATCAGTATTCATTTTATAAACTTTTTTTCTGAAAACAGTCAATAATTACGGGTAAAGTACGAATTTGTATTGAACTAAATAAAAATAAAGAATTTAGCAAACAGTTAATGCAATGGCAAGGAGTTATGACGTGTGGAACGCCGATCTTGACGAAACTTGGGGGATTGGTTTTTGTGCCAAATGATGAACCAAATCACCGATGTCTCTTGCCAATGGGCCTCATACAAAGGTTTACTCTATAGCCACAAGGGCATTTACCTCATTATTGGAAAAAAAGGTAATCTAGCTTATTTTACAATAATTCCTATTCAATGCTCTTAGAGAATTATTCTTTTTTGGATGTTTCATACATTTTTTGGGAAAAAATTTGTAGGCCTTACTTTTATAAAATTGAACATGAAAAGTTGAGATTTTCAAAAGCTTATTTTTGGGGTTTTTAAAAATCTCAATTTCTCATAGTCAATTTAATCTGTACCATTAAAAAAACTGAAAATTGAAAAATAGTTAAACCAGTGAGATTTAAACGATGATGTTCGCACATTATTGTTTTTTGTTTAGACGGCTGACACCTTGGAAATGTTATACAATTTTTCAGTGGTTTTTAGAGTTTTTATAGTGTAGTTTTTATAGTTTACTGATATGTATACTTTTTGTATTTTTCTTGAAACTCGTTTATGTGAACTTGACAGGTTTTATGTATGATACATTATATTTTACGTAACTAAGTATCGAGATTTAGTCAACTTCTCTAAGCGTGCTGCAAGTGTGCAGGAGAAAAAACAGCAATCGTAACTTCAAATGAACTTTTCGAATATATTTTGAAAATTTTACCAATATTTTGCTCACGAATAAAAAGTTTACACAAAATGGCGATAGTTACTTTATAAAATAGAAAAGAAGATAGGAGATCACATATACTGCAGTTACTTGAGCTTTCTACGATCAACTTCAAACTTATTAATTTTTGAAAATTATTAATTAAGACCGGCGATTTTAGTGAAAATGACTGTGAAAAATCGTAAACATGACAGCGCGAGCAGGATCTTGACAGAATATAATATTTTAGAACGAAATTAACAGCTAAAAAGTAAAATTTATACCGTCAATTCAACGTGTTATTTTGACTTAGAATCACGAGAGAAAATGACATGTAATTTTACATCAGCTAAACTCTGATATTTGTTATAATTCTGATTATAAATAGACTCCCAGCATCTAGATCTTAAACCAAAGCTTAAGCGAATACCTATTTTTTTATCATGCGGATGAAAATTTGAAGTTGCTAAACAGTTCTTTTTGTTTCATGGTGTATACATAAAGTTTTTCTAAAACTACTTAGAGTATAAAATGTGAAATTAATTAAAGTTTGAATATGCTTTGAAAAACCATAGAATTAAAAAATTTTACAGAGCAACATAAAGCAGTAGCTTATATTATTAACCTGTCGGTTGAACTAAAATATGTCTAAAAACTCACTATTAAAAAAGTAAAAAATAACGGCAGGTTGTGTTTTTTCAATTGAGAAATGTTGTACCAGAATTAAAATTCAGTTAAGATAAACATTAAGAAAAAGACATAAAAGAAAAAATATTCACGCCATTTAGTAAAATTATATATATTATTCTAATGCTTCTAATATTTTCTTTAAAATGAACACTTGAAACTAGTAAATATCTCGGAGTAGAGAGCAGAAGGCTTTGTCTATTTCAAGCTGCGCACTGGGCCAAAATTGATTAAAGTATGTTTATGAATTTGTTTTAGTTATTCAAGTGTTATCTTGCCTTTCGACAAAGGCCGTTGCTATTTGTTACCTAGATTCAAAAAAAAACGCTCTTTTTGTGTCAAAAATACGTCAAAAAATTTATAATTTCTATTGCACTAGAAATTTACCAAGGTTCTCATGAAAATAATTGCTCCAAATTGTTTATAAAATTGTCTTCTCTTACTAAAAATGAAAAGAGCACCTCATTCAAGTCTGATATTGCCTTCTGACAAAAGCTTTCGAATGCCGAAATGAAATAAACATTAAGCAATGTTAGTTGGTTTCTACTGGTAAAGATCATATGAATTTTCAGTAATTGTCTAAAATTTTGGTTCAATTGATTTATCATTTTGTTCGATTAGTATTGTTCATTTTTCAAAACCTCTTAAAGTGGAGAGCCATTGTTTATGGCAGTAGTCCAAAATTATTGAATAAACTTTATGTTTTAACTAATTAAGATTGATTTTCTCTAGCGACAAAAGTTTGCAAATGCTGAAGTTTAATAACCGTACTGCTAATTAAAACGTGTAAAACGGTGTGTAATTACACCAAATTACACGTGTTCTTTTGGTCCATTTTACACGTACATTTTGGCTTTTCTGATACGTGTAATTACATGTATGATTACACGAGTAATAACGCTTGCTCTGAAGTTCAGTGATTTTTACACTTTATAAAAAATAAATAAATTAACATAATGGCCCATAAAAGATTATATATTTCATTAACAGATCAAAAATTTGTAAAAATGCAATGGTTGATTAAAAAGAGAGCATAATAAATAATTCCGTCATAGTTAAAAAATTTAGTGGAGTTAAATCATTGATTAAATGTTAAGATTTCACATATTTATTTATTTATTTTATTTTTATTTATTTTTTTTTAAGTCAACTAGGAGGGGAAATCTTCAGAAAGACACCCATGGGGGAGGTTCTTAGGTAGTGTTGGATTTTTACTGACTCAAATCATAGGGTTACCAGCCGATGTGGCTTTACACCACTGTTGGTTACCGGACATTTTTTCGCATCTATTTTTTCGCTGATCTTTTTTTCTTCGCACGTTTACGTTTCGCATTACGTTTCGCATAATACTTAAAAAAAAAAATTTTCTACAATCGATTTTTGCTTTAATTTTTTGCTCACTTCATATTTATTGTAAGTGCATTTTCACAAATAAATATTCTGAGCAAGATTGTGGAGGTACTCCACTTCAGTGTTGTCTTCAGCGTGTTCCTTGTACGTTCCTACGACTCGTTGCAAACGCCTCTGTACGTCTAGCCACTTCTTTTGCGGAGCTGCATTCACCTGCATTGATGCAAACAATTAGTGTTGTTTTTTAAAAATATTTAGTTCGTTTTTAATTATAAGTATTCACTATTTTTCCGGCACTTAATTCTGCGATCATGCTCTCAGAATGCGCCTGCTCTTTCTGAAACTCGGTTAGGGCAGAGTACAGATCAGGATGAACTTTGCCGACAACGATGTTAAAGCGGTTTTGCCAACCTTCGCTTAAGTTGTTAGTTTTCTGCTGACCAGCCACTGCTGCATCGAATTGGTTCCAGATAGCTGCGTACCGAGGAGATACGGCCTTCCTCTTACCTCGTGTCGGTCGACCGTTTACATATGTTTCGCGAAAGTACTGCATGACTGGCAGTAAATCTTCATCGATCTCGTCCTGCAAAAGTCGAAAAACTCGAGAAACTTCATCTGTAGGAACGAAGGCTAGTGCAGCCATCATGTGGGCTTGCACACGAATAGTTTCGTCGTCGGGATCATTGTACTGCGTCTGAAGACCACTGGCCCGAATGTGTCGGTACACCGCCTGCTTCAGGTGGAAAAAGCAGCAGGAAAGTGGGGATTCCGGGTACACCTCAGCACAGGCGTTCAAAATACCTTTCTCAAAATCAGTCATGATTCGTTGAGGTGCAAAATTTCTAATGTGGTACTTCTCAGCCGCAGTTTGAACTGCCTGAAGTACAGCTATATGTTGAGCTTGCTCCTTGTGCGATAAAAGCGCGTAGACAAAGGGAATCGGAACAATTTCTTGATCATCGGCATTACGTAATCTCTCGCGGGTCCCCAAAATTGTAAAAACTTGAGTAAATATTGTAGGTGACACCTGAATTTTGCATAAAGCCACCTGTACTTTCAAAAAATTCATTTTAAATTAGCAATGACTTACTTTAAACGTTCCATCTTGATACCAAGTTCGACTTTTATTCAATAATTGAAGATAACGTTGAGTGGCGAATACTATTACGCGTCTGCCATCTGACGTTCCGGAGTCAAAAATCATAAATTTTTCGTCCGCGAGGGTTTGTTGATAACGACGGGGGAGAATATCGATTTCATCTAAGGAGTTGGGATTCGGTGGTAGGTTCTTGTGATGATGCCTTCTGAGAGATTTGCTCAAATTTTCTCTTGAGGGTGATTGACACAGAACCCCTGCATGAAGTCATAATTTAAATTTTTAAGACACCAAAAATTCATATCATTGCTTCACCTTGAGAAACACAACCCAACTCAGGTCGAAGTAATTGCGCAGGGGGTTGCTCAGGATGTTCTTCGGCTTTTCTCTTCAGGTTAACCTTAATCTTTTCGGCTGCACATTTATTGAAACTTGGGGGATGCCAGTGTTCGGATTTGTCGGGCCCTTTAAACACTATAATTTGTTCGCCAAATCTTGGAACGTTTGTAATCGCACGGGCTTTGCATTCCTTCTGCCGTTCTCTTCAACAGACCCAATGCCGGCGATTTTGACCAACAAATTTGGAGTGATAATATAAGAAACCATTGAGAAAAAGTGTGTTACCGTCTATTTCTAGCATTTTTTACTTTGAATTTCTGATTTTTAAAATATACGTGAAATTAAATTTTGGATACTATAATTTCGAGTTCTGGAGGTTCTGACGCGGCTACTACTATGGCAACGCCAGTTCCAATATTCTAATTGAAATGACGACTCTACTATTCTCAAATGCGAAACACTTGTTCTGCGAAAAATTGATCATGCAAAAAATTGACCATGCGAAAATATTAAAAGCGAAAAATTGGATGCGAAAAAATAACCAGCGAAAGATTGGATGCGAAAAAATGACCCCCAATCACCACTGTTATTTGAAGGAAGGATGGCCTCACTCCAAAGGTGGGGGGAGGGGGGGGCTGGGCGCCGAAAATCCGAGGTAGGAGAATACGAAATAAACGACGGAGTTGTTGAAAAGATGAAAGGAATGCTCGAGTGAGCAGAGTAAAAATACTAAAAATACCCCTTTTGGGGGTAGTTGTAAGAGGTGTTTCCGTGATGGAGCGGTAGGTGATTTTTAAAAATACCAAGAGAGAGGATCACCACCCTCAATTAGCTTATGACGGGAACGGACTTCATCGCACCACCCAAGAAAAAATCCGGATGAATTTTTTCCGAGAGGGGGAATCGAACCCGCTATCCTTTGGTCGAAGTTGTATCGGCTGACTAGGTCATCTAGCCGACTGTTCCAACATTGGAAACCGTCGCCTGAGCTTTAGAAATTCGGAAAATGCAATTTGATGTTAAAATTATTGATTTTTCTCCTATGCATGCTGGCAGCGTGCTTAGAGGAGCTGGTAATACTAAAAAATGAAAAAAATTATTTCTAGGAATCTAAATCGTACATAGTCAAGCACACAAAAATTTTATCTGAAAATATTTTTTCCTTAAAATTTAAGAATAAATAAAGAAAATGCAAGGTCCCAGGCTTAAATCACGAATTCATTGAAAATTAACTAAAAAATCATAAAAGTGATGAAAATCATAAAAGCTCATGGGTAACTGGTACAAAGAAGCGTTGGCGCAAATTATTTTGTGAAAGAAAATGATCCCTATAGTTTGATGAAAATCCGTTTCCTAAAGGACAGATCATCCGTTCACGATCCCCCCCCCCCCTCCCCCACCGATCAATACCCAGCATAAATATTACCCCGATAATCATTCCCTCGGACTTATTTATCCTCCGACAATTATTCCCCCGGCTAGTTCACCCCATGGACCCGAAAAAAATAATTCTCGTTTTTTACATAACAATTTATTTAAGTGTTTTCTTGTTGTGAATGAACTACTAACAGCTTCTACATACGCGTTGATAGTGTAATTTTCAAAATTCAAAACTATTCCGTGAAGCCTCGCTTGAGCTGCAAGCCAGTTGTTCTTTGGGGCAACCTTCACTCTTCTGCCTAAAGAGAGCTCAACGATCGCTATCTCCGTGTCCATCTGCTCTTTCATGAATTTTTTTACGCACGAAAAAATGTCAGTGTGGTTATTTGACATCAGGAAGCAAAATCTATCATGCCACCCTCGGAGACATTATTTGTCCTCGCCTGGTTTTCAATTGTGGCATCATAATGATTCCAAATCCATAGAGGGTAGCTCGGGGATAACGCTTTTTGTCTCCTTCTCGCCGGTTTATCATTCACGTAGGTGACATCACAATACTCGACAAACTGCTTCATTTGCTAGGGGGCAATATTTTTAAGTATGCAAAGTAGCACTCAAGCTTGCAGCCCTTCCGCTTGAATGTGCCGGTACAGACTTCGGCCAAGATGAAAGAAGCATGTCGCTCATCACTTCCTTTGGTTTACAATTATTAATTTGGTCAGAAAATAAAACAATTAAGCCAGCGATATTTCTTTTTTGTAGTATAAATTGATCTTAACTTTTTATTATTAATTATATTTATTTTCATGCTTTTTTTTAACTAACAAAGTTTCGATGTCATCGACGTCGTATGTCCAAATCTGCCAAGCACTATAATTTTGAGCCTACGAGACTTAGAGGTCTGAAATTTTACAGACGGTATAAGACTGGATGTTGATAGACTGATACATTAATCTGTAGTCTTGGACGTCCAGGTCACCGATGCCGGGGGTAACTGGGGATCTTCTCCGAGGAATCGGATCTAATTCTTCGGATGTGATTTTCGGATGTGGATTTTTAATGAGTACGTCAAAATTTAGTACTTTTGAAATAAAAGCATGTTAAAAAATCATTATTATTATTTTTTTGTTATAATTGACTTACAACTGATTGGTTTCAAAAAATTTCAAATATATTCATTTTTCTGTGTGTATACCAATTTTTTCTAAAATAATCATTTTTACTGCTCCTTTGGCAAAATACTCTTAGCTCTTAACGTAAAGGTTTATGTATTTTTTACGAGGGTTTTTTCATTATTTCAGTTCGGACGTAATTTTCACAATAAAAAAATGAATTTTGTATAAATTACTTTATAAAATACACTTAAATGTTGAACGATAAAAATTTAATGAATTATTTATATTCTGGAATAATTTTTAGTAAATCATTCAATTTTTTTGGGTTTGAATTACTGTCTCAGACGTTTTGTACTTACTTTATAGTACACGACGAACTCACAATATATCTGTGCAATAATACAGAATTTCTAGTTATGAGTTAAAATTCTAGTGAAGTGATATTCATTTTTAATCTTACTGATTAAGCATATCGTCATCTATTGAATTCTTCATTAATTTTTTATTGAAAAAGGACTTTAGCGTCAAAACTCCATTTTGAGTGTAACATTCTAACTAACTCTCAACTTTGGTGTTAGCACTAAACCTTTTGGTTGTAAACTCACAACTGTGGGTGTTGACACCCAAAAGTTAAGTGTTAACAGTTAACCTATTGGGTGTAAACTTTCACGGTGGGTGTCAACAGTTAAGAGTTGAGTGTCAATACTTAACTTTGGTGGGGGGGGGGGGGGGGGGGGGCTCAAGTGCAGACTGGGTAATGTGCAGACGACCCATTATCAGAATATTTATAACAAAAAAGCAAATACTAGACTAGTAATATTTTTATCGAATTTTCAAAAATAAAAGAAAATGTTTTATAAAATAGTTATAAGAAGTTGATATAGAAGCACAGAAAACGCCGGCAGCCAAATGGAAGGCTATACGCAAAGCCGGCGTGATGGCGCCAGACGACCCATCACCATTGACCAAGTTTTCTGCTGACACCCTTAATTCTTACTACGCTTTAGTCACCCAATCCGCCTCACCCCTCACAAATACTGACATACTCGAGACCCTTGCAATTCCACTTGCAAAGGCAAACCCATCTTCGACTTTCATCCAGTCACGCAGGAAACCCTTGTCTCCCTCTTCAAATCTGACTCGAAAGGAATGGGCTACGATGGCATGTCATCCACTATGCTCAAGATGGCGCTCAAACCACTACTTCCACAGCTCACGAGCATAATGAACACGTCGTTGGAACATGGCATCTTCCCTACAAACTGGAAACTGGCATCCATAACTCCACTGGCGAAAAACAACAATCCACAATTGCTTTCGGATACTCGACCTATCTCCCAACTTCTACAATTTTCTATGCTCCTTGGACGCGTGATGCACGCCCAGCTGTTACAGTTTCTCTCCGCGAACGACCTGTTAAACGAGTACCAATCCGCGTATAGGAAACACCACTCTACACATACCACTCTGTTACGCCTGCTGGAGGACGTCAGAAACTCCATGGACAAGGGCCAACTCACAGCTGTCATTTCATTTGACTTTAGCAAGGCTTTTGATACAATATCACATGTAAAACTCCTTCGCAAACTCAGAAAAATGGGCTGCGCAGACAGGGTCATCTGCTGGCTTTCAAGCTACCTCAAGGGCAGAAAGCAAGCTGTTTGCAAGCTCGATGGCTCCTACACGGAATGGATTGACATACTTTCCGGTGTCCCACAGGGAAGTTCCGTTGGCCCCATACTTTTTTCGGTTTTCATAAACGATCTACCCTCATGCCTTTTACTCGCCCTTTATGATATCTTCGCTGATGACACCGAAATTCACCTGAGTGCGACCATCGAGAAGCTCAATTTTATGCTCAGTCAACTATTCAGGGATGCGCATGCCTTTTTAACATGGGCGCGCGATAACGATTTGAGGTTGAATGCAGGGAAGACAAGAGTCATGATCGTCGGCGACCACTCCTACATAAGCAAGCTCCAACTTCATGAGCTACCCCAGCTTGAACTTGATGGAGTCGTAGTTCCCTACTCAACCTCGATCAAGCTCCTGGGCATACACCTCGAGAACACCCTGAACTGGAGCAAGCAAATAAACATATACTCGAGGAAAGTTCACTACTCGCTCTACACGCTTCGCCGGTTATACAAGGCTCTGTCTCGCGACACGCGTGTCAAACTTGTAGAATCCCTAGTTCTTTCTCTCCTCGACTACGGCGCCCCCCTGCTGACATCGCTGAGGCAGACCGATGTTGACAGATTGCACGTCCTGCACAACACTTGTGTCAGACTCGCTTATGGAGGGATTCCTCGGAATGCACCCGTCACCCCCTACAGGTTAGCCCTGGGTTGGCTGTCAGCCGCATCACGGAGAACGTACCTGACAATTACCCTGGCTGCAACCGTTCTTATGGTCAGACAACCAGCCTATCTTTTTGAGAAATTCACGCCGGATCCAGGGGAAGTAGCCCTCTGGCGCTCCAAACGTCGTCCACGACCGCCCTTGCTGTACCCCTCACGAAACACCAGGACATATGAGCGTTCGTTCATCTACTACTCCACGGGCGAACTGAACTGTCATGCCCTGCTATTTACTAGCAGCCAAGACATCGACTCCTTCAAGACAGCTTTCAAAAGACTCTTGTTACGTCGTGAATGTGACGAGTGGATTGTACGCTCTCACATCACTGGGTTTACACTTGTTCCCACACCCCTCGCAGGAAAATTGCCGCAGCTATCACACCTCGCTTGAATCATCAAACCTGTTTACTCTAGTTGGCTAAAAATTTACTCTTTCATCTCACTCGCTGCTAATTATCCCCCGCTGGGCATAGGAACCTCACACACACCTTATTATTGAGCTAACACTTTTACACCCCTGCTATGTTACAATCACCGAGAGGTTCCAGTGGATCACCAGCCAGAATATGAACTTAAGTGTCTACAAATCGCATGAACATTTATTGCCCCCTAAGGGAAGGAACATGAGATGGACCTTTGTTACTTGTTACTTTATGCTGAATATTACTGTTACGTTAATTCTATATTATAAATCTGTAATAATGTTAATTCCTTTGTATTTACATTTATATTGATATTATGTACTGTTAACTTTTGTAAAACTCCTACGAGCATGGCAGAGCACAGCTCTATGCTCGGAAATTGAAAATAAAATAAAATAAAATAAAATATAACCGCAAGTAGAACTGAAGAAAACTAATGTGAACAAATGTAAGTTTTGAAATTGTACTTTAGTTATTTTCATTTTCTTTTAATAATTTTCTGAAACTTTAAATCCTATACGTGTAAAATTCGGTAAAAAAATACTACATTGTGATATTTACTTTTCTGTAACAATTAGTCTAATAATGAGACATCTGCACATTACCCAGTCTACACTTGAGACCCCCCTTCCCCTGCCCCCCAAGAGTTGAGTGTCAACATTTAGCTTTGGTGTTAACACTGAACCTATTGGGTGTAAACTCCCAATTGTGGATGTCACCGAAACTTCGGTGTTGACACTCAAAATGTAGTGTTTACACCAAAAGATTGAAAATTCGGTGTTTACACCAAGTTTTTCCATAAGAGTAACCTTTTTAATTATTGAGTCTATTTTATTTCAATGTAGCAACTGTCAACTGACTTTTTTTATTGAATCAATGGAAATGTTCAAAAATGGCTTTGAATAAATGGGAGTAACTGTCATACTTTTTTTTTCGGTGCAGTGATAAAAAATTTACAGATGTAGACATCATCAGTACTCTCTTAATTTATAGGTAAACTGATTGAATATGTTAAGTTTAAATTTGCTTATAAAATTGACTTTCTACAGAAAGAAAAGTAAGAACAAAACAAAAACAAACTCTGTCGATATTTTATGGTAGAGAGGAAGTTGCCAAAGTTGCCATTGGCTAAATTGACCAAAATCTACATCTTAGACAGCTGACATGTCGAGGGTAGTCGAATGCTCGAATCTTCGCTTTCTTGATTTTTTGGACCGAGTCTCAAGGTGAAGTGAGACTGGCCTGGAAGAGAATTCTTGGTGAATAATTATGCAATCTAAGAAACTAAGGAGATGGACACTGAAAAATGGATAAATACTCATAAAAAATTGAAGCGTATCATATCTTATATTAGGTCAAGAGCCTTCACCTATTATCGCTAATCATCAATAGCTAGTGAAAGAGTGACCGCAAAAATAGCCCAAATTTAGCATATTTTTTCAGAAATGTATAGCAAAGTCAATTTCAAGTCTAAATCGATGCGGTTTGTCATAAATTACTTCTCATGAAGTAGCAAAACGTGAAACACATTTATTTCCAGGCTGGGCCTATTTGAAATATTTGTTTTGAGCCTGTTTCCCGTAAATACTTGAGAAACGCATAATCACGGGTATACTAACGAATTTTTTAATCAACTAGGGATGAAAAGTTTTCGCATTTATTTGGTAAAAATCCAACTACTCATTCAAAAGCACAATTTAATACTTCCAAGAAGATGTTATGACGTGTGGAACGCTGGTCTTGATGAAACTATGGGTATCGTTTTCCGATACTAAATGATGAACCAAATGCTTAATATCTCTTGCAAATGGGCCTTATTCAACGGTTTACTTTAGCTAACTACTCTCTTTAATCAAGCTTTAAAGTCAGACCTTGAACGTTATAATAGTATATTATGCAACTATACATATTTTATAGCATTGGTGAGCAGGGCAAATTTTTAAATTTCGATGCGTGCTTAAGATCGAGTACCTGCGCACTAATACTATAAAATATTTATGGTGAGCTTTTAGTGCAATTGAAGTCATTAAGTTTGTGTGTGGCACTTGGTGGGGGTCACATCCAGAGACTCTAATTATTCTGTACAAGAGTTATCACGCTCCATCACAAACTATGGTAGTTTTCTGTATCTCAGGAAAAGCGCTGAGCAACTACTAAGATTGATAGGCTGCAATTTGCGGTTGCACATGCAGCGTTAAGTTTCAGATGCAGTACTCCCACGAATGTCATATTGGGAGAGTCTAAATTGTGCACTATCAACGAGAGAGTTAGGTTTCTTGGAAACTGTCTTATCGCTAAAACTTATGCCAGTCGCAACCTCTCGATCATTAATTGTATAAGGAAATTTGTGCAAGCGGGAAATCATAGTAAAACAACAAAGCGCCGAGTGATAAACTTATGTATTGAGGTTTCTGAAAATTACTCTTACTGAATTGATCCGATTGCGGACATTGGCATAGATTGCCAATCGTTTCAGGGTGCTTGACTTTCACGACTTGTGAATCTTGAAATCTACAAGGGTCTAGCCTTGCTTGATGACCCAAATGGTCTGATTCGTGAGATGTCAGGTGAGAAGGGTACTTTCGCGGTTTTCACTGATGGCAGCAAGCAGTCTGAAGCTGAGCGCGTTAGTGCTGCGGTATATTTGAACGATCTGAGTATTGATGATAAGTTTGAATGGGCAAGCGTTTGTATTTACGGTGGAATATCTTGCCATCAGCAAGACTCTGGATTCCATCCTGGAGAATGGAGGGCGAAACTTTCTCGTTCTCTCGTATTCCCTAAGTGCTTTGCAGAGTTTGGCAGGAGAGCCACTTAATGCGAGGACTAACAGGCACATTCGCTATAATAAATCGAAGTATATTCAGTTAAAGAGTTTTTTTTCGGATAGAACGTTGGATTTTGTTTGGGTACCTGCGCATATAGGATTCTTAGGGAAGGAGAGGGCCGACGAGCTTGTTAACGAGCACGTTGCGAAGCAAGAAAGAGCGAGATTCCTCTTATCAACACAGTTCCTTATACTGATCTTTAACAGAGCTTTCGTGTCAGCTTTCTTGAGAGATCCAATGCCTGTATTGTAAAACAGAGTCGTGAGAGGGGCTCCAAGTATTTTGACTTTTTCCTTGTGTTGAACTCTGTCAGGGCCTAGTACTATAGGGGTAGGATCTCTAGGGATCTTATTGTTACGATAAATAGATGTCGATCCAATCATTATGACCTTGCGTCCTCGCTTGCGAGGAAAAACCTTATAAATGATCCGAGTTGTGCAAGTGGTGATTATAATGAAGACCTTGATCATATTTTGTGGAAATGTGTGTGATTTGAAGTTGAGAGAGTGAGTCTTATTTTTGCTATGTGTAAATTGGGTTACACACCCCCACTTTGTTCTGATATGTTTATTGCTGGTCCTAATATACTAGCAAGTGAAGTGGTCCTTCGTTTTGTTTGAAAGTGTAAACTAAGGATATAGTATGATTTGATTGTATAATCAAATTTTTTTTACATGCTTTTCTTTAACTCACAAAGTTTCTTTCACGGTATGTTCAAAACGGCGAAGCTTTATAACTTTGAGCCTAGTTGACCTAGAGGTCTGAAATTTTGCAGAGGGTCTAGGATCGGATGACAATACATTAATCCGTAGTCATTTTTCGACCTGGACATCCAGGTCGCCAATGACGGGGGTACCTGGGTTACCTGGGGATCATCTCCGAGACTTTGGGCCAAAATCTTCGACGATGACATTGGGGAATATTTTAGAGTATTGAAAAAGGCACTTAGAACCTGGTCGGCCAGGTAGCCGATGACGGGGGTACCTGGGGTACCTGGGGATCATCTCCGAGACTTTGGGCCAAATTCTTCGACGATGACATTGGGGGGTATTTTAGAGTATTGTAAGAGGCACTTAGAACCTGGTCGGCCAGGTCGCCGATGACGGGGGTACCTGGGGTACCTGGGGAACATCTCCGAGACTTTGGGCCAAAATCTTCGACGATGACATTGGGGAATATTTTAGAGTATTGAAAAAGGCACTTAGAACCTGGTCGGCCAGGTAGCCGATGACGGGGGTACCTGGGGTACCTGGGGATCATCTCCGAGACTTTGGGCCAAATTCTTCGACGATGACATTGGGGGGTATTTTAGAGTATTGTAAGAGGCACTTAGAACCTGGTCGGCCAGGTCGCCGATGACGGGGGTACCTGGGGTACCTGGGGAACATCTCCGAGACTTTGGGCCAAAATCTTCGACGATGACATTGGGGAATATTTTAGAGTATTGAAAAAGGCACTTAGAACCTGGTCGGCCAGGTAGCCGATGACGGGGGTACCTGGGGTAGCTGGGGATCATCTCCGAGACTTTGGGCCAAATTCTTCGACGATGACATTGGGGGGTATTTTAGAGTATTGTAAGAGGCACTTAGAACCTGGTCGGCCAGGTCGCCGATGACGGGGGTACCTGGGGTACCTGGGGAACATCTCCGAGACTTTGGGCCAAAATCTTCGACGATGACATTGGGGAATATTTTAGAGTATTGAAAAAGGCACTTAGAACCTGGTCGGCCAGGTAGCCGATGACGGGGGTACCTGGGGTACCTGGGGATCATCTCCGAGACTTTGGGCCCAATTCTTCGACGATGACATTGGGGGGTATTTTAGAGTATTGTAAGAAGCACTTAGAACCGGGTCGGCCAGGTCGCAGATGACAGGGGTACCTGGGGTACCTGGGGAACATCTCCGAGACTTTGGGCCAAAATCTTCGACGATGACATTGGGGAATATTTTAGAGTATTGAAAAAGGCACTTAGAACCTGGTCGGCCAGGTAGCCGATGACGGGGGTACCTGGGGTACCTGGGGATCATCTCCGAGACTTTGGGCCAAATTCTTCGACGATGACATTGGGGGGTATTTTAGAGTATTGTAAGAGGCACTTAGAACCTGGTCGGCCAGGTCGCCGATCACGGGGGTACCTGGGGTACCTGGGGAACATCTCCGAGACTTTGGGCCAAAATCTTCGACGATGACATTGAGGGGTATTTTAGAGTATTGAAAGAGGCACTTAGAACCTGGTCGGCCAGGTAGCCGATGACGGGGGTACCTGGGGTACCTGGGGATCATCTCCGAGACTTTGGGCCAAATTTTTCGACAATAACTTTGGGGAGTATTTAAGAGAATTTAAAGAGGCACTTCGAACTTAAACATCCAGATCGCCGATGACGGGGGCACCTGGGGTACCTGGGCATCATCTCCGGGAATTAGAGTTGAATTTTTCGGAAATGACTTAGTTAAAGAGGTTTTGAGCATGTTATAGAAAAAAAAATGAAAAAAAGGAAAAACAAAATTATAATAATAGTAGTAACAATAATAACAATAACAATAATGATAATAACAATCATTGTCGTAATATTAATAATAATAATAACAATAACAAGAATGATAACAACTACAAAACGTATTAAATAAAAAATCAAGCGTAAAGGAGTAGTATTTTCGATATCCGCTAGATGGCGTATCGTATCCACAAGCGAAGTACCTGACTAAGGATTATGAGATCAGACAATAATTTTTTTTTTTATTAAATATTTTCAATTGAATCCTATTTAATTTTTGAGCACTATTGTTATGGAACCTGTTATTTGTTCAACTCCGAAAGGAACTAAAAGGTGTTGTCCAGTAGTGTGTTTGTTTCTTGGGGAGATTATTCCTCCAAAGGCAACAGATACACCTCTAAATCGCCAACGACCACCCATTGGCTTTGCAGTAGGAAAATCCGGGCGAGAACTCCTGCTGAAATCTGATTTATAGTCAAGTCTTTGAGCATGCGTCAAGAATGGAAAGATGTAGAATTTTTCTTCGTCGACGAGATTTCAATGGTACCATATGAGATGCTTTGTATGATCGACTCAAGATTGAAGCAGCTGAAGAACAACGATAACTATTTTTGAGGAATCAACATTATAGTATTTGGTGATTTGATGCAGCTGCCACCAGTCAGAGGAAGTCAAGTCTTTCAGCAGCCTGATTACATGTTTACAGCTACACACCTTTGGCGTCTATTTTCTCTTGTTGAATCAAAAGAAAATATGAGACAACAAGGCGATCAAACTTTTGTCAATTTATTGAACGCATTGAGAGTCGGAGAAATGACTGCTGAACACATGCAAATTTTGATGGATAAAGTTATAACAAGCACTGATGAAAAATTCTCATTGGAAAATGCAGTCAGGATTTACCCAACCAACGATCAAGTTGACGCCCACAATGAAAAGGTGATTCGACATTACAAGCATAAAAATGTAAAAATGTGGACAATCAAAGCAGATGACAAATTGGTAGATTCTACAAGATCACTAAATGGAAAAACTATTGACTCTGTAATTTCTAAAGATCCAAACAAGACTGGAGGTTTGAGGGAAGAGCTCGTAATTTTCATCGGTGCAGTAGTGATGTTAAGATCGAATATTAATATTTCTTAAGGGCTTGTCAATGGCGCAAGAGGACAAATTGTAGGAATCAAATGGCCGCAGTATGCAAAAGATCAACTCTACCCATAATGTATACCAGCATCAGTTTCCATAGACTACGATAAAGATGGCATTCATGAAATAAAGCCAATCATAATTCAATTCCAGGCAAAGTACAGTTATGGAACTGCAGAACGTAGAATGCTTCCATTAATATTGTCGTGGGCCTCAACAGCACACAAGTTTCAAGGGACAACTGTAGATGTTGCTGTAGTCTACCTTGGTAAAAAAATGTTTGCCAAAGGGCAAGCTTACACCACCCTTAGTAGAGTTAGATCTCTTGATGGACTACTAATAGAAGAACTTGATCCAATTAAACTGACTGGAAAAACACCCTGCAATGACGAAGCTTTAGAAGAAATGGAAAGAATGAGAAATATGTAAGAAAGAATATAAAAGAAGAAAGAAGACAGATTTGGCAGCACTTTATTAAAGGTTAGTTATTTATATATATAAGATGTATTGTTTCAAATAATATTAATTACATTAAAAAAAGAAAATTTTAATCGATAAAATTTAATTTCAGATCTCCGCAGTCATAAAATTGATTGTACTATCATATCAGGTAATTGAAGTACTAAATTATGACTGCTGGAGACGTGGAATAGGCCTACTGGGGATACCACGAAAACAAAAACGCTTCTGCCTGTTTACCTCCTGGGTGAAGTGGAAAAAACAGTTTTTCCAATACTGACACTAAAAAATTTAATTTAAGCAAAGTATTATGTAAACTAAAAAGCTTGATGTGAATTTAAAAAAATAAAAAAAATTTTGAAAATAAAACTTGAAGTTTGATATTTAAAAAACCCTTTTTCTATTTTTTTTTACTCATAAATCACAGAAATAACACTTGGGCTAAAAAGTAGAAAAAAAAAAAAAAAAAAAAAATTTAAGACATGCTTTTCTTTAACTAGTTTTAAACAAACAAAAAAAATGTACTAAAAAGTAAAAAATAAATTTTTTTTCCAAAGAAAGATTTCTGAAATATTTATTTCTTTAAATAAAAAAATAGTTTGAAAGATTAAAAATAGCTTGAGCAAATATAAAATTTGGTTGGGACTCAAAAGAAAAGCATGGGGCATCTGATAAAATACACATATACTTTTATATAATAATAAATACGAAAAAGAGGATTACAAAAAAAACCGAAGTAGATAAAACAATGGGACTTCCCCCGCAAATAACCCAGGGCGTTCCTCCGCAAATAACCCAAGGTCCCCTCTCCCTCCCCCGATAACCCGGGGAGATCCTCCGCAGATAACCCAATAACTCCGGGCGGTCCTCCCCAGAGCACCCCCTCCCTCCCCCGATAACCCGGGGCGATCCTCCGCAGATAACCCGGATGAAACCTACGCCGTACTGCACCTACGCCTTACTACACCCCGCAGCTGCACCGAGCGGCCCACCGCTACTCCCAGCGGCCGTATTATACCAGCCGTATTTTACACCCCAATCCGAGGCAATGTAGGTACTTGCGGCTGCTTGCGGGGATTCACCTTGCTGTGAGCGGGAGCAATAATTTCAACATTTTTTTTGTATAAATTTTTTGTATAAAAAATAATTCGTTAAAATATTTATGAAAAATTATTTAAATATTATTTGATAGAAATTATTTGATGATTCAGGAGGGGTACTTAAATAAAAACAGTTAATTTCAAAAATAACCATTTACTAAAAACTACTCAAGACTATAATACATTATTATTAATTACTTAAAACTATGGCACATAATTACAATTCAATTAAATTTTTTTCTTTTTCTTTAATTTTCTCAAATTTAATCTTTTTTTCATTTTTCTTCTCATAAGTTTTTTGTTCTTCTTGAAGTTTTTGAAAGCTTTTATGTTGCTCATCTTTTTTTTCCATCAGAATAACTTTTGAAACCCGAGGACTTTTCATCTTTCATTCTTTCATAGCCAGAGGAGCTCTGTTCTTGACCCATGATGACTGAGTAATGACCAAAACTGATGTGAATGTTCGTTTTTAAATCCACTCCATGGCTTTTTCGAGAGCTTCGCTTTTATTGATGAATTTTTTCAACTGCTTTACATTTCGGAGAGCGCATCTAAGGTTGTCTCTGTGATACTCGCATACGGTTTCAATGGTGTCCATCGGTGGGTATGCGTACGCAGCAACATCTTTGACGTTGAATCTAAAGCGCTCCAACCATTTCTTCCGCATTGCTCTGGCAACGTAAATTACTGTGGCCTTTTCCAAAGACTGACGAACTATATCGCCAATCGATCTGTAAGGTTCGTGACCCGATTCCCAACTCAGGCCGTAATAATTACGTTCTAAATTACTATTGATGTCTTTGTAAGTTTTAGTGAGACGACTCAGGGGATACGGTTCTTTGAACAGAAAAACTTTTGGGTCTGTGCCTTCGTTGAGTGAAGTAATAGCCAACTCTTTGATTATATAATCGTGATCTTTTCTGATATCTCGTCCTTGTTTGATAACGCTTCCTGGCTGTACGAAGCCGAGCATGTCCACGGCGTACCGCATCTTGACGATTAATGATGACTACTATGGTTTTTTTTCTTTTATACTAGTTTTTTAACATCCCCACTCACGTTGGTGACATATTGTACGACGAAGATATTGACATGGAGGAGATGCCCAACGTACAACTGATTGGAGGTTTCAATTATGAACAATCTAATGAACCGCCACAGTTAAATAATTTAAATAACATCGCATTAAACGAGCCACCTCAGTTAAATAATTTGATTAATTTTGAACCTGAAAACGATCCTTTAGAAATAGACAGTAATTTTCAACATTACTTTAACCCAAATAATCAAGAAGAAGAACCAAACATGGATATTGGAGAACCAATTCTACCTGATGTAAATAATGAAATAGACATAGAACAAATTCAACTCAATTTGGACATTTTAATGCAAAATATAGCCAATAACCATAATCCAGATGATCAAAATTTAATGCTACAAAATAATTTTCTTTCAAGACTTTCAAAATATTAATGAAATATTTATTGAAAAATCATATGGCCAATTTTTTACAACCTCACATTTACAATTTACCTTTAACCCCACCACCAACACCACCACAACAACCAGATGATCAATTGCAAGGCATGCATGTTAATTTTTTACCAGAAAATTTTGATGACTTTAATAATTTAATAATGAACAATCAAGAATTTGAAGATTTGTTTAATCAAAATATTTAAAATAATTAGTGTCTAATGAGCAATGTATATAAAGAAGAACCATGATGTTTCAATGTATCGGCTTAAGTTCATGGGAGGACAAATTTTTTAATTTGAAAACTATTGATGTTAGAGTTCTTTAAATGAAAAATTCAGCTTTAGTAAGCCATCAAAACCCTCTCAAAAATAGAAAACCAGTCCAGGAGTTTAAATTTTTCATTTTCACCAGAAATTCATATATTAAAGTTTTGATACTTAAAAAGTATGAAATTTAAAATAATTTTGTATATATCTCTTTCAAAAATAAAGCAACAGCTTTGAAACTTTGAGAATATTTTTAGAATAATAAAACAAAAGTAAAAATATAAGTTTCATGAAAAAAGAACATAATTTAAAAAAATGAATGTTAAATTTATGTATTCTTAAAAAATAACTCAAAAATTGAATCTTTTTGCTCAAAGTTTATGTAATAAATATAAAAAATGATATACTCTGAGTATTATTGTTTAATTTTTGTAAGGATTTTAAAAAAACAAGTATTCTAACTCATGTATAAATTAAATAACCCTTTATTTACATGCTCTTTAGTTACATGTACTTTTACAAACATTCAGTCATAAAAATCACTTAAACACTGAACTGATCAATTCAACATCAAAGTCTTTTGGAGAGTCTGCATACTCTCTGTCCAATTCATCTCTGTCTATTTCCATGCCAGGTGGGGTAAACACTCTAGCATACCGTCTTTCAATTATAAATTTTCTCAAAGAGTGCACAACTTTTTTCGCACAAATACCATCATCTGACTTGTGGCTATCACATTTTAAGAATGTCGTTTTTAGAAGCTCCTTAATCTTTGGGCAGCCAAACTTGTGCTCAACGTTGATTAAATCTCTGTAAAAAAAAAAATTGTTATTTAAAGTTAAAAAAAATAAATAAATGAATAAATAAATAAATAAAAACTTACACTTCAGGTAGATACTGCTGAATAAAGGTGACTTTTCAAAGGCCCTTGCAGTAGACCTTTTTCGCATTTTTGAGGTTATCTCGAAGAATCTTAATGAAGTCAGTTGATGAAACTGTGCCGGAGTTCCACGGGATCATGTGAATATGATCCTCAACAAATCTATTTGTTTTTTTCTCCTCCTCGTAAAGCAAGTTCCATGGGCACGATGCAGCGAACAGGTAAGTTGCCGGCGAGATGTTACAGTCCACCAGGGGTACGAAGGAGAGCTCCTTACATACCAGGATGTTCCTGCTTCGTTTGAAGCACTGAATATCTAAAACAAACTCCATTTTTAACTTTTGCACCTTTGATCACTTTAATTTATCTAAGTTCAAATAAAACTGATCCGCTTCGTTGATTGACGCATCTTATATACGCTCAAGTGGTGTTTTGGAACATTCAAAGGGAATTTTTTAGAACCGTCGCGATGGTTCTGCGCATCGAAAGTTCGAGAAAGACTCTGGAGCGTATATAAGAACGGTCTGGTTCTCAGAGCGGATCAGTTTCATTTGGACTCTTAAAAAATAAGTGATAAGTGAAAAAAAAAAAATTGTTGTTCGAGAACCTGCCCCGCCGAATTTTCTGGAACCTGCGCAGAACACTCACATTGCATCGACACTTGCGCAGAATACTCACCGTGCATTGACAGCTGCGCAGTACACTCACCGTGCCCTGACACCTGCGCGGAACACTCTCAGTGTATTAAAACGCACCAAAAACTTACACATCCGCGGATAAATGTTTTTTCGTGTGTTTGTAAGAGTGAATAACCAAACGCAATTCGAACTCGCAATAGATTTTCGCGTCGTAAAGTTAATTTTAATCAGTTATTCGATATTTTATTTACTACGTACATCTTTACTAGTGTGAGTGATTAAAAATGGCGAATATTGCAAATCTTGAACGCGCCGCCAATCAGCTGCAGCGATCCATTCGCGAGTACACGTCCACCGCAGAACGATCAGACCTGGAGCTGTGGTTAACCAGTGTTGCGGAGGCTATTGAACAGCTGAAAATATTAATTTCTAACCCCACCAGTCTTTCGAGAGGTGAAAAACAAAGATGTCAGACGTGCATCTCGATGTTTTTATGCATTCGTCAACAACTTCAGAGGTTGTTGCAAAGAACTGGTGGTGAGCTTCGAGAACCTGGTGTACGCCCGCCACTCCCAGAAGAGCCCACTGTTGTCTGGGATGATTTTGAATCTGCTTTCGAAAATCGTCTCAGGTCGGGTGTGATTATCAACCTCGGTCACGTTGGACTCGATCCGTTCATGGATGATGCCAAAAAAGTGTTTAAAGAAAAAGTGGCTGAAATTTTAAATGAACACCCGTCTTTGAAAGTGAACGCGGATTTGGCGGCCGAGTTTAACGTTATCAAAGACAATGAAAGTGTCTCGGAAGTGAAATTTTTCAACACCGTAAATGCCCCCGTTTTTGCTTCAACAGATCTCGATGATTGGTTCGAGACTCACATCAATCAGCTGATTCAAGCCGAATTGGAGTCGTTTGAGCAAAGTGGCAGTGGTTGGACTTTCAATTATGCTTAAGACCTATGATAAACTGCGACGTTTACAACGTCTTGAGAGCGAACTCTTACATTCCGCTACCCCCTCAAGTACGTAACAAAAACGCTTGCATCAATGTAAAAAACGAGCTCGATAATAAGTGTCTTATGTGGGCGATCTTATCGTATTTACACCCGTGTCATGATTCAAACCGTGTAAGCTCTTACCGTGATTACGTAGACAAGTTGAACTTCAAAGGAATTAACTTCCCGGTCGCGTTAAAAGACATTCCTCGGTTCGAGAAACAAAACCCCGTGTCAGTGAATGTTTACATGTTGAAGAAAAAAGGTGGGAAGTTTAGTGTGTCACCGTGTCATCTCACTCAAGAGAAAAAAGCACGACACGTGAACCTGTTGATGGTCGAAGACAGGTACGTCGATGAAGAAGAAGAAGAAGAAGAAGAAGACGAGGAAGAAGACGACAGTCAGCTAGGTGTGTCAAATTTCCACTATGTTTGAATAAAAAACATTTCGAGGTTGATCAGAACAGAGCGAACCAATCATCATGGAAGTATTTACGTGTGTGACTCTTGCATGAACTATTTTCACGATGAGGCTCGTCTCAAGGCTCATGAAGAGTTGTGTTCTAAAGTGAGCAAAGTGCGTGTCAATTTACCTACGAAAAAGGAAGATAAAATTTGCAAATTCAAGGACTTTAACAGCAAAGAACGAGTTCCTTTTATTGTGTACGCAGACTTTTAGACTTTACTCTTGCCAGTAGAAGACGATCCTAAAGTGAAACAGGTGCATCAGACTCACAGTGTTGGCTTCTGCCTCTGCTGTAGCTTCGATCCAAAGCTCTCGAGGTACGAGTCCTACAGGCAAACCGATGAAGCCGGCCAGACTCCAGTAGAGTGGTTCATCGACAAGCTCGTTGAAATAAAAGATCTTGTGGAGGATGTGTACAAAGACATCAAGCCCATGGAGCTGACCATGCAGCAGGAGTAAAACTTCTGGTGTATCAAAAAATGTCACATTTGCGGGAAGGACTTAAACATGGATCGCGTGCGAGATCACTGTCATCTGACTGGCAGGTAAGTACCATGACCTTTATTCTTTAATTTTATATGCTTAAACGATTGATTTTGTCACAGGTATCGCGGCCCATCGCACACCAGGTGCAATGTCCAGTATCAGAACTCCAGGACCGTCCCCGTGGCGTTCCACAACCTCTCCTACGATCTCCACTTCTTAATCAAGGAGCTCGCGACCACGAAGAAGATGAAGGGTAAGGTTTCGCTTATTCCTGAGAATGAGAACAAGGAGAAGTACATCTCGTTCACCAAGAAGATCTAGGGGAGCAAGATCAACTTCAGGTTCATCGATTCCTTCCGCTTTCTTCCAACGTCTCTCGATAAACTGGCCTCGTACCTCGAAGACAGCCAGAAGAAAATCCTTGTCGACGAGTTCAAAAACGAGTACACCGACGACCAAATTAGTTTGCTGATGTGCAAGGGCGTATACCCCTACGACTTCACCAACTCTTTTGAGTCTCTTCGAGTCACCCAACTGCCACCCAAGGATGACTTCTACAACCAGCTCAATGATTCGGAGATCTCAAAAGAAGAGTACGAGCACGCTGAGAAGGTTTGGAAGGCTTTCAAGGTGCCAACGCTCGGAGAGTACTCTGACATCTACCTGAAAACGGATGTACTTCTCCTGGCCTGCGTCTTTGAAAACTTCAGGTCTACATGCATGGAGGCATACTTTTTGGATCCTGCACACTACGGAACAACTCCTGGGTTCCCATGGTCTGCCATGTCGAAAGAGACAAAGGTCGAGCTCGAAGTCATCTCCGACATCGACATGCTCATGTTTGTCGAGAGGGGTATCAGAGGCGGTGCCAGTCAGAGCTCCCACCGGTACGCCAAGGCCAACAACCGGTACATGGAAAATTTTGACTCCACTAAGGAGGAGAACTTCCTCATTTATCTGGACGCAAACAATCTCTACGAGTGAGTTTCTACTTTATTTTTATTAATTTTTCATTACCTAACGAAATATTTTCTTTCCAGTTGGAGTATGAGCCAGCCGCTCCCAAAAGACGGGTTCAGTTGGGTTAAAGACGTCAACAAACCGGACTTTTGGAACGTTCCAGACGACAACGCCGTGGGCTACCTGGTTGAGGTCGATCTACACATTTCCAAAGAGCATCACGAGAAGTTTGGCGATCTTCCGTTTTGTCCGGAGCATGGTATACCACCTGGATCGAAGCAAAAAAAACTGCTAACCACTCTTTCCGACAAACAACGTTACATGATACACTATCGTGCGCTTAAGCAGGCTGTCAAGCATGGGGTTGTTATCAAAAAGATCCACCGGGCTTTGCAGTTCAACCAGGAGGCGTGGTTAAAACCCTACATCGATCTCAACACGCAAAAACGAAAAGACGCCAAGAACGAGTTTGAGAAGATTCTTTTCAAGCTCTTTATAAACGCCGTCCATGGTAAATAATAATAACAATAATAATAATAATAATATATTTGTGGTTAAATTAATCTTTTATTTACAGGTAAAACCATTGAGAACGAGCGCAAATACGTTGACGTTATTCTCGTCTACAAATGGAGTGGTAAGTACAGGCCTTCATCGCCAAGCCCAACTGCCACAGTCACTCGATTTTTTCCGATGATTTGGCGGCGATTCAGCTCACGCGTACCGAGGTTGACATCACCAAACCCATCTACGTGGGCATGTCGGTGTTGGACATCTCCAAGTCACACATGTACGACTTTCACTACTCCTTTATGCAGGAAAAGACTGATGGGAGATCCAAGATGCTTTACACAGACACAGACTCCCCAAGAAGGAGAACAGAGAGAGATTCAACACGTCAGCCTACCCCCAGGACAACGTCTACGGGCTTCCAGTCGTCAATGCGAAGGAGATTGGTTTGTTCAAGGACGAATGCAACGGGAGGATCCTCGAGGAGTACATAGCTCTGAGGAGCAAGATGTACGCTCTACGCATCCAGGGACAGGAACCCGTTAAGCAGGCAAAAGGTGTCATAAGTCGCGTTGTTAAAAAGGACATCAATTTCGAGGACTACGAAAACTGCCTTTTTAACAACGTCACCAAGACCATCAAGCAGAAGACCATCCGTTCCCGACTGCACTGAAGTTTTCAGATGACACCACTCCACCAAATGTTTCTGATCATGCGCAGAACAACAGCGCATCGAATATTCTAGAACGTACGCAAAACACCCCACCGAACGTTCCAGACCCTGCGCAGAACAACAGCGCGTCGAATATTCTAGAAGACGATGACGTCATCTTCGATGGAATTTTCGAGAACACCACCAGCAGGGTACTTAAGAAGCGCACCGTGAGCGAAGAGCTCATTACACTCGACAAGAATCTACAGTTAAAACCTCAAAAAGTCAGCGAGCAACCTCCTAGGAAGAAACGTGCAACTGTGCAAGGTAAGCATATCCACTATAAAATATATGCTATAAAATATCCGCTATCCCATACCATATACTCAATATCAACTATTTTTTATGTTACAGAGACTAAATGGATTTCACCAAGGTGAACAGCGTAGGCCGCAGCGACTTCCTTCCGAAGAAGAGTTTGACAGAGTTGAAGGTGGGAGAGCTCTACAAGGTGACAGCGATTCGTCCAGTGAAGACCGTCTACGGGTCACGAGTCGTCATACACATCAACAACGATTTCCAAGTGTTTTTGCCTACCCGTTTTCACTGCTTCTTCGATCAGGAACGCGAACAGCTAGCGAGTCTACAAAGCGAAGTGAATAACGAGAGACTGTACTTGAAGTACTTGGGTAATCGTCGTTTAGAGTTCTCAAACTAAAATGGATTTATCGCACATAAACTGTATTGCTCACAACACGTATTTTCGCGAAGGGCATACGTTGAAAATGCATCCTGATAAAGTGTACAAAGTGATCGCGATTAATCGTCGTAAATCCATGTTTGGATCTATAATTGAAGTGACGCTAGAAGATGATATTGAACTTTATGTACCTTCTTTTAAATTTCAACGTCTTTTTTGAAGACGACAATTTGTTGTACAGTCAGCTAATGGTTGAGATGTGTAATATAAGAGTTAAATATTTAGGTTTAGGTAAATTTAAGTTTATTAATGTAAATAGTAAAGAAATAAATTAGAATACATTTCAAATATCTTTTTTATTTATTTATTTATTAACATACATACATGATTCACAGATTAAAAGAAGTCTTAAATAAAAAGTCAAAGTAAGCTTAGAGCATGCTTACGGTAAGCTTAAAGCTAGCTTAAAGCACGCTTAAAGCAAGCTAAATGTAAGCTTAAATAAAGCTAAAAGTAGCTCAAGTTAACTACAAATCATTTTTATGAATATAACTATTATGACTATCATCAAATTCTAACCACTTGACCAACAGTCTATCACCACGTTTTTTAATTACTTTTTCAACTGAATATACATCTGGACACTCGGTTTTCAACAACTCTTCGGTGTAAAATCCCCCAACCACAGGATAACCTTTATAATCTTTCAAATAGTACATAGGTGGATTACTCTTCTTAACTCTTGTAATTGTGAAAACCTCAACCGACCAGTGGGGGGTGTAGCTTTTTTCAAACAGTCCTTTCAGTTTGCTCACGCGAACTTTATCTCCAACTTTGAATTTAAGAGGCTTAATTAAATTTTTACTTCTACTTAATCTTCGAAGAACTTCGAGAGCGTTTTTTTCGTTGACGTCCTTCGGCTTCATGCCTATAGTTCGATGCTTTCGGTTGTTGTACGCTTAAACTAAATCAGGTAAGATATCCAGCCAATTGTAGCTACCTTGCATACTGAATTTTTTCCACATCTGTTCTTTTAGAGTTCGATTGAAGCGTTCGCATATCGAAGCCTTGAGTCCGCTGTACGTGGAGTACATGTTGATCTTGTACTTTTTCATCAGCTTTTCAAAATCCACATTGTAGAATTCTTTTCCTTTATCCACATGAATATTGCGTGGAGGTGTTATTGTTTCCAAAACAGATCTCATTGCTGCTGTAACGTCTTTTCCAGACCTTCTTTTCAATGGAACAGCCCAAGCGTACTTGGAAAATATATTTATTATAGTGAGCATGTATTTGTAGTTCTCGTTTTCGTCAGCATACGGAATCATCTCCACCAAGTCACACTGCAGCGTGTCGTTGATACCTCTCATTTCAACTTTTCTTCGAGTATAATTACGTCGAGCGGTTTATAGATCTCGTTAACAACTATATGTTTTTTATTCATTTTTTCTCAATTTTACATCTATAATAATTATCAAGATCAGACAGCTCTTTAATTTTGTTGTCGATCTCTGCTCTCAGGGATTGCAGATGGGAATTCAAGGTTTCCAAATTAACTGCGTCGTTCGGTTTTACCGATGAACCTACGTTCGATAACCTCTTGTTTTCGATGTCAAAGTTACCCTCACGAATAAATCTAAAACCGTTACCAGTAGGACCTCTTTTATCTTTTTCTTTATCTCGTCTACGTCCAAACACGTCGACACCCATAATGATACTAACTTGAAACTCTATTGACATCAGTATATATACCCTCCTTCTCTCAGCTCCTCTATGATCAAATGGATTTCGTTCGTGTGACTGAGATTACCTGCGGCTTGTTCCGCAACTAGCAGCCGCAGACGGTCGACCAACTCGTTTGGATCATCCCAGTAGATGTAGTCAAGATGAGAGTTTCGTTGAGCAATTTTGTATCGAGGAATCAAACCTTTACCGAATCTCTTGGGCGTTGATACAAAGTTTTTTCTGTTGAGAATAGCTTTTCTCAAAGCTTTCGAAGGAGTTTTTGGTTTAGGAGTTACAGAGTCCACTCCGAATAGAGGTGCAATGATATTATTATATTTATTGCCGAATCTATGTGTTTTTATCTGAGCGTTGGGCTTGAAACTTTTTCTGTGTTCGTTCGAAATTTCTAGAATCTCTTTGTACGGATTTAAATCTGTAATTTCGTATTTTAGAGGATTCCTGAGAACGATGAGTTCGAAAAGTCCTTTAGTTCTAGGAAAAGAACTATCATTAACAATGATGTTGTCTCTTTCAAATCTTATCGATGCGTTTCCAACTATATCCATCGTCAGTTTTTTCAATTCCGTATATTTTATCTCGGTCAAAATGAGACACTCCCAAGTCATGTTCTTGTTCTTCGCGTTGAATTTTTTTGTCAATTTCGTGGTATGACTCATCTTTTGTTTTGTCAACTTCGTGGTACGGCTCTTCATATGCCTCTTCAAAATCAAGTGAATTATCGTCATATGATTGCGAAGTTATAATTTCTTCTTCTTTATTTGCTGGTTTAACGATATTTTCTTCTGTTTTCTTGTGTTTAACGAGTTCTTGATCGATCAAGGGTTTGAAAGTTGTATTTATAACTCGGTTGGTGTTATTTTTTTGGACTTTAATGAGATTATACTTCCGTTTGACGGCTTCTCGAGCTTTAACTAGTTCTTCTAGAACCTTTTTCTGTTTAATATAGTCGCCCATATTAACTGTCCGATGTCTCACAGTACACTAACGCTTCATCAGCATCAAACTATATTTATAGCAAAACAGTCGAAACCTTTACGATAACGACCTTCGTTTATACCTCGGCCTTTGTCGATCACGATGAAACTATGTTTACCGTCTTTCCAACAATTCGAGCATAAGCTTTGGAATTTTTCATACTGCATGTCGGTATTAACATGATCGTTGTATATGTGATTTAAATTAATTTCATCTTGACGAAATAAAACCAACATATTAACATTATCTCTCATCAGGTGCTTTGGTACAGCAGCATACGACTGACAGAGATAAAAACAATCCACGTCTTTGTGTCTGCCCATACAGAAAAAAGCTCTCACGAATTTCTGCTTTTCATAAGCTAAATCATCAAAGATCATGATTGAATTAGGAAGGGCTTCCGAGGGTGCGATTACTTCTTCGTTGTCGTAGAATTCGAGGTACTGAATACCATCGATCGGTTCAAAAAGTTGTTTCAAAAACTGGTACTTGGGTTGATTGAGTGATTTTGAGTACACGTAAACGTTCTCGAATCTTAAACCGTTTGTATGTGTCAGGAGAGTAAGTATACTGTTGGTTTTTCCGCAATTCGATGGTCCGGAAATGACTGCTCTAATACTGTTGGGTAATAAGTCACCGTGCCGCTTCTCTTTTTTATCCTTTTCGCTACAATATCGAAATTTTGTACCGGAAGTTTCACTGAGCTTTGTGTAAAATCCATGTTGATTGATCAAGAGCCGATACAAGAATGATTGTAAAAGTATAAATACCGAACTTTTATACTCTTTCAATCATTCGTAGACTGACCTTCGTAGAGGTATGATCATTCATAAGAACAGCGGTCGCGGTTTAATAAATAAAGTAATCAACAAGTTACCTTTTGAGTTACATATTCCAGGATACAACTACTGCGGGCCTGGTACAAAACTAGCAACTCGATTGGCTCGAGGAGATCAGCCAGTAAATCTGCTTGACTCGGCGTGTAAGCAACACGACATAGCATACTCAAAAAACAAAGAAAATAAAATCTGCTCGAAACTCAGCAGACAAAGTTCTAGCTGAAAAAGCGTGTCAAAGAGTCATTTCCAAAGACGCATCTTTAGGAGAAAAAGCAGCTGCTTACGGAGTGACGTCATGAAATTAAAATCTAAAATGGGAATGGGTCTAAAAAGAAGATCCAAGAAAAAATCAAGAAAAACAAGAAAAACAAGAAAATCGACAAGTAAAAAAATGACTACTCTAAACTCAATAATCAGAGCATCGGCTAAAGTAAGTGCCCCTGGTAAATCACCTAAAAGTATTATCACCGAATCACTCAAAGCTGCTAGAAAAGCTATCAAGCAAGCAGGTGGAAAAAGTAGAGTCAGAGTTCCTCGAATTTTACCTGTAAATTCAAAGATCGGTGGAGTCTTACCTCTCATACCCTTGTTTGCGAGTTTGAGTGCCACGGGGGCTCTTGCCGGTGGAGCTGCAGGTGTCTACAAGGCCATCAACGAAGCAAAGTCAGCTCGTCAACAATTGGACGAAAACAAAAGACACAAGACAATGGAGGCTATTGCTTTAGGAAAAGGACTGTATTTCAAACGTTACAAGACAGGTCTTGGCTTGTATTTGAAGCGTTACAGAGGCAATGGATTATATTTGAGACGCTACGAAGGCAAAGGATTAAAAAAAAAAGCTCGAAATAAGTTTACCAAAAAGGGCTTTATCAAACTTTGATTTAATCGAGTTTGCTAAAAAGTTAAAAATTCCACATTTTCGAGGAGTGTTTATGAAGAATAAATTACCAAAGTTGGGTCCAAGATTTCAAGAATCTGGAATTGTGAACCTCGATAACGACACCGGACCAGGAACTCATTGGGTAGCGTACAAAAAGCGTGGCAAAAAAGTTGTTTACTTTGACAGCTTTGGTGATCTTCGACCACCCGTGGAGTTGATGATTTATGTTTAAGAGGTCAACTACAACCCCGAAAAATATCAAACTTTCAACACGTTCAACTGCGGACATTTGTGTTTGAAATTTTTAAGCGAGGGTATATAACCACAGACTTTCAAACCAAAACTTCAGTCTATTCCGAGATGTCATGGAGTCATTAACTCTTACTTTATCGGGCAAATCTCCTATTTTGGAAGCTGAATATTTTCCCCCCATCGAACTTATTCTAAATTGACATTACACTCTTGGTTTGGTTGAATTCTTGTCGTTCAATTCGATTCCTCATATTGATATTGGCAAAGATAAATTTTATATCGGTGATCAAGTGATTGAATTTGACGTTGGTTGTTACGAGATTAGTGCCATAGAAAAATATATTATTGATAAACTTAAAGAAAAAAAATTGAAACTGGACTTATAATAAAACCCAACGAAAGTACTCTACACAGTGAAATTACGTGCACAACCGAAATTGACTTTACTCCTCAAGATTCTATCGCAGATATTCTGGGATTCAGACATCGTAAACTTTCCACTGGTTTCAAACACGTTTCAGATTTTCCAGTTAATATTTTCAGTATAAACTCTTTGAGAGTCGAGTGCAATATAACTACAGGAGCTTACATAAATAACAAGAAAGTTCACACGATTCTCGAATTTTTCCCTGTCGAGGATCCTGGTTTCAAAATCATCGAAATTCCCTCACAAGTAATTTATTTACCGGTGTCCATCAAGTGTATAGATCACATTCAGTTGCGTATTGTCGATCAAGACGGAAGACTGGTTAATTTTCGAGAAGAAGAAATAACTATTCGTCTGCATATAAAATCATCATAATGGGAATCGTGTACAATGGAAAAGGATTTCAAACAAGAGAGTATAAAAGCACTGCATCATGCGGTTCTTCAATCAGTCGTCGACGAACAACTAAAGCGTTAACACGGCAGAACATCCAGTTTCTCAAAAGTCTAGGACTAAAAATAGTTCCTGGTGGAAAATAACTTGTATATTCTTTTGCTGTTGGAAAAATGGAAGACATTCAAAACATTCAGAGTCCAGTCGCGTTCGATGAAAGTATCTCCCACTACGAGATGCACGCTCATCAGCCGTATACGGCGACTAATTACAACAACAACGACGAGATTCGTATATCAATTCAACATCAAGATTTGTGTTTATTACCATGTCGCAGTGTACTTCACATTTGCGGTCGTCTTTTTGATACCGATACAAATAAAAAACCAGAAAAAACAGAATTCGTTAACAATGGCATCTGTTACTTATTCGATGATATCCGTTTGGAGTTGAACGGAATCGAGATTGATCGATGTAAAAATGTCGGTCTCTCCACTCTCATGAAAAATTGGCTCTCGTTCAATCCTAATCAGACTTTACTCACACAAAATGCCGGTTGGATTGGTCTCACGGAAAAGCCTCAGCTTGTAAACGACGATGGTTACTTTGACGTTTTCATTCCTCTCAGCATGATACTTGGTTTTGCCGAAGATTATTGTAAAATTGTAGTCAACGTTAAGCTCGAACTAATTCTCTTTCGATCCGGAGACGACTTGAACGCCATCATTCAAACAAAGACCAACACGACCGGCAATGATACTTTTGAAACTGTCAGTATTCAATTGACGAAAATCGAGTGGCTAATGCCTTACGTTTTGGTCTCGGATTCCCGCAGAGTAGGCTTGCTCAAATTTCTCGAAAAAGATCGTCCAATCACAATGAGCTTTAGATCAAAAGAATTCTTCGAGTACCCATTATTTCCCTCAACTTCCAAGCACGTTTGGACTGTAAAAACTTCAAATCAACTGGAAAAACCTCGCTTCGTCATCATTGGTTTATAAACCAATCGAAAATCTCTCAATACGGCAAACGCCGGTCACTTTGATCATTGCAACTTGAGCAACGTTAAACTCTTCTTGAATTCCCAGTATTATCCCAACAACAACTTGAATCTCAATATTTGCAAAGAACGAGTACGCGATCATTTACGAAATGTACGCTCATTTTCAAAACTCATACTACAGTAAAGACCCCGAGCCTACTCAAAACAAATCGCAGTTCATCGAGAAGATTCCTCTGATAGTCATCGATTGCTCGAAACAAAACGAGTCACTTAAGAGCGCACCAGTTGACGTTCAGTTGGAGATCGAATCAACAGACAATTTTCCAGCTGGAACCGCTGCATACTGTATAATCCTACACGATCGAATCGTTCAGTACAATTCAGTGAGTGGATGTTAAAAAACTAGTATAAAAGAAAAAAAAAAACATAGTAGTCATCATTAATCGTCAAGATGTGGTACGCCGTGGACATGCTCGGCTTCGTACAGCCAGGAAGCGTTATCAAACAAGGACGAGATATCAGAAAAGATCACGATTATATAATCAAAGAGTTGGCTATTACTTCACTCAACGAAGGCACAGACCCAAAAGTTTTTCTGTTCAAAGAACCGTATCCCCTGAGTCGTCTCACTAAAACTTACAAAGACATCAATAGTAATTTAGAACGTAATTATTACGGCCTGAGTTGGGAATCGGGTCGCGAACCTTACAGATCGATTGGCGATATAGTTCGTCAGTCTTTGGAAAAGGCCACAGTAATTTACGTTGCCGGAGCAATGCGGAAGAAATGGTTGGAGCGCTTTAGATTCAACGTCAAAGATGTTGCTGCGTACGCATACTCACCGATGGACACCATTGAAACCGTATGCGAGTATCACAGAGACAACCTTAGATGCGCTCTCCGAAATGTAAAGCAGTTGAAAAAATTCATCAATAAAAGCGAAGCTCTCGAGGAAGCCATGGAGTGGATTTAAAAACGAACATTCACATCAGTTTTGGTCATTACTCAGTCATCATGGGTCAAGAACAGAGCTCCTCTGGCTATGAAAGAATGAAAGATGAAAAGTCCTCGGGTTTTAAAAGTTATTCTGATAGAAAAAAAAGATGAGCAACATAAAAGCTTTCAAAAACTTCAAGAAGAACAAAAAACTTAAGAGAAGAAAAATGAAAAAAAGATTAAATTTGAGAAAATTAAAGAAAAAGAAAAAAATTTAATTGAATTGTAATTATGTGCCATAGTTTTAAGTAATTAATAATAATGTATTATAGTCTTAAGTAGTTTTTAATAAATGATTATTTTTGAAATTAACTGTTTTCATTTAAGTACCCCTCCTGAATCATCAAATAATTTCTATCAAATAATATTTAAATAATTTTTCATAAATATTTTAACGAATTATTTTTAAACAATTTTATACAAAAAAAATGTTGAGATTATTGCTCCCGCTCACAGCGAGGTGAATTCCCGCGAGCAGCCGCAAGTACCTACATTGCCTCGGATTAGGGTGTAAAATACGGCTGGTATAATACGGCCGCTGGGAGTAGCGGTGGGCCGCTCGGTGCAGCTGCGGGGTGTAGTAAGGCGTAGGTGCAGTACGGCGTAGGTTTCATCCGGGTTATCTGCGGAGGATCGCCCCGGGTTATCAGGGGAGGGAGGGGGTGCTCTGGGGAGGACCGCCCGGAGTTATTGGGTTATCTGCGGAGGATCGCCCCGGGTTATCGCGGGAGGGAGAGGGGACCTTGGGTTATTTGCGGAGGAACGCCCTGGGTTATTTGCGGGGGAAGTGGGGATGCGGGGGAGGTCCCATTGTTTTATCTACTAACCGAATATAAAAAATTTACTAAAACAAACATTTATATTGCAAGAAAATAAAATTAAAGACATTAAAATTTAATAACTATAATTAACAATAACACTCGTGTATAAAAATATTTGAAATACGCACTAATTTATAAATAAATAAATAGTTGCATTTACAATCAATTGAATGTACTAAATATATTATAAAAAATAATTATACAAAACATTACCTGAAAAAATTTGTTTGTCACTATTTTATCAGGTGCCCCATGCTTTTCTTTTGAGTCCCAACCAAATTTTATATTTGCTCAAGCTTTTCTTAATCTTTCAAACCATTTTTTTATTTAAAGAAATAAATATTTCAGAAATATTTCTTTGGGAAAAAAATTTATTTTTTACTTTTTAGTAAATTTTTTTTATTTGTTTAAAACTAGTTAAAGAAAAGCATGTCCTAAAATTTTTTTTTTTTTTTTTGTTATTATCTTTAGATTATCATCATCATCATCATCATAGCAAACATTAACTTCATCTGGCTCTCAAAAATTCAAACCAATTTATTCTTTATTTTTAGAGATACAGCGATTTAAGTTTGAAAATCTAATTATTTTAATCGATAATTTAGTTTGATGATGATGTTTAATAAAAATTTGCACCTCCTAAGAAATTATATTTTTTACGCTTCAACGAAGAAAAGTATGTTACAAAGTTTTTGAGCATAAAATTTCAGATCGATATCGCGATTTAAAGTTGTGGTAAGATTTTTTCGCCGCAGAGCAGACGATTACAGCAGCAAGCATCAGCTTTGTGTTTTCTATCCTTTACGCTTGGAAACAAACTATTGTCTGCTTCGGTGCGAAAAAATCTTACCACAACTTTACATCGCAATATCTTTACTAATAATAATCAAATCGATCTGGAGTTTTTATTTTATTATGCAAATTTTTTTATTATTATCTTAAGATTCACCGCTAAGATTTACTTTATCTGGCGTTCAAAAATTCAAATCAATTTATGCTTTATTTTTTAGAGGTACAGTGATTCAAGTTTGGAAATCTAATTATTTTAATCGACAAAAACTTGAAAGTTTTTTATTTTTATCTCAAAACTGGAAATTGAAGAAAATTTTTTTTTATTTTTTTATTTTCTTTGAAACGGTATTTTAAAAAATATTGTTTTCAATGCTTCGATCATTTCAAGATTCAGGCACGCAATAAGCACTGGTTTGACAGAGTTTTTGAAAAGAGCGAGGTAGAAAAAAAAGAAACTTCGTCTGGAGTAGTAAATGAACCACCATAAAGGATGTTTTTGAAAATTGATACAATTTTTTATTTGCTTCAATCACTTAAACGCTGCATTCAAATGTCTCCTTCTGGGCTCATAAACAACACTAATTTCCCCTGTTAGCGTATAGAGTTTGCATACTACTAGCGCAATGCGTTTAATTCCTTATTAATATAAATCTCAAAATCGCCATTTTAAACGTACCTTTTGAAGTGTTTTCGGGGAATAATAGTAATTTATTCTCCTGTGTTACATCTTTTTCGGGCCTCTGTAAGCCCGAAGGACGTGCGGAGAATAAATAATTTTAAGTCCTAAAAGCTTCTTAACCTTTAAGGTCAAAAAACCTTGAATGACTTAAAATTATTTATGCACCTGTGGTAATCAAGCCGCTGATCCTCGAGCAACTTTTAGTACAGTACTACTTTGGGTAACTCGGGTTTAAATGAGATTTAGTCCGTTCAGGTACATAAATAACTATTATTTTGATTTTGCCTTTATAGTTCTATCTTTGCTTATAATTTATAACTTATCTATCTCGTTAATCATTATTTAAATTATTAACGATCTGCTTTCATATTTAGTTAATACCTAGTTGAAATGTTTATCAAATAATTACTTCACTAGTATTTTCTTAGATTTTATTTATATTTTATTTATTACTTTATTTTTCGCTACGGCCATTAGCAATAACTAGAATTTAAGATAGAAAAAAACAACAACTCATATAGTCACCCATTCATTGAACTCAGGCTTTCAGGGTCATAGGGCTTTGACGCTTAGAGGATAATAAATCACTTTTTCATTGAACTCGGATGACCAGGATTGCCGGGGTTTGAGGTTTTGGGAATAAAGAATCAGTAAATTGAGAGCGGGGAGAGGGGAAGTTGCAAAATTTCCTTAGAATATACTCGGCAATTGTACACTTTAAATTAAAGAGGTTGGCCATATTAGGCACACTAGTGTAAATGTAAAATGAATTTTTTTACTGTACGTTAATATAAAATAGTTACTATACTATAACGTGAAATTTGATAGAAAATGCGTTGGCTGAAAAGTAAAACGGGTCTCATAGGTGAAAAGATAAGTTTATTATTTCGGTCGAGTGAATCTTATTTCATTGGTAAATCATTAAATCCATTGATTCTCAGTGAGAAAAATAAGAACAGAGGTTTTGAAAACTACTTTTTGCTATCAAGCGACCCTACAGTCATTTTTTAATATTTCAAACTATTCAAAACTTTGTAATAAATGTTTTTTAATTCTTTCTACCATGGATACATGTTGTGGATCTCGCATATTCAAAATGTTAGGGGTGGCCATATTAGATACACCTACCTCATAATAATATTTTTATTTTATTATAAAAAAGTTATTTACTTTGTTTGACTTTATTAAATAGTCGATCGAAAAATAATCGACAAGTATATTTTTTTTTTCAACAAAAAAATGAAAATTGATGGAGCTATACACTTTAAAAGTTTCTGAAATAATCATATATATATATATATAGATATACTTCCAATGTAAAATGGTACTGATGGTGTCACTAGAACCAATTTTAAAAAAATTTTATCTTCGGTTATTTATTATTGATAGAAAAATTATCAAAAAAAATCTTAAAATTCATTAAAAATCTAGAACTTTCAGAAAAAATATAATAAGAACACACTTTAAAAACGGGCCTAAATGAACTTTATAAGTTCAATTCTAGTTCTCAAACAAGGTTAACCGGTAATATGAGCTGCAGTTGGAGACGAAAATGAAAAATTTTCATCGTCATCCGCATTGGATTCTCAAAATAAACGAAAAATGGTCAATTTATCGAATGTCGTTTTCAGTACCATGGCGCTTTTAACTGAGCGCTTAATCCTCGAAACCTCGCTCCTAACAATATCAATAAAATTCCTTCTGTGTCGAGTATGCGACTACAATATGCCAATGTAACCAACAATATTGACCAGCACTTTTATCGACAGAAACATTGTAGATTAATATTTTTTAACGTTGACCATATAACGCGCCGGCATATGCTGCTACTACAAGAAATAGATCCTCAAATTATATAAATTAAATAAACGATGATTTGATAAATGAAAATAGTCACCATTACCGACAATATAATCAATTTCAAAAATCAGAACGCATAAAAAAAACTTAGCTGAACGAGGCGTGTTAAGGTTAAATTATCTAACAAAAAGTGGAACGATCGAGACGAATTGCTTTGCATCTAGTTGTGAACCTAGAACGTGAATAAAAAGGGAATTCAAATTTCCCGCCTGCAGTGACAGAAACGTGACAAGTTGCCTGCGAAAACGAAAAAAAAGGATGATCTCAATGTCGGGAAAAAACTTTAGACGGTGAAACTGAACAATAGATGCATGATTTGCCAAAGTGCGTATAGCCTAAGGACACGCGGCTCAGCTCAAACTCGTTCGTGTTATTTGAAAACGGTAGCACGTCGCTCATAAAAAAAAGGGTTCACCTAGTGACCTCCATCACCTGGAGTCATAGTAATCACCAATGTATCCAAAGCTGTTTATTATGGATCGTTTTTGAAGGTAGTAAACGCTGCTTCGTTGCTATAGCGCCCGAGGAGCACGAGCACCAACCGATTCCCTACCATGTTAATCGCCGACCTACTCGTAAGCTTTCTACTTTATTCCTTGACAACGTTGTTTATTATTCAATGTTTAGTTATTCGTTAATGTATTTTTTTATTTTTAATGTCCTTTAGTGGACCAACACAAGGTACACTTGATAGGGATAGACTGCTTTGTAACCTGGGATTATTACGTTGGGGTTGGCGCACGCGCCTTATGTGAATGCTACGTTTCGGATAGTTATGAATGATTACGAGGTGAAATCTTGCAGATTAATAATGTGTGTAAAAAAGTGATACGTACCAGTGCTAATTGATACCAAAAAGTGAATATTAGTTTAAACACTCTACATTTAAAAACAGTTCCAACCATGTATTGATTAGTTAATTTAAAGATAATTAATTACCTTTTTTTTTTAACGTATTTTCTTTATTTGTCAGTATTATCATGGTAAAATCAGGATTAAAGTTTATCAACCAAAAATAAACGTAAATCTTTTTGATTAATGGATTGAGTTAAGTGATAGTTTTGTAACGTTTTGCAACGAAAGCTTCATAAAGTCAATAAGGTATTTTCACCTATGACATTACTTTCAATGGTGTTAATGCAATCGGATCATGTGACGTATCATTGATGTCCATGCAAACTGTTTTTGTGATGTCATAGTTGAAATAACTTTATTAATACTATGTAAATATCAAAATTGATTAAATCAATTTTCCGAAAACTTTAGAAGCGAAATTTTGAAATATATATATATATATATATGAATTTAGGTACTTGATCGCTATTTCATTTTTCATGACCGTAGCTAAAATAACGTAAAATATTTATTTTTAAGCTTGGTTATGATATGTTTTCGGTTTATTCGACCAATCTTATAATGAGACTTTTACCGACTAATGCATGTTTACAAAGTTGATATTTTGAACTTGTTTTCACATCTTATAAATGCTAGTAGAGTCGTGATTTCAACATGTCGAAGTTGAAAATCTAAATTATTTTTTTTAGTATTATAAACTGTTAGACTCAACTTGTAAGAGCTAAAGTAATTAAAATAAATTTAATTCATTTAATTTAAAAACTCAGAAAAAATAATAAACATAAATATTAATATTGTTTTAATTGTTGTAGTTAAAATTCTCATTAATTAAGTATTAAAAGAATTTAGTAAAATAAAATTTAGATTTTTTTTTTCTTTTTTTAGTCACACCAACGCTCTTGTAGTAAAACGGCGTTGCAATTTGGATGCAGAAAAAATGATAGTATGAAACGCCGGACATTAATAAAAAAAAAAGAAAAAATAGAAAGTAAATAGTAGAAAAGAGTGTGTAAGAAACCGTTTGAACCCAAAGATCATCTACGCAGGAGATGTCTGAATGGGTGGTGTATGCTCGTTTCGAGGTCGAGACAGCCAGTACAACGCTGGCTCGATCCTCGATCGCGTGATCAGCCAATCAAGCGATGAGGACCAGTGTCTCTTATACAAGCTCGCAAACTACAAAAAGGGTGGTGAGCTCATCGAAGCTTACAACCAGGGTGGCCAGAGTGATGTCGAGCGACTCATTCGCGAGCAGTTCGGCGTGCTCATGTACGCCGATGGAAAGGGTCAAACCATCAACCGGGCCGAGTACCTGCGATGGAAGTTTCGAGACGTCCAGGAAGTCGTTCTGCCCATCGAGGCCTCGCTCACCAGGTTCGATCCCTTGTCCCACTGGACCGACCACGAGGCCTGTTGGCAGATGCAGTATCGAGGATCGCTCGGCGAGACTCTGCTTCATGTTCTCATAATATGCGACACACGGGCGCACACCAGAATTGCGAGGACGCTCCTGAAGTGCTTTCCTCGCTTGGCTGTCGACATCGTCGAAGGAGAGGAGTACCTCGGAGCCAGTGCTCTGCATCTAGCGATAGCCTATGCGAACAACGAGCTGGTGCAGGATCTGATTGAAGCTGGGGCCCTAGTATCCCAGAGGGCGACAGGGAGCTTTTTTTTACCCCGGGACCAGCAAAGGTCACGTCCCGTCAAAAACACGGATTATGAAGGATTGGCCTACTTGGGAGAGTACCCTCTCGCCTGGGCTGCTTGTTGCTCGAACGAGAGCGTTTACAATCTTTTGTTGGACTCTGGAGCACACCCCGACGAGCAGGACACTTTTGGAAACATGATACTACATATGGTCGTCGTATGCGATAAGCTGGTCAGTTGTTCTAGTACACAGCTTTTTTTACTTACTATTATTTTGCTCAGAAATGCTTACGCTTTCGATAAATCATTTAGACTCGTAATCTTGTTGGATTTTTATCTTATTACTTAGTTTTTTTTTTTTGCTTAAAACCTTTTACTAATAGAGAAAAATTATTATAAAGGCTGTTTCATAGTATATTTAATATTTTTAGAAAATAACGAATGAATTGGTTCAAAAATGAACACAATATTTTCTTGGGCTTGCTTGATCAGAAATCTAATATAAAATTACTTTTAATTTAAATTACTTACTTACTAAAATTTAAAATTTAATTTTTCATTTTGTTTGATTTTTGATTAAAAAAAAAAAAAAAAAAAAATTAGCTACTGCGTGGTAAAGTATGTGGGAAATGAAGAGTTTTACTCTTAACTTTAAGTTGAAAAAATTGGTGTTATCTATATATATATATATTTACAAGGAGATGACCAGGCTTTTGGGTCACCGATTTTGATGATATTTTGGAGGTAGATTTCTGGTACCGAATGATGAGCGAAATCATCAATATTTTCTCTGAATGGGCTTTTTGATCGGCTTGCCATGCAAATATAAGCAATTTTTAGCATTTTTTTCATTTCTAAAGTAATTTTCGAAAAATTCGCGTTCGTAGCCTATTGCACTTACAGAGATGCGGGACCTCGCCTTTTTTTGTCTTTCTTTGAACTTGATAGGAAAAATATTTTCAAATATTAGCTTGAAAAATTTAAACGTGTATAATTTGTTACTGGTAGTACTTTTTAGCAATTTCTGAGTTTTAAAACTGAAATTATTGAACTTTTTGAGGTATGATGTAAATATATTTTTGCCTAAAAGATCGTAAAAAGATTAAAAAAATGCAAGGTCTCTCATCACTGAAGGTGCAATAGGTTTTGAGCAAGATTTTTTTTGAAAAGTAGCTAGAAAACCAAAAAAGTGACTCAAATGTCGATCCTCCTGGGTCCTCCTGTTCAGGTTGAAGAAATTATTTGGATCATCGATCTCAATGAAATTTCAGAAATCGTTTGTTGGTACCGAATGATGAGTAAAACCATCAATTTTTCTCCTGAAAGGTCCTTTTTACCGATTAGCCTCGCAAGTATATGAAACTGGTAGCATTATTTTGGTTTTGTATCTAATTTTCAAAAAATAGTGTTTAAGTTTTTATCGTGCGATAGCTCTTACATAAATGCACTGTAAAAAAAAATCAGGGTAAATTTACCTCGCTCAGCGATGTTCGCTCAGCGAAGTAAAATTACTGCGACCTGCGCAGTAAATTTACGTGCCGATGGTAAATTTACAAACATTTTGTAAATTTACAAATCTCTGGTGATTTTACCTTCTGCTATCTAGAAAAAAAATTATTGATAAAAATTAATAATACTAAAGGGAAAAGATGAAAAACAACAAAATAGCTTAAATAACAATATTTATTTATTTTTTCTTGAAGCAAATGATTTTTTTTCGTAAATTCACACTGATCCTAACCTCACATTTCACAAAGTCTTAGAATCTATGTACTAATTTGGCTATTTTTTCAGATAATTAATTAAATTAAAACTTCAAATTTTATGATGTTAAAATCTTGAAATTTAAATACATATAATCAACGTAAATTTTATTGAAAACTTCGAGGAAAACTTTGTTAAACCGGCCACTTAATTTTCACTTTTGTTGTCTTAGACTATCGAGGGTAGATCCGATTAATCCCCACTATACTTAAAGCTGACAAGTTCTAGTGAGTGAAAATAAAACCTTTCTGCAATCTTCTAAATCGTTCTCTTTAGTTTAGATCGCTCAAATAAAAAAATATTTTAAAATATCACGTTGCTACGTATCGAACCGGTGATGCCTGCGACTCGACTGATATCAACGCCAACATAGCCTCACTCTCAACTACCAAAATATATTTCCGAAATAGCTGGCGTAAAAATACCACGGTCGTACACCACCCGGACACCATATCGTTCCGAGGTTTGAACTGCCGCTCGAAATATGACCGTCAGCCCAAAATTTTTTTAGTACCAACCTCGCATCAATGCACTGAAAAAATTATCTGGCTCAATATGAGGTTAGAGAGCCAATGTAAATGATAGACATTGATTTCTATTTTTTACTTCTCAAGCTAAATTATTAAAAAAACTAACTAGAATATTCACAATAGCAACGACTTTTGTTAAAAAATATTTAGCTAATCTAGTTAGTTTTTTTATTTGTTTAATTTTATTGACTCGTATCAAAATTAAAATTAAAAAAATTTACGCTTTTTATTTTTCTTTTAATTTTACTTTAAATGCTTGGATCAAGGAATCTCGAACTCAATCAATCAATAATAATTAATTTTTTTTATATTTTAGCTTGAGAAGTAAAAATAGAGATTAATGTCTATCATTTACATTGGCTCTCTAACCTCATTTTGAGCCAGATAATTTTTTTTCAAAAATTAAACTTTTGGTATAAGACTTTTTTTAGGTCGGAATGGTTTTTCTGAGCAATAATCTTTCGTTTATATGTATAGGCTAAAAAAGTAAACTGAATTTTTACAGCAATTTTGTTACCTAAAAAAAATACCTTAACAAAAGATCAATTTGTTATTTTATTTAAAAAATAACATAACTTAACAAAACTTTCGTTAATACCGAGTCCCTGATCAAAATATAATTTTAATCTTACGACCTTTGAATTGAAAATAAACTTGGGTAATTTTAAATTTATAGGTGCAATCGATTTTAATACAATTAAAGACAATAAAATAAACAACCGACTCAATAAAGTATTTAAGAAGTCGCGTGGGAACAATAGATTAAACAAAAAAATATTTAAAAAAATAGCTACTTAATCTAACCGAAAATCAAAGCAAAATCAAAGCCAGCGGTAGCTGGCTTGGGGAGATTTTTTTCCCGCCAAAATAGTAGCCGGCTGCCGTGCTTTATTTACAGCTACTGGAGCTACCTTAACCCTACTAACCACAATTAATCAATTATTTAAAAATTAAAACACGTTACCTGCATCATTAAACCTCTAGACTACGCCTACTTTTCACTACCGAAGAGATGAGGATTGTTTTCGAAGCTTATATTTTTTTAATTTTCTTATTTTTTAATTCGCGTTTTTGAAATCGGCCTTTTTTTTGGACTTTCCATCCATCAACGCTCGATCGGGGATCGGCACCTCCCAACATTTTCAACAGATGGCGCTATCATGATTTTTTTTATTTTAAAAAAAAATAAAATTAATTAACGTTTATGAAAACTTGTTTTCATAAATAAAAAAATGAAAAAAAAAAAAAAATTAAACGTTTATGAAAACTTGTTTTCATAAATAAAAAAATGAAAAAAAAAAAAATTAAATGATAATTAATAAAAATTAGAATTAACATTTGAACGATAAAAGACACTGGTAACTGGCTTGGTTAGAGAACAATCATCAGTGTCGCAGTAAAATCAGAGAGCAAAAGAAAATATGTATTTTAAAAGAGGTAGTTGTAAACATTCTTACAAAGTAACATGTTCAATAGCACACGTAGGAAATAATTTAAATAATGGGCACTACGTGAGCATTTTACGACAAAAAAAGAGTTGGATAGAAGTAAGCGACGAAAATATTATAAAAAAACCTTGGCCAACTAATGCTAAAGGTGTTTATATATTTATATTAGAAAAAAAAAAAAAAAATTAGAAAAATAACAAATAGATAATTATCAAAAAATTATCAAACAAAAAAAAGTGATATCCCACAAAAAACCTTACAAAGGTAAACAAACGTGGGGAGATTTTTTTAATGAATTGATTTAACAAAAAATAGTGATATCATTAGATAGATTTTATAAGTTAGAATTTTTGATAACATGTCATATTAATAACAGAATTTAAAAATTAATTGCTGTAACAAATTTAAGAAAACAAAAATAATTATTTCAAAAAGTAATAAAAAATTATTTTAATGAGTTGTGTATTTAAATTTAAAAAATAAATTGAAATCAATATTCATAAAATCTGCCAACGAAGATAAAGTTAATAAATTTTCTTCTGAATATGAACTTCGTGGGCAGATTTTATGAATATTGATTTCAATTTATTTTTTAAATTTAAATACACAACTCATTAAAATAATTTTTTTATTACTTTTTGAAATAATTATTTTTTTTTTCTTAAATTTGTTACAGCAATTAATTTTTAAATTCTGTTATTAATATGAAATGTTATCAAAAATTCTAACTTATAAAATCTATCTAATGATATCACTATTTTTTGTTAAATCAATTCATTAAAAAAATCTCCCCACGTTTGTTTACCTTTGTAAGGTTTTTTGTGGGATATGAATTAGTGTGTTATAAACCAGCAGATCATACGACTTCAGAAAAATACTTATGTTTAAACTCGTATTTAAATAGCGTCCCTTCGGGGCTTGACCATAAATACTTAATTATGTCGTTTGTTTATTTTGTTTTTAATTTTTAATCGATCTCACCTTCATTTTGGTTCGAAGAATAAAAAAAAAAACAAAAAAACAAAAAAAATCCCGACCGAGATTCGAACCCGGTGCCAGCAAAAGTTCCTGTATGTACGACCGTGAAAAATACGAAGCTGAGTGATGTAGATTTACCAAAAATTTGTAACTTTACGTTCAAGCGGTAAATTTACAAATCTTGGTAAAATTACTCCGCTGGACCAAGTTCCCATTTTTTTGCATCGCTGAGCGGTGTATATTTACAAATATTCGTAAAATTACATCTCAATAGTGTAAATTTACCAACGCAGAGTAAATTTACATCGCTGAGAGAGGTAAATTTACCCTGATTTTTTTTACATGTGTGGGAAACCTTGCATTTTTTTTGTCCCTTCACTATCTTTTAGGCAAAAATATTTTCACATCTTAACTTAAAAAGTTTAAACCCGAATAATTTCAGTTTTTAAACTCAGAAATTGCTAAAAAATACTTCCAGCAACATAAATTAGTCATACAGAGAAAATATTGATGTTTTCTCATGATTCGATACCAGCAAAGTAACTGCAAAGGTTCATCAAAATCGCGGTTACCCCAAGGCCTGGTCGTTTCCTTGTTAGTTTAGATTCTAAAAACTATAATTTTAAGCATGGATAAGAAAAACGGTAGGGTGTAAGTTTTAATAAATATACTCGTATAATTCGTGTACAGAAGTGAAAAAACACAAGTTTAAAAAAAGTAAAAGAAAATCAGCGTATTTTTCAAGCGAATTCGAATCTATTTTTCTGACAGAAGCTGTTATTACTGCACCACGGAGGATCAGTACCATTATCAAATAGGAGTAAAACAAACTGTGGATGTACACGTTAAGAGCACTAAAGTTTATCTCCCATGCAAAATATATCTGTATACAGTTTGTCAATTTCTTACTGATGATGTCATAGTTGAGAATACCTTAAAATATAGAAGCATTCTTCAAAAATTTCAACTGTTAAAAAATAATAAACTACCAGCCTGGTCGGGCAAGGGTTTATTTGGCTTCCGAAAGGTTTGCGGGACAAGTCGAAAGGTGAGGGACGAACGAAGAGCTTGCAATTTTATTTTTACGTCCGAAAACCAAAAACAAAGGAGGCGAAGGACCAATTTTGAGGTTAGATGTCGAAAACATTTTTTTTTATTTTGAAATTTAATTGAAAAAGCAGCTTTATTACTTATTCAAGAATCAAGATTTGTTCATACTTTCATTCTTTTTCAAAATAGTTTTTCAAAAAATAAGTTTTGTTCGAACTGGTCGTAATACTTAATATAATTTTTTTCAATTATTTTATTATGATGGTGATTTTTTGGTTTGAAATCATAAATATAAATTATAATTCTAAGCACTCCGGTATCAGTATAACAAATGAGTGGTTAATAACTAAAAATTAATTTTTATGTTCAGGTCAAAACGTAAAAAAAGAAAGATTAATAATAAGTCAATTTTTCAAACAATATAAATATCGATTGATTTTCAATAAACCGTAAAAATAATTCGTAATGTAAAGTTCAAAGTTATTCAATCAATGCACTTGAGATGCATTTTTAGCTGGAGAAGTTAATTATTGAAAAAAGATTGCTATTCTACTTTTGTATACAGTTTAGTTATCTACATCAGGAATACGGACCACAAATAATCCTATTTAGAAAAGAAAAACTTGCGTTTAACAAGCCGCGTTCAAACCGTTGATGAGTGGCACCGTTCCTCATGCCATCGCGAAGCCAATTTCGGTATCAATCTCGCGGTTTTCCACTTTCTCCTTCTCTTTCTTTTCCTCCTCTTTTCCGACAAGAACTCTACGTGATGGAAAAAAAGCCGGGGATATTCCCGGTGTTGTCGACAGCCGCATCAAAACTTTTCCACTCGTGACGTTTCCAGCCTGGCCTAAGCTCGAGAAGTTGGCTTATATGAGGGAGTGCGTGTTTCGAAAACTGCTTCAAAATATATCACTTTTTTATTATTTCTTTTCCTAAGATTAATGGTTTATAAAATTTTCTCTCGGTTATTAAAAATGAGTGACGAACGTTTTTAATAACTGATTTTAGAGTTTCTTCATTTAGTTAATTTAAATTATACTGGTTCAACAATGTTTGTTTACAATGTATAAAAGGTTTGATAAATTCAATAAATTCATCAAAATTATATTCTTTAAATTCTAGTTTGAATTTTGATAAATTAAAAAAAAATATTCTAAATTTTTAATAAGTCAAATAAATGTGTTAAGTTGCACGGAAAAAATAAAATCCTTGCAGCGTAGCTGAATTCAGCGATATGACGATGCGAACAGTTAACGACGCTCCAACGCAGACTTTTCATCGTGGCGAGTCAAAGTCTGCGTTGGAGCGACGCAAAGTTAGCTATAGCGTGCCTTCCTTACCAACAGCTGTCAGAGCTCGACTCACGCTTGACGCTTGTTTACTTGTGTACTTACTCTCTGCTATCGCGGGTTTACGGCAGCATAACTATAAAAAAATGTGTTTATTGACAGTTGTAATTAATTTAAGTATTTTTTATATCAGTATTTTTATCACCCGCGATAGCAGAGAGTAAGTACACAAGTAAACAAGCGTCAAGCGTGAGTCGAGCTCTGCTACAGCTGTTGGTAAGGAAGGCACGCTATAGCTAACTTTACGTCGCTCCAACGCAGACTTTGCCTCGCCACGATGAAAAGTCTGCGTTGGAGCGTCGTTAACTGTTCGCATCGTCATATCGCTGAATTCAGCTACGCTGCAAGGATTTTATTTTTTCCGTGTGGATAAAATCATCGAATGAAACAAATAAATTGCACTATGTACATTCTGGACTTTTCATGTCAAAGATGTCATACACACACGCACACTCGGCTATACTCTGCGTGAAATATATATACAGTGAAACTTCTATAACTCGAAATCCTTCATAATTCGAATTAAACGCCGGACTCTTCAATTTTTTATGCTGGCTAATGTAAAATTAACTTTAGAATTCGAATTTTTAATAATTCTAAACCTCTACAATTCGAAGTTGGTGGGCATTAACGATATTTTCATGTATTTTGACCTCAACAATTCGACGATGCTGGAGATGCTTATTATTGTGAGTCAGTCTGTTTTTGGACCGTTAAGAATTGACTTTTGAGAAGCTAATTCAGTGTAAAAGTCAACAGACAACATGTCGGTTAAAATATCAATTGCTTACGCTTAAAGAAAAAGTTGACATCCGAGAAGTGAAACTTCGTGAAAAATCAAAAACTCAGATAGCTAAAGAAAACATCATTGCTTTAAGTGCATTGTTAACTTTTTTTAAAAATAAAGATAAGATTCTCAAAGGGTTCTCCAAAATTTGCGTTGGTGAGTAGCGTAAACGTGCAAAAGATAAAGCTCTCACACGAATTATAGAGGTTTCACCGAGGGTTTCACTGTATGTACAATATATAATTAGAACAATATTCTATCAGTTGTTCAAATATGTAAATGAATGTTTTTTACGTTGAAAGCTCAGTAAAAAATGTTTTTGATATGTTCATTAAGCTCATGATTATAAAAAAGCTTAGCGAAATACAAATTTTCATAAAATATTAATATTTGAAAATGATTTGAATCTTTAAGTTTAAGGTCTCTCATTAATTTCTTATTTTACTTGTGAGAGAATACTGAAACAAATTTGATATTATTTCCAACGCTATTAATTAGAATAATTTTTTGAAAACTAAATTTTTAGCATCAAGACAAAATTGCATTTTCGTCCCTCTAACCTCAAAATCGGAACTTCGCCCCTTGTTTTCGGTTAGAAGGATGAAAAATAGTATATTTCCCTTAGGCTCGAGGGTTCGATTTAGCCTCCTCGTTGCAACCCTCGCCTTCGGCTCGGGTCGCAAACCTCTCGGAGGCCAAATCGAACCATCTCGCCTGCGGGAATAATATACTAGTTCACAATTTATTGTTGTTATTAATGATTTTTCTGTTAGGAAAATTACTACAATTGGAAGGAATGATATCCATAAAAAGTGCTTTTGCAAAATGCATCTTATCAAAATTTTAACAATGACCGGAATTCTTTGCAGAGGGGGAACATACAATTTAGGCAGCAAAACCAAAGTTTGGGAAAATAAGACTGATAGTTAATTCGTCAATTCCGAGTAGTAAGAAACATATCAAAAGTTTGTGTCTTGGTTTTTTTTTTTTTTTTTTTTTTTAATATAAAGCATTTATTAACATTTAAGTTTTTATGCTACAAAAATAGGTGAGAAAAAAAATACACTTGTAGTAGTTACAATTATTATATAGTTACATAAAATTAGATTCAGATCCTCAGATTGCATTCTGAAAAGAATGCCGCAAGTAGTTTACATATATTCGTGTGCGGATTTTGAAGTACGACTATGTCTATATAAGGGGAATTTATTCCCAACTTTCTGAGACCGCTGGTCAGTCGGAGCCACTGGTCATCGTACATTGGACACTGCCAAAGGACATGGTTAAGATCTTGTTCACCAAGCCCGCATTGACAGCCTGCACTCTCAACGACTCCGATTTTGGCCAGTGAAGCCGCCAGACCATAGTGTCCGACCCTACATCTGGCCATTGTAGTAATTATTTCCCTCGACAGATTTAGGCCATGATACCAGGGCTTCTTCCTACCATCCAAATAATTTTCAACATAGTATAAACCCTTGTGAAGACCCTGATCCATAACAAAAATTAAGGTGTCGAGAAAAGCATCGGCTTTACAGAGTTGATTCAAATCAGTAAAGGGAATACGCATGGAAAGGTCAGGATCTCTTTCACTTGCCTGGACCGCTAGACGGTCTGCCTGTTCATTCCTAGTGATTCCCATGTGCGATGGCACCCAAACCCGTGTCATTAAAATATTCACTTGCAATGGTTTTCAACTTCAAAATGAACGGATTGACCCTCATATCGATTGATTTCGACTTTAACGCCATCAGTGCACTTAGGGAATCAGAGAGAAAAAACAGGTCTCTCTTCCCATCCCGGATATCCATTTCGACGACATCGAGCAAGGCAATGCTTTTGGCCGTGAAAATGGATGCCCGACAGTAAATACTTCTTTGTAATTCAACACTGGTGGCAGGGCAGTATGCGGCAGTCCCCACCGAGGGGGCCTCAGACTTACTGCCATCAGTCTACCAAACCCTAGTCAGATAAACATTCTGCAGGAGGCGATCTATGAGCATCCGGTTAAGATCATAAGAGCCACGGAGATGGCCCAAATCCGTGTCCACAGAAATATCAAAAAACAAGGCTTCATAGTCAGTCAAATAAATGTCATAACCGGGTGTCACAATCACCCCCCCCCCCCCCCCAAAGATAACGACCTTACAAACTATATCTAGCAATAACCTGCCGTGGAACTTGTAACGGTTTCTTTTTAGACTCATTTTACTAGACAAATTAATCAGTGTATCATAAACAGCCAAGCCATAGTTGGAAAGTGCTTTATTTAGGTATCTATTTCCCAAATAAGCGGCTCTGTCAGATATTCTGACTAGTTTGGACTCAGCAAGGAGAAGGTTCAAAGGAGTACTGATACGAAGACCCAGAGCAGCTCTTAATGCCATGTTTTGCAAGGACTCCAATTTCGCCTGAGATATTTTATGGGTGGGGAAATAAACAAAGAGTCCATAATCAAAAATGGATCTTACAAAGCTCTTATACAATACAAGGAGCGTGCTAGGATCGGCGCCCCACCAAGTGCCTCTCAAAAATCTAACAATATTAAGTGCCCTGGAGCATTTCCTCTGAACCTCCTGAATATGCTGTCCAAAGTACATTCTATAATCGAAGGTAATCCCCAGGAATCTGACTGTCTTTATTTGTGACATTTGCTCCTCTGATATCAACAGAAATTTGACCGAGTTTAATAGCTCTCCAATTGAAATACATCAGCACAGTTTTTTTTGGCTGAAGACTGAGGCCTATTTCGGCCAAGTTTTCATCTATAATCTTAATGGCCTTTTCTATCAATCTCAAACATGTGTCCAATGTACCCCATTGGCAGAAAACTGCAGAATCATCTGCAAAGTTTGACAAAGTCACAGACCTGGGAATACCCTTCCTAATATTCCTTAAATACAAAATAAACAAGAGAGAGGACTCCACCTTGTGGCACGCCTGTAAGCAGAGCTCTCCAGCCCTCCCCTAGGGACTCATTAAAAACCCTTCGGAATGACGTGGAAAATCTTACATAAAACAAAATAGACCCGGAAATACCAAGGTCAGCAAGTGACTGCAAAAGAATGCTTGGAACTACACTATTAAAGGCGCCCTCAATGTCAAGGAAGGCCGCCAGAAGACCCTTCCCGACACCGAAAGCTTCCTCGATGCTGACAGTCAGACCCACCAGCCCATTAGCCGTAGATTGACCCTTCCTGAACCCAGCCTGGTGCTTAGGCAATTTCTTCTCGTGCTCAAGCCACCATTGCAGCTTGATTTTGACCATCGTTTCAAAGAGCTTACAGGTGCAATTGATGAGGCTTATGGACCTAACGCCCACACCGTCCGCCTTTCCAATGAAATGAATGTAAGACTTATTCCATTCCTCTGGGCAGGTACCGGTACTGTATAGCTCGTTGAAAATGTCCACCAAGATCAATTTAAATCTGATGGGCATACTCCTAAGCACGGAGTAGTCTATACCATCCATGCCACAGGCCGACCCTTCGTTTTTGCTTTCCAACGCAATGTTAAACTCGAGAAAATCAAACGGGGAATCAAGGAACTCATTATTCTGAAACTCGGGCATCCACTCCGGGTCAACCAAACATGGAGGTGTACATAATTTGTCAAGGGTCTCACGAATCTTTATCTCATTTTGGTGGTTTCCAGTTGTGTGTGAGGGCAAAACTTTAGTCCATTTATTCTTTAGAACCCTGCAGGTATCTCAAACATATTTACACCCTGTTTTGAAATTAACTTTGCTTGCAAAGGTTCTAAAGGATTCCCTCTTTTTATACTTAAAAAGCCTTCTGGCCAAGGCAGCTACTCTCTTAAACTCAATAAAATCGGCAGCGCTACGAGAGTATTTTAACCTCTTGTAGGCAGCCCTGCGAAGACGTTTCGCCCTCTCACACTCGTCATCCCACCAGTAGACAGGATTCCGGTGTTTGCGGTTGTTAACAAAAATTTTTTGCGGAGTACAACTTTTCAATGCGGCTGTGATAAGTGTAATAAAAAACAAATATTTATTGCAAGCCGATGCCTCAGAAAAATCTCGCCCCAAGAATTTATCATAGTCATCATCCAAAACCGTTTTAAATCTCGCCCAGTCAGTTTTCTTGGATTTAAGGTTAAAGCTTCTCTTACGGTAAACATGTTTCGAAGTACTTAAGTTAATCTTAATCGGATAATGGTCACAGTTCCAGGTCTCTACAAGAACTTCAACCTCAAGTTGGGTAGCAAGTTCCTGAGTCGACAAAACAAGATCGATGTTCGACTCTTTAAAATTACTAGTGTTAATGTGACTCTTCGTATTCGAGTTATGCAGAATGAAATCAAATTTGTCAAAAGTCTCAAGCAAACAGGTCCCCTGTGAATCAGTCTCTTCACAATTCCAATGAACGTTGTGGGTATTAAAATCCCCCACGACTAACGCATTTAAATGGGGCCTCCCACTGAAAAATTGAAAAAGATTGTCCCACTGAATTTGAGTCAATCTGAGACCTAGAACTCTGTATATATAATAAATATAAAAGACCGGATTTACATTTGTAATACGAATTCCCGCTAGTTCAAAGATTCCGAAGGACTAATGAGATTTTGGATCTCATGAAAGGCAATGCCATTTCTAATTAAAATTACAATATCTCCTCCTTCCTTGCCAAGCCTGTCTCGTCTGTAGGTCATGAATCCAGGAAACTTGAACTGGTCCTCAGTTTTGTCCGATGGTTTGAGCCAAGACTCGACACAGATGAAGATGTCAAGATCAACTTTCTGCTCTTGTATTGCAATATACTATTTATAATTATTTATAAAAAAAGAAAGAAATAAAATTTTTATAGAAGAAGTTAGAAACAACAAAAGCCTAAAAGGACTGAGAAAGTCTGAAGACGCCCGATCGCGACGACTGTCAAAGCGTGTATCTGCATTATTTTCAAATTGAGCGGAATCAATTTCAATTTGACCGAGCATGAGCTCCGATCATCACAGGCTGACTCCGCTAAGTATAATTTTTTTTTGATTCTTTACATATTAGCTATGAATGCGATTGTAGTGCTTGGTGACAAACGGCTGTTTTTGTAAGTCTAGAAATTTAATAAAGTTTATACAAAAATTTTTTAAATTTTAAATCAATTGTTCAGAGTAAACATATTTAATTTTTGTACAAAGTTGTTACTATTCTTTCAATAAAATTGTTTTAAATAGCACAAGTGGTCTGGGTATTTGTTATAAACAAAAACATTTTCAATAGTTACAAAAAATTTTTTTTTAGATTCTTTGCATAGAAACAAAGAAAAAATATTCGAACAAATTTTTCTCTAAAGGGTCATTCCATTGTGACCGGTGGGACATTTGTACACCTTTCAAGTCATTTTAAACCAAGTAAAAAAAAATATTAACCACATATTGTGTGATAATTAGAAAGCTGCTAGCGCGTAGATTAATTTTCACTCTTGACTTTTTTGATTATTCCAAATTTCAAGGTAGATCTTCAACAAAATAGGGGCCGTGACCGGTGGGACACAAAATAGAACTGATTTTTTTTTGCTCTCAACAATGGAAAATAATGTACAGATTATTGTTCAGAGCTAAAAATTTATAAAAAATACCATGTTAAAGCCTTACAGTAGTGATCAAAATTATAGAGCGACCCCAAATTTCATACTTCAGTCTTTAAATTTTTGTGCTTTTATACGACTGCAAACACTTAAGTATTTTTAAAAATGCCTGAAACTTTTTTTTTCACTTAAACTACATAAAAACTGGAAAGAAGAAGTTTTACTTAACTTAAATTCAATAAAAAAATTAACTTTTATCTCCATTTTTATTAAAAAGTTCATTTTTCAAAAAACAGCTAATTTTCGCTTTTTTAAAAACTTGCGTAGTATATTTCAACCAGTTAAAAACATCCGCAAATATTGTAAATTTTTTTTCTTTTCTTTTTAGTATTCAAAATCAACGAAAAAAATTTTCAAGTTGATTGGTGCAAAATTGTTCAAACCACAAGCAAATAACTCATTTTTTTAATCATTGTAAAATTACCGATTTTTCATGATTTTACATAATTTAATGCCTTAATCTCATTTTTTTTCAGTCTTACAGGTAAATTTGAATAAAAACACTAAATTAATAATAATTTAACTAATTTAATTTTTAATTGAAGAAAATCTTACAGAAAATCACCATAAGCTTTAAAATTTTACAAATTTTTCAACACAATTAATCTTTGAAAAGAAAACGTTATTTTTGTAATAATTGCTTTAAAATAATAAAATTAATACAATCCAGTAATAATTTATACGTAATATGAATAAAAAATTTTTGTTTTGCTTAAATTTTGATTCAGCTAATATTTAGTAGCTCCTCCTTTTGCGTTATAGCAAGCCTGATCCCTTCGTGGCATGGATTCTGCAAGCTTCTTACAATAGGTCAGACTTAAAGTTTGCCAAGCTGCTGCAATTTCTCTTTTTAAATCATCAAGATTTCTCAGATTCTTATCTTTGATCATCATTTCTAGTTGATCCCAAGCATTTTCAATTATATTTAAGTCAGGCGAACGGGTTGGCCAATCTAAAACTGGTATTTTGTTATCTTTTAACCAGTGCATAGTTTTCTTTGAGGTATGACAGGGGGCGTTGTCATGTTGAAAGTACCAAACTTTTCGACGTCCAAAGATTTTTGTTTTTGACGGAAGCATGTAGTCCTTCATCACGTCGATGTATTTTTCGCTGTTAACAGTTCCTTGCACAAACTTTAATTCTCCAAATTCCTTTTCCTGACAAACAGCCCCAAATCATAATAGATCCACCACCTTTTTGAACCCTGGGAGCGATGCAATCTGCATTATATTTTTCAATACTAGAACGTCTCACTCTTCTCGGTCTGTTGGAAAATAATTGAAAAGAGGATTCATCGCTAAACAAAACTAAATTCTACTTCTCAACAGTCCATGATAGTTTATCTTTGCACCATTCATAACGAGCTTTACGATTTTTTGCAGTCAGAAGTGGTTTACGAACTGCGACAGCAGACTTTAAATTATTTTCAAGCAAGCGCCTATTTACTGTTACTCTTGAAACTTTTACATTCAGTTCATTAGTTGATTGATTTTTTATAGTATTTGCTATAACAGTGCGTTCTTTTTTTGCTTTTTTAATAATTATTCTGTCTATTCGATCGCTTGTTATCCTTGGTCTCCCAGCACCTTTTTTAACTTTTACGGTTTTCGCGCTGGTGTAAGACTTAATAGTATTTTGAACACAATGCCTACTCACTTTTAGAGTTCTAGATATCTCACACTGATTTTTCCCTCCCTTAAATAATCCTACGATTTGCCACTTTGTCGACTCAGATATTGCTCTTCTGCCCATGATTACAGTTGCTAATAAACATTAAAAATTATCATTTTGTGTATAATAACTGCTCAGTCGGTAAGGCAGGTATATTATCTACCGATTGAATAGACGTCACAACTATAGTCTATAATTCGAATCCGAAGAACTCAAATAATATATTTAATTAAAATAAGCTTACTTTAGATTTATACTGAATTGTTAACGAAAGGTAAAAACATTTTAAAAAGTATACTTTATACATAGCAATTATTACAAAAATAACGTTTTCTTTTCAAAGATCAATTGTGTTGAAAAATTTGTAAAATCTTAAAACTTATGGTGATTTTCTGTAAGATTTTCTTCAATTTAAAATTAAATTAGTTAAATTATTATTAATTTAGTGTTTTTATTCAAATTTACCTGTAATACTGAAAAAAAATATGAGATTAAGGCATTAAATTATGTAAAATCATGAAAAATCGGTAATTTTACAATGATTAAAAAAATGAGTTATTTGCTTGTGGTTTGAACAATTTTGCACCAATCAACTTGAAAATTTTTTTCGTTGGTTTTGAATACTAAAAAGAAAAGAAAAAAAATTTACAATATTTTCGGATGTTTTTAACTGGTTGAAATATACTACGCAAGTTTTTAAAAAAGCAAAAATTAGCTGTTTTTTTGAGAAATGAACTTTTTAATAAAAATGGAAGTAAAAGTTAATTTTTTTATTGAATTTAAATTAAGTAAAACTTCTTCTTTCCAGTTTTTATGTAGTTTAAGTGAAAAAAAAAGTTTCAGGCATTTATAAAAAATTAAGTGTTTGCAGTCGTATAAAAGCACAAAAACTTAAAGACTGAAGTATGAAATTTGGGGGTGCTCTATAATTTTGATCACTACTGTATTCCTAAACTTGAAGGTCCATTGATTGCTTTTTCAAAAGTAATAATGAATTTTAAGAAAAAAATCAAAGATTAGCGTAACCGGTGGGACATATGCCTGTGACCGGTGGGACACGTGCGATAAATTGCTGATAATTTCATCAAAAAAAGTTTGAAATTCACACCGTCTTTATCAATCACTGTTAATACAATCCAGTTCTGTGTTTCATGAGTTATTTTTAACAAAAATGTTTAATTTATACCATTTTTCAACAATTTTAGTAAAAAGTAGTCAAGTGTAAAAATCATTTTTTCAATGAATATTTAATTTTTTTTCGATAAAATTTGGTTATATTTATACGTTATGAGTTAGAAAATTATTTATTTCAAATTTTTTCTCTGAGATAAGCGAAAAAAACTCTATCATCAAAATTGCAAAATTTTAAAGTTTGAATATTTCAGAAAATAACAAAAATTTTCGAATAATTCTGGGCATAAAACATTGTCTTTGCACGTATTTTCAAATTGACGTATTTAATTTTATAAAATTTCCAAATCTTAAAAAGATACCGAGATAACCTATTTTGCGCCGTAGGTTCACTTTAGCCTGGAATGACCCTATAAAGTGTTTTTTTTTTTTTTTTTTCATACAAGCTTTATTTATACCTCAAAGAGATGAATCAGCTACAATAATATTAATAATAATTTATAAAATAAGAAGAATAATAATAATAATAATAGAAAAAAAAAAAAAACTAATAAAAAAAACCTTAACTATAAGGCCACAGTCTAGATTTTTATTTCACATTTTCTCAAGAAACTATCGATTTTCTGCATCACGAGTATATCTGGTTTAGCCAGGAACGAGTTGATGTCATACGGGAAAAAGTGTCTCCTCATCCTGAGTTTCCCCAATAATGTGTAGCGTTGTTTTTCGTACAAAGGGCATTGCCAGAGTACATGGTTCAGATCTTGTGGAACCATTCCACAGTCGCAGCCCGTTGATTTAACGACGTTGATTTTATGGAGTGATTCATTGAGCCCAATGAAGTTGCTTCGGCATCTTAGAATCAAAATCATTTGAGCACGACCGATTCTGCATTGTGTGTACCATGGTTTGCCAAAGGGTGAGAAAAACTTTTGAAAGTATACACTCCCATTATGTTGGCTTTGTTCTCTATGTATCGACTCGTTATCCTTCCAAACAAATTTCCTGTAGAATGGCATCAGATCTGTGTAAGGCACGCATGTGATTTCAGGTTCGCTGGCTGTACCATTCTTAGCAACTGTGTCAGTCAGCTTATTGTCATCAATTCCAACATGCGCTAGAACCCAAAGAATAGTTATCTTTGATTGTCGATTTTGACCATCATCTTCATAAAACTTAGTGTTCTTGCTAAGAACTTCAAGAATATAAACATTGGTACAGGCATCAATTTTTTGGTTACTCAAAGCATGCACTGCACTCAGAGGGTCGGTATAGATGTTTACATCAAAGTTCTTATTTTCAACAGCGATGTCCATGGCATCTGATAGCGCCTTGCATTCTGCGGTGGGTATGGAGGCTTTGGGATTGATGCTGCTGGTTACGACGATGCCCAGTTTAGGACAAACACATGCAGTACCAACGGAGCGGCCATTATTCTCCATTTTGCTGCCATTAGTGAATACTTGAATAGCATCCATATGCGCTGTCCTTTCCAGAAAAAGCAGGTTAGGGTAGTCACTACGTGCGAGCATTTCTCCAAACTTCGTATCGACTTTGACCTGTGTAGCAAAAGCTTCGTGACTATATTCATATGCGATAGGCAATTTCTGTTCATGTACTAAGTGACGTAATCCAACTACGCTTCTGATGCTCTTGCGTAAAACGTCGATTCTCTTCCTGCGTTCTGTGATAGTAGGATATAGATACTCGTGAATTGCCCTGTAGGTGATTGATGAGGTCTTACTGGAAAGTTTCAATAGAAAGTTATGATATAAAATTCTCGCACGATTCTTGAGTGAAACCATATTTGCTTCCGCCACTAGAATGATTATTGGGGTGCTCACCTTGAGACCCAAAGCCATTCTTATAGCTGCGTATTGAATCTTTTCCAGTTTGATTGCTCTCGTATTCAAATTTGGAAAGTAGATAAAACAGTCGTAGTCGATGATGGTTCTGACGTAACTTTTATAAAACCGAATGAGTGTGAATGGATTGGCGCCCCAATAGATGCCCTTCAGAAACTTGATCATATAGCTTTCATTAATGTACGACGTAAATGTACATAAAGTTCTTCTGGTAGTCGTAGTGTATTCCCAAGAATTTAACAGATTCTTTAGATTTAACTGGTTTATTCCGAACCACAACTTCTGTTTTGCCAGGAGCAATAACTTTTTTATTAAAGTGAACGCATTCAGTCTTCGCAGGTGATACTTCAAGGCCAAGTTCAAGCAGTTTCTTAATGACTTCATCCACAGCGTTCTCAAGAATAATTTTTGCCTTAGAGATGTTACTGGTTCTAAGATACAACACTATTTCGTCTGCATACTGGAGTATTTTCATGTCAAAAAGCGATCTAGAAATGCCGGCAACGTAAATCAAGTACAATAGTGGGCTGAGTATTCCCGTTGAGGTATTCTCTTGTACTGAGTTCCAAACCCATCACTAAATATTTCTAGGGTACGTGAGAAAGTGTATAAATCGTAACAGTCTGCTGGAACAATCGATATCGGATAATTTTTCAAGAAGGGGCTGACAGTGTAATTTGTTGAAGGCATTACTAACATCAAGGTAAATAGCTAAAACTTCTTTACCTTTGTCCAAAACGTCTTCAATGTCCAGCTTAAAGGCATTCAAGTGGTCGGTTCAAGAGTATCCTTTTCGAAAACCTGTTTGACAGCTTGTAATGATAGCATTAGTTTCAACCCACCATCGTAATTTGTTCGAAGCCATGAGCTCTAAAACCTTGCAAATGCAAGGTGTAAGTACAAGGGATCTTAAACCTTTTCTATTAAGTTTTTCAACAAAATGCAAATACGTATCTCTCCGGGACTCTGGGAAACACTCTCATCATTTAGCTTATTCAAAATGTCCAGCCGCAATAGATGATACGTTATTGGTAGGTAATGCAGCACTTCATAATTCAAGCCATCCATTTCAGGAGAAGATTTATTACCACAAGATGCCAAAACAAGATGGGCCGCCAATCTTGTTTTTTGATCAGGTATTTTTTGGAATGCACGTAGCATATACTACGTGCATTCCAAAGCAATGTGTCATCTAATATCAATATTTATTGTTGGAAGATTTTAGTTTATAAACTATTATACATATACTAGGGGGGGGGTACCCCCTGCTCGCTCCGCTCGCCAACCCCCCCCCCCCCCCAGAATTTTATGCTTGAATTTACACTTGTGCACTCACAGGATAACTTAACTTTCCGCGATTCAAATTTCCCGCAGAAACAAAATGGCCGTAAGATTCAAAACTTTTCTGGCGTGCCAACCCCGCTGGAAAAAAATTTTTTCGCGATTTTGAAGTGCAAACGATTTAAAGGTTATGTTTATCTTTTTATCTGTAGATGATTAATAAGTTTAATTAAGAGATACGAAAAAAATACTACTCATATTTTTAATTTAAGTGCTGCAAAAATAAATAGTTGTGCTCACACTTGTCTACAAGGTTGAAATTTAAGTTAAATCTAAGTTGAAAAATGCATATAATTTTTCTCATTAGTCACAAGAATTTTAAATAAGGTTTAATCAAAATTTTACAGGAAATTAAATGCACCCTACCTTGAATTTCAACCTTGTAGACAAGTGTGAGCACAACTATTTATTTTTGCAGCACTTAAATTAAAAATATAAGTAGTATTTTTTTCGTATCTCTTAATTAAATTTATTAATCATCAACAGATAAAAAGATAAACATAACCTTTAAATCGTTTGCACTTCAAAAATCGCAAAATTTTTTTTTTCCAGCGGGGTTGGCACGCCAGAAAAATTTTGACTCTGATGGCCATTTTGTTTCTGCGGGAAATTTGAATCGCGTAAAGTTAAGTTGTCCTGTGCAGTGTTGCCGATCCCGGCCCCAGTGATACCGCGAAATTTGAAAATCTTCCGGCAATGATCAGGCAAACGAAAAACACACAAAATCTTGAGCGGCCGGGTTCAATAATTAAATAAATGGTAAAATAAATAAATTTATGACAACCCAATAACGCTGGGCGTTTGAGTTTTTTGAACTAACTAATTAAAAATTGAATAAATAAATAAACCCCAAGCTAGATAACCCAAAAATCCTGGACGATCAAACTTTTTTATAAAATTTTAAAAAAAAATAAATAAATAATCCCCCAAGTTTAAAATCCACAATACCCTGGGCATCCATATTAAATTTTTAAATATTATTATTATAAATAAATAAATAATCCCCCAAGCTCTAAACCCACAATACCCTGGTCGTAGGATTTTTTGATAAATTAATGTAAATAAAAAAAAAATTATCCCCCAAGCTATAAACCCACGAAACCCTGGGCATCAAAGTTGAATTATTAAATGATATTATTATAAATAAATAAATAATCCCACAAGCTCTAAACCCACAATACTCTGGGCGTCTAAGTTAAATTTTTAATTATAATTATTATAAATACATAATCCCCCTAGCTGTAAACCAACAAAACCCTGGGCATCCGAGTTGAATTTATAAATAAATTATTATGAATAAATAAATGATCCCCCAAGCTCAAAAACCACAAAACGCTGGGCGTCCGAGTTCAATTTTTTAATATTATTATTATTATAAATAAATAAATAATCCCCCAAGCTCTAAACCCCCAAAACCCTGGGCACCCGAATTCAACAAAGAAGCTGATTGGCTACCCCCCAAGCTTTAATCCCCCAAAACCCTGGGAGCCTGAGTTCAACAAAGAAGCTGATAGGCTACTCCCCATTGTGCACATACATAAACATATGCTCCATGCCAAACTGCTGGGAGAGGAGGCCATTGCCAGTGGAACTTCCCAATGCCGTGATCTTCTACATCCTCATACACACGATTGTATTATTAAAAAAAGTGTAAAAAAATCATTAGATCTGGTCAATCCCAAGCACCGAATTCTTCATTACGAGCGTTTCTTCGAAATTTTTGGCAATTTTTTTTAGGCTAGGCGACACCACATGGTGATTGACTGATGATAATGCTTTTTTAAAAAGCAGCATCCCAAAGTACTTAAAAAAAATGATGAAATGATTGCAAAACTGAGTTTTTTTTTTAAATTTTCTATTACGTTACATACTTGGTTATATCTTTTACATAGATACAGAGGCCTCTAATGGCCAAAATATTCAATTTGGAGACTTGTGCCCATTGGGTCTTTTGTTCGAGATGGTGAGGGCTATATCGTATTAAAAATTCAGAAGATTTGACTGAATCCCAATTTCCACTTGATTATTGCGGGGTCCTTTTGAAATCTTTTTTTAAATGCCTAAGCTTGTGACATTAAAAAAACACACTTGTGACATTAAAAAAAAATTTGTTGATTAAAGAATAGTAACATCTTTGTAGAAAAATTAACTACGTTTACTTTTAGCAAATGATTTAACTCGAAAAAATTCTTGAAAATTTTTTTATGTCTAAACTTCTAGACCAATATTTACTACAGCGACTTTTTGTCCCCAACGCTATATACAGATAATACAAGAAGAAACTTTATAAAAAGTTATGCTGAAATTTTTATTCATGTTGAGTTCCGAATATTTTAAATTTTAATTTTGTAACTGGTTTTTAAACTTGAAAAAATACCTTCAGCTTCAAGTTGACAGCATTTAGTGAATTTTGGATGAAATCGTACAAATTTTTTTTTTTTTTTTTTTAATACTCGTATTTTGCGATAGCTTACTACCCATTTTTTCATTAACTATGAGGTCTTTCAAATTATTAAAGTTCTTAACTAAAATTTAAAAAATAACGATTTTTTAAAAACTTCAAAACCTCAAAAACCGTATCCTTGAGATTTTTATACATTTTTTTTTCTGTTTTTTTATTTACTGAATTAACTTTTTGTTAAGTTACAGTATGGAAAAACTTTGTTAAAAAAATTTTAGAGAACCCCAAAAAATCAGTGCGGACTCGGTCGTTAATGGTCGTCTTGCACGACCGGTTGAATGGAGATGGATTCGCATACAGTCAAATATTGATATAATTGTTAAAGCTGTAATTTAGCTTGAAGAATCAACAGTATATGCTAATGAGATTTTAAAATGCATTGAAATGTTCATATTCAATAATTATACAACTAGCTTATAATTATTAAAAAAAAGTTCCGTCCTATAACTGAACATTAAGGAACGAAGGTCCGATTTTTAGGTCAGAGGATGGAAACAGTATATTAATTAACTAAGCAGCTAAAATGGCAAATTATGTCACTTGCTTGTCACCGTTAGCTTTACCCTTGCCGACAATTTCATGTGATCTGAGATCTTCCCATTTAGATGCCAAGTTGAGTATACTATTTTTCCGCACGACGGACGTCGTTGCTAGGAAGCGCTACTGACTGCAGCGACAGCAGCAGAAAAGTAGCGCTTTCCGGCCGCAGTATGGAAAAATAGTATACTAAACTTGGTCGGGAAGGGTTCTTTGATCTTCTCGTTGAATGCCTCGTTGTTTAGCTCGGCAACAAACCCTTCAGAGGCTGAATAAAACCTTCCCAAATTACGCTGGTAATTTATTGTTAGTGCCTGGTGTCTTATTTTCATAAATTTATCGAAAATACAAATTTTTTTCTGTTTCTCAAATCATGTATGAAAAAATACATCCTGTATGCATAAGAAATAAAGTAATAATTACCTGCGCAAAACTAATTTTCTGCTAATTTCAAGTTGATAACTGCTTTTTTAAGTTTGCATCAATCGGGAGAATCATCCAACATATTAACCTCGATATTAACATTCAAACGCAGTTTGTATGACTTGAGAAATACTGCAATTTAACAAAAAAGTTATTTGACAAACATAGACTAGACGTGAAAAATTGATAGATAGCTCTAAAATTACATTTTTAACGATAAATTGAAAAATGTACTACACACTTATAACATTAACATAGCAATCGAAAATTTGGCAGCATGATTTGAATACACTTTATAGTTAAATTTTTCACAATGAGTATTATCAGTGTAATAAATCTTAAAGTACCTCCCCTTCTCGCTTATAAAGCTAGAATTGGAAACAATGCACCAACCCTTCTCAAAAGCTGTTTGTCACTTCGGCGTTCTCTCTCACTCATCAGAAACTAGATAGTCCGACCATATCATAATTGTTTTTACTACTGCGTGCGATACATTTTTGAAAAACAAAATGGAGGTTTTTTAAACACTTCTTTTTGTTTGAAGTGTTAGGTGTTTTATTGATTTGGGTGAGACTATACTTAATAAATTGTAATGAAACTTGAATAAAAAAGTTGATGAAAATGAATAAATAATTTAATGATAATGATTAAATATTGACTTAACAGGATATGTTTGGATACGCTTTGAGGCACCCGAAGCTTCCAGCCCGGAACGGCATAGTCAATGCGTCAGGACTGACGCCACTTACACTGGCCTGTCAACTTGGTCGAGCCGAGGTTTTCCGGGAGATGTTAGAGTTGTCAGCTCGGGAGTTCTGGAGGTACAGCAACATTACCTGTTCGGCCTATCCACTCAATGCTCTCGATACTCTCCTTCCAGATGGAAGAACTAGTTAGTAGTATCTGATTACTCTTTTTTTGTTGACTTTTTTTTAAATTTAAGAAAGAACTTAACCGGTTCTGTAAAATTATCACGATGATAATAATTTTGGAACTTAGGGTATTGTACGTAATTTTCTTGAATCCGACACGGGAAACGTGCCGATTCTCGTGTAATAAGCCCAATGGGAATCGGTCCTGTTCCCATATAATCCGAATGGAACATGAAACTGAATTAGAAACGCGTTTCCAGTTAAGTTTTTAGTTCACATTTCAAATTCCACTGGTCTAAAACACAGAAGTTTAAACTGAACTAAAGTAATATACTGCATGGAATAGCACGTAATATACTGTACGCATTGGTAACCTGTCAGTCATCGTTGCATCATGTAAACATAAAGATAACCTTAAAATTATGCCGAGCGCGCTCTGTGCGCAGAGCATTTAAAAAAATGACCGTAACGTACAGAAAGTTCCGACTCTCGTAGTACCATCGCTGTTCCTCTGGTTGATCGAGAATATAGAATAATATGAAGCCAGGAATGTATTTCTTGTTTGTTGAGAGAACAGGAAAAAAGATCTTTGATAATGACTCTGATGCTTCCTTCTCGTTATTAACTTTTTCCTCTTACAACAAGCGGAGGTTTTGTCGGTAGTTAGAAAAAATGTCTAAAAACATAACCATTATTTTAAAGCTTTTACTACGAAAAAAAATTTCTAAAAATAAGGTGACTCCGAGTCTCGTAATTCAATTTTAAGAGTATCCATAAAACGCTCTCAAAATACAGTAATTTGAAAAACCGCACTGGCACGAAGCTCCGTAATTTGCATAAAACGCAAAGGTGAGAGCAGCTTCCACGTTGCTATTTCAAAATTCAATCACGTGAGACTTTACTTAAAAAAAAGGTGAAAAGGATGAATCAATTGGCTCCTTTGTCAGGCTAATTTACGCTTAAACCTCTTTTTTGTCGCAAGGTCAATCAACGAGGCAATCGCGGGAATAATTTACGGGGGCCGGGTATTAAAGGTTAAAGCTACAATTAAGAGTGCTGCCTACCTCGGAGAGACTTCCGAATTGACCGTGGCGCCGTCAACTAAACAAACGGCCGAAAAAAAAATAATCGATCTACTATACCGGCACGCAGGGCCGGCGCTCGCTGAAAGCATCGGCTGAGGGCTTGGGCCTTGGGGCTCTAAAAAATTTTTAATTCAAGTGAAAAATTATTTTCGAAGTAGTACATAAAAATATTTAGGGCTTCAATAATAATTATTTAATTTTAATTTTTTTTTTTTACACTTCTTTGTCGTGTGGATGTGATTATAAATTAGTACGTACTGATAAAATAATACTCTATACAAAAAAACTGAAGGCTTATAGCTATTTTGATGTTTCAATTCAGTTACAATTTAGCAACAATCATGATAAATTACTCTAATTTGGTTAAAACACAATCGGCAATTTACCGGTTATATTGGCTTTCGGCGTTGGGCCGAACGACGCAAAGCTATTTTTAACGGCTTCGGCTGTCTCCGTGTTCTTGTCACGAACTGGGCCTTGGTGCCGCGCCAGCTGCTCCGATCACGACAAACCAAACGTGCTCCGATTTCTTTTACTTATAGCAAGATTTTTTTTTTCTATTCTACATTTACTCGATACTTTTATTTTTTTAGCTCCAATCTATTATACATTTGTGAAAGCTTTTCATACAATAATTTTTTTATGTCAGAAGCAATAAAATTTATGAACTATATTTTGGTGACCGAAGATATTTTTAATAAAATGAATATGCACAAATCATATATTATTAAAAAGGTATTGAAAAAAGGAAGTTTTCTGCGTGAACCCCGCGTCGATAACTTTCAAATTTCCATCACGTGGTTCAAAAAACCAACTAAAAAATCAGTTTTCAATCCGTGAGAAATCGCATTTTTGGGGAACGGAGATGGTTTCAATTGATTGAACCTCGAAAAATGATATATTTTCGGAAAGACATTGAAAAAAGAAAGTTTTCTCTGAACCTCGATTACTTCAAAATTGCCTTTACGCGATTAAAAAAAAAAAAAAAAAACAAAAAAATCAGTTTCCAATCCGTAAAAACTAGCTTTTTGCGGAACGGAGATGATTTTAATTGATTGAACCTACCAAAATCATATGTTTTCCGAAAGGTATCGAAAAAAGGAAGAATTCTGCGTGAACCACACCTCGATACTTACAAAAAAGCCTTCATGCGATTCAAAAAACCAACTAAAAAATCAGTTTCCAATCCGTAAAAACTAGCTTTTTTGCGGAACGGAGATGATTTTAATTGATTTAACCTACCAAAATCATATGTTTTCCGAAAGGTATCGAAAAAAGGAAGAATTCTGCGTGAACCACACCTCGATAACTACAAAAAAGCCTTCATGCGATTCAAAAAACCAACTAAAAAATCAGTTTCCAATCCGTGAAAAATAGCTTTTCGCGGAACGGAGATGGTTTTAATCGATTAAACCTGGACAAATCATATGTTTTTAAAGGTATTGAAAAAAAGAAGTTTTTTGCTCAAACCGCACCTTGATAACTTAAAAATTGCCTTTACGCGATTCAAAAACCCAACTAAAAAATCAGTTTCCAATCCGTGAAAATTAGCTTTTTTGTGGAACGGAGATGGTTTTAATTGATTAAACCTAGACAAATCATATATCGTCGAAAAGATATTGAAAAAGAGAAATTTCTGCGTGAACCACACCTTGATAACTTCAAAATTGCCTTTACGCGATTCAAAAAACCAACTAAAAAATCAGTTTCCAATCCATGAAAGTTAGCTTTTTTGTGGAACGGAGATGGTTTTAATCGATTAAACCTGGACAAATCATATGTTTTTGAAAGGTACTGAAATAAGGAAGAATTCTACGTGAACCGCACCTCGATAACTTCAAAATTGCCTTTACGCGATTCAAAAAACCAACTAAAAAATCAGTTTCCAATCCATGAAAGTTAGCTTTTTTGTGGAACGGAGATGGTTTTAATCGATTAAACCTGGACAAATCATATGTTTTTAAAAGGTATTGAAAAAAAGAAGTTTTTTGCTCAAACCACACCTTGATAACTTAAAAATTGCCTTTACGCGATTCAAAAAACCGACTAAAAATCAGTTTCCAATCCGTGAAAATTAGCCTTTTTGTGGAACAGAGATGGTTTTAATTGATTAAACCTAGACAAATCATATATTGTCGGAAAGATATTGAAAAAAGAAAGTTTTCTCTGAACCTCGATTACTTCAAAATTGCCTTTACGCGATTAAAAAAAAAAAAAACAAAAAAATCAGTTTCCAATCCGTGAAAACTAGCTTTTTTGCGGAACGGAGATGATTTTAATTGATTTAACCTACCGAAATCATATGTTTTCCGAAAGGTATTGAAAAAAGAAATTTTCTGCGTGAACCACACCTCGATAACTTCAAAACTGCCTTTACGCGATTCAAAAAACCAACTAAAAAATCAGTTTCCAATCCGTGAAAATTAGCTTTTTTGTGGAACGGAGATGGTTTTAATTGATTAAACCTAGACAAATAATATATTGTCGGAAAGATATTGAAAAAAGAAAGTTTTCTCTGAACCTCGATTACTTCAAAATTGCCTTTACGCGATTAAAAAAAAAAAAAAACAAAAAAATCAGTTTCCAATCCGTGAAAACTAGCTTTTTTGCGGAACGGAGATGATTTTAATTGATTTAACCTACCGAAATCATATGTTTTCCGAAAGGTATTGAAAAAAGGAATTTTCTGCGTGAACCACACCTCGATAACTTCAAAACTGACGTTACGCGATTCAAAAAACCAACTAAAAAATCAGTTTCCAATCCGTGAAAGTTAGCTTTTTTGTGGAACGGAGATGGTTTTAATCGATTAAACCTGGACAAATCATATGTTTTCTGAAAGGTATTGAAATAAAGAAGAATTCTACGTGAACCGCGGCTCGATAACTTCAAAATTGCCGTTACGCGATTCAAAAAACCAACTAAAAAATCAGTTTCCAATCCGTGAAAATTAGCTTTTTTCTGGAACGGAAATTTCGGAAAAATTTCGGAAAGATATTGAAAAAAAGAAGTTTTCAGCGTGAACCGGACTGCTGTATCCTTGAAATTGCCTTCAAGAGGTTCGAAAAACCAGCCGCTAATTAATCACTTTTCAGTAGTTGAGAAATCACGCGCTTAGCTTGGCTTCCTTATTTCAGTACCTTTTAAACTATACTAGCTCTTCTGAGCGCGCTTCAAGCGCGCATCGGAAAAAACAATAAGAGTAACCTCAAAATGCACTTTTCGAATATTTTAAAAACTTGTTCACCAATCAGCTCAAGAATAAAAATCTTACGCAAGATGGCGATAGCTCTCTTTTATAAAGAGACTAGCTCTTCTGAGCGCGCTTCAAGCGCGCATAGGAAAAAACAATAAGAGTAACCTCAAAATGCACTTTTCGAATATTTTAAAAACTTGTTCACCAATCAGCTCACGAATAAAAATCTTACGCAAGATAACGATAGCTCTCTTTTATAAAGGGACTAGCTCTTCTGAGCGCGCTTCAAGCGCGCATAGGAAAAAACAATAAGAGTAACCTCAAAATGTACTTTTCGAATATTTTAAAAACTTGTTCACCAATCAGCTCACGAATAAAAATCTTACGCAAGATGGCGATAGCTCTCTTTTATAAAGGGATATGATCTTCTAGGTTTAGTAAATTCAGACATCTGCAGGTAGCATAGAAGGGGATTTCTTAAGAATTAAAAACTGAACTTTCAGCTGGTTTTTTGAACCATGCGAGGGCAATTTCGGAAATACCATGGTGCGGTTCACGCATAATTCTTTTTTATTTCTATACCTTTCAGAAAACATATGATTTGTCCAGGTTTAATTAATTAAAACCACCCTCGTTCCACAAAAAAGCTTATTTTCACGGATTGGAAACTGATTTTTTAGTTGGTTTTTTGAATCGCGTAGGGGCCATTTTTAAGTTATCGAGGTGCGGTTCACGCAGAAAACTTCCTTTCTTCGATACCTTTCGGAAAACATATGATTTGTCCAAGTATAATCAATTGAAACCATCTCCGTTCCACAAAAAAGCTAATACATACTCCTGGATTGGAAACTGATTTTTTAGTTGGTTTTTTGAATCGCGTAAAGGCAATTTTGAAGTTATCAAGGTGCGGTTCACACAGAAAACTTTCCTTTTTCGATACCTCTCGGAAAATATATGATTTGTCCAGGTTTAATCAATTAAAACCATCTCCGTTCCACAAAAAAGCTTATTTTCACGGATTGGAAACTGATTATTCAGTCGGTTTTTTGAATCGCGTAAAGGCAATTTTGAAGTTATCAAGGTGCGGTTCACACAGAAAACTTTCCTTTTTCGATACATCTCGGAAAATATATGATTTGTCCAGGTTTAATCAATTAAAACCATCTCCGTTCCACAAAAAAGCTAATTTTCACGGATTGGAAACTGATTTTTTAATCGGTTTTTTGAATCGCGTAAAGGCAATTTTTAAGTTATCGAGGTGCGGTTCACGCAGAAAACTTCCTTTCTCAAATCCGCAAGTGGAAAACGTCTTTTTCCATGCGTGTGAACAACCAGGGAACCGACCCTTTTCTCCTATAGTTTAGTAGTTATCAAAACACGCGTGGAAAAAGGCCGTTTCCACGTCTGTAGCGAAACACGCGTGGAAAAAGGCCTTTTCCACGTTTGTTGTCGTTTCTCTGAACTCTGAAGCTGTTTACGAAAGAGCAGCAGAAAGAAGAACCGAAGTAATATATATAGGTATATTTTATGGGAAATGCATAGTGTATAGTGTCGTTAGCAACACACTTGGGCATTTTCTTTGTTAATTTTTACGACTTTAAAACCAATGAGAGGTCAAGTGTCAAATTTCACCCTCACTATGTCCGACTTATTGCCGTCCGGCCACCGGCGGGAGGACACATGGATACGGCTCCACTCTGTCGCCTCTCGTCAATGAATTATAGAAAAATGCATTGAAATTCAGCGAATTTGAGAAAGCACAGTCCTGTGCATGTAAGTGAACCTTGTCGGTCCCACTCGAGTAGGATGTTTCAGCACTTGACCTTCATTTTTACTGGATGGCACGCGCTACGCGCAGTAAAATTTTCTTTTTTCGATACCTTTCGGAAAACATATGATTTGTCCAGGTATAATCAATTGAAACCATCTCCGTTCCACAAAAAAGCTAATACTTACTCCGGGATTGGAAACTGATTTTTTAGTCGGTTTTTTGAATCGCGTTAAGACAATTTTTAAGTTATCGAGGTGCGGTTCACGCAGAAAACTTTCTTTTTTCGATACCTTTCGGAAAACATATGATTTGTCCGGGTTTATTCGATTGAAACTATCTCCGTTCCGCAAAAAAGCTAGTTTTCACGGATTGGAAATTGTTTTTTTTGTTGGTTTTGAATCGCGTAAGGCAGTTTTGAAGTTATCAAGGTGCGGTTCACGCAGAAAACTTCCCTTTTTCGATGCCTCTCGGAAAATATATGATTTGTCCAGGTTTAATCAATTAAAACCATCTCCGTTCCACAAAAAAGCTAATACATACCCCGGGATTGGAAACTGATTTTTTAGTCGGTTTTTTGAATCGCGTAAAGGCAGTTTTGAAGTTATCAAGGTGCGGTTCACGCAGAAAACTTCCCTTTTTCGATACCCCTCGGAAAATATATGATTTGTTCAGGTTTAATCAATTAAAACCATCTCCGTTCCACAAAAAAGCTAATACATACTCCTGGATTGGAAACTGATTTTTTAGTCGGTTTTTTGAATCGCGTTAAGACAATTTTTAAGTTATCGAAGTGCGGTTCACGTAGAAAACTTTCTTTTTCGATACCTTTCGGAAAACATATGATTTGTCCAGGTTTATTCGATTGAAACTATCTCCGTTCCGCAAAAAAGCTAGTATTCACGGATTGGAAACTGATATTTAGTTGGTTTTTTGAATCGCGTAAAGGCAATTTTGAAGTTATCGAGGTGCGGTTCACGCAGAAAACTTCCTTTTTTCAATACCTTTCAGAAAACATATAATTTGTCCAGTTTTAATAGATTAAAACCATCTCCGTGCCACGAAAAGCTATTTTTCACGGATTGGAAACTGATTTTTTAGTTGGTTTTTTGAATCGCGTAGAGGCAATTTTTAAGTTATCGAGGTGCGGTTCACGCAGAAAACTTCCTTTCTTCGATACCTTTCGGAAAACATATGATTTGTCCAGGTTTAATCAATTAAAACCATCTCCGTTCCACAAAAAAGCTAATTTTCACGGATTGGAAACTGATTATTCAGTCGGTTTTTTGAATCGCGTAAAGGCCATTTTTAAGTTATCAAGGTGTGGTTTGAGCAAAAAACTTTTTTTTTTAAATACCTTTCAGAAAACATATAATTTGTCCAGTTTTAATCGATTAAAACCATCTCCGTGCCACGAAAAGCTATTTTTCACGGATTGGAAACTGATTATTCAGTCGGTTTTTTGAATCGCGTAAAGGCAATTTTGAAGTTATCAAGGTGCGGTTCACACAGAAAACTTTCCTTTTTCGATACCTCTCGGAAAATATATGATTTGTCCAGGTTTAATCAATTAAAACCATCTCCGTTCCACAAAAAAGCTAATTTTCACGGATTGGAAACTGATTATTCAGTCGGTTTTTTGAATCGCGTAAAGGCAATTTTTAAGTTATCAAGGTGTGGTTTGAGCAAAAAACTTTTTTTTTTAATACCTTTCAGAAAACATATAATTTGTCCAGTTTTAATCGATTAAAACCATCTCCGTGCCACGAAAAGCTATTTTTCACGGATTGGAAACTGATTTTTTAGTTGGTTTTTTGAATCGCGTAGAGGCAATTTTTAAGTTATCGAGGTGCGGTTCACGCAAAAAACTTCCTTTCTTCGATACCTTTCGGAAAACATATGATTTGTCCAGGTTTAATCAATTAAAACCATCTCCGTTCCACAAAAAAGCTAATTTTCACGGATTGGAAACTGATTATTCAGTCGGTTTTTTGAATCGCGTAAAGGCAATTTTTAAGTTATCAAGGTGTGGTTTGAGCAAAAAACTTTTTTTTTTAAATGCCTTTCAGAAAACATATAATTTGTCCAGTTTTAATCGATTAAAACCATCTCCGTGCCACGAAAAGCTATTTTTCACGGATTGGAAACTGATTTTTTAGTTGGTTTTTTGAATCGCGTAGAGGCAATTTTTAAGTTATCGTGGTGCGGTTCACGCAGAAAACTTCCTTTCTTCGATACCTTTCGGAAAACATATGATTTGTCCAAGTATAATCAATTGAAACCATCGCCGTTCCACAAAAAAGCTAATACATACTCCTGGATTGGAAACTGATTTTTTAGTTGGTTTTTTGAATCGCGTAAAGGCAATTTTGAAGTTATCAAGGTGCGGTTCACACAGAAAACTTTCCTTTTTCGATACATCTCGGAAAATATATGATTTGTCCAGGTTTAATCAATTAAAACCATCTCCGTTCCACAAAAAAGCTAATTTTCACGGATTGGAAACTGATTTTTTAGTCGGTTTTTTGAATCGCGTAAAGGCAATTTTTAAGTTATCGAGGTGCGGTTCACGCAGAAAACTTCCTTTCTCAAATCCGCAAGTGGAAAACGTCTTTTTCCATGCGTGTGAACAACCAGGGAACTGACCCTTTTCTCCTATAGTTTAGGAGTTTTCAAAACACGCGTGGAAAAAGGCCGTTTCCACGTCTGTAGCGAAACACGCGTGGAAAAAGGCCTTTTCCACGTTTGTTGTCGTTTCTCTGAACTCTGAAGCTGTTTACGAAAGAGCAGCAGAAAGAAGAACCGAAGTAATATATATAGGTATATTTTATGGGAAATGCATAGTGTATAGTGTCGTAAGCAACACACTTGGGCATTTTCTTTGTTAATTTTTACGACTTTAAAACCAATGAGAGGTCAAGTGTCAAATTTCACCCTCACTATGTCCGACTTATTGCCGTCCGGCCACCGGCGGGAGGACACATGGATACGGCTCCACTCTGTCGCCTCTCGTCAATGAATTATAGAAAAATGCATTGAAATTCAGCGAATTTGAGAAAGCACAGTCCTGTGTATGTAAGTGAACCTTGTCGGTCCCACTCGAGTAGGATGTTTCAGCACTTGACCTTCATTTTTACTGGATGGCACGCGCTACGCGCAGTAAAATTTTCTTTTTTCGATACCTTTCGGAAAACATATGATTTGTCCAGGTATAATCAATTGAAACCATCTCCGTTCCACAAAAAAGCTAATACTTACTCCGGGATTGGAAACTGATTTTTTAGTCGGTTTTTTGAATCGCGTTAAGACAATTTTTAAGTTATCGAGGTGCGGTTCACGCAGAAAACTTTCTTTTTTCGATACCTTTCGGAAAACATATGATTTGTCCGGGTTTATTCGATTGAAACCATCTCCTTTCCACAAAAAAGCTAATACTTACTCCGGGATTGGAAACTGATTTTTTAGTCGGTTTTTTGAATCGCGTTAAGACAATTTTTAAGTTATCGAGGTGCGGTTCACGCAGAAAACTTTCTTTTTTCGATACCTTTCGGAAAACATATGATTTGTCCGGGTTTATTCGATTGAAACTATCTCCGTTCCGCAAAAAAGCTAGTTTTCACGGATTGAAAATTGTTTTTTTTGTTGGTTTTGAATCGCGTAAGGCAGTTTTGAAGTTATCAAGGTGCGGTTCACGCAGAAAACTTCCCTTTTTCGATGCCTCTCGGAAAATATATGATTTGTCCAGGTTTAATCGATTAAAACCATCTCCGTTCCACAAAAAAGCTAATACATACCCCGGGATTGGAAACTGATTTTTTAGTCGGTTTTTTGAATCGCGTAAAGGCAGTTTTGAAGTTATCAAGGTGCGGTTCACGCAGAAAACTTCCCTTTTTCGATACCCCTCGGAAAATATATGATTTGTTCAGGTTTAATCAATTAAAACCATCTCCGTTCCACAAAAAAGCTAATCCATACTCCTGGATTGGAAACTGATATTTAGTTGGTTTTTTGAATCGCGTAAAGGCAATTTTGAAGTTATCGAGGTGCGGTTCACGCAGAAAACTTCCTTTTTTCAATACCTTTCAGAAAACATATGATTTGTCCAGGATTAATCTATTGAAACCATCTCCGTTCCGCAAAAAAGCTAGTTTTTACGGATTGGAAACTGATTTTTTAGTCGGTTATTCGAACCTCGCAAAGGCTATTTTGAAATATCGAGTTGTGGTTCACGCAGAATCCTTCCTTTTTTCATTAACTATCTAACGATCTATGATTCGTATAGTTTTAACAAATAAAAAAATTTTAAGTTAGCCATAAAGAGCGATGTTCATTCAATTGGTTTTTCTAACTGTGCTAGAGCATTTTTGTAGATACAGGGTTTCGGTAGTTGCAAAAAAATTCCTCTTTTCAATACCTTTAGGAAGATGTATGATTTGTATCGGTTTTATAAATCCAAAACGTTCCAAGGTACTAAATGAGCGTAAATATCGGTTTCTTACTGATTACAAAATATATAATTTTTTTTGGTTTTGAATTCGTAATTTTCATGGCTTTTGACATACAAAAATTGTTGTATGAAATCAACAAAAGATTGGAGCTAAAAAAAAAATTATTTTATAAACTGTTTTTTTTAATCGATTTACGATTTTTTTCGGTGCATTGGTTGGTTAAAAAAATCATGGTTTAGTGATTTTTAGGCATGTATAATGTACATACATAAAGGTACATCGAGGATCTCCGACTGAGAAAACAAGCCCGAGTGGGGAGTGCCTAACAGCCGAGTCGGTGAATCGCTGCGGAGCGAGCGTTTGCCAAACATTCTGCCATGCAGTCCGAACTCACACCGTAACAGCTGTCGCTAAGCCCCGGGGCCCCAGCAACTCACAAAAATATGTACGCCCTTGAATTTTTGCATCGACCCATCTACGGTCGGGTGGCGAACTAGATATCAGCTCAATTTCATCCCGAAAGACTAAAATCACAACAACCAGCCGGCTGAAATAGTTCCTGACTAACTGTGGCCGCTAGAATCCACCAATTGTTTCGGAAAAAATATCAAAAAATTCGTTATTTCAGCCTACAAGTCCCTTACTATCGGGTTTTTTCATCAAGTAAAGGAATAATTCGCAGTAAGTAATTCTTTGTCATCGGCATTAACATGCGCAGCAGACGCCGATTTTATCGAGATTTTCAATCATTGTTTTCAAGCATTAAGAAAAACTTTTCGGGAAAACCAGATAGTAAGGCAAGTGTAGAATAATTTCAACTATTTTTTGAGATTTTTTTGGTAATGATTGAATCGTTATTGAAAGCGTATTTCGTCAGGAACTTTTTCCACGCGCCCGTAATACAACGTTAGGCGGCGCTCTCCGCGCGGGAGGCAGCACTCTTAACCAGAAATTAGTTCAGAAGAATTGTAATATATTCGTTATCCTTTCAAAGAGTGGAAAAGAGACATCCAATCAAAACTAGAAAAAAAAGTAATTTGAAATTTACATTGCAAGAATAGTTGATCATAAACTGAAAAAACAAGAAAAAAGAAACCAGAAAAAAAAGGATGAAAGAAGAAAAGTTTTGCAATAATTTATGAAAAAACAACTAAGTGAAATATCTAATGTACTGATAGAAAAAATTGAATACTTTTAAAACTTTAATGTTTTTTATTTTCATGAGCTCAAAACAAAAAATAGGAAATTCTCCGCATGTAGATCAAAAGATAGGTATTAGAATTCTAAAAGATTTGAATGAAAGATCATGAAAATTACAAAAAAAGCTGCTATTCCGAGAAAATGAATTTTTCATTTTTTTGTTTTTTAAAGATTTTTACGCTTTTCGAATTAATTTGGATCATTTGATAGAGTATACAATACTCTAAAAAATAGTAAACAAATTTGTTCCTTCAAATTCAAAACTCACCATTTTACAGCTAAAATTCATTAAAAAATTTTTTAATTTTATTTAATTAACGATCTATAAAATTTATTTTTAATGTGTATATACAAAATGCAGTTTTAGTGCAATCGAAAAAAAAGATACATGTAAATTTTCTATGTTCAGTTTGGGTTTAAATTGTTTATAAAATCATAGTCTTTTTTGTGGCAAGTCACATGTTTCTGGTAAGATTAATCATTTGCAAAATTGCGTTTACAAACGTAGCCTTGAATACTAATGCCCGGAAAACTGTAATTATTTATTTGTTAAAAAGTGAAGTGACATAATACAAAAGTAGTCTGAGACTTCTAAAAAGATAAAGCTTTTCGTTTTCAAAGAAACAGATGTTTTTACAAAAAATATTTTCTGAAATTTCTTAAAAAAAAAAAAAAAAAAAAACAGAATTTCCGTATTTTATAGATATAAAATTTCTCAGTACCTTATACTAGTTTGAAAATCTTTTAAAAACTATAAAAAATTAGATTTTAGTTATCTCAAATTTTTTTTGAAAATTTTATAGACTAATTTACAAGCATTTATCAAGTAAACTAAAGAATCATGAGATATTTAGTTTTTGAAAAAAAAGTTATAAAAACTAATCAAAATAATAATCGAGATAAGTTATTTAATTTTTCTTTGTAAAAGAGAGTTGTCTCCATATCACGTAAGATTTTTATTGGTGAGCTGATTGGTAAAGTTTTTAAAATATTCGAAAAGTTCATTTTGAGGTTGCAAGTATTGTTTTTTGCATGCGCGCTCGCAGCGATGAGTGGAGCTAAATGAATAAAAAAGAAACATCAGAAATACAAGATAAAAACGATGGAAAAAGAAAAAATAATAATAATAACAACAATTATCAGAGTAGTTAGAAAAGAAAAGGGATGAAAACGAAATTAAGGAACGGAACAAGAAAGCTTTCTACATCATTTCGGGGAGCGCGTTTCGATTTTAATTAAGACTGATTGTTTGAACGCGGATAAGAACCGGAAATCGATTCGTTCATTTGCCGAGCGTACGGCCCACCTCCTGAACCCTCTTCCTTTTCGAGCTGAAATTGGCAGTTTCGAAATTGAAACTTATTTTTTCATCTTTAACACTGAAAAACAGTTGATTTTTTTACCGTCAAAATAAGGTTAATTTTCAAAAATTTTCAAAATTGTTGCTTTCTCTTATCTTTGTTTAAGTTTATATGATGAAAGATAAAAGTTATGTGAATAAAAAAAAAAAAAAAGCAAATTATGATATAGATATTTTTTAATATCTCCCTACACGTATATTTCCGTTTTTTTCTCTCAAAATTTGTTCATCACTTTTCGAAATTATTATAAAAACACCGTTAAAATACCGTTGAAATCATTAAATTTAATTATCTTCAGAATTATGTCCTCAATTCTATCCTCAATATTATATTGTTAATACATTTTCAATTTTTTTTTATTTTTATTTTTTTAATAATAGTGCCTTTTGAAAAAATGACTTTATTTAAAACTATCTTAGAATAATTATATTTTCATTATTGTACGTCAATCATAATAATAATAATAATAATAACTTTATTCAGATGTATAAGTGATATGTATACATAAAACCGTAAATACATAATTTTGCATGAATGCAAAAATCGCCACTATGACTTTAATAAGTCAGCGCGTGGCCTGAATATAATGACTTATAATTAATAAAAATTTAAATTTAAATTTACACTTAAAATGACTTACAATAGATATAAGAATTACAAATTTTCAGATTATCTAAAAGAGCTTTAACGAAAGTATTTGTTGTGTGATTATCATCATCTCCCTATATTATATTTCCGTTTTTGATTCTGATCCCCTAAATTGGATCCCCTAAATTGGATCTTCAAAAATCTGAAATTCTTAAAAACACGGTCAAAACACAGTTAAATATCGCACTTTTCTGATCCCCTAAATTGGATCCCCTAAATTGGATCTTCGTCGAAAGTATTGGATCCCCTCAGTTGGATCCCCTTTTTTTCAAAAATCCCCTTTTCAAAGATCCCTTTTCATTCTTCGTTGAAAGTATAATATATTTTAAAATCCAATAATTATTTATATATATTTATATACCGATTTAAGATCAACGAATGATTGGATTTTAATTTATATTATATATATTAATTACTAATTTATATTATTTATATTAATTTATATAACCAATACCTAACTTAATACCAATGTTTACTTTTTGATAAAAAACATTTACTTAGGAATAAAAATTTGTGCGGTACTAGAAATTTTTACGGGTAATCAAGGAACACTTAAGTGGGCAGATTTACGCAATCCCAAGCCAGCTGGTTAGATAAGCGAGATACGTTAGTTTAGTGAGAGCTAATAATTTAAGTCGATTCAGGTAAGTAAGGTAGCTAAGGTTGGTTAGGCGGAGGTTATGCGGGAGGAGGGTGGAAGGGGAGATGAGGTGAGGAAGGGTTTGTTATTTTACTTAAAAATATTAATAGAGCTTTTTCAAAATTTAAAGTACTTCAACAAAACTTTGAAGTTAGTGACTGAGTTGATGAATACGGTGAGTAGGATTCGTTGGTAGATTGGGTGAAATAAGTTTGGGAGATCCCTACCCCTTAAATCCAGCTGGACTTCAAAAAAAATTTTTTTGGTTAATATCGCTTAAAATCAAGTTATTGTTCATTTTTCAATTTGTCCAGCTGGATTTCTAGCTGGACAGATCCAGCTGGAAAATTAAAAAAAAAAAAACTAAGATAAATTTTTTCAAAATCATTGAAAAATGAACAATAACTTGATTTCAAGCAATATTGATTTTCACCAAAAAATTTCTTTTTTCAAATCCAGCTGGAAATCCAGCCGTCATATTGAAACAAAAATCCAGCTGGATAGCCATCTGGAAATCCTGCTGGAAATCCAGCTGGATCTTAGGGGTAGGGATAAAATACGGTATTTGAAGTAAATTAAATTAGTGAGGTCAGTAATGTGGCTAAGATTAAACTAGGTCATGTAGTTGAAGATAAAAGAATTCGAAGTCTTAAGGGGAGTTGCAGAATTTGCGAAAAAAATCATTTAAAATTAAACGAAAACGAAAATAAAAAAACTTCCTAAAGATTCAATATTTATAGATGTATAGCAAATGCTATTAAGATACAAAAATTTACAAAACTGTTTCCCATATTCTGACGTTAATTTTGATCCGATTTTGATGGGGTTGGGCTTAAAAGATATATTAAGATAGTAGCTCCAGCGCTACAGAGCTCTTTTTTCATTTTCATTTTTAATTTTACTGAATCTTCAATTTTTTGTTAAAATGACCCTTATGACTTCGCCTTAATACGGGTGAGAATAGTAAAGAGACTTAGATGGGGTGAGTGATGGTTGTGTGGTTGTGGGCTGGTATAGACATATTAAAATTATAACTTTGGCTCCAATGAAAGGTTTTATATAAAATTATGTATGATAAAAAAGGTCTTGAGCTCAGCTTTCTAATTATGTCATTCAAATTTTTATTAATTAGTAGATTACTACAATCGGCTGCGCCTCGGCCGAAAATTACATGTGATCTGAGACATTTCTTATTTTCGTGGCCACGTGTGGTATAAGTACTACTATTTTTCTGCTCGACGCATTTTCTGGCCTCTGAGCGCGCCAATCTTTGCTACTTCCCGGCCGGAGTGCAGAAAATACTTTTTGTTGTCATGACTCTCATGAGAGGGTGCTGAACAAAGCCGTTTATCAATTAGTCGGTTCAACTTAGCAAGCTCTTACTATAAAGGAAATACGTTCATCTCATGAAGAATCTGTAAAATAATTTTGAAGAAAATCAAGGTTCGTTTGTACGAGTTTGCGAAATTTGAAAAAAATCTTGATTTTTTTTATCATTCGGCAAATTACTAGAGTAGTTTTCAGGATGGGGACTATAAGCTAGAGATCTAAGATGAGTCATATCAAGAATGAATAAGGTGAGTAGGGTTTGTTGGTAGAGTGAGTGAGAGATGAGTTGGGAATTATTTACGGTATTTGAAGTAAGTAAAATTAGTAAGGTCAGTAATGCGGCTAAGATTAAAATAGGTCAGGTGGTTAAAGATGAAAGATTAAGTAAGGTTAGTAGGGTTCTCCAAATGGGTGAGATAGTGAAGTAGGTTAGATAGTTAATGTGATTAGGTGAGTGACACTTGTGGGCCGGCAAATATAATAAAGTTTGTAATATCCATCTGAAATGAATCTATTTAATATGCCCGCCATAAGCAAAAGAAGCTCTAAAAAATATTTTTGTGTGTGTAAGATCTAATGAAATGGTTCAAAATACCAATGGGCTTACTAAAATATTCCTTATGAGTCATCAAAAATTTATGTATGTACCTTACATGAACGCTCTAACTATTTTAAAATTGATTTATATCTTCATTTGTCAATTTTAGATCTATTTTAGCCCTGGATAGATTTTGACTAAAAATTATTAAAAAAAGAAATAAAATTCTATACCTCATGATTTTGCCTAAATAATTAAAAACTTTTCTCTATAAGTCTGATTTTATGAATCAAGTTATGATGAGTAAGTAAAGTTCAAACTGAACTCTCGTGTCTAATTTTTATTGATTTTGAGCGCTTTAGTCTTTTGATTATTTTACCAAACATAGAGCTTACGTATTGTTTCGATTAATTTTTATATTCATCAATTATAATTAGGGGGTTGGCGAGCGGAGCGAGCAGGGGGGTACCCCCCCTAGTCTTTTATAATTCAAAAATATTTAACAATTATCAATAATCCATCTTTTTAAATTTAATTTTATAGACTTCTTGTTAGAAGTAATATTTTTCAAATCATTAGGTAACATGTTGAAAGTTTTTATCGCATTATAATGACTACTTTTTTTTAATATAGATTTTTTTATAGTAGGCAATGTTATTAATTTATTCTTAGTAATACTATTTGAGTTTTTATAAATATAACAGATTTTATCATAATGAAAAACAAGTGAATTTAAATAATACATCTGATTAATTCTCAATATATTTTTACTATATTTAAGTGAAATTTTTTTAAAGATTTTTTTCTGTAAATTAGAAAGTAAATATTTAGCATTTTTATAGCACCCTCCCCAAGCTAATATACCGTATGAACAAAAACAATTAAATAGTGCATAGTAAATCATCATTAATGAATCAAAATTCATAATTTTTCTGAGTTTAGAGAATACATAAAGCAAATATTTAGTTTTGTTAACTACATTTTTCAAATGTTTTTCCCAAGTTAATTTATAATCAATTGTGATTCCTAAATATTTAGTTTCTAATACTCTTTTTATGCTTACATTATTAATATTTATGTTTATATCTATATCACTGGGAACACTATTTTTATAAGCACCAAATGTCATAAAAACTGTCTTTTTAATATTTAGTGATAGCCTATTTGCACATAACCAATTATAAACTATATCCAACTTAGACTTCATGTTATCACTTGATAAAAACCAAGAATCTCCTTCACTTAAGATAACAGTATCATCAGAATAAGATATAATTGTACCATCTGTATATTGGGTTAATAAATCATCCATATAGACAATAAAAAATAGGGGACCAAGAATAGTTCCCTGAGGAACACCCATATTTAAATATCTCATTTCACTATTGATTCCATCAATTTTGACGCATTGTTCTCTATCACTTAGGTAACTGCGAATAAGTTGTAGTGGATGATCTCTAATACCATATTTTTCTAGTTTATCTAGTAAAATATCATGATCCACAGTATCAAATGCCTTACTAAGATCAATGAATGTGGCAATTGCATGTCTATTTAAATTCGTAGTATTATATATGTAATTTGATATGTATTCAAGGGCATCTTGAGTGCTTCTTTTTTTCATAAAACCGAATTGCATCTCTGATATTATCTTGTTTTTTTTGAAAAAATTTTCTAGCCTAATATATATGATCTTTTCAAACATTTTTGCCAGATTGGAGATTAGAGAGATTGGTCGGTAATTATTCATATCACATTTATCACCAGATTTAAAAATTGGAATAACCTCAGCAATTTTCAATGCACGAGGCCATGTCTTTGTTTCTATACATTTGTTGAAAATATTTACTAGAGGATTAGCAATAAAACAATTTAATTTTTTTAGAATTTTTACGCTTATTCCATCAACACCTCCACTTTTATTTTTTAGATTATTGATAGTTCCGATGATCTCCATAAAGTCAGTTGGATTGAGAAAGAGGGAGTTTTTATTAGGTTCAGTCATTTTGATTTTATCATTATTGTATGACTTTTGAATTTTTGTTGCTAACTTCTCACCAACTGTGCAAAAATGTTTATTTAGTTCATTAGTAATAATATTTATATCGTTAATTTTCTCACCATTTAGATTAATTTCATTTATAACTTTCTTTTGTTTAGTTTTATTTTTATTTATTTTATTATTGTTAAAAGACCACAATTTTTTACTATCATGAGAAATTTCTTTAACTTCTTCAGTATCTTGTTTTTGTTTTGCTTTTTTTATTAAAATTTTTAATATACTAATATATTTTTTATAATGCATTTTTGCATTTATATCTTTAGGATTATTTAAGCAAAATTTATGTAATTTTTCTTTATTGACACACGAAACTATTATACCTGAAGTTATCCAATTTTTCTTAGGAATGTACTTTCTCTTTTTCTTTTTACAACATTTTTTAGAAGCAGTAATAATATTTTTAATGTCAGTTATCAAATTGTCAATTGCTGTATTTACGTTTAAGACTGTGTTATATTTGTTCCAGTTATGTTCTGAAGCTTTTTCTTGTAATTTATTAAAATCTATGTATGCAAAAGTTGTTTTTAAAGAATTTGTTTTATTAAGTACTTGATCTTCAAATTGAAGCAATAGAGGATAATGGTCAGTAAAACCTTCTATTATTTTGAAAGATTTTATAGCTAAATGGTTAGTTTTTATAAATGCATTATCAATGCAAGATCCTTGTCCAATTTGATTATTACTTGGTCTGGTTATTCCATTAAAATAAGGAAGGTATTCTGCATTGGTAAAATTGTTTAATAAATCTAAAGCGTGTTTTGAAGTCTTTAGCATATCTATATTGTAATCACCTAGGAGACAATGATTAATACAATTTTTATTTCTAGATAGATAATCATTTAACAGTTTAAAAAATTTTTCATTTTTTGTTTGGTGAGATTTATATAAAGCTGATATTTTTAATTTAACTTTAGATTTCATATCAAAATTAGTACTAATAATTTTAAGATCTTCTATTACTTCTATTTCAGTAGAATGTGATAAATATATTTTATCAAATCAAATTAAAAATTTTTTTTTATCTAAAAAAAATAAAAAAATTAAAATCCATACATAATAAAAAATAATAAATCCAAGCAATTATTCTCATTGAAATCTTTTTTTTTTAATTAGTCGAATTCCCGTTTTAAATGTTTCAAAAAATTTTTTTTTGAGTTTTTGAATGTCTCTTTTTAATTTAAAATAAAGAATTATTTTGACTTATAAAAACATTAGTTCCAACGCATCTAGCGGGAAACGACATTTCTCAAATCTGATACGAGAATCGTCCCGTTTCTCGGTTCCCTGCTGTATAGCCACACGTGTGGTCCACACGTATATTCCACACGTGTGCCACACGTAAAATGGACTTGAGCAAATTTTTTTAAAGTTTGCTAAACATTATAACATTATGAAGTCAGGGTGGACACCAGGTGCACCTGGTGATGATAACGCCTCGGAGATGACTTCCCCAGGAAGTTTTGACTTCAGAAGGGTCAGGACGGACACCTGGTGCACCTCGTCATAATAACGCCTTGTAGATGATTTCCCCAGGAAGTTTGGACTCCGGAGGGGCCAGGGCGGACACCTGGTGCACCTGGTGGTAATTACGCCTTGGAGATGATTTCCCCAGGAAGTTTTGACCCCAGAGGGGTCAGGACGGACACCTGATGCAGCTGGTGGTAGGAACGCCTCGGAGATGACTTCCCCAGGAAGTTTTGACTTCAGAAGGGTCAGGACGGACACCTGGTGCACCTGGTCATGATAACGCCTCGGAGATGACTTCTCCAGGAAGTTTTGACACCAGAGGGGTCAGGGCGGACACCTGATGCACCTGGTGATACTTACGCCTCGGAGATGAATTCCACAGGAAGTTTTGACTTCAGAAGGCTCAGGACGGATACCTGGTGCACCTGGTCATGATAACGCCTCGGAGATGACTTCCCCAGGAAGTTTTGACTTCAGAAGGGTCAGGACGGACACCTGGTGCACCTGGTCATGATAACGCCTTGGAGATGACTTCCCCAGGAAGTTTTGACTCCAGAGGGGTCAGGGCGGACACCTGATGCACCTGGTGATACTTACGCCTCGGAGATGACTTCCCCAGGAAGTTTTGACTTCAGAAGGCTCAGGACGGACACCTGGTGCACGTGGTCATGATAACGCCTCGGAGATGACTTTTCCAGGAAGTTTTTACTTCAGAAGGGTCAGGACGGACACCTGGTGCACCTGGTCATAATAACGCTTTGTGTGTCACACGTGTGGCTATACAGCAGGGTTAGTATACTAACCGAGAAACAGGCCTATTCTCAGTTAGTACGTATCGTGAATTTGTGTCGTTCAGCTCTTATCTCTCCCCCAGATGTCAACCTTGGTGTACCGATTGTTTTCGAATATGAAGCTGGAGCGATAAGCTAATCGTAAGCGACACTTGAATTTCATTCTTAAAACAACGCGCTATAGAGTCTCTTAGTATTATTATGTAAAAATTAACAAGATTATCCATCAAATTTGAGAAAGCACATTCCTGTATAAGCACGAAAACGACAACGTTCCCGCTCGAGTTGGATTTTTTCAGTACTCGACCTTCGGTCTCGTACTACAACATCCAACTCTCGCAGAAACGACGCCGTTCTCGTGCTTATACAGGAATATACTATTCTCAAATCTGATCGTGGAAACGGCTCGTTTCCACGCGTGTATACAAGCTTGGAAGCGAGCCTTTTCTACCACAGTTTTGTTTCTATGGAGAAACATCTAAACACGATTGTAAACGGGCGTTTCCATGCCATAGTTTTTGTTTCCGGAGAAAATACATAATACTATATAGGTTTTTCTTGTAAGCGGACAAAAAATTCAAACTTATAGCCAACAAAATTGAGAAACAAGAAACACAGCACAATAATCGAAAGTGAATATTTTAAATACGTATAATAATGATTATCCATCAAATTTGAGAAAGCACAGTCCTGTACAAGTAAGAGACACGTTTCCCTTACTTGTATAGGAATAGTATTTTCTCAAATTTGATGAATCATCATCATAAATATATATTTAAATCATTTTTTACTTAAAAACAGAGTTTATTAATTAATATTCATTTTTTCAAATGTGCCATGCGTTTCTGCTTGTCACTGCACGTCAGCAGCAACATCTGCGCTATGGTATATCTGTATATACGATCCACACATATAGGTATACATCAAACGTTAATGTGAGCTGAACTTGTGATCTTTGTAAATCTTATAGTTTGCATATCAAATGTGAAATAAATGTATTCAATCACTTTATGCCAAATTGCTGAATCAAATTAAATGCATATTATTTTGATTTTCGAACGTTAAACCTCATTTTTTTCAATAAAATTTTTTGAGGTGAAGAGGCGTCGGTAAAACAGTGCGTAGCAGACTATAGCGTTCGGGTGTATTGTTTTGAAATTGAGAAACACGAAATTGAAACCGATTTTTCGTCAGTTTTCATAGAGTTCAGATGAAACTCACGAAGAATCGCGTTTCTTCGTGAGTTTTAATAAAAACAGACTGATCTAATTTGATACGAGAACCAACCCGATTCCAATTTTGTTTTTTATACGAAAACGGCCTCTGTTCTCGTTGGCTCTGAATGAAAAATGAAACTCACGAAGAAACGCGATTCTTCGTTAGTTTTGAGGAATATAAAATTGAAGCAATGAAAGAAACACCACACTTTGCTTGCGTTTGCTACGCACTGTTTTACTGACGCTTCATTCATCTCAAAAATTATAATGAAAAATATGAGATTTATCGTCCACAAATCGTTGTAATATATTTTCAATTTCATTCATTGATTCGGCAAGAAGTTATCAATAGGTTTATTGTATATATTAATTGCAAACTGTAAGATCAACAAAGATTATAAGCTTCAGCTCACAGTAACGTTTGATGTATATCTATGTACATGAACTGTGTATATAGCGGCACTCAACATTGACATAGCTGCTGACGCGTAGTGACAGGCCGATACACGCAGCGCAATTAAATAAAAAAGATGAATTAGAGATAGAAATATATATTTAACAAGAAAATTCATCAGATTCGTGAATAGTATATTCCTGTATAAGCACGAGAACGGCGAGTTGGATGTTTCAGTTGGAAATTACAAAAAATTAAATAAGATTTTGAATAAGAGCGCGCTTAGCCTAGCCGACTAATGAGTAATACTATGAGTTTAATATGTATGTGTATGAGAGAATCTGTGTGACTGATACAGAGCTGCGTCGCTGGACCGCGTGTAGGCTGCTGCCTGTTCGGCTTGTGCCTCGCTCCGGATAACATATAGATCTTAGCTCTCTTGATTGAATAAAAGTATTCCTATAGTTAATTGATAATTATTGCTTCAATAATATTTATTTACCTAGGCTTTCCTACAAGTACCGAAAAAATCCAACTCAAGCGGGAGCGTTGCCGTTTTCGTGCTTTTACAGGAATGTGCTTTCTCAAATTTGATGGAAAATCTTGTTAATTTTTACAAAATAATAATAAGAGACTCTATAGCGAATTGTTTTAAGAATGAAATTTCAGTGTCGCTTAAGATTAGCTTATCGCTCCAGCTTCATATTCGAAAATAATCGGTACACCAAGGTTGACATCTGATGCGAGATACTTTTTACGATAAGAATTTCAAGAGAATAGGCTTGTTTATCGTATAGTATACGCAACGAGAAACGGAGGTATTCTCGTTTCAGATTTGAGAAAGTATTTTCTTGACCTCGCATGACACAGTGATGTTTCTACTCAAGTTGGAACTTCACTGTTCCCATGCTTGGTCAAGAAAATACTATTCCCACAATAATACGTGTTAAAGACTCAATTTTTAAGATTGCAATTTCTCGAAATTTAGACCAGTTTCCTGAAATTTTTTTTTTGGAAATTTATTCTAGTGTATATGAAATATAATTCTTCAAAATTTTAACTTTTTTTTTCTCTTAGATTTGAGTTAAAGTACCTGATTATCTGCTTTATTTAGGAACGAAATGTAATGGGCTGTCGCCCGTATATTGAAATGATAATAATTAAAGAAAATAATTGGAGTAAATGCCTCATATTTTCGTGAGTTTTAGTTAGGCTTGATCAATTAATTCATGTAATTTTTTAAGAAATAAGAAAGTTGGTTTTTTATTGAACTTATGTTCAAAAGTTTTATGGGTTCAAGAGCTTATGGTTTTAAATCTGATTCATTCAGTGTTTTTTATGCAGTAAAATGAAAAAAGTGAACATAAGATAAGACCGTCAAATGGGAGCGTCATTTGCCTCCGTAACGCGAAATAAAAAGATTCCACCATGGTAAAGAGCGGCCTCAGAAAGTTCAATTTAAAATCGATGTTTTGTAATTAAACACACTTACACTAGGGAACGTCGACGTCGACCTGGTAAGCCCAAGTATACAAGGTCAAAATTAGGTTAAATAAATAACCTAAAGTAAAAAATGTCTGTGCAAACAACTCCAGCCAGCTCCTCATTCTCGAGCGTGGTAGCTAAAATCAACTTACCAAAAAAAAAATCAGCTCATAGTGTGTGACGTAGTCTATGGCGTCAGGGCAGAAGAGTGTATCTACGTAGTATAACTTAATAATAATAATAACATAATCGAAGCATCAAGAATGACGAATAAGCTCGACGACCTTACGCAAGAAGGGAAAAATGTGCTCAAGATTGGTGAACTTACAGGGCTACTTCGTCTGTATGTGTGAAGAATGAAACGAGTTATTTTTTCGAATGCCCCTCGTATGATCCCGAACGAACTTTTAGTAGAAAAAATGAAGAAACGCGGCATAATTCTCCCTTACGGCTTCACACTAATCAAAGTCAGCTTAGAGCATTTAGGGTACTCTCATATTACAAGCTGGAGAAGGCAGTATTTTATTAATCCTGAGGACGTTGAAAAATTACCCGATTCAATTACAGTGAACTTCGAAGGAACGCTACAGAGGATTTTTGTTATTACATATAAAATGTCCTGAATTGTTTTTAACCAAGAGGGCCATCCTTCGAAACACTGTCCAGTAGTATTAAAACAACAACAACAATTGCAATCGCCTGTACCCAGCATGCACACGCAAACGGTTGAGCAGCAGCAGCAGCTGGAATTGAGCCAGCAAACGCTCCCACAATCGCCACAGCTAAGCCCTAATCGCGATCCCTCGATGAATTCTCAATCTCCTACTATCATATAGGATCATCACCTAGTACAGTCGTGAAACAAAATTCTGTAGATCTGAAAGGTGCTATGCCTACTTTTAACGAACAGCCTTTGTTTTATACTCCTACTTTTAAGCCCAAAAGCAATGATAAAAATATGAGGCGTAATTCCTCCGATGGTTCAATTGTTTCGAGTGCGGAGCTGATGGTAATGCACAGTAACTCGCCACCGAACCAAAATGCAAGTCTGGTCACTTCTCTCCCAGAGCGAGTTCAGAATGAACCTCAGAGTGATAGTGAGGTTAAAGACTTACAAAGCATAAAGCACAAAAGAGTCAAGAGAATCAAAACTACGTATTCTAATCGTCACGAGGCCATCCTTACCACGCTACAGGCAGCATACATATAGAGGTCGGAGACTCCGTTGACACTTTTCTAGTCAAGGCCGAAGACGAAAGCAAATTAGTTATAGAGGCGTACCAAGTGAAACAAGGCGAATTCCCCCGACTGATTAAAAAATACACTAAAAATCTTTTTGGCTTAAATAACGAGATTACATTATACTACGAAAAAATTACTAACGACAGTTCACTAAGGAACAAACCTACTAGGCTCAGAAAAGCGACAAAAAGGATGCCTGAGTCCACGGAAATGATGTTTTCTGGAGCTGGAGAGCCAAGAACCGAGGCCGAGTCTGATGTAACGAGAGTTGGGAGAGAGAGCGAAAGCGAGGTTGAGTCAGACTTGACTTTGACCCTACTTACTCCTGACCTCTCTTAAATAATGCAAACAACGAACGAGCGTCGTTATGCACTAATGGTGCTGGTAAAAAAAATGCACATACCAAACTTCGTATTTTACATTGAAATGCCCAAACATGTAGAGGCAAGAAGAATGAACTACAAGTGGTCTCTCAGAATTATGACATCATTTCACTGGTTGAAACTTGGTTCAACGACGGTGATGACTTCCATTTTGACTGCAGTGGTTTTAATGAAATTAAGCTAAATAGACAATATGGTATGGGAGGTGGGATAGCAATATTAGTTCAAAACACTTTGGACTATTCGCTGATTGAATGTTTTAAAAATGACTCCTTAATTTCTGAGCTTTGTGGCATCAGAATTACTAACCTTGAAATCTCACTGTCTATTATCGCTTGCTACAAACCTCCTCGACACGGAAACGTACTATCTCAAGCTGTTTAGGATGACGTCGTCAGTAATGCATTGAACGAAAAAAATAGTATCTTGATTTGAGATTTCAATGCTCATCACGAATCTTGGTCTTTTCCACTTCTGATATCTCATCGTTCTCACACGTAAAATTCCTTGATGACCTAATGGGTTCTCATCATTTCCTAATAAGTGGACAGTGAACGGTTTTTGTATCATCGTCAGACTTTTAAAATTCAGTCAAAGCGCACCAACTGGGATTGTGTCAGGTCTTATTTGGAGGAAGAATATACTAATTTTCTTGATCAAACCTATAAAGATCTAGGGCCAATTGAAAAATATGATTATTTTACTGAAGTTATCACGAGAGCTGTCAAATTTTGTAAACCTAAAAGAAGTGCCATAGTGGGACGACGATTGTGAGCGCGCGAAAAGACTTTGGCAGTGCGTTTACAAAAGGTGAGAGTTCATCAAAAATATTGACGATCTGAAGTTCTTTAGGGAAATGACAGCTGATGCCCGGAAATTGTTTAGGGCAAAAAAGAGTAAGTGTTTTCGGGAATTTTGCCAACAGTTAATCTGAACACCGATCCCACCTGTACTTGGAATATGGCCAAAATATTTAAAAATAAGTGGACTTAAACCAAAATTTACAGTCAATTTGAAGCTCGGGACAAGAAAGTAATGATCGATGAGGCTGCCTCCATATTGTGTCCACCTTGGGTAGAAACTGATCCTGATTGGCTTCCTGATGTCCACTCAGGATATTCCTTTCTCCGACTCTCCTTTCTCATACACAGAATTCAACATGGCTCTCAACTCCAGAGGTAACAAATCGGTTCCTTGTCTAGACGGTATTAATTGTAAAGTCCTTCATAACGTTCCCATCAAATATCACCTTCTCCTATACTAGATATCTTGATTTCACTTGATGCCAACGATAGTTATCCTGAAAGCTGGAGAAGCTCCTTCGTGCACTTTACTGAGAAACATGGTGGAAAGGGTCTCAGGCTCTTGGCTCTTACCTCTTGCACATCAGTTGTTTGAGCTTATGCTCCCAAATAGGCTTAGGCACTGGATCGAAACGAAAGACATCATCATGGATGAGCCAATAACATGCTACAAGGGTGTTCCTCAAGGCGGCGTCCTGAGTCCTCTAATCTACATTATTTACGTCATTTGCATTACTATCGAGCTCAAATACTCAGGAAGAAAGAAAGCTAAGAAAGGAAAGAAAGGCAACAAAAAAGAAAAGAAGGAACGAAAGAAAACAAGCGAAGAAAGGAAGAAGATTGAGTCGGAAAAGAAGGAAGAAAAACTATGTTAAATATTTTCAAATTCGATATTAAAATATTACAGTATGCTGACGACTTGGTAGTTTACTTGAGAAGTTTATTTGTCTCACGTCATAAGCGATTTTTGAAAAATACGTCGACAGTGAACGAACTCCGGGGCCTTGGTCTCGAAGTGTCATTTGAAAAGACGGAGAGTATACTCTTTAACCGGCAAAACATCCTTCCCGGTGAAATCTCAGTCGATGTGCGAGGCAGCGAAGTTGTCTTGTCTGCTTCAAGATGGTTTTGCCTTTTTCATGGTGGTCGTCTAAGTAGACAGTCCCCGCCCCTTGAAAACGTCTTTAGGTTGTGATTTTAAGGAAGTCACACTATGGGTTTCCAAATTCCAAAAGAATTATTAATTATTTAATAAAAACTACTTTAGAAAGAATATCGAATCAAAAATTAAACTTTTGTTTAATTTATTATTTGAATATTTTTTATTTGTAAACAAAAAAAAAAAATTAAAAATGATGAGAAAGTGCAAATAGTTAACTTTAAGCACATCAATGGACCGTGACGTTGGCTCAGTTGGTTAATGCTTACACCTTAGCCGGCCGATACAACGCGTGGCGCCGAGGTCACCGGATCGATTCCCCGCGCGCTCGAATTTTCCTTAGAGTTCCGTCGGGGCGCTTGGTCTACTTGGTTCCTATGGTCTGCAAGTACTGTGTAAGACGTTTTAAACTAGATCTTTCCTAGGAGTCTGGTTAGGCAAGAAAGGGTGCTTGTTGTATCCTATGAGTCTATATCGAGGGCGCGGTGAAGAGATCCGAGACCAGCACCAATTACCGTTCCAATTATTGTACCAAATACTGTTACATTCACTGCACCAATTCTTTGTTTGAAAAATGACTCATGCGGAAGATAAAAAGAGACGGCCACTGACGTATGGACCACTATTCAACAAAAAATTGGTTAGCTGATAAGGTTCATTCACCCATTATCGTTCACCATCAAGAACTTATGGAACTCGAACGGCCTCTTCACCTTACCAGATGAAGTATCAAGAATTCAAGTCTCTCTAATGTATAAATCAATGTAAAAATAAACCCATAAGGTTTAAATTAAAAAAAAAAAAAAAAAAGCAAATCAATGTGCAGACAATTTATAAATCCTTTCGACCGTAGTATTAACTTTTACCGATTTATAACTCATAAATTTTTGACTTAAATAAAAAAAACTCAAGTTAACTTCCCATTTAATTTTTGTTGAAAAAAACTAAAAAAAAATTTTTCAAGCTTTACTTGAATTTTTTTTTTTACATTGTTTAAACAATTAATTAGACACTTTTTGCAATAGTATCTGTTTAAGACTACGTATAATAGTATCTGTTTAAGACTACGTTTAAGACACTGTAATAATCAAATCAAAAATTTTCATGGGTTTTTATTATTCGAAAAGTAAAAAATTCAAATTAGAGGACAAATTGTAGTTTTAGCTTTGCCATATTGATACTTGAAAAAAAAAAAAAAAAAAAAAAAGAAGTAGTCAGTCAGTCGGGTCTAGGTAGTTATCATTAGTTTGCCCATACTTATGTCAACTCCAGTGTAACTCGAGAAAAAGTAAAGAAAGATGAAGGAGGCTGGGAGAGAGGAATAATGATAATGTTTCATCCTTTTCATTCGACAAATGGTTGTCAGAGACTTTAATTAAAATACTATCTTTCTGCTTATTGCCAGATTGGAACTCGGCTTTATTCATCATACTTAACGGTACTAAAGAGGAGCATCTGGATATGCTTGATGGAGGCATCATACAAAGGCTCCTTGAAGAAAAGTGGAAGACCTTCGCTCGGGTAAGTAACTCTAGTTTTGAGTTTTCACTTATTTACTTAGATAGTACTTACACTTTTTATTAAATACTATTTCCTTATTTATTATTATTTTTATTTTTTCAATTTTTTAATAAAAAAATTTTTTTTATCATTATTTTTGCATGGATTTATAATGCCCAGCGAAATAAATAATCTAAAATCTAAATTCTGACTCTGTATTGATAATCCAGGCACGTTTTTACTACGTTTTTAACTTTCCCACCTTAAAGGCACAGTTACCAAAACATGAGAAAAATTCTAAAAAACGTTAAATTTCAAATTCAAATGAATTTAAAGAATTTAAATAAATACCCAGCCCCAAAAATTAGATTGAGAAAGATAAAAAATGTTGGTTTGCCCAGCCAGAAATCGAACCTGGATCTCCTAGTTTAGCTGCCTGTGCGTTAACCATTACGCTACCGGGATCACCAACTTGTCACTGACTAGGACCACCATTTATTTATCTTTCTCAATGCGATCATCTTCCTCTGTCAGGGTCGAAATAGAAATTATTACTTTTGCATAAACTTTATAGTTGGTTTTCTCTTGTTTTGGTTTTCTCTACTAACCGTCAAACACTGATCTCCTTTATCTCACCCAGCCTGGAACTTCCTCTCTAGCATTACTTCATGACTGGGCAGCTTTCTCGGTCTTCTCTTTTGAGCGCGTCCGTAGCTGTCCATCCTCGATCCTATAAGTGAGCGGCTGCAGCACGGCGTTCACTTGTAACATTGCACTACAAGTACCCTTCGATGGGTCTTGCAGGCTGTCCACACGATTTTCACTTTCCCTGCCTTCATGAAGTTGGTTACTTCTTCCTTGAGGAGGTCAATTACGGCAATCCCGTATCCCATTTCCCTGACTGAAGGAGGGGTTTTTCATCTTTCCTGTGGGTCATGTCGGTGGCTTATAAAGGCCGTTTCCACGCCATGTCTTCTCTACTTGCCGTTGGGCCTATCTATCTAACCTTCAGCATTGTTGTCCTACGCCGGGGCTTTTCGACACTGACTATTCCTTGCACGGCTTCTTCAACGTTTGACTGAAAAGCTTCCATATCGAATTTGTCTTCGAGTCGAAGAGTAGTATATCTTTTTTGAGGGTCTTACTCACACCAGTGAGTGCTCTTCTTGGCATCCTGCGGCGTCTTCTTTGTCGAGACGATTCCGTCACCCCTCTTCCTCTTTTTGGTGTCGTGGGAGAGTTTCTCATGTTCCTTCTGCGAGTATTGAGATGCGACTTATACCAAATCACAGATTATTTGGCCCTGCATCTTGCGGTGGATCTTAATCCTTATTTGTCTTGCTTTCTCTATTATACCGATAATCTAATACTAGTATTCATCAGCCTAATCGTCTTATGTTTAATTATTGCCAACTTAATATTCCATTTCGCCAACTTAAGACCTACCTTAAAGTAGTCCTAAGCCCGTGTGATTAGTTGAGAGCTTAAATTTACTGAATAATATTTAAACTCCTCTTTTGATTGAATCCCAGCGCAACCAATTTAATAGTAGATTACAACCCATGTCCAGAAAGTAAAATTTTCCGAGTCTGCTTCAATGAAGCGTGGGCCTCCTCAGCAAAATTTAGTCTTGAGGGATATATGCACTTTTTTAAAGTCTGTTTATCACAAAAAATAACTTGAATTCCTCCGATTAAAGCCAAAAGAACGAAATGTACTCCTGAAGTGCCAGCGGCCGACACGCAGCTGGCCACCATTTTGCGGCCCGAGGGCTAGCGAGGGCATGCAGTAGGCCGGGTGCGCGTCGGTCGATGGCGCAGGGAGTACATTTCGTTCTTTTGGCTTGCGTCGGAGGGACACAAATTATTACTTGTGATCAACGAGGTTCAGAAATTTTTTTTACAAAAAATGTAGTTCAGTGATGTATATTTTGCCATATTTCAAAGTAGTATGCACCCACTAGGTAACAATTTAGATGAATAATTTGAATAATTTGGCCTAAAAAGTGTCTTCTACCACTTCAAAAAATTTGAAAAAATTTTTAGAGCTTTTTTTGGTTAACATACATGAAATTTTTTTTTTCTAAAGAAGTATTAATACACATTTTTTTCAATCGCGCTAAAAAATTAAAGTTAAAAATGACTATTTTTGACCACGAATGCTCAGTGGTGGGTGAAAAAATTTCCAGTTTGTGCCAAAAACTTTTGATATTCCAGGTAATGAAAGTGTTGATCAACTGACTAAGCAAGCTTGAAAAGAAGGTTTTCAAATTTTTCACAAAACTCCTCACTCTAATTATCGCCAGCTCTCTACTTCTCATATAAAAAATAATTTCAATGAATTTTTTTTATCATACAAACCTATTGCTGTTTATTGGTGTTTATTATATGGATTATTTTCCCGAGCTGAATTTCAACCAATAGAAACGCTGCATTTGATATTTGGCGGAGGGGTGTGGGTAAAATTATTTCGATAATTTTTCGGTTATTTCCAATTCGAACATTTCGAGTCGCATAGCAATTCGAATTGTTAGACTTACTCGATTCAGCTTTTGGGTTAGACCCTAGTCACTGCGGTGTATACCTATATATGAGTATTCATAGGTAGGTATATTTTATATTAATAGTAAACAAATGGTAATAGAACTATAACCGCAAAAATGTAAAATACAGCATTTCTATGAGTTGAAATTCAGCCGGGGAAAATAATCCAGCCGAATACCCCTATCAGCACGACTGATAATTCTCATTGTGAAAAATTTAACTATAAAGTGTATTCAAATCATGCTGCCAAATTTTCGATTGCTATGTTAATGTTATAAGTGTGTAGTACATTTTTCAATTTATCTTTAAAAATGTAAATTTAGAGCTATCTATCACCTACTGCTATTTATAACTAGGCTCTTACCCAAGAATATTCTCATGTTTATATATCTGTTTCTATAATGGTGATAACTGTAGTTTCAATTTTTTTCATGCTTTGATTTCTAACTCTAAGACTACTTTGTTCTTATCGTTGAGCATACTTTCATTTCTATCCTTAGTTAAACATCTGTTTCTATTATTTTTCCGACTTATTTTCGTCTTTTTATTTATTAAACTTCCCTGCTTCATAATCTTGCTACTATCCACGTCCCTTGAGTCTTTTTTTCCAACTCTCTTTATTTCGTCTGTTGACTTTTTCTTCTTCCTACATATGTTAATAATCTTGTGCTTACTACCTATTTTTTCTTAAGCTTCTAACGCTAAACCTTCTACACATGCATTTGTTTCTACATCTGTTTCTACTCCTATGCTAATTCTAGTTTTTTATTTTTTTTATTTAATTTTTTAACACTGAATCTAGCCTTGTGCATGATCTTTTTTTATCCTCTTGTGCTTACTAATGTAAATACCCTTATAACAAACCTTGTTCATAACATTGTTTCAAACTTGATAACTACTCTTATAACTACATTGTACCTATTCATGTACCCACGCTTGTCATTACGTTTGTAACTTTGAACCTACGCTTGTATGTACACTTTTGCTTAATATTGTTCTTATGCTGATCATGACAATTGTAAACAACAATTTTTTATTTAGTCTCCTTCACATGAATCGACTTGCTTTAATTTTGGTGTTTACTGTTGTTTTTTCTTTTTTCCATGCTTTGATTTCTACCTTTTGACCTTTGTTCTTATCTTTGTGAATACTATCGTTTCTATTGTTCTTCTTAAATCTTTTTGTAATAACAATCGTGAAACTAGTCTTTTTCATACACTTTTGCCCACACAGTTCTTTAACTTTTTTGACAAATATTTCCTACATCCGTTTACATTTGTTATCGGCATTTTTTCTACCTAGGTTTCTCCCAATTAACCTACCCTGATTGATATCGAAGTTTACCATACGACACCAATTTCCAGCCATGTGCAGCCTCTTTTACATTGTTATCATTTTTATACTTCAATTTGTAACTTCTAACATAGGTTGTTCTTATTCTTGTGCCTACTTTCGTTTCTACCATTAGTTCAGTTTTTTTCTTTTTTATTTTCCTAGACCTGTTTAAAGCCTTGGAACTATCATCGTTTCTATCCTTTGTTCTTACATAATAGATACGCAACCCTTTACTTACAATTGTGCCTATCCTTCTGCCTACTATTGTGCATTTTTGAATACTTTCTCTTGTTCATAAAATTATTTATACCTTTAAACATACTCTTGTGGATACCCTTTTATGGTGTCTCCTGACTACTCTTAGGGTTATATTTGTGTTCAACACTGTGATAACCTTGTAACTTTGAACCCATCCCTATAACAATAATCGTGCCTATCATTGTTCATGTCTTAGTTCTTACCATCACCGAAAGATGGTATCAGTCAAAAAATCATGCAATGCATTGAAAAACCCGTGAACGAGCAGTAAAAAATCAGTGCAACGCATCAGTTGCACACTGCATGCTGGCTATCGGAAACGTGATGTCTGCTAACCTCAAAAAGCTTAATTTATAATTTAATGGTTAAAGTTTTTTTTAACCTCGTGCATCGCAAGTAATAACTTGAGTCCCTCCAATGAGAGCCAAAAGAACGGCGGGGGCTCCCTGCGCAATCGACCAGCGCGCATAGCAGATCAGCTGTCTCCCCTCGCCTGCAGCTCGGGGAGACACACACTGATCTGCTGTGAGATGCGCGCTGGTCGCTATGCGCAGGGAGCAACCTCGCCGTTTTTTTGGCTTTGATCGGAGGAAATCAAGTTAAATCTTGCGATACGAGATTAAAAAAGTGTATATATCACTCGGAACTAATAATGTGCCGGGGAGGCCCGCTAATTGCAGCCCTCGCCTTCGGCTCGGGCTGCAACCCCGGCACACTTTAGTCCCTCGGTGAATAATATACTATTAAAGACTTTTTAAAATTAAAATAATTTCAGTATTATTAGTTTTTGAATAAACAGTTTGTAAAAAATATAAATTTAAGTAGAAAGTCGCAGGTTTGGAAGTATTTTATGAAATAAAAAATTAACCTCAATAAACAAAACTTCAATACCGACATTTCGGTAAAAATCATAGCAGCGCTCTGGATCTGAAAATTTTTGTGTCATGCACGGGAAAAATCGTGCAAGGCACCCAAGTTTTAGTGCACGGCATCAATATTGTAGTTTCAATTCAGTTATTTTCTGGTGCCAAGTGAAAGCACGATTTTTTGACTGACTCTTTCTTTCGGTGATTGTAAAAATCTTTTTCGTTAACTACCCTCCTACTCTAGTTTATAATATAAACTAGAGTAGGTGCATGAGGTAAGATGAGGTGCATACTAATATAGTATTATGATATTTTTTATATGCTATTAACCTCTGCCGTCACTTCACTTTTTGATTCCTTTTTATAAGTACTGCCGACTAACCCTGTTTATTCCTAGTTACTTTTTACATTTCTATACATAGCTGATAACATATATCAAAAATGGGGGCGTGGGTAAAAAAAGGGCGTGCGGGGGGCGGAGGGGCGGGGGCGTGGGAGAAGAAAAACAACTATATAATATAGTATGATATTGACACACACTGGTTATTATCCGGACATTTCATATATACACCCGGCACTATTCGGACATTTTAGTATTATCATGACAGTCAGGATAATGACATGACATTTCAAGATCAAAAAACTCGAGTTCCTGGTAGAACCAAGTTCCAAAAAAAAGAGAGATGGGTTCTTTTGGATGAGTTATTATGGATGGGGTGCGAAAACCTTGGAAAAGTTTTGGGAGTAAAAGTGCAGTCATAGAGAGGAAAGTAATATGGCTGCCCATAACTATTTTCAATGCGATCAGCGCGCATGATGACGTAACCCTAAATTCAACATGGCGGCCCATAACTATTTAAATCTACTAGAACAGCACGTGAAACAAGTGACCTCATCCCCACCACGACTGCACTTTTACTTTCAATTGATGGGATATTTTAGAAAAAATAAATAAAAAAAAAGATGGGTTATTTTGGTTTTTTTTTTTGAATACTTGGGTGGATTGCGCGTGATTTGCGCTTAAAGAGGGTGTATTATTATTCTAGAAATTTCTCACTCCAGCCGCAGACCGGATAGTATCCGCTGTACCTATCTATCTATTTATATGTATAGTTCTACGCATAAAAACACTATAAAAATGTGTCTTGGGGCATATGGGAATTCGGAGTTGTACGGGTGAGATGAAAGGATGCGAAAACCACTATAGAAATGTGTCTTGGGGCTTTACGTGCCTGCTAGTTTCCACGTAAACCAAGGAGGGTTATTTGGGATGGGCTATTGGTTTGAAGGTTAAACCTAGTATCCAGCTTAACCTAGGAGGGTTATTTGGGATGAGTTATTGGTTTGGTGGTTAAACCTAGCATCTAGGTTAACCTATGAGGGTTATTTTGGATGGTTATTGGATTTAATGATCTTTAAAAATATAATTTATTTGTGTTGGTGTAAGTGTTCTTAAACTAGCCATTATTGCAACAAAAAATGTGCCGAAAGTATAAACAATTTTACTTTTATTTTTATCTACTTAAACAATAATCGCTTATCCTAAAATTTTTTTACGGGCAGATTGATTTTATTAAAATAAGTAAAAAAGGATTTGTCAATTTAAAAGCCACGATTTTTATTAAAAAACCAGAATAATGAGCGATTACAAAGAAATTTTTCATCAAAATATTGAGGATATAACTAAAATTACTTTTGAATGTAATTACACATACAACGGTGGTTAGTTAAAATTTATTCACACGAATAACTAAAATTTGAAAACAAAGTTCATGTTGCACGCTTAACTTTGTTGCTGGAGCTTGGTGTACACAACACCGTTTCCGTTGAAACCTTTTTCATCACAATGATTTATAAATTTATCATGTTTTTGATTATTTTTTTTTAATTTTATGACACGTGAGCTCTTCACTTTGATTTTTTTTTTTTCAACTTGGCTTTATTCACATATAATACTACTCAAGTACATCTAATTAGAAAAAAAAAAATCCGGCTCGACAGTATGCTATACGACAGCAACACGAGTCGCTGATTTTTCGGCTCAAAACATTTTTGCACAACTAGATGTCGTCTGCTATAAAATAGTATTTTACCCACCTGAGGCAGTCAAAAATTAGCTAACCCCTAGCAAATCCAAGTTGACGCCCGAGCCGAGGACGAGGGTTAGTTTTAAGGGTTAGCTCATTTTGGCACTCCCTCGTGTTAAATATATTTTTCAGCGCAAGGCAAGGAAAGTGCAAACTCCCTGCTTGGTACAAAGAGGAAAGTTTTCACTTTCTGCGCCGTGTGTTGAAAAAGCTTTATTTTTAATGATTTAATAATAATTTAGAAACTCATTTCATAACGTCATATCATTGAAGAATTTCAATGATGATATTTATACTGATTAAATTTTTTTTAACAAAAAATTGTATTGTGAAAAAGTTGCAGTTTTTAAAACGACTGGTTATACTCGTGTTTCACTTAATGTCACTCTCACTGGCGGTGTATCTAAGACCTGCAAACATGGACGCAGAGCTGATGAAATGGCCCGAAGAACTGAGTGAAACAGTCCGTGTCATCGCTGAATGCACAACCATTATTGGAGTTTTGGGATACTTACTCATACAGTTAGGTGGCGAGATTGTTAATGTTGGTCTTGTCTCATTTTTCAAACAACTTGTAAGTATGATTTTATTATATATAGCCATTGAATTTTTTCTCGCAGTAGGGTAACAGCACCCAATTCTGTGAGGATCCTAATTCTGTAATTTTTAAAGTTGATGATTAAATGATGTTGAAAGTGTAATATAAATCTCGATTGCTTTTAAAACTTAATTTTTATTTCTTAAGAAGATCATTATTGGTAAAAAACAGTCAATAATAATAGTAACTTTACTCATTAATGCCAGTGATTTATTTAAAACTGCTAAAGCTACCTACCTTGACTTCTCCTAACATATTCAAATTGAACACGAAAAGTCGTCATTAAACCTCTTGAGTATGTCTACTATGCACTTACCAAACACTAGTAACTTATTTCGCATTGCAAATTTTTTTTAATTAATTTTTTTTTTTTTTTTATTCCCGTGTTTGAATACGGTCTTTTTTTGGAATTTTCATAGCGTTAAATTACCTGTTAGCACCTCAAAAGATTTTCAATAGATAACCCTCGGTTTCTACTAAAAAATAATTTGAAATCTGTTTTCTTTATTTCTTTTAAAAAAAAAATTACCATTTTTTTTTTTTTTTAATTTGATAACTTTGTTCTCATATTTTATGGAATGAAATTACAAATTAATAAAGAAAAATAATAAATAAGTTTTTAAAAACTAGCTTGATCAATCGTTATCAAATTTTTTCGCCGTAGCTGTGTTGACCTTAAATAAAATTGGATTAGACAGGATCTCCGGGGGCAAAAAAACAATTAACAACACTTATTATTCAGTCATTAATTTATTAAAATTGGTGCAACATTTCTTCCGCCGATGTGCGGACCTTTTCAAGCACTGTTTAAAGTAAAATTAACAAAAATTAATTATTTACAGAGAAGTGATTTGATTACAAAAATTTTTTAATAAGATTTACGAACCTGAAGTAAAAATTAAAGGTATACAATTTTCATTACTATAATTTAATACCGAAGGAGTGATGTTCTTTAGCAAAGCCAGAATGAGAAGTGAGAGGAAAAGGAGGATTAGAAATAAGATATACAAATTAGGGGGATAATGAGTAAACAAGGTATTCGAATAGGTGGGTCAAAACATAAGTACGATGAGTTAGAATAGAAAGTGATAAACTCTACTGAGGAATTGTGTGTCTTCTTTCTTGTCGATAGTATTCTTACTCTGTTGGATATATAATATTTCAGAAATTAGTCGTTTTCGGTATGTTGGTTCTCTATCCATTATTTTCGTGTTTGAGAAATCGAAGGTATGTTTGTGAAGATCAGAGTGTAGACTAACCCTTGAATTCTTGCTCTTCTTCTTCTTGTGTTCTCATATGCGAACATTAAGTGTACGTTTGGTTTGCCCCACGTATGTAGCCGGACAATCTTTGCAATCTTTTGCTGTAGTGTCCTTGCCGAGTTTCACGATGTTGCTCATACAATGACTAGTTTTAGGGACAGGACAAATTCTATGTTTCCGAAGCATTTTGCTACATTTATAAAAAAACTACCGGTCATATAGGCGATCACAGAAACTTTGCGTCGTCGCAGCATCGCACGACTCTCAACTGGTGAAAAGTTTTGATAAAATTTTTATTTAACTGGTATTAAATCTTCTACGAGGCAATCCAAAAGCGTAATCGGCGATCGCCATACCGTCCGGTCCCGGGGCCCTGCCGGGCTTCGGAGAGGAGACTGCTCTTCTTCCCTAAAGCCCGGCACGTCGGGAAGGATGCCCTCGCTACGTGTGTCCGCGCTCACCTCATACGTCGGAAATAGCCCGTCGACTATCCTACGCTTAGACTCGGCAGCCCGAACCTCTGGTGGACTCCTCCCCCGTAGTTTGCCGGTTACCAACTTGTATCTTGTTCCCTACGGGTCCCTATCTACCTTCGCCTCCAGCAACGGCGTTTACTGACTCGCACTGGTTAAGACCTTCCTCGCCAGTTTGTGCTTCCGCCAAAGGGTCTCCCGCACCCGTTTATCAGGGTTCTTCATACTAGGGGTCTTCCTCCTACGGGCCCGTATGCACTGTCGCCGCAGCTCTGCAGTCCACCTGTATGCGGGAGGTCGACGCGATTGTCCTCCCGTATGCGGCATCGACTGTTCGCAAAGGATCACCAGGAGCTCGCTCGTCCTACCAGCTAGCTGGTTCGCCTTGGCCCTACCCGTTGGTATGTCATCCGGAATTAATTCTGAGGGTGCTGGCACCTGCCGCAACTTCCGCATAAACGCTTCCCTATCCAGCTTCTTCAGGTTCCAGCGTGGAAGTCTTCCGGCCATCTTGTTAATTTGCGTCGAAGGCTTGCCGACGGAGAAGAGGATGTACTGGTGATCGCTAACCGCGTAGCGCTCAGTCACCCGCCAATCCCTAATCTTGACGGTCGCCGTGGGGCATTCCCCATTCCACCGTTCTCGCGTTGAAATCTCCTGCAACGATCACGTCCCCGGTCATCCCTCCATCGCGTCTTTCAGAACCACCACCTTCCTGTCGAAGTCGTCCATCCCTCAGTTTGGGGGAAAGTATTCGCTCACGTTTGTTGTACCCGCTGATCGGGCCCACACAGTCAGCCTCCGATCCCTTCTTGGTGATCTGGGTCAGGAGATGGGGGAGCTCAGACCCGTTCAGGATTGCCTGAACCACACTATCCATTACGACTCCTGTTCCTCCATCTCTTCACCACGTTTCGGAAAACCGTGCACGATCCGTGGAGGATGTCCCCACCCCCGCCTCCGCCGAGAGAAAGCAAGTGGTCTCCAGCTCGCATTCTTTCCGCCTGTGCTCATCCCTGCCGCATTTGTTGTAGCACGCGTGCCTATCTTTCCCCTTAAAATCCCGTCGATAATATCTGAAGCCTAAGCATCGGACCGTCATCCACGGCCGCACCCTAACCTTGCACCAAGGGAATCTGAACCTTCCCGTCTTGAGGATCTCCGTATCTTCCACGGCGATGACTGCGAGTCATTAATGCTAGTTGGAGAGAAAGACGTGGACAACGTTTTTCGCGTACGCAAAGAACATTCCTCACTCACATGAAGATTAAGGAAATTTTTCGCGTACGCGAATGTCACTTCTCATTCTAATATCACTGAAGAAAGCTCACCCTCTTGGCTGTGAAATATATTAGAGCTTGAAAAGGTCCGCACATCGGCGGAAGAAATGTTGCCCATAATTTTAATAAATGACTCATTAATTAAGTGTTGTCTATTTTTATTCGCCTCCAAAGATCCTTCATAACCTGAGTTTTCTACACATGGAAGGCGCTAATCATAACTATATGACTTGAATAGGTTGATTTGAAGTAATTATTTAACACATTACCAAAGAAAGTTCGCTCTCTCGGTTGTAAATTATATTAGTGTTTGAAAAAGTCCACACATCAGCGGAAGAAACGTTGTCCCTAATTTTCATAAATGACTCATTAATTAAGCATTGTTTATTTTTATTTGCCTCCGAAGATCCTTCACAACCAAAATTTTCTAAACATGGAGGGCGCTAATCATAACTATATGACTTGAATAGGTTTATTTGAAGTAATTATTTAATCCATTTCGTTGAGTGATAATTAACTTTTATTTAAATTAGTCTATCAAAAATTTAAAAACTTATGAAAAAAAAATTATAAAATGTGAACCTAATATACGGTAAAAAGTTTAGCCGAATGCGCGGAGCCGTAAGTTAGCAGCCAAACTAAATGGGAGTCGAGAGCGGGACATCAGTTTGGTGTGTGGCGTGACAACGTAAGGTAATGGACCCAATTGTGGTCAAGACCTTTTGGACCCAAATAATGATAATGCTTTTTACCTTACCCCAATTAATGGTCCTTTTTTAGCCGTGAAATCCCATCTATGATCTACGTACCCCTATTAATGGTCCGAGTCGACGATTTTATCCACTCCAAAGAAGCGAAACGAAGCAAAATTTACCAAATTTTATCTCAAATTTTGAGTCTTCGGACCATTAATAGGGGTACGTAGATCACAGATGGGATTTCACGGCTAAAAAAGGACCATTAATTGGGGTAAGGTAAAAAGTACTTTCATTATTTGGGTCCAAAAGGTCTTGACTTTAAACAATAATTACTCGATAAATAAATAAATATTTGAAGTGAAAAAAATACATTTTGATTCCTAAAAACCTTAAAATTAAGTACGTAAAAAAAAATTGGCTTACAATCGCTTAGTTTTTTCACTAAAATTCAAAATGTTCAAAAGTAGTGGTTTTTGCGGGTTACCTTAGGCCTGTGAGCACCTACTAGGTTTGCTAACGGCCTACGCTGAGCGCGCAGCTAACCTCTAAATATAGTCCTGCGAGCGCCTAAAATTTAGGCCCTAAATACTAAGTGTTCAGCGGCCTACCGATGATGCGCGAATAGTCTACGCTCGTTCATTAGCTGCCCTAACCTCATAGGACTGCTGCAAGGCTACTTTAAATCAACCACAGCCTAAAATTTTTACCGTGCAGTAATTTTAAAATGCAATAGAGCACAAATTTTTGCAAAAAAAAAAAAACTAAAAAATTTAATTTATTTATTGAGCTAAAACACTGTAAAACCTCTTTATATATTGTTATAGTGCTGCAATTCAAAAGTGGACTCGGGAATACAACCCTCGAAGGCCCGTTGTCCTTGATGCCAGCGACTATAATCTCCTGTCACAGTCGGCTCCGTGCCGACAAACTTCCTGAAATAGGGAAAAATACCGTCCGCGTTTATAAATCCCTACACGATTTATTAAAACGGGGAGGGCGCGACAGCTCGTTATTTCGGTAGGTGGGCGCGGGCTATGGGATCGAGTACGAGGAACACCGGTCTAGAAATAAGTAGTTTTGCACAAGTTAATTTTCAATATTTAATAAAAAAAAGAAATTAACTTAAAAACTAATACAATATTATTAATAAACACGGTAACGAATTATCAATTGCTCGCAACCGAGCATTTAAACTGACAACAAACAAACTGCTATCGACAGCTTATGCGCGCGTGAGAAAAACAAAGATTATTACAATAACAGTGTACTAAATACACTCACACGCGTTCATACTCACTCACACATATACAATGAACTTACAGAATCGCTAAGGTGCACCTCATACCAAGCCGTCAGGCTAAACAAAATGCCAGGCTACGATGCCTACCAGCCGCAATAGATGCCACACTCGAGTCGCCGTACAACCGTCGTAAAGCGGTCCAGGAGTTGACGTGAAATGACAACCTCACGAATAAACACCACACTCTCACGCTACGGCTCTACAACAACGCGCGACGCGAATGACGATAATTGCTTCGATTCCCGTTCACGAGTAGTTTCTTCAAGATCTGTCGTAAATCGATCTCCAGATCTTCGCGCGTCTGCCGGACGTCGGTTTAACTCCCCGTCGTCCTCGGCTTCCAAAAGCCGGTTGACTCGCCTTGACAAAAGAATGCTTCCCGGGTGATGACAATCGATCCCGCACCTTCTGTCACTTACAACACTCTCTTCGACGGCGTGTTACTCCCGAAAAGTACAATCATACGTCGAACCGAGACGAGTTGAATTTCATGTACGTCTTCCCGCACGGACACGAAAATTACGAGTGGCTTCCCGATTCCCGCTCTACCACCTCAGAGGTCCGCTCTGAGCTGCGTTCGACAGTCACGTGACTCGCGCCAAATCCTAAATCGTTACCGACGATTTAATTACGATCACTGACTGTCACAATATACCTTTTAAGAAAACGGATATAAATAGTTTAATTTATCAGTAGGCCTCAGAAATAAAGCCTCAAAGTTTTATTAAGATTGGTGTTATTTATGTAACAACATCATTGTATAAGAAGTGAGAAAGCTAAATATAATGTTAAATGAATTTTAAATTATCGTTCAAACATTTTAAATTAAGAAAATTTTTTGAATCAAGTAAAATCAAATAATAGACTGAAAAAAGATGTTAGCTTATTTTCTAAGTATTTAATTTTGCTACTGAAAATATTTAACTCTAATTGATAAGTAGTGCAATATCAGATAAACAAATTTTTATAGAGTCATGAGCCTGCCAAATTTATATTCCTGATCAGCAACATTTTGATACTGGCATGCATTCCACCGAGGATGTCAGGAGACCGTGATGTGGAGGATGCAATTTTAATTGTAGCTGTACCTGGATCATGGTTTCTTCTCATGTTTTTTGCCGGGTACGTACGTCACAAAAATGGCAGTTTAGTGTGGTGTAACAAAAATGGATTTTTGTTATGTTATTTTTAAAAATAACTAAAGTTAATTTTGTTTTGTTATTTTTGTTATGTTAATAAAAAAAAGCAACAAAGCAAAAGTCTTTTTTTCTGTCCTCCGGCCAGACAGTGAAATTTTTGGGCCTTGGCCTTAAACGAAATTACCGCTTTCTGGCTCCATCGAACAGAAATAGTATATTACTCACCGGGCGCTGCCAACCCCTAGCAAAACTTTGACACCCTGGCGTTCGGTTTGGGCGTCAATTTGGGTTTGCTAGGGCTGGCCAATACTTTTCCTGCGTCGTGTGTAATATTTTTTTCGTTACGACGTGAGGAAAACCCAAAGTCCACTCCGAACTGGGGAGGGAATTTGGTGTTTTTGTCCCGGAGGTGTAAAAAATAGTATAGACACCTCGGCCGCTGAATAGGAAGTCCTCAGATCATATGTTCGTCTGCTGAGGTTGATTTTTTATATTTAGATTATTCTAAGGCTTTTGAAAGAGTAAATATTAATTTGCTGTTACATAAATTAATGTCTAATGGCATTGGAAGTAAACTAATTAAATGGTTTGCCTCCTATACTTGACAAATAGAAGTCAAAGAATTAAAGTTAATGGACAATTATCTGATTATTATTAAGTATCATCTGGGGTTTCTCAGGGGTCCTATTTGGGCCTTTTTCTTTTCATTTTTATAAATGATTTAATCACTGAGCTTTATTATGTTGAGGTATTGATAATGCTGATGATATTCTTCAAGATTTTAAATGTATCAGATTGTACAAGATTACAAAGATATTTGGATAAAATTATTAGTTGGTCTGTGAAAAATAAACTTGAATTGAATATTTCTAAATGTAGAATTATTTCATCTGGAGTTTAATCTAGGATTGAATTTAATTATAAAATTAATGTGTGACGCTGAGAGATCTGGGTATTATTTTTGATGATAAACTTGATTTTGGCATGCAAATTGATGATGTTATTAAAACAGCTTAGAATTCGCTGGGATTTATTATTAAATCATCGAGTTACGAGTAATTTCAAAAAATCTGAAACGTTTTTATATTTATATAAAACTTTAGTGCTTCCTAAATTGTTATACTGTTGACCTATATGGACACCTAATTATAATGTTGATACTTATAAAATTGAAAAGGTGAATCAAAAATTTTTGAGATATTTGGCTTTTAAGGATGGAAATTCAATAAATAAAATATCACACGATTATGAAAGTATAGCTAAGAAGTATTCAGTTGTATCTATAAAATCATTGCATGAATTTAATGATCATATTTTTACTTTCAAATCTGTTAGAAACTTGAACTATACTCAGGGTGAGATGATTGATTTATTTCCGATTAGAAATATTCGATTCAATATAAGAAATCCCAGAGAATTGGTTGAATCTAATTGTAAAACAAATTTGTTATATTATTCTGTTACAAACAGATTGAAAAGAAGTTAGAATAATTTGGGTCAAAATAATACTTTTCGGCAAATCAGCCCGCATGAGGTTCACGGATTTTATTGCAATTTTTTTGGCAAAAGTACTATTTAATAGAAGACTTTTGCCGCAAACTAGAGGTCTCTATCTTATTTCTGCTTGGTGCTAGATTTTTTCAAAGATTGAAAAATGGCCTATTTTTAAGCTATTTCAAGCAATTTTAAGGTATTTTCCGAAAAATTATAACTTTTGATCAAAATCAGATAGAAACCTCTAGTTTGCAGCAAAATTTTGTTCAAAATAAGTTCTTTTTTGTAAAAATATTTTGACAACATAGTTTGGTTATTTTTATCATAATACAGTCCTACACAGATATTGCTGTTTTTGCTCATTTGCAGGTATCTTCAAACGACCGTAGCTTTTTACAATTTGACTAAAAAGGAGTATGTACCAGATTTAAAATTTTCCAAATAAAAATGAAGAAAATTTAAACTTTTTTCCACATATTTTTGAGAGAAAAAAAAAGGTCGAAACCGTTCAAAAATGCGTGTGAAAATCGTAAAAAACGCGTTTTTTGTGTTTTTTTACAACATTAAACAGCTGTATCTTGGAAGCGGAAGATCGTACAGGGTTCCGGTTGGTCGCAAAATTTTTGTTTTTTCATAAAAAAAATTTAACAATTTTTTAATATGTACAAAAATTCAGCCTAGAAAAAGCTACGGTCGTTTGAAGATACCTGCAAATGAGCAAAAACAGCAATATCTGTGTAGGACTGTATTATTATAAAAATAACCAAACTATGTTGTCAAAATATTTTTACAAAAAAGAACTTATTTTGAACAAAATTTTGCTGCAAACTAGAGGTTTCTATCTGATTTTGATCAAAAGTTATAATTTTTCGGAAAATACCTTAAAATTGCTTGAAATAGCTTAAAAATAGGCCATTTTTCAATCTTTGAAAAAATCTAGCACCAAGCAGAAATAAGATAGAGACCTCTAGTTTGCGGCAAAAGTCTTCTATTAAATAGTACTTTTGCCAAAAAAATTGCAATAAAATCCGTGAACCTCATGCGGGCTGATTTGCCGAAAAGTATTGTTTTGACCCACATATATGGGTCAAAATAATACTTTTTTAAAAAACCGTCCGCACGAGGGACACGGATTTTAAAAAATCGTTAGTAATTTGGTGAAATCATTTTTTTTTAGTCTTGACTAGCTCTGGTAGAAAACCAGCTTAATGATTGTAAATTTAAAACGGTCAAAGTTTCAATCTTAATGTGTTTGCGCGAACAAAAGATTCAGCTGTTTGATACTTATTAACTCCGCCGTTAAATAAGCTTTATTAAATCAGCTTTTTAATTAAAATTAAAATTCGCTTTATTAAATCAGCTTTTTAGTTAAAATTAAAATTCAAAATTTTGAATTTACTTAATACATTTATTTTAAACTACATTTTTAATGTAAAAATATTATCTAATGTAAGAATAAAAAGAATGTAAAGCGAAAAAATCAACAAAAGTATTTGTATTTTTATAGTACTTATATTATTCAAAAAAATAATTTTTTAACCTCGTTGATCACAAGTAATAACTTGTGTCCCTCCGACGCAAGCCAAAAGAACGAAATGTACTCCCTGCGCCATCGACCAACGCGCACCCGGCCTACTGCGTGCCCTCGCTAGCGCTCGGGCCGCAACATGGCTACGTGTCGGCCGCTGGCGCTTCGGGAGTACATTTCGTTCTTTTGGCTTTAATCGGAGGAAATCAAGTTATTTTTTGTGATCAACGGACTTTAAAAAAGTGCATATATCCCTCAAGACTAAAGTTTGCTGAGGAGGCCCACGTATTTGCAGCCCTCGACTTCGTCTCGGGCTGCAATGACAGCGGGCCTCCACTGCAAACTTTAGTCCCTCTGGGAATAATATACTATTTCATAGCAGGCGACCTAATTTTGGCTAGAATTTCAATAGTTTTTCGTCAAAACATAATTTCAAAACAATTATAATGAACGAAAAAGTTAAATGTAGCGTGTATAATGTTAAAAAAACACTAGTTTAGCACATAAAATGTGTCAAAAGTGTATGCTTTGGAATCAACTAAAACCCCAAATCCGCACTACCATTACTATGGGAGCTTGTTTGGAAACATATAAAGAGAAGATTCCACATATTTTTGAGAAAAAAAAAAAAGGTCGAAACCGTTCAAAAATGCGTGTGAAAATCGTAAAAAACGCGTTTTTTGTGTTTTTTGACAACTTTAAACAGCTGTATCTTGGAGGCGGAAGATCGTACAGGGTTCCGGTTGGTCGCAAAATTTTCGTTTTTTCATGAAAAAAATTTAACAATTTTTTAATATGCACAAAAATGTAGCCTAGAAAAAGCTACGGTCGTTTGAAGATACATGCAAATGAGCAAAAATAGCAAAATCTGTGTAGGACTGTATTATTATAAAAACAACCAAACTATGTTGTCAAAATATTTTTACAAAAAAGAACTTATTTTGAACAAAATTTTGCCGCAAACTAGAGGTTTCTATCTCATTTTGTTCAAAAGTTAGAATTTTTCGAAAAATACCTTAAAATTGCTTAAAATAGCTTAAAAATAGGCCATTTTTCAATCTTTGAAAAAATCTAGCACCAAGCAGAAATAAGATAGAGACCTCTAGTTTGTGGCAAAAGTCTTCTATTAAATAGTACTTTTGCCAAAAAAAATTTCAATAAAATCCGTGACCCTCGTGCGGACGGTTTTTTAAAAAAGTATTATTTTGACCCATATATATAAATTAATTATGTATTAAAGGACATTAATGTCCGTTGATGATGATAAATAAATAAATAAATAAATAAATTACCGAGTCCTTGGATGTTAGCGACTTTCATAATTAAGTATCTGATTACAGGGTTAAATTACCTCAAAAAATAAAACGTAGTGGAAACAACTTTTTTTGTTTGTTACAAAATAATAAACTCTATGAACGTAAAAAACCAAATCGACGGTTCAATGCAATAAGATCAATTCTAAACAATTAACGACAATAGTGAAAACTTTGTATTAATTGTGATTTTATTCAAAAAATTTTTTATTTTTTCAAATAATAATCCTGCTTATTTTTGAAATTTTTGAGACTGAGTTTTTAAATTGAAAAATCTTTTCAAAAAAATTAAAAAAATTATGTTAAATCAACGGTTTTGTAAATAGGGCTGTCCTCGTTAAGAAAGCATGAAAATAAAAAAACCAGATAATTATTTTATTTACAGATCGAGCTTACTTGAATTAAATAAAAAAGAACATAAACAATTAATTTAAAATTTAGAGTTAATTTAACAATAACTCTTTAACTCACACAATTTTAACCACACTGTGGCTGTTTACGATAGATGAATGCACTGCATATTCACTATCTAAAAAAAGAATATGGCTTATAATTAAAGTATATTCATGTAAAAATTTAATTATGCGAACAATTTTGCTTCTTGGATTACTAAATAATGTTTGGTACTTACGAAAAAAAGCCATTTTGTCAATTTTGATTGGATCGATTTATGATTAATATCAAAGTAATCACTTAATTTTTTACCTTTTTTTGTTCGATTTAGTTTTTTTTTAAAGTACTTTTTTCAATCTGCAATCAAACTATTTCAATCAAAGTACTTTTTTAAATAAATATATAACCAAGACTCTTGTGGAAATAAAGCAATTTTTACTTTAATCGTATGTCACTCTTTCAAAAATGCAGAGATCGTTAAAAGAGTTATTGGGATTTGTAGATTTCAGTTAAAAAAAAATTTTAAGATTTTTTTTATAATACCTTTCCGACCATTTGAAAAAGATAACAAAGTAAAACAAGCGCGCTGCGGTCAAATTCCATTCGCGTCTGAACAAGAAATGCTCTAACTTTTTTTCTACTGCATGTTTTGATCTAAAAATTTGTTCACAATATCATGAGGTCTTAATTTTTAATGTGAGATCAAAAAATTTTTAAAAATACTTTTCGAAATGTAGTCGAAGAGGGTTAAATGAGGTCCAATTTTGTCGCATACTTTCGGTAGGACAAATCAACCTCATCCGACCTGAGACGAAATATACTATTTTAAATAAAATTTAAATAATAAATTTAGTAATATGAGGCCTTGGATGCAACAAGAGCCTAACCTGTGTTAGACTTTTTTTGCCGAAACCTTGATTTTTAGAATCCTTGACTAATTTTACGTTAGTATCTGCAAGTTTAGATATAAATATTGAAATTTTATAAGTAAATTATGATAATTTTCGTGCCCGCAATACAGCACAGGCTGAAAAATGTAATCCTATAATCGATCAGCTAATGCGTATACACGCTGCGGTAATAATTACTTGTAGAAACGACGAAAATTTTTATTTTACTCGTAGATAAAATTTTATTGTTAATAATAAGGATTTTCATTACCTAAAGTTAAACTAACTCAAATGTTATGAAATGGTATGATCAGAAATCCCTAATAATAGAAAAATAGTTAAAAAATTTAGATATTTCAGCATAAATATTTTTTCAATTTAAGATAATTTAAAAAAAATAGATTATTTCATCGAAAAATGTCCATTTTTCGTAAAGAAGGCCCAGCCCTAAACAGTTTCTTTGGTTTATTTCAGCAAACTCTTTTGATATCTCAAATGTTTTTCGTGGTTAATTGTGATCTTGAAAGTTTTACCTACAGTGTTTTACCAAAAAAACTGCATGATATCAATTTAGACTAACAAAAAAACATTATTAAATTTTTAATTTGATTTTTTCTCGAAATCATTTTTTCAGGATTAGGCCCTTGTTGCATCGCCTCATATATTCATGGATAAAAAGGTACAGTAGGGATTATCCTGACATTTCATATATACACCCGGAACTATTCGGACATTTCCGGTATTATCCTGACGTCAGGATAGTGCCATGACATTTCAAAATCAAAAAACTCGAGTTCTATGTAAAACCAAGGTCCAGGAAATGGGTGATGGGTTATTGGAAAAAGCATTAAAATTAGTGCGGGGGAAAACCTAAGAAAAGTATTTATTGATGGGTTATTTGGAAAAAAAAAAGATGGGTTATTTTGGTTTTTTTGAATACGTGGGTGGATTGCGCGTGATTTGCGCTTAAAGAGGGTGTATTATTGCTTTAGTAATTTTTTACGTGGTTGGTACAGTGGGCATTATCCGGCCTTCGGCCTTCGGCCGGATAATGCCCACTATATATATATATATATCAATTACTTTTGGTATTTATTTCATCATCTTACTCTCTGGTCTATCTTTCTTTAAATTTTAAAGAAAGATAGACCAGAATCTATCTTTCAAATTAAAAATCTCTGATCCATTGGTTACTATTTGAGATAACACAGGCTTGTTTGATTAATTATTTACTTCTTAACTTCTTTGTGTATGTAAGAAATTTCATCTTTCAATACCTAATTTTTCTCTTCAAGTTTACAGTATAATTTTTGTAGATTTCATTTATGAGTTCTTGCTATCCCACTGTTCAATCTTATTTTTTGATTCCACTTTATCAGAATTTTCAGTTTATTCATGAAAAAACTGAAAATTTTCTATCAGTGAATTATTCTCTGTCTTAGGGTGCAACTACAACAGATCTTCTGGACGTTATATAGATGCTTTGGAAAATAAGGCTAAACAAACAAACATATTAAGTCCATAACATCCATAACGTCCAGAAGGCCAATTGTAGTTGCACCCTTAAGTTCTTTAATTAATTTCCTATTCTATAGTATAATTATTTGTACACCTTCAATAGTAATTTTTTTAGAGGTTAGGTTTTCAAAATCACAACATTGAAATAATTTTTACCTCGCACTAGCGTTGCTTACATCCTCAGCCATGGCGAGCAGCGAGTAACTGATTCAATAATAAAATGCAACGAGCAAATGAATGATAATGATAAAACAATTTTTTTAAATTAACAACAGTAACGATCAATTTTATGAGTTAAATTGTCGACAGACTGCATTACGTGAATGATTTAATTAAGTAATGAATCAAAAGCTCGGTGATCTGCGCTCTTGCATTGTTCTCTAGGCAGGTCAGTAGGATAAACGCACAAATCTACGTTTTAGTGGCACTTCCGGATTTTCGGTTGCCGGACGGATATCTGTTTCCGGTTGGTCCTTGCAGATTTATGCGCGCGCGAATTTCGCGAGACAGTCACATATACAAGAGCTACATCCCTTGCACAAGGTCGACGTCGACGCGGTTTGCTGCGTGTCGTCAGAAATTACCGGCCATTCATGAGCTGACGGTTTAATTTCTATCCTGATCTTTGAAGTAACCCAATTAATAAAAGTTCCTGGTTTTTAAATAGTTTTATGTTTGCAATATTTGCTAAATTCATTTCAAGATTCATTTTGCCCTCACGCGTGTATTACGTATGGTAGTACTTCAAACGAATGATTTTTAAATCTGTTATACAATTGCACATATATTACTAGTAATATATGTACTGGTTATTTGTAGAAATGGTAAGTAAGTCTGTTATAAGACACAAAATTTCAATAATTTTAGTTAAGCTTAAAAATTTTTGACCTTGCCCTGTTTGAAAGTTTTATCTTTATTTTCATCGAGTTGATCTTAAAAAGAGTGCAGACCTGAAGTGATGCCGTCTGTTAGCCTGCAGGCTAGCATAGTCCTGAGATAGGAAAGACAATACGCCGGACTACACTTAATTATTTACACGCAGACGATAGTCACACACTTTAAAACTACTACACTAACTTTAAAACTTTAGTGAAATCTGAATTTGTCCCTCTTCCTGAGTCAAAAAGTGTAGCATAGGCTGATTAAAGGAAAAACAATGTTTTTCTTTTCATCCGTCAATGAAACTTTCCATAAAAAAAATATTACAATCTCAAAACGTTATTTGAGAATGAATAAGTATCCCACTAATTTTAATAATATATATACACAAAAACATCTTCAATTTATGAAACACAAAAAAAATTCAAACACAAATACACTTAAAAAACGAAGAAAATACATCGTATTACCTTACCACCAGATTTTTTATGAAAAAATCTCCTCATCCCTCAAAAAATTTTATATAGACTCTATTAATAAAAATATTTTTAAGGTATTTTTCGACCAAATGCATGACAATAGAGAATCAGCTCAAATTTTCTGGAGGTGCTTATTAGATATTAATAAACATTTCTACGAAGTCTGATGAAAATTGACCATATAGTTTAAAAGTTACAGCAAGTTAAAGATTTAATTTTTTCATTACGCGTATGGACGCTACGCTGAAAAAGTCAACTAAATTATTGATATTTGTCTTCTGACAATAGAGATCCTTTAGAAAAACCACATACATATAGCTGCACTATCGAAGAATTCCTTTTTTGAAACTGCAAAAAATTGACCTTTTACAAATTTTACAATAATTTTACAAAAATAATATTCACGTGAATAACCTCCAAAACTGCTGTATTCAAAGGCGAGGTTAAAACTTAAAAAAAATGTTTTGTTGTGATTGTCAATGTTTTTTTGGTAGAAAATAATTTCAGAAGCCATAAAAAGTTAAAAAATAAATTTTAATAACCAATTGTTAATAACATGGTGTAATAATTTTTTTTTAGTCTTTAACTTGACTAGCTCTGGTAGAAAACCACCATAATTTATCAATACTTGAATAAGGAATTCAATTTGAAGGTGATCTTTTCCAGAACGAGAAAATTCTGAGTCTTCGCTTTCTCTTTCATCAAAAAATTTATTTTGCTTACGAATTCTTGAACTATCTATAGAGTAACTATCCTTTCCAGAATGATCAATTGCTGTGGTTTCGCAAAGTTCAAAATTTTTATGCATATTATTCAAGTAAGTCACTAGAGAATCATGTAGTTCAGAAGCATCAGTTAGCTCAGTTTCTTCTGATTGTAATACATTAAAAAATAAATTTGAATAACAAATCGTTAGTAATTTGGTGAAATCATTTTTTTTTAGTCTTGAACTTGACTAGCTCTGGTAGAAAACCAGCTTAATGATTGTAAATTTAAAACGGTCAAAGTTTCAATCTTAATGTGTTTGCGCGAACAAAAGATTCAGCTGTTTGATACTTATTAACTCCGCCGTTAAATAAGCTTTATTAAATCAGCTTTTTAATTAAAATTAAAATTCGCTTTATTAAATCAGCTTTTTAGTTAAAATTAAAATTCAAAATTTTGAATTTACTTAATACATTTATTTTAAACTACATTTTTAATGTAAAAATATTATCTAATGTAAGAATAAAAAGAATGTAAAGCGAAAAAATCAACAAAAGTATTTGTATTTTTATAGTACTTATATTATTCAAAAAAATAATTTTTTAACCTCGTTGATCACAAGTAATAACTTGTGTCCCTCCGACGCAAGCCAAAAGAACGAAATGTACTCCCTGCGCCATCGACCAACGCGCACCCGGCCTACTGCGTGCCCTCGCTAGCGCTCGGGCCGCAACATGGCTACGTGTCGGCCGCTGGCGCTTCGGGAGTACATTTCGTTCTTTTGGCTTTAATCGGAGGAAATCAAGTTATTTTTTGTGATCAACGGACTTTAAAAAAGTGCATATATCCCTCAAGACTAAAGTTTGCTGAGGAGGCCCACGTATTTGCAGCCCTCGACTTCGTCTCGGGCTGCAATGACAGCGGGCCTCCACTGCAAACTTTAGTCCCTCTGGGAATAATATACTATTAAAAATCCCTATCCCTATGCCTATCCCTACTATTTATAAAGGAAAGTCGTATTTCTTTGTACGCGCTAACCGAGAAAACTACTGGACCGATTTGGCTGAAATTTTGCTGGATGATTCTGTAGGGTCTGTAGATGGTTTAAGTACAAGTTTTAATACAAAAAATTAATTCGTTCGTTAATAAATAAACAATAAAAATTTTCGTCGTGTTAGCCTTTCTTCGAGGTCCGCGCTCCGAAATGACTACCCGCGTGCGTTGCTCACTTTAGCTGGAAAGGTTCCGTTTGTGCTGTTGACGCGCGCGCACGTGCAAACTGATCGGCAGCAGATTTTGAGGTTAGACTCAGCCCTTTTCAGGGCTAACCGTCTTGATTTCAGTGACCTGACTAGGTAAGGGGAGTGAATTCCGCAGTGTGTGAACACCCCCGGAAAACAGCCGGCCTGCTGGCCAGGCAAGACTCGATCGCTATGGCACTAAATGCCAATGTAAACAAAGAACACAGCTCGGCAAACTCTGAGATCATGGATACAGCCGAGGATGCGCAGCTCCCGGGTGATGCTGCGGCTGGATTTGAAGTCTTCGAGAAAGGCAGAAAGAGGAAATTTCCGAATGATAAAAAACGTGCCTCTGACGCAGAGTCCGAATCGAGCGTAAGAACACGAGCAAGTAAGACAACCAGGACGAGCAAGAGTGCCTGCAGCTCGCGATCTAGCACTCTGAAGAGTGGTAAATCAAGGAGCATAACGAGTAAAAAATCCTTCGAAGGTGTGAAGGTGGCAAATAGGTTCGAACTACTCAAGAATAGCGAAGAGATGGAAGACAACGACGCTGCCCGCGAGAGGGGGGGAAAAATGCCTGCTGATACTGCTAGCAAGCGTGGAAAATTAAACATCGCGCCTGTGAACGTCAAGATTGATGAGCTAAATTTCCCGTACCCCTTGCTGGAGAGAATACTTAAGGAATTGGAATTTAAGCCGGTAGTCTATAAAAAGCCGGGAGGCTTCATGGCGGTCCATGTGGCCACCCTGAACGACTACCGTGCACTATTGGCAAAGCTTGAGACCCAGAAATTCTACTTCTACTTGTTTAACTCCCCCGAATCAACTCCCCCCATCAAGATGGTTGTTAGAGGCTTACCATCAAGTATGAATAAGGATGAGATTGCAGAGAACCTGAAAGAACAGGGAGTGAAAGTGCTAGACGTGGTACAGATGAAGAAAGGAGGGGGAAAACTTGGCACCCCCCTGCCGCTCTTCCTACTGACTATTCCCAAGGACGAATATTCGTCGGCAATCAATAAGGTCGGAGCCATAGGCTACATCAAGGTTAAGCTCGAACCGTACAGAAAACCGAAAAGGCCGGTACAGTGCTTTAAGTGCCAGGGCTTCGATCACGTTTCGAAACTCTGCCACTTGGCCGAAAGATGTGTCAAATGCGGCGAAGCACACGCAAGCAAAGACTGTGACAAGCCACAGAGCAAGGATAGCATCAAGTGTGCCAACTGTAGTGAGAACCACACAGCTAACTATAAAGGCTGTAAAACCTATGCAGCTCTTTGCCAACGGTACGCGAGAAAAAGCGGAGAGAGTAAGGATAGGAAGAGAAACGACAATGCAAGGCCGACCTTGGACGGAAGCAACTTCCCGCGCTTGGCCAGCCCAGAGAGAGCCACACCGGCACCTACCGTAAAACCGACCATGACTGCAACCGCCAAGAAGGGCGAAATACCTAGGGCCATGAACTACGGCAGACAGCGAACGCAGCAACCACGCCCGCAAGTTCACGATGCAGAATTCCCCACAGACGTGGCTGAATCATTAATGAAAACCCTGAGTGATACAATCAAACTCTCCACGGCCATCGCCGATGGAAAAATCTCCATGTCTGAAGCCCGTGCAAAAACGGCAGACATCGTACAGCAACTATTCGATTGCGCTTTCAAAGAGCGTCACTATAGAAATTTACAATCACAGAATGCATACACACCATAAAATGCTAAAAATAGTCGCGTGGAACGCGAACGGTCGGATGCTCGAAAGAAAAAGCGAGTTAGAAAGCTTCCTGGTGAATCATGACGTGGATGTCTGCCTTCTCAGCGAGACGCTGCTTGACAGCAAACGCAGATTTAAACTGCTGGGTTACAGCATATACAGGAACAACGCAGGTCGAGGCACAGCTGTCGCAGTCAGAAGCAACATGGAGCATCATGAGTTCCCCATCGAACTTCAAAAGATAGAAGCAACGGCCATCAAGATTAAACTGCAAGATGCAGAACTCGCAATAATATCCACGTACAACTCTCCCAGCGTTGCTTTTCACGAGAATGACTACAATAATATCTTCAGATTGTCCACGTCAGTGATTGCGGCGGGTGACTATAATGCCAAGCACAGAAGATGGGGCGGCAAGTCCTGCAATTCGCTAGGCAGCAAACTGACAAGGAGAGGTCACACTCTCCGGGTCACCGATCTTGACGAAACTTTGGGGATCGTTTTCTTATACCAAAAGATGAAGAAATCTACCAATCATCCCGTCTAATGGGCCTTTTTATACCTAGTTCCTACATAGCTTATATCGTATTTTTAGCTCTTTTTGGGTTTTTTTGCGAATTTTCAAAAAATTCCTGTTCGAAGCCTATTACAGTTACAAAATTCTGCAACCCCGCATTCTCTTTATTTTTTCATCTTCTTTTGAGAAAAAATATTTTTAAATCTAATTTCAAAGAAATAGTCCATGTAAAATTAAGGTAATCAAAAGCATTTGTTTACTGTTTTTTTGGTTTCATGAACTTAAATTGTACGTCATCAGCCTTATCAAAATTATGTCTAAAAATATTTTTTCTAAAAAACTCATAAAAAAACAAAGAAAATGCGGGGTTGCGGAATTCTGTCAGTGCAATAGGCTTTGAGCAGGAATTTTTTGAAAATTGGCACAAATAACCACAAAATTCGCACAAAAGTGTTAAAAGTGTCAAAACAAGCTGATTTTCAAAAAATTCCTGCTCAAAGCCTATTGCACTGACAGAATTCCGCAACCCCGCATTTTCTTTGTTTTTTTATGAATTTTTTAGAAAAAATATTTTTAGACATAATTTTGATAAGGCTGATGACGTACAGTTTAAGTTCATGAAACCAAAAAAACAGTAAACAAATGCTTTTGATTACCTTAATTTTACATGGACTATTTCTTCAAAATTAGATTTAAAAATATTTTTTCTCAAAAGAGGATAAAAAAATAAAGAGAATGCGGTGTTGCAGAATTTTGTAAGTGTAATAGGCTTCGAACAGGAATTTTTTGAAAATTCGCAAAAAAACCCAAAAAGAGCTAAAAATACGATATAAGCTATGTAGGAACTAGGTATAAAAGGCCCATTAGACGGGATAATTGGTAGATTTCTTCATCTTTTGGTATAAGAAAACGATCCCCAAAGTTTCGTCAAGATCGGTGACCCGGAGGGTGTGACCTCTCCTTGTGAGTAAATACTGTGATGAGCGCGATCTTTATATACACGCTCCTAGGGACTTTACGCATTACCCCTACAACAAAAACCACCAGCCCGGAATTATCGATTTTGCCATCTCGAAGAATCTGGAATGTCCTATAGAAGTAACTGCGCTCCATGAGCTTGATTCAGATCATTTACCCATCATGATCAGCATTGATCTGGTGCCAAACTTTAACATACCAAAGGCCAGATACAACTTCGCAAGGACAAATTGGAATAAATTCAACAACCACATAAACAATATGGTACATCCCTCAGAGCTCACCTCTCCTGATCAGATTGATGATGCAGTGATCCTCCTTACAGACACCATCTCCGAGGCAATTGGATTGTCGACGCCCTTAAGTGGGAAGCCATTGAGAAGCCCACCTCTCACGAAGGATATTCTGGACAAAATCAGCGAGAGAAACAGGCTCAAGAGAGAGGACAGCAAGAGCACAAATCCTCTGCTCAGACGCAAAATCAACAGCCTAAGGAGAGAGATTAGCCAAGACATCAGAGCTCTAAACTGTGAGTCGTGGAACAGGACTGTCGAGAAGATGGACATCAGGGACAACAGTATCTGGAGGATGACGAAAGCCCTGACCAGGGAAAAGACACACATCCCACCGCTCAAGGATGACAACGGCGAAACTAAATTCTTCTCAGCATCGGAGAAAGCTGATAGGCTTGCTGAGGGGCTTGCAAGGACCTTTACACCGCACTCTGAGCCCTCGTGCCCAGAATTCATAAGTGAGACGGATGAGATGGTAAGCAACTTTCTAAACTCCAATCCGACGTGCAACCTGGCTCCAGTCAGCGTACGGGAGCTTGGGAAATACTTACGCAAGACTAAGAATAACAAGGCCCCGGGCCCAGACAAAATCACGAACTTTGTGCTTAAGAAACTACCCCGGCATGGTCTGGAACTACTGGTTAGTATATTTAATGCTTGTATTAAAATAAATTATTTCCCTCAAAGCTGGAAGGAGGCGACAGTCCTGGTCTTCCCAAAGGCAGGGAAAGATCTGACCCTGACCACAAGCTATCGTCCGATCAGCCTTCTGAATACCATGAGCAAAGCTTTCGAGGCTATGCTAGTTAACAGACTGAAGTCGCAGATAAGCCAGAAAAAACCGATTCGGCCTGATCAATTTGGTTTCGTCGAAGGCCACTCGACACAGCACCAAATTCTGCGAGTGACTGAAGAGATAACAAAGAAATTCAACTGGAAGCAAAACACTGGTGCAGTCCTTCTAGACGTTGAGAAGGCTTTTGATTCAGTCTGGATCAATGGCCTAATCCGGAAGTTCATCGAGGCTGACATTGATGGTGGACTGATAGCAATCCTGGCTGCATACCTAAGTGGGCGGAGTTTTAGAGTGAAGGTGGATGACAAGGAGTCGATAGTCAGAGACGTCTTAGCTGGAGTGCCTCAGGGAAGCTTGCTGGGCCCAACAATGTTCATATTCTACATCAACGATCTGCCGGTATCGCCAGATAATACCGGAGAAACAGTGCCCAGAGATGTACCAACCAACCTGGAAACAGAAGACGCCAGCGGAACGCCCGCGCAAGGACACTCGACTACGGAAAGTGGAAGCTCTGATATTGCATCAACGAGCAGTGAGGTTGACTCACACAGCCCAAGCGATGTGCCGGGAACGAATGTGCTAGACATTGTCAAGGCTGGCATTTACGCAGACGACACGGTGCTCATAGCCACCTCACGAAGTGACTTGAAGATAGTCAACGCTCTCAACAAAGCGCTTGAGCGAATCCACAACTGGTGCGCCCGCTGGCGGATTAAAATTAATGCTGCAAAATCGGAAGCAATCCTCTTTTCTAGGAAGAAAGATCCGACGGCCAGTCTGGAATGCCCCAAATTTAACGGTAACGATATTTCTTGGAAACCGCACGTCAAATACCTTGGCGTCATTCTGGACAGGAAACTGACCTTCTCACAACACACGACGGCCGTTAAAAACAAAGCGATTGGTGCGCTAACCCGATTGAAGCCGATCATCAACAGGCACTCGTCACTTCATCTCAGGAATGGATTACTAATATACAAGATGCTCATCAGACCGATCCTGGCTTATGCGTCAACGGTTTGGGCCGGTACTCTCCCCTCGAACATTAAGAAGATACAGACCATCCAGAATAAAGTGCTGACCATCATCACGAAAGCCCCGAGATTTACGAAGAATTCCCTGATACACAGAGAAACCGAGATGAAAGAAATCTTGGAGTACTTCAAGGAGTCCGCGACAGAGTTCTACAGGAAGTCAGCTCGATCGAGGTTCGATTACATTAGACAGCTTGGGAACTATGAGTACGAGCCGCGCGATAAGTATAGACGCCCGAAAGACTTCCTCTTTACGAGAGGAAAAGTGTGATTAACAAAACGGCCCTTCTAAGGGCTAACCAAAATCTGACCAGGCCTAACATGAAAGGCAGTGCAGATATACATTGTTTATTGACTACACATTCTGAGCCAGCTGTCCCATTGTTATGTATCCTCCAATAGTTATGTCGACATCATATCAATTAAGATCGTGCAATCATGCCAGTACTGGTAGGCACAAAGGACCTTCGCGAGACGAAAGCTCTCGCAAGAGAGAAACCAAGGTCGAGGTCAGAAGGCAACCTCCACCGAAATCTTTCAAGTCACTTTAGCTGCGGCTGCTAAGCAGATGTCGAGATCCATGCTCCGAAACAAAAACAGAGTTCACTGGAGTTAGCAAACTTATTGCCAGTGTAAAAACTGTTTCGTTTTTACAATAAGCCTTTTTCAAGGCTACACAAAAATTTATAACGTAAACAAATCGATTAAAAAGTTCCATTGTTTATTTACTAAAATCTTTATTTCACTCACGATCTAGCTGCGAGCGCGAAAGTTCTTACGGCTTGAGGCTGCAGCGCACCAATCGCGCTGCAGCTTTCCAGGTCACTCGAAAGCTGTTGCGCGATTGGCGCGCTGCACCCCTAAATTGCGAGTTTTCTGGTCTTGAGGAAGGTAAACGATTAATTTATATTTCCTCAGAAAAATTGGATATTTTTTAATTTGTTTATATATCTGTGAAGTTCGAGGTTATGAAAACTCTTTTTTACTAAAAAATCTAACAGTTTTTTTTAAAGATAATTCGGTTTGAAAATTAAAAAAAAGAATTTAAATAACAGACTAAACCATTACTAAGTTTTAAAAAATCGTTTCTTTTCTTTACTTTTATAAATAAGAAATCTTTTAAAAAAAAAAAGTTAAAAAACGTTTTCAACGCCGTTCAAAAAAGACATTTAAGCTTAGTTTTTGGTTTATTAAATTTTTGTTACGTTTGTTTTTACTAAGTTAGAAATATTTCGGAGCCCTGAAAATTGCCTTAGAAAATATATAAGTATTATTGTCATCATGGGTCCGTGCTCCGAAACGACTTTTTTGCGTACGTTTCTCATTTTAGGAGCAGTGCAGCGGCTTTCAAGCAGACTTCAAGGTCCTTGCTCCGAAATAACTGTGCTGTATCTTGAAGTCATGGCCACAGAGCTGTTTTTGGCAAAGAATTTACTTTATTCCTACTGTAAATTGTTCAATTTTTACGAAGAGCCCTTTTTAGAGCTATAAAAAGTTTAAAACGTAAACAAATTAGTTTAAAAGTTACCCTGTCAATAACTTTTTCTTTACTCGCACGAAGCACTCGCGGCTTGGGGCTGCAGTGCGCCAATCGCGCCACAGCACTCAAGGCAACCCGAATGCTGTTGCGCGATTGATGCGCTGTAACCCCAAGTTACAAATTTGTTAGCCTTAAGAAAAGTGATTATTGCCATTGCGATGTTTTAGAATTTGAGCATTTTAAAAAATAATTCTATTATTTAGGGTTAGACTTTGCAAAACTGAAGTTTTAAGAAAAAAAAAATTGGGAAAAAATTAATTTTGTTATCAATAGGAGGATTTGATCAAGAAATAAAATAAAATTTAAATATTCTTTCACTAATTTTTCGATCAATGATTTTCTGATAATTAATTTTTTGTTAGCTAGAAGGAATGATTTCTATTTTTTAAAATTATATATATCATATAAAAAATACACAAATGATAGTTTTTACGTATGAATTTTTGGTGGCCCTTAAAAGGGCCGTTCTGTGTTTTGAAAAAGAACTATTAGCAGGATTTTTTTGGATATAACTCGATGTTGGAAGTGTCACTATCTATAAAATCCCAATCATCTTCTGCCGAACATATGCCAGAAGATGATTAAGATTTTTGGGAGGGTCTCAGTGAATCTGTCTTCGCTTCTGAAGTAGTTGGACTTAATTGTTTTTCGCGCCGTCTCAAATACTCGCGTAAATCAATTTTTTTCACAGATTTGGAGGAAACTTCTTTTTTATTTTGAGCTGGTTCAAAAGGGTGACCCCAAGACTGAATAGTTAAAGGAGCTTCAAAAACACCAATAAATTTCTCAAAACGCTTACGTCTACGACTCATTTTCTTACTTTTTGTTTTGCGTGACTTCATCGTGTTGAGAAGTTAGACTTAACTGATTCGTTGCGACACAAAACTCGTGTTTATGTACTTCTTTATTAATTTGCTACGAATCAATTACAGAGAGAGCTTACGACCGCTAGGAGTAGTGTCAATGAGGGGAGGAGGGAAGGGGTACTCTGACCTGTGCTTGGTGCGCTGTGGTGTCACAGATTAGCTAGCTTATCGGAGCAGTAACTTTAGCGTGCATATAAACGTGCGTTTTTAAAACAATCCATCATTACTATTAATAAATGATAGATAATATCTATCAACTCTGCCTGTAAATATGCATATAGATTAGTTCGCAGGATAAGAGACATTATTTAGTTTTAAGCTGAATTATTAATGTGTTTTTTTTTTAAATTTTTATACAAAAATACATATGAATGAATCGAATTAATGTCGCGGATTTAAGATGTACGGCGAAAGCATATTGTAACATATAGAGTCTAAGGCCAAAAAGCCTATAGTACTTTGTAAACACGCGAGCGAGAACAATGATATGGCTGAAGTAAGCATGTAACTTACTAAAGATAATAAAGAATTTTTCAAATCAAATCCAACAATACATCATTTAGACTTAGCTCTCGGAGCAAGCATCGTTAGCTTTTGCTCACGTTTCTTGCTGCTCAGCCTGCACTTTTATACTTCGCCTGCATAGTTAGACAAATCTCTTTTGAGAATTGTTGGACTGGCTTGAGAAGTTTGCTATGCCCTGGCCCTTTTCAGGGCCTTAATTTTTTCTAATTAATTTCAGTATTGAAATTTTAGTGAAACTTTGCCTGCATAGTTAGACAATCTTTTTTGGTTGTTGGACTGGCTCGCGAGGTTTCTTACGCTTCGGTTCTTTTCAGAGCCTTTAACTATTTTAAACGTAGTGATAACTATAAGATAATTTACTTTACACTCTGGTTGCAGAGTCAAACTTGAAAAAAACGTAAAACTTAACTTCATTTAAAATGCCAAGAGTTTCAAGAGCAAGTATTGAAAGAATGTTGGAACAATGCAAATCGGGTGTACAATTTGAGACACCAAGAATCTTCTGAAGCGCGTTCTCGCGTATTACAAGAGCAAAATTTGAGAAGATTAAATAGAACAGCTTTAAATTTAAATTCGGCTTTTGACTATCGATCGGAAATCGATTATTTAAACTTGCCCCCTATTCAAATTGGAGCTATGAAAACTGTATGCACAAAGTGTGGGGCCCGAAAATGGAAAGATGAGACTCCAGGATTCTGCTGTGCAGGCGGTAAAGTTGTACTTGAAAGATATGAAGATCCCTCTGATTTAGTTCGTAGTTTGATTTTGGATGCACATCCTCAGTCAAAACATTTTCTTGACAATTCGAGGGCTTATAACACTCTATTTCAGATGACATCTTTTGGTGCCAATGAAATTAGAGAAGGAAATTTTATGCCAACTTTCAAAATTCAGGGCCAAGTCTATCATTTGATTGGAAGTTTACTGCCTGAACCTGAAGAGACTCCTAAATTTTTGCAAATATACTTTATGTCTGAGTCTGATCAAGTATCGGCGCGATCTAATATCAAACCTACTTTAAATACAGGTCTTATTAAATCTTTGCAAACAGTTTTAAAAGAAAATAATCATCTTATACAAAATTTTAAATATAATGTTGAAACTCGATCTGTAGATGAATTGCAAAATTTAAAACTGATTATACATGCTGATAGAGTTCCTCAAGGTGAACACAGAGGCCAGTACAATGCTCCCACGATCGATGAAGTAGCCATACTATTAGTTGATGAAGATAAAGGTGGAAGAGATATTGTGTTACACGGTCGGGATGGACAATTACATAGAGTCAGTGAACTTAATCGTTCTTATGATGCATTTCAATATCCACTACTATTTATCAAAGGTGAACAAGGATATTGCATTAATATCCTGCAACACAATGAATCAAGAAAAACAGTAACTTGCTTCCAATTTTATTCCTATCGATTTATGGTTAGAGAAAATTGTTTGAATTATCTTCATTATTTCAAAAAGTTATTCAGTCAATTTGCAGTGGACATGATGGCCAAAATGATCTCAGAAAGACTACTTTTTATTAAATTAAATTAAAAAAAACTGCGAGCTGAAGAATATATTCATCTTCAAGATGCTGTAAACACCGAGGCTAATGTTAACGCGGCCAACATTGCACGGAGAGAAAAATGTAGGGTTTGACCCGTGATACGTTCATGGAACAGATCTGTAAGCAGCGCATGGAATCGTCCCATATGATATTCATCGGTCGATTCCATGCTCGCCACCGGATTATCCGGTGCTGCTCATGCGATTGGACTGGAGAAACAAAACACGATGACTCGCACGCGCTTGCAGGCAAAATTTTATAATTTTTTTTTTACAGTAACATTTTTTTAACAGTTATATATTAATTAATAATAAAGATTTTATTAAAAATTATTTTTTAATGCAAATTATCTAACCAAATTTATTGCCCGCGTAATATTTTGCCTGCAAGCGCGTGCGAGTCATCGTGTTTTGTTTCACCAGTCCAATCGCATGAGCAGCACCGGATAATCCGGTGGCGAGCATGGAATCGACCGATGAATATCATGGGACGATTCCATGCGCTGCTTATAGATCTGTTCCATATGGCGTAGCATGGGTCAAACCCTACATTTTTCTCTCCGTGTGGGCAATCAGTCATTCTTCCTTCTTCATTAACTGGTGGTCCACGTTACATGCACGAAAAAGCTGAAGACACTATGGCTTGTGTACGAAAATTTGGCAGGCCTGATTTATTCATAACTTTCACTTGCAACTCGGACTGGCCAGAAATAAAGAATGAACTACTAAAAGACCAACACTCATATGATAGACATGACTTGATTTCTCGCGTTTTCCATTTAAAAAAAATTAATTGATCTATTGACAAAACAGTGTGTTTTTGGAGAAGTTAATGCACATCTTTTAAGCGTTGAGTGGCAGAAGCGAGGTTTGTCTCACTCCCATATACTTTTATGGTTAAAAACAAAAATTCAGCCGGATGACATCGACAAAATTATATCAGCAGAGTTGCCTAATAAAGAGCAAGATCCTTTGCTGTACGAAATCGTCGCCAAAAATATGATTCATGGCCCTTGCGGGGAATGTAACTTGAGGTCCCCATGTATGAAAGATGGAAGATGCAGCAAAAAGTACCCTCGGCAGTTTGTTAGTCAAACTCAAAGTGCAGATAATGGTTATCCAACTTATAGACGAATATCACCAGCTGACGGTGGACATGTCGTAACTTTAAAAATACGTGGCACAGAAATCCAAGTTGATAATCGTTGGGTTGTACCATATTCTCCATTGCTCTCTCGATGCTTTGTTACACTGTTCGTCCGTTGACGAAGCGTATAAACAAGAGGCGGAGCTTTCATACGTTAAAATGATTATTGGCCCTGAAAAGGGCCGGGGGTTGAAGTGGTAGATGTTATAATATGTGGGTTTGGCCCTGGACGGACCAGGGTGTATTGATCGGGGGCTATGAAAAGAAGGTAGCGTGCACCAGGTAGGATGCGTGTCGTCTGGTTCGGTGGTTGTGCGCTAGGACGTCCAAGTGTCCTGCGTCGTAGTCTTGGTTGAGTAGGGTCAGGCTCCCGAGAGCAGAGCCCGGCAAACCTCAAGAGGAGTGCTTGGTTCCGCAGTCGGAGCCTGTCGGAGCTTGAATGGCGTAGTTCGGAGCGGGGCGCTCCTTAAGTAGCGTCGTCTACGCAGTGAAAGAGTGGGGGGGGGAATATAGGCCGTGCCTGCAGAAGAGCTGGCTCAAGCCGGAGACTCACGAGAGTTCCGCGGGAGAAGGTGGTGCCCGCTCGAAGAGCTAACACCAATTGGCCCAGAGCTTTCGACGCGCTCTGCTTGTATAGGCTTGGCGGCGCGGCGCGGCGCGGCGGCCATCGGCTCAAGCGTGGTGGGGGAAACACTCGCTGTGCGCAAGTGCTCTCTCGGTTGGGTGTAACAGCTTCAATGCTCATATTAATGTTGAGTTCTGTCACTCAGTGCATGCCATAAAATATGTCTGTAAATATGTCCTTAAAGGATCTGATAGAGCGACATTCATTGACAATGATGAAATTTCTAACTATATAAATGGTCGTTACATATGTACTTCTGAAACATATTGGCGTATGTTTAATTTTAATATACATGAAAGGTCTCCAGCTGTGCAACATTTAGCTGTTCACCTTGAAAATCATCAGAGAGTTTACTTTAACGAGGAAAATATTAATCTTCATCAGATTCTAGAAACCCAAGAGATACCACGTTGACTGTATTTTTTTCTCTCTGTTCGACTGATGAGTTTGCAAGGACACTTTTATACTCAGAAGTATCTTCCTATTATACTTGGAACGAAACAAGCAGGAAATTTTTCAGAAGGAAACAAGGTGAAAGTGTTCCAGGTTACCCAGGAGTAAAAAAATCTTTAGCGATCGGTAGAGTTTATACAATTCACCCGAATCAAAGTGAATGTTTTCATTTAAGAATGTTGCTGCATAACATTCGCGGCCCAACGTCTTGGAACGACTTGAAAACCGTTAATGGCATTCTGTATACTACTTTTAAAGCCACCTGTCTAGCACTTGGTCTTTTAGAAAATGATGACCAGTGGAAAAACACTCTAATAGATGCTGCTTTATCAGAAAGCCCTTCAAAGTTGAGGGACTTATTTGCAATAATTTTAGTTTTCTGTCAGCCATCTGATCCCCAGTCATTATGGGAACAATTTCAAAATGATCTTTGCGAAGACATACTCCACAGAGAACGCATTAGACAAAATAATTCACAGTTATCTTTCTCTGAAGAGATTTTCAATAGTGGTTTAATTGAGGTAGAAGATAAAGTTGTTCGACTATCGGAAAAATATTTGACTGAATTTGGATGAAATTCACTGACCAGAGATGAACAAAGCCGATTTAATCCATTTGATTTTGCTATTCGAAATTCATATGATTTAAATCAATTCAATGATTTTGTCACGATTAATCTTCCAAAGCTGGTTAATGATCAACGACATGCATACGACGTCATTGTAAATAGTTTTCTCAACAATCTTGGAAAAAGCTTTTTTTTAGATGCTAGTGGTGGTACTGGAAAAACTTTCTTACTCAATTTATTGTTAGCCTTCAGAAGATCTAAAGGAAAGATTGCATTGGCTGTGGCGTCTTCTGGAATTGCAGCAACCCTTCTCTGTGGCGGAAAAACTGCACATTCAACATTCAAATTGCCACTAAACATTTCCTGTGGAAGTGATTATGTTTGTCCGATTCGTAAAAATGGCCTCCTTGGAAAAATTCTCCAAGAAGTCTCATTTGTTGTGTGGGACGAATGCACACTGACACACAGAGCTCACATTGAAGGCCTTGATCCTACATTACGAGATCTTAGATCCAAGAATCAACTTATGGGTGGCATTACATTTGTATTTGCTGGAGATTTCCGACAGACTTTACCAGTAATTCCAAAAGGTACTCGAGCAGATGTTGTCAACGCTTGCTTGAAAGCCTCAAATATTTGGAGCTTCGTTGAAAAAACTCAATTTGCGAACAAATATGAGAGCTCATCTTGGCGGAGGAGATTTAGTTTTTCCTGAACAAGTACTTAAAATTGGCAATGGAAACTTCGAAAATGATAATGGGTACATCTCTATAGACCAAACAGTTGGAAGAGTAGTGAACACAGTTGATGAGTTAATTTCAGAGATTTATCCAGATATTGTTAATTTATCAGACAAACCTTATAATGGCCATGTGAAAGAGCTATACTTTCACCAAGAAATGCGACAGCAGAGGAAATAAATAACTCTATACTTGAAAAATTTGAAGCTGAAACCCGTGATTTTCTTTCGATTGATACGGTGTTAAATGTTGATGACGTAGTACAATTTCCACAAGAATTTCTAAATTCTCTTACTCCATCAGGGTTTCTTAATCATAAGTTAAAGTTGAAAGTTGGAGCCTCAATTATGTTGCTGCGAAATCTTCAACCTCCGAATCTCTGTAATGGCACCAGACTGCAAGTTAAAAGTTTACGGAACAATATAATCGAAGCTATTATCCTCAATGGACCTGGGGCTAGAGAAGTTGCGTTCATTCCCCGTGTCCCGATGATTCCTTCAGATTCGCCCTTTGAATTTAAACGTCTCCAGTTTCCAGCAAAGCTTTCGTTTGCCATTACGATTAACAAGGGACAAGGCCAAACGATTTTATACGTTAGAGTTGAATTACGAGAGGAGTGTTTCTCACATGGCCAGTTGTACGTAGGAGTTACTCGGACTGGGGACCCCAATCATAAAATAATTTTAATTCCACAAGGTGAAAAAACTAAAAATATAGTTTGCACTGAAGTTTTATAAATTGAAAGAAAAACTGAAAAAATTTGCGCATCAAATTTAAGTGAACGAAAAATTAATACCACGAATCTCGGGCGAAGCCGAGACGGGGCGTGCTATTCTTTATAATTATGTTAGTCAAACTTCAAACTTCAGAATTATTTAAGACAAACAGCAAAGCTAAATCAAAAAGAAATCTAAATTATCAAAAAGTTATACTTTAAATGATCTGTAACATATAAAAACCTGTGCATCGTAGCTCGGGCGAAGCCGAGACGGGGCGTGCTAGTCAATGATAAAATAAAAATAAAATTCTTTGTTATTGACTAATCTAGATTTTAAAAGTAGCCATGACTACAATATTACACCGAAATTTAAAATGAAAAATATGTTAATTATGACTTACTCTGACTTTTATTAAATTAAATGTTCAGTAAATTAAAACGATTTTTTTTATCAAACCTTTTCTCGTGCAAAAAATATTTATTTACCGTTCAATTTATATTTTTTTTCGTGAAATAAATTAAATTACCGTTCAATTTTTTTTCCGCGCAACCCCTTATTTTCCCGTGCAATCTCTTATTTTCCCGTGCGATCCATTAAAATCCCGTGCATTTCCCTTAAAATTTTCCGTGATTTTCCTTTTTTTCACGTGCTGATAAATCGTACCCTAAAGAAATTTAGAAAATACCTTATACCATGCATCATGCATTGTGATATATTATTTTATTTCTCACCGATCTGTAAGTAAAATTAATTGTTTTAAAGGAAGAGAAAAAAATGCGAGGGAGAAAGAGAGAGAGAGAGAACAATTGAGAGAAATACGAGTCGGTATTAGAATAGATATAATTATATACAGCTGCATCAGCTGGTCGAAGGCCTGGCGGGCGATGCTGCGCCTGCGTCTCGCCATCGTAAGTGGCGATTACCAAGTGATGAGGATAGCTTACGTGGTGCAGCAAAGAGGGGAAACTGGAAAGTAGGGGAGAAAATCTGAAACGTGATTTTACTCTCCACGCTTATTTTTTTCTGACGCGTAACGTCAGTAAAAAAGTTTTACATTCAAAAACACCAAATTTTTTAGCGATGATGGAATTTTTGAGCATGCTTTTCATATGATCAACCATTGTATTTTACAAATATTTATTATGCTGTAAAAACAAAAGAAAATATTTTCACAAATTTTCGATGATATGCTTAGTTTTGACGAGTCATTGCATTATTTTTTTATTGATTTTTCATAATAAAGGTGTAATAAAACTTCTAGGCAAGTGAAATTACACGTGTAATTAAACTTTCAAAATAAGTGTAAAATGATCCAAAACAACACGTTTAATTATATTCTGCTTTACACAAGTAAGTTAGCAGTAGGGATATGTTTGTTGATAAAGTTGATAATAATTAAATTGGTTTTTTATCTAAACAATTTTTCGAATAGAATGAAATTCTTTAGAAATATATTGATACAAAACTTTTTGTGAATAATTTTTTCTAAAATAAGTTTTATGCAATTAGAGACCATCCCGGTGTTTCCTACTTCATACTTGAAAGAAGTGTAGCATTTTTTGATAATTTTAGGAAAATGTTTTAAGTGTCAGGGAGTTGTTTCAGCTATACATTTTTATTTTGAGTGAAAAATCGCTGTCATAAATCTATTTGTTTCCTTTTTTTTTAATGCTTCAATAATTTGGCGGGCGAGCTAGAATCGATGTTTAAATTTTCAGAAGATTTAAAAAAGTCGTAGATTTTCATGGTTTCTTGATGTGGACGGCCCCTTAAGTAGCAATGCGTTTTATACAGCTGTCCGGGTATAGGTACCACTTTTGAAACTGTCCGATAGCATTGGGTCGGTTACCTTATTAGTATAAAAGAGTACTCAAATAGTACTAGTAAAAAATATTAAATATATTTACATTACATTGTTAAGAAATTGTTTTTCACCGAGGTTCACTTTAGCCTGAACCGACCCTAAATAAGACATTTCTTATATATTTATTTTATTCAACCAGTGCAATGCGATATGAGGAAAACAAATGTTGTTTGTGAAGATCCTAAACATTTTTTCTCGTAATTTTTAATTCTTACAGTATCTTTGTGTTCATAATACTGCGTTCTCCGTAAAAAGTATAAATAAATGGTAAAGTTAGCTTTCAAGCGATGAAATAAAAAATGTAAATAACAGTAAGGTTGCATAAAGATATTACCTTTGTACTAGGATTTATTATGAAAGTTGACTTTTGAACGCATAATTGCATTTTTTTATGATGACATAAAAAATGATTTTTATATCCAAAGATACAATTTATTCAAGAAAAAAATCAATTGAGTAATGTCGATACTGCACTCGATGATACGAAAGATCTAATCACACAAAATTCAGAAATCTCCACCAAAAAATCAGGTCAGAATTCACTTTGACGAAGGGATAAAAGAAAAGAAGAGTATGCCGTTAAGCGTTAAATAACTGATGGAAGGAGAGCGAGGAAAGGGTTTGGAAGGAAAAAAAAAAACCACTTTACTGGTGCAGCAAGAAGTTAATCTTCCGAGTAAGAAACAAAAAAAGGTGGCTGGTGGTGCACTTTCGAGTCGATAAATTCCCTCTCATAACGATCCTGCGGGAGAGTCTCGGTGGCGGCGATGGCGGCAGTAGCGGCTCGTTTATCGACCAGTGCTTTTTGGCAGTAGGACGCTTTAATGGTGCTTGAATAAACTGCCTGGGGAATTTTTTTGGAGGGTCTTACTACTATTTTTTTTTTTTCTTTATTTATTTTCTTTATGGATCCAAAGCTTTATTTTTAGTAAATAGATGACCCTGTGCATCTAATGCGAGAGGGTCCCAGAATTGGACGAATAAGTTATGCTTCTCAGACCGAGTCTCAGACGTATACGTCATCCACTTCAGATAAACTAAGTATTTTTGATTGAAGATAGGCTAATAGAGATTAAGAATATTATTATTATTTTTTTTGATCTCGTGATAATTTAAGAATCATTTTAGAAAAACCTCAAGGAAATCATGAAGTTAAATTAATTTCAAAGAGATAATATGATATACACACTAGATTTGGGGCCAATGGTCTAGTACAACGTAAAAAACAATAGCAAATTTTTTCCATAAAAATGCGAGTCGCGATCTTGTCGAAAGTGCCGAGGTTGCACAGGCTGTTGGCGTTATTTCTCACGTTCAGGGTAAAAATATTGCCTCACTACTTTCACGTTAAATTTATTATTATTATTATTATTTTTTGATATTCTTAGATGAATTATTGAGAAGTTCATTATTGGTATTAATTGGGTAATATTTTTAAAAGATTGAAAATTCTTTGGTCTGAGCTGAGATGGATGAATGCAAGTGATTTATTCAAATAAATTTGATCATTTCTAGTAGTGAATAGTTATGCTCAGGTAGTCAATTACAAAGTCAGGAAATACAAGATTTTTTAAATGATTTTCAGAGCAGTGAGACTGACCGGACCGTTCGTCACGATGGTTTACAGTATGATAACGGGCGACATGCTGACCTTTGGTATCATCTACGTGGTCGTACTACTCGGCTTCTCGCAATCGTTTTACTTCCTCTACAAGGGTTTTCCGGGAGTAAAGTCGACCCTCTATCACTCTTACCACTCAACCTGGATGGCTCTGTTTCAGATAACTCTTGGTGATTACAGCGTAAGTCGTTCCTCGCCGCCGCAATACCCAATTCATTCACTATTTACACCGTTTGAATTTCTTCAACCTTTGCGTCAATAAATCTATCATGCTTTTCTATCGAGTCATTCTTCTTTCTTTTTTAGTTTTAATTTCAATTTATTAAGTTTTAAAGAACCTATTTTTAAATTTAGCAGCATTGATTTCACTACTTATTATTGTTCTTTGATATTTAAGTCTTTTGAATCTATTTAATTTGAATCCTGTCACGATCAATTTAAAATAAAACATCTTATTGTGAAAAGAGAAAGAGTGTGAGGAATTTTGACCATGCAAAGAGATAAGGAGAGAGTAAAAACATTATTCTTGAAAATTTTAGAGAGAACCCAGCGTTCGTAAAAAATTGCCTGATAAAAATCATGTTTACAATCTTGAAGTTGGTGTAACTGCGAGCATGCAGTTTTTGAGCTCTACACTCTCTCCATATCTGCGGCCCTGCCTTCCAATGAAATCATGGCAATGTGTTCGAGGAAATTAATTGAGAACAACTTGTCAAGGTTTCTTTTTTTAGTACAAATTAATCTTAAAGAAAAGTAAAGAAAAGTTTTTCTTGACCATAACTTATTAATTACGTATTGAATAAGTAAAGATTTTTTTTGATAATAAAGAAAATTAAATTAAAACATGATTTTTTAACCGAAAGGGTCTAGTCAAATAAGATAGTCAAAAGTACTTCCATGCAAAAAATCCTGCAAAATATATACCATTCCAAAGGGCAGAAAAAAAAAAGAAAAATTTTGGCGCAAACACAAACCGCTAATTTTTTACCCAGTTCTGCGCATGCGCGGCTCAAAATAGCGATTTTACACAGGGTTGAATACGATATTCCTTCGTGGGGACGGTGAGCTGTGTTCAGGGCGTACAATCGTACCAAGAAACAAACGGTCTATATATATTGAGCGGTTTATAGGCTATGAGTTTCGAACGTTATCGACATTGCAGATTCGTAAAGTTATTAAAAAAAAAAAAAAAATTATTTATTCATTTTTATAAACTAAATAACTCTTTAAGATTGGAAAAAAAATTAAAAAATAACCTCCGAGAAATAATAATTGATGATTAAGGGAATTATCCACCAAACATTTAAAATAAAATACCCTGAGCATCGAACTAAAAAAAAAAAAGAAAAATAGTAATCGTTTATCCCCAAGCCTTTAAACCCGAATACCCTGGGCGTCGAGTTGAATAAAAAAAACGAATCGTTTCTTTCAGAGGCTTTATACTAAAAAACCCAGGGCATAAGTAAAATTAAAAAAGTAATTCTTTATTTTTAAACAAAAAAATTATGTGCGTAAGTTGATTAAAAAAAGTAACTGTTTATCCCCCAAGCTTTAAAACTTAAATACCCTGGGCGTCGATTTGAAAAAAGAAAGTAATTGTTTAACCCCGAAGCCTTTGAACCCAAATACCCTTGGCGTATAGTAGTGTATATTTTAACGGGTACCTCTAACCAAAAGAATAGTTTTTAATGAAATATGGGTACTTCTAAAAGTCGAATTGGGTAGTTGATATATATAAATATTTAAGTACGACAGCGGGATGGATATATACATATTTTTTAATGTTATGCTCTATACCTCCAAAACCCTGAGCGCCCGAGTTCAACAAAAAAACTGATTAACTAATCCCCAAGCTTTAAACCCCCAAAACCCTGGGCGCCTGAGTTCAACAAAAAACCTGATCAGCTATCTCCCAAGCTCCAAACCCCCAAAACCCTGGGCCCCCGGGTTCAATAAATAAACTGATCAGCTATCCCCAAGCTCCAAACGCCCTCAAAATCCTCGGCGCCCAAATTCAATAAATAAACTGATCAGCTATCCCCCAAACTCTAAACCCCCAAAACCTTGAGTGCCTGAGTTCAACAAAAAAACTTATCAGCCATCCCCCAAGCTCAAAACCCCCAAATACCCTGGGCCCCCGGGTTCAATAAATAAAATGACCAGCTATCACTCAAGCTGTAAACTCCTAAGTACACTGGGCGCCTGAGTTCAGCAAAAAAACGTATCGGCTATCTCCCAAGCTGTAAATCTCCAAATACCCTGGGCGCCCGAGCTCAACAAAAAAACTGATCAGCTGTCCCCCAAGCTCTAAACCCCAAAAAACCTTGTGAGCCCGAGTTGAATCATTCCAAAAATATAAGTACATTTTAGTTAACCTAAGCATGGTACCTAATCATGCTGCACTGGTGCAATAGAGCTTGAGGGATAGCTGATCAGTTTATTTATTGAACTCGGGCTCCTAAGATTTATGGGGGTTTGGAGCTTGGGGGGTAGCCAATAAGTTTTTTTGTTGAACTCGGGCGCCAAGAGTTTTGGGATCTAGAGCTTGAGAGATAGCTGATCAGTTTATTTATTTAACTCGACGCCTAGGGTATTTGGGGGTTTATAGCTTGGGGGATAGCCGATAAGTTTTTTTGTTGAACTCGGGTTCCCAGGGTTTTGGGGGTTTGGAGCTTGGGGGATAGCTGATCAGTTTATTTATTTAACTCGACGCCTAGGGTATTTGGGGGTTTACAGCTTGGGGAATAGCTAATCAGTTTTTTTGTTGAATTCGGGCGCTCAGGGTTTTGGGGGTTTAGAGCTTGGGGGTTAGCTAATCAGTCTTTTTGTTGAACTCTTGCGCTCAGGGTTTTGGAGGTATAGAGCATAACATTAAAAAATATGTATGTATCCATCCCGCTGTCGTACTTAAATATTTATATATCAACTACCCAATTCGACTTTTAGAAGTACCCATATTTCATTAAAAACTATCCTTTTGGTTAGAGGTACCCGTTAAAATATACACTACTATACGCCAAGAGTATTCGGGTTCAAAGGCTTCGGGGTTAAACAATTACTTTCTTTTTTCAAATCGACGCCCAGGGTATTTAAGTTTTAAAGCTTGGGGGATAAACAATTACTTTTTTTAACCAACTTACGCACAGGTTTTTTTAGTATAAAGCTTTCAAAAAACAACAATTACTTTTTTAATTTTTCTCATGCCCTGGGTATTTTAGTATAAAGCCTCTGAGATGAACACTTCGTTTTTTTATTCAACTCTACGCCCAGGGCATTTAGGTTTAAATACTTGGGGTGTAAACTATAAATTCTTTTATTCAACTCATGCCCAGGTTTTTTAGTATAAAACTTCTGAGATGAACAATTCGCTTTTTTATTCAAGTCTACTCCTAGGGTATTCAGGTTCAAAGGCTTCGGGGTTAAACAATTATTTCTTTTTTCAAATCGACGCCTAGGGTATTAAAGTTTTAAAGCTTGGGGGATAAACAATTACTTTTTTTAATCAACTTACGCACAGGTTTTTTTAGTATAAAGCTTTAAAAAAACAACAATTACTTTTTTAATTTTTCTCATGCCTTGGGTATTTTAGTATAAAGCCTCTGAGATGAACACTTCGTTTTTTTATTTAACTCTACGCCCAGGGCATTTAGGTTTAAATACTTGGGGTGTAAACAATAAATTCTTTTATTCAACTCATGCCCAGGTTTTTTAGTATAAAACTTCTGAGATGAACAATTCGCTTTTTTATTCAAGTCTACTCCCAGGGTATTCAGGTTCAAAGGCTTCGGGGTTAAACAATTATTTTCTTTTTTCTAATCGACGCCCAGGGTATTTAAGTTTTAAAGCTTGGGGGATAAACAATTACTTTTTTTAATCAACTTACGCACATAATTTTTTTGTTTAAAAATAATGAATTCCTTTTTTATTTTACTTATGCCCTGGGTTTTTTAGTATAAAGCCTCTGAAAAAAACAATTCGTTTTTTTTATTCAACTCGACGCCCAGGGTATTCGGGTTTAAAGGCTTGGGGATAAGCGATTACTAATTTTTTTTTTTTTTTTTAGTTCGATGCTCAGGGTATTTCATTTTAAATGTTTGGTGGATAATTCCCTTAATCATCAATTATTATTCTCGGAGGTTGTTTTTTAATTTTTTTTCCAATCTTAAAGAGTTATTTAGTTTATAAAAATGAATAAATAATTTTTTTTTTTTTAATAACTTTACGAATCTGTAATGTCGATAACGTTCGAACTCATAGCCTATAAACCGCTCAATATATATAGACCGTTTGTTTCTTGGTACGATTGTACGCCCTGAACACAGCTCACCGTCCCCACGAAGGTATATCGTATTCAACCCTGTGATGTTTCAACTTTAATTTATATCTCAAGACCTATAAACACTTAAGAAATGCGGTTTACGGCAAAACTTTGTTTACAAAAAATGTAGTTTAGCGATATACATATTGTTCAATGTTGAAGCAATATGCGGCCGATAGGTGACGATTTAGAAAATTTGTTTAAAAATAAAAAGGGTGGAAGACGTTTTTCAGGCCAAATTATTCTAATTTTTTCAAATTTTTTAAACTTGAATGAACGAAAAAAGAATGAATTGTTTAAATTGTTGAAGCGAAAATTTAAGGAGGTGTGTTGGGAAATAAGGTAAATCTCCGCTTCAATGGGAGAGCGGCACGTATGTATGTATGTGTGTCGTGTACAGTACGAGTATGCGTGAATTGCGCTGCTTATGGCAATTGGACAGAGTCGTCCGTAAAAGATACCGCGTGCATCGGGACGCATGTTATTAACTTGTAAACTACACTAATTCTTAATCTTCTGATACGAAAATCCCAACAAGTCTTACAGTAGACTTAAATATTTTGCGATTATTTGTTGTAGGACAGTCAATATAAAGATTTATCTAATTTGTTAAAAATTAAAATATTCAAAATTAAAATAATTCTACTGCCAATGCTTGCTTAGTTATTTATTAATAAAAAAAAAAAAATTCAACCAATATCCCACTTCTATAAAAAAATCTAGAAAACACAAAATCGCCCAGGCCTGACAAAAGTACGCATGGATTTGGAAAAAGTTCAACTTTCCACAGACTTTTATACTACTGTTTCAAAATCATAGTGCCAGTTTCAAATTCTCTAACAAGAACACCCGAAAAGAGAAGAAAAAAAAATTATCATAAACAAAGCCAGCGTTTGCATTACATTCATAAATAAACAAAACTCAAATCGGCGAATAAAAAAAATTGAAAACGAAATTTTCTTCCATCCACGCTCGCTCTACGTCTTTCAGAGTCTTGATAACTTTCGCATCTGCCACCAAAGTTGAAAACAGCTGCAATCACGAGGGTCGGCTGAAATTTGGGTCATTGCACCGGCGAGTAGATACCCAAAGAAATATCGCTTTCGCCGCATCCACTGTGAATGCATGTGGATCTTTTTGGTTTCGATGGAATTTTGGGTAGGACTCTAAGCGACGGTTGCTTGTGATGCTTCGTCTGCCACAACAACCTGATCTACGTCCTCACCATCTCACTTATAACTGTGCACTAGTATAGTACTCTAGCGGCTCAATACCCGGAAGAATATCACTTTTTTCGCGCCCCAGGGATGCATGCAGACTTACACTTAATTAAGATGAAATTTAGTTAAAATTACATAGATACGGTCATTCGGGCCACAGATTGCTACGCAAGAGAATTAACAACTTGCCACTCGCATCTTCCTCTGACAAGCCATCGTGATCTTCATCCTCACCATCCTGCAAGCATCGGGGAAATATCGCTTTCTGTGCATTCTTTCGGATGCATGCGGATCGTTTTTTAGAAAAAAAACTTCGACCGACCAGCAGACGGCACTCTTCCACTGAATTCACCAACGTTTTCTGCAAGTGTACCAGAAACTTTCAATTTCCAGCCTCACAAAATTTTGCCTACACTCACTCCGTTTCTAGGTGACGTAGACGCACTCGAAAATTCCGTCGGATGTGGAGAACACTGTCTCTCATCCTCAGTGCGCGCCTGTCCACCCGTTATACCTCGACCCACGTTTAAGTGACTTTGTGGCTCGGGGAACTCGTAACCCCCTCCACCAGTACTCTTAAAGCGAGGTTGATCACGGGGAAAGGTGCTGGCTCTTCGGAAATTCTTATCATTGTAATTGTCATAATTTATGATATTTGACTGAGACCACATCTCGTGTGTCGCCAGCCAGCCAACTATATCGTATTATATTGGGACTTATTATTATATTGGGAAATAATAAAGTGTCTGCGAGGGAATAAGGCGCACGCATAACTAGCCTAAATAGTCAAGTTGCCGGTAACACCTGGATCCTTACTTCAACAATTTATTATTTTCCAATATTTAACTCAAATAAATAAAACAAACCTATGTTAGATACTATTGTTTAGTTGAAAAGTAATAAACATCAACATCGAGATGAGTAGTTCTAAAATTCGAACACTGTAAACATTTCTAGAAGGAATAATGAAATCAATAACCCAAAAATGTCAAAATTTTTACTTTGACGCAGATTTACAATGCAACTTCTGTCAACGGGATGAATTCCTGCTCAATGCTACATAATTGAAGAACTTAAATCGTAAATGATAAAAGAAGTGACTAAATATGTATAGGGATGAAGGTTTGTTGACAGCGTCTAGCAGTCGACGAGCTATTTGCTGTTTTTGTAGCTGCCTGGCTGCTAGAAGTCGCTACGTGGCGGCTGCTGCGCCTATGGGGATCGTAAGAAAAGTTTGTCATTAGGGGGCACCACTGTCAATGTCCTCCTATCCCAGCAGTTTGGCAATTGCAGGGAGCAGATGTTTCAAATTTTGCCGCAAACCGCGTTCCTGTAGCTCTCTTAGATTTTGAGATAAAAATCAAAGTTGAAAAATCACTATTTTGGACTGCGCATGCGCAGTAGTAACTATAACATATATTGTAGGGGGTTCACACTAAGGGCCGATTTGACTATCTTACCTGGCTACACCTTTTGCGAATGTGGGCCCCATAAAAACAATTGTTTCTAACACTGCATGGAGATTGGGTTCGGGGCAATTTTTTTTTTTTCAATTTACTTCAGATTTTTTTTTTGAAGCTTATTTAAAGTTTAACTAAAAATACTACGGTTTTCGCAATTTTCAATATTTTTAGTTAAAATCAATCTCGTGGATTGTGAAAAATTCTTAATTGGGCCCAAATTAGCAAGCTTGAATAATTTTACTCGAAAAATAAGTCCAAATATTCATCCTCAAAAGATTAGTACATCGTAGGATTGCATTTTTACCGGTCCCTTCCCTTAAATAAAATTATAAGTTAAGAACTGAGTAACAACATTTTTATTCGTTTTCAGTACACTGATTTAAGCTTTACAACCTACCCAAACTTGAGCAAGACAGTATTTGCAATTTTTTTGGTTCTGGTTCCTATACTTTTACTCAACATGCTGATTGCTATGATGGGAAACACATATGCTCACGTTATTGAGCAGAGCGAGAAAGAATGGGTTAAGCAGGTAATGATTAATATATCATTGCAATGATACTAATGATCTTTGTTTAAGTAAGAGAGTTTTAGAATTATGAAATAGTATATTATCATACAAGTGCGTACAATATTATATTTTATTACACTATTGCTTGGGGGCGAGATTTTACGTACCCCGTTTGAGGTTAGCGTGCGTAAAATTGAGCCTTCACGCAATAAATAACTTACGTAACAAGATAACTTAAAATTTTTTGACAAAAAATAAATACATAGTTTAAAATAGTACATTACACACCGGGCGCTGAAAAAGTATTGGACAGCCCTGACAAACCGAAGGCGAGGTGTCAAAGGTTTGCTATGTGTTGGCTAATTCTTTTCTTGCGTCGTGTGTAATGTTTTTTTCATTACGACGGGAGGAAAACCCTCAAGCCCCGCTCCGACCCACGGAGAGAATTTGTGTTTTCATCCCGGAGGTATAAAAATGATACATTACACAACTAATATGTGAAGACATACATTTAAATCGAGAGTTGTCGATTTTAAAAATTTACATCTCAATAAACAGATGACTTTTTAAAAAAATTTATTCTTTAACATAGGAAAAAAAATTTATTTTTAGCTTATGAAAAATAAATTATTCTACATGTTTTTATGAGTTTGAAATAAAACTTAATAACAAGTACTCAGAATTTATGTTGGTCAGGCTAAAAAAAGTTTTGATTGTCGAATCGGCAAAAAAAAATAAAAAATATAAAAAAAAATTATTTGAGTGTTAAAAAAATGTAGTTTTTGCTGGTTGGCAAATGTACAATTGTTATTTTAAACAAATAATATTTATCAAATAACTTTGATGACAGTGGGCGAAAATCGTAGTTTCCCTAGAGCGAGCAGTGTCGCAGAAGGACGCACACAATTATCTTCAAGAGTATAGCATAAAATTGGGCCCTGGGGACGATCCAAACGATCCAGCGTCAGAGCAGCGGGGCGTCATGGTTATCAAGAGTAAGTCCAAAACTCGAGCAAGGCAACGCAAAGGTGCCGTCGCTAATTGGAAGGTGCGTGCCCTCTACTAACTTTTCTCTCTCGTATTGTCAGAGATCATTCAGAAATTTTTTTTCTTTTTTTTTATTACTTTCAATACACTTTAAAAATTATTGCAATGAAAGACTTCTCTTTCATCCAATTCTCAACTGGTTGCCTATTTTTTTCGACTTCATACATTTACAACCAAGCTGATAATATCCCTGTTCACAGAGAGTCGGAAAGGTGACAATTGCCGAGCTAAAAAAACGAGGCATGACAGGAGAAGATTTGCGGCGCATCATGTGGGGGCGAGCCTCATTTTCCACACCAGTCAGAAGCAGGTACCTCCTTTATTCTTAAATTTTTGCCAAACTGAAAAAAAAAAAAAAAAAAAAAAATAAGATAAATATACCTATGCAAAATGTTAAAATGCAGAATTAACTTAAATATAATTCAAGGGGCAAAAAATCTTTAAAAAACGCGACTTCTAATTTACAGTCCCCTACTGGATCACGTAAGGCCAACATCGGCAGCCGGATTCGGGGATGCTCTGACCGCCGCATTAGACGTAATGGCCTTCGCCACAGATGGCCCGCCTCTGAGTACCGGACCGTTGCCCTTAACTGAACAAAGACTCGATAGCACCAAAACACCCCAGCAGCAACAGCAGCAGCCAGTGGTGATGGCTGTCAAACCGAAAAGCTCTCTAGATCAACCGGTGCCGCCGCGAACGACGACTACGGTGGAGACGCCCATATCGATCAGCGCCACAACCAAAACTGGTGAGAATGATTGAGAGGAGATTTTTCGTGATTTAGAAGGGTGTTATCTCGCAATCTACTATTAATGCTGGTGGCTGGTGCTTACTTTGTCTAAAACAACTCAACTCTCATGATTGCTCAAGTTTAATTATTTTTAAAATTATTCACTGTTTCGTGTTATGCCATGTTTATATGTGATTTCTACAACTTTAATGCGTGAACTTTCTGTTGAGTCAGTCAGTTTCAAATACTTTCATCAATAACTAAACTAGCGCGCCCTCAGGCCCTTTCGTTTCACTCAAGAGGTCAGACAACTTGCCTGCTCCGGTGTTTTTGCATAAAATTTTTTAAAGTACCAAGCTTATTTTAAAAAATATTTGGGCAAAATCGCCTCCGCACCTTGCATCGCCATGCCCCACTACCGCTCCGCATGATGCAAAGTATGCAAGAAAGAAGCTTTACCTCTTGCATGGAAGGCACGACGGACGAAATTCGCACTTCGCGCTCGACAACCTCGATTAAGGTGGTTTTCTACCAAATGCATGACAATAGAGAATGAGCTCAAATTTTCTGGAGGTGTTTATTAGATATTAATAAACATTTCTACGAAGTCTGATCAAAATTGACCATACAGTTTAAAAGTTACAGCAAGTTAAAGATTGAATTTTTTTCGTTACGCGTATGGACGCTACGCTGAAAAAGTGTACTAAATTATTGATATTTGTCTTGTTACAATAGAGATCCTTTAGAAAAACCACATACGTATAGTTTCACTATCGAAGAATTCATTTCTTGAAACTGCAAAAAATTGACCTTTTACAAATTTTACAGTGATTTTACAAAAATAATGTTCACGTGAATAGCCTCCAAAACTGCGGTATTCAAAAGTGAGGTTAAAAGTTTAAAAAAATGTTTTGTTGTGATTGTCAATGTTTTTTTGGTAGAAAATAATTTCAGAAGCCATAAAAAGTTAAAAAATAAATTTTAATAACCAATTGTTAGTAATTTGGTGCAATAATTTTTTTTTAGTCTTGAACTTGACTAGCTCTGGTAGAAAACCACCTTAAGGTGGAATCAAAGAACAAATTTGGTCCACATTTTTTTTTTTATTTGAATTTTGTGTAAATTTTTTGTTTTAATTTACTAATTTTTCGCTATTTTGTCACAAGGAGTAGTTTTTTTTTTTTTTGCCAGAAACGGACAAAAAAAGATCGTAAGATAAAAATTTTTTTTTTAAATCTTGCATTATTTCGATCTACACTTTGATATAATTAGTTTTTTTATTAACAATTATTTTTTGTAAATATTTTGAAAAAAACCTTTTTTACGCTATTTTGGCACTAAAAATCGTTTTTTCGCCATGAATAGATCAAACAAAAAAAACCGTAGGATGAACTATTACTATTATTTTTTTTTCATGTATTTTTTCCGATCTACACTTTCGTTAAGTTCTATTTCATATCAATTTTTTGAAAAAAAAAAAAACGATGTTTTTTCATCATTTTTAGTAGTTTTTTTCCCAGCAAAATTTTTTATGTGAACCGATCATACTGGAAATAGGATCGTCACTTCTTTTGGTTGTAAAAAAACTTTTCTCGATTACCCCTTTAAATTCGGATAATTAGATGCCAGGATATTAATGGAACAAATTTCATGACACACATACATACACTTTTAATTGAGTTGGTAAAAAATTTTTCGGTGAATAAGAATTATTTTTGAGGCTTGTACTTTCGTTTAGTAAAAAGTTACACTTTTTGCAAAGGTGAAAATATTAGGGTCTTTCGAGCTCTGAAGGATCAATTCGTCGGTATAATATAATAGAGTAAGAGAACCTGATATCTTAGCGGGGAAGAGCAAGAACCTGCTATCCCAGGGGCCGGAGTTAAAAGCTACTATCTCATGGGCCCATTTAAACACTGGCATCAAAATTTTTTTTCTGTTTTGAAGCGTAGCTTCTATACTTGCGTTATAACTCTGCTGAGATATCAGGTTCTTGCTCTGGCCCGCTGAAATAGCAGGTTTTTACTCTAAACCGACGAATTGTGCCTAAAAAGGGAATTTTTACAAAAGGGAGAGACTAGGGATTGTATTTACATGCAAATAAATTTCAAGTGCAGTATTTAATGTACACATGAATAACTTGAAAATTCATAAACTAATGATTATAAAACACTTTTTTCTTTTGAACTATTCGAAAACTGACTCTTTTTAAACTAATTTTTCCATCAAGGTCGATGTAACTTGAGTGATGGACATTCATTCAGTAGTAAAATAACATACTGAAAGTCAGTTTTGTAAAAAACAAAAATTAGGAACAGTACACTTATGACAACTGCACGACAACGCAAAATTCGAAAACGGCGATATTGCGTACATGACTTTTATTTATATCCCGAAGTCACCAAGATTCTTTACGAAAATATTTTTAAAATTAGGTGAAAGATATAAAACTTAGCACTTGAAGGCCGGACTAAGTCCATTGAGTGCAACTTTTTTCCAAAGAATGAGATTTTGTAGCTATAGTGTCAAAAAGTATGTTTAAAAAATAATTGAATCTCCTAACTTATAGCTCATAAAATTCAATTATTTTTTTATTCATTTTTTCCACTTCGAAATAATAATGAAGTCCCACTTCGAATTGGCTAGTTATAAACATAATCGAGGAAAAAGTTGCTTTCGAAAATTCTCTTCCTTTATAGTTTCATATAATGCAGCTGGAAATTTTCCAAATCCATGAAGTTATGGGAAAAAAAATGTAGAAAAAAAAGGTAACGACCCGAATCACCCCTAGAGTTAAAAATTCGGCGCACCATCGCGTCGCCGGATTTTTTCATCTCAGTCTCTTCAAACTGGTAATTTCCTCATTTTCTCTTGTCGTCCTGATTCGTGAAAGATTCGCATGAGTCAGTGACTCGGACTTTCACTTGCTTTAGTCCTAAGCGAATTGGTCGGGCTAATACTTTTTTATCTTGTGCTCTTCAGCTTTTTTAGAAGATTCGAAATTTCTACTCAGAAATTACATATTTTGTATAGTTTTGCCATTAGTAAGGTCTATTTAATTAAAAATTTATAACAGTGAAACCCTTGGTGAAACCTTTATAATTCGAACCTCTATAATTAGAAATCCTCCATAATTCGCAATTACACGCCGTACTCTTTAATTTTCCATGCTGGCTAATGTAAAATTAACTGTATAATTTGAATTCCAAACTCAAAATCTCTATAATTCGAAGTCGGTTTTGGCCCCATAAACGATATTTTCATGTATTTTGACCTGGGGATGCTTATTATTGTGAGCCAGTCTGTTTTGGACCGTTAAGAATTGACTTTTGAGGAGCTAATTCAGTGTGAAAGTCAATGCGAATCAGACAACATGTCGGGTAAAAATATCGATCGCTTACGCTTAAAGAAAAAGTTGAAATTATCTGAGAAGTGAAACTGCGTGAAAAATCAAAAATTCAGATAGCTAAAGAAAACATCAATCTTTTAGGCGCGTTGTCAATTTTTTTGAAAAATAAAGAAAAGATTCTCAAAGACTTTTCCAAAATTGGCATTGGTGAGTAGCGTAAACGTGCAAAAGTTTTAGAATTTCCTTTGGTAGATGAATCTCTCACACGTTGGTTTTTCGAAGTTGTCAGAAATAGTGAAAAGCTATTGCTTTTTTTAAAGCAAAAGCTCTAGAGTTTTTAAAATTAGACGGTGAAAATAATTTTACAGAAAATACCGGTAGTTTTTTCAATAAAACATAAATGAAAATAAATGTGTAATATAATAATGAATAAATAATTCAACAAAACCTCCATAATTCGAAATTTTTTTTTTAAGGGGAGGCACCGGTGAATTTTTAGTCCATTGATGTAATAATTTTTATAAGATAAAAATTTGGTTTAATGCTAACTTTTTTGAGTGAAATCATACGGTAGGGTCAAAAAATTCGAAACATAATTTTTGGGCCCTTTAGGGCTACTAATTTTTGCCCATTTAAGAATTTTTTGAAACCCGTACGCTAAGTTGTTTGAAATCGCAAAAAAAGACAGCAAACTAAATTTTAGCTCAAAATATTAAAAATTGCGAAAGTAGTAGCATTTTTACTTAAGGGCCAAATACAAAAATGGCTTTTAAACGTAAAAAAAAGCTTCAAAAATTTATGAAAAAATTATCAGCGAACTACATTTTTTTTAAAGAAAATTTTGCATTAAATCCGATCTCCGTAGCTTAATTAGGCTTGGAGATAAAAATAAAAGTTGAAAAATCCTTTTTTAAGGGTTCAGTCATTCTGCAAGGGTAATAAGGAGGGAGTCCGGTCACTCGAGCGTTTTTTTGACGATTTTTATTTTGCAGCAGAAAATATTTTTCATAATCAATCTTTTATCATGCTAAAATACAACTAATTAACAACACAAAATTTTTTTTTTTATTAATTTTTTTTTACATAAAATGGCGTCTTGAAAAAAAAAAAATTTTCCTGGCATAGATGATTTTGCGGGAACGAATGTTCCAATCTGAAAAAATCAAAAAGTTTTATAATCTGTAGGTGATTGGCTATCGCAGGACCTAGAATAATTAATTTTTAATACAGATTATAAAAATTTTTGATTTTTTCAGATTGGACCATTCGTTCCCGCAAAATCATCTATGCCAGGAAAATTTTTTTTTTTCAAGACGCCATTTTATGCAAAAAAAAAAAAAAAAAAAAAAAAAAAATTGTGTTGTTAATTAGTTGTATTTTAACATGATAAAAGATTGATTCTGAAAAATATTCTACTGCAAAATAAAAATCGTCAAAAAAACGCTCGAGTTGACCGGACCATCCCATAAGGTTCCAAAAAAATCACTAATAATTTTGTTTTTTCAATACCTATTGAATGATATTATGTTTTGTTAAGGTATAGTGTGCTGCTGCTCATAACATTTTTTCATCCTTCCATTGAAACTATTTGCATATATATATATATATACTAGCATAAAACGCTCACTCGCTCGCGCATAGACAAATATATTCAATAATATCAAATATAATGATATTATGATACTACGTAAATGATTAAATTTTATTTAGAGTATAACTTTCATCAAAAATATTTTAAAACAAAAATCTACAACCATATTACTGATGAAAAAGACAAAAAAAGTCTTCCAAATGTCTGGGCTTATTCGAATATAGATACATACATACCCAAAATGCGCAACCTTAAGGCTATCACAGGAACTCAGGCGAATGGGCGAATTCGTTCATCGATCGTGGACCGTCGACCGGTTTGTATCCTAACCTTTGAAGAAAACGGTCGACGGTCGACGGTCGATGAGCGATTTCGCTCAAAAGGCAAAGAATAGAAATTTTCGAAATGTTCTAATATAGATTGAGAACAAAGGAAAATTTTACCTTATATAAGTAAACTTCATTCAGGGTAAAATAAAAATCTACGGTCATATTCAAAATGAGGAGCATTAGAGATTCCAATACGCAAAACTTATTACGAGTCAGATGTATGGGGCAAAAATTTCAAATTAACTTAATTTGAGTATAGACCTTATTAGTCATCAAATTTAAAATTGAAAATCAGATTCGTAATCTTGACCCTCAAAAGACATCGAAAACAAATTTTCGTACAAATCCAATACATTAGGAGAGAATTATAATAAGTGATATTTGTAATCAGCACCCTTGAAAACATACGTATACTTAATTTTTTAAAGTCGGATGTATTGGAAGAGCCATGTTAAATTTTTAAAATAAAACTGATGACAAAAATCTATAAAATGGAAATGCGAAGTTAGATTCATAATCTACATCTTCGAAAATATCCGTGTACCAAATTTGAATTGAATCCGATGATTAGGAGCGTTGTAATCAAATTTTTAAAGTTGATCCCGGATGGACGGCCGGACAAAAAGTACGAATGCTGCGTATAATAATGTAGATGTAGATATAAATATTTTTTTTTCATAGTATGCATAAAGTCTTCTTTTACGCATTGATATTAGTGCGTAAAGTCTTCTTTACGCATTGATTTTAGTGCGTAAATGATCACTTTACGCACACTTAGAAAAAATTAAAAAATAGCAGTTTTAAAGCTGATGGGACTACTCGAAGGTCTTGTAGGCGCTGCTCCGCATCCGACACTTCGAGCAGCCCAATCAGCTTTAAAACTACTATTTTTTACATTTTTTAATTTTTCCTCAGGGTTCGTCAAGCGATTGTTCAACACACTAAAATCGTTACGTAAAAGATGACTGTTCGCAAACTATAAAAAAAAATAATGTTCGTATCACGAGCGTAAAGTAGCATTTTACGCTCCAGATACGAAAAATACTATTTTATACCACTAGTGCGTAGGTACTCGATTTTACGCACGCTTCGAAATTTAAAAACTCGCCCTACGCACCATTGGTATAAAATAGTATATGCAACGGGTGCAGCACGTTACTCGTGCTACGCTTCGCTTCGCACTCGGTACCTTTAAAACCGTCCTGGCTACGATACTGCAACGCGTTGCATAATTATTAATGATTTTTTTGGAACCTTACTAGCTTTGCAGAAGGGCTAAACCCTTAAATAAGGATTTTTCAACTTTTATTTTTATCTCCGAGCCTAATTAAGCTACGGAGATCGGGTTTGGTACAAAATTTTCTTTAAAAAAAATGTAGTTCGCTGATAATTTCATCATAAATTTTTGAAGCTTCTTTTTACGTTTAAAAGCCATTTTTGTATTAGGCCCTTAAGTAAAAATGCTACTACTTTCGCAATTTTTAATATTTTGAGCTAAAATTTAGTTTGCTGTCTTTATTGCGATTTCAAACAACTTAGCGTATAGGTTTCAAAAAATTCTTAAATGGGCAAAAATAAGTAGCCCTAAAGGGCCCAAAAATTATGTTTCGAATTTTTACCACTGCTATTCAAACCTCTAGAATTTGAAATCCTCTACAATAATTGTATAATTCGATGTTGATGCACGGATACCAGAGTTGGGCAAGTATCCGAAGTTGAAATTTCGGATACTTTTGGGCTTTCCAAAAGTATCCGAAAAAAGTATCTTCGGATACTTTTCAATTTTTAAAAGTATCCGAAAAAGTATCTTCGGATACAAGATAAATTTCATGAAAGTATCTTCAGATATAAGATACATTTCAAAAGTACCCGAAAAAAGTATCTTCGGATACTTTTCAATTTTTAAAAGTATCCGAAAAAAGTATCTTCGGATACAAGATAAATTTCATGAAAGTATCTTCAGATATAAGATACATTTCAAAAGTATCCGAAAAAAGTATCTTCGGATACTTTTCAGTTTTTTGAAAAAGTATCTTCGGATACTTTTTTTTTTTGAAAAAGTATCTTCGGATACTTTTTAAACTTGAAAAGTATCCAAAAAATGTATCTTCGGATACTTTCATAATCGAAATATATCCGAACATACTTTTTGTGTCATAAAAATTTTATACAGTTAAAAAATTTAATTTTTTTTACTCATGAGTCCAATAACCAAAATCAAATAAAAAAAAAATAATAAAATTATTAAAAACGTGATCCGAAATTGTTGGGGACGCTCGAACACATGCTAAGGATTTTCAAAGGATTTAAAATACTTAATTGCATATAATTTTTTGCAAAACAAAAAAAAAATTACTTTTTGAACCAACTCTTGAATTCAATCACCGTGCTTCACTACAATCAGCTTCTGTTAAATACGTAAATATGTTTGCATTATTTAGTCACGAAACTTATACAAGAGTTGTTGCGAGACAAATTTTTTGTTTAAACCGATTTCAATTCAAAGTTTTTTATATTTTAAAAAATTTGTAAAAAATTATTTTCATAAGACAAATTGGCATAAGAAAAAACAAGATTTTTTCATGGGATTTTTTAGAGATTTTTTAGATTTTTCAGAGGGTCATGTTTTATTATTATCTTGTTTTATATATATTATACAAATTGATAATCTACATTCGTCTTTTTTTTTTCAATTTAAAATATTAAAAGTTAACAAAAAATATTTACACTTAAATAGTATTCATCCTAATATTAAAAAAAAAATTTATTTATTTATCTTTCCGAACGGTTTTTAAAACACGTTGCTTATAATTTCAATTAAATTTTTGTATATTTATATTTTCATTTTATTTCCAACAACATAACTGTAATAACTCATTTTACGTTAAAAACTTTAAATAGACACATATAAAATTACATATTATTATTATTTAGATGTATGTATGTGCTTAATATTCTATTACGGTAAATCTTTCAATGTTAGATTGTTTCCTAAATTTCTTAAAATAATATCAGGTAAAAGGTTTTCAAAAATTAATTTTAATCGAGTATAAATTAATAATGTATTAAGCCTAAACTCATTTGATTTTTTGAAACTGATTTGTAAATCATTTCTAAAATAATAAAATTCAAATATAAAATAAAGATATAAAAAACTTTGAATTGAGACCGGTTTAAACAAAAAATTTGTCGTAACAACTCTTGTATTAACGTGTGAACAAGTTGCGCGACTAAATTATTGAAACGAAGCACGGTGATTGAATTCAAGAGTTGGTTCAAATAGTAATTTTTTTTTTGTTTTGCAAAAAAATATATGCAATGAAGTATTTTCAATCCTTTTATAATCCTTAGAATCCGTTCGAGCGTCCCCAACAATTTCCGATCACGTTTTTAATAATTTTTTTTTTTTTTTTATTTGATTTTGGTTATTGGACTCATTAGTAAAAAAAGGTAAATTTTTTAACTGTATAAAATTTTTATGACACAAAAAGTATGTTCGGATATATTTCGATTATAAAAGTATCCGAAGATACTTTTTTCGGATACTTTTCAAGTTTAAAAAGTATCCGAAGATACTTTTTCAAAAAAATAAAAGTATCTGAAGATACTTTTTTCGGATACTTTAAAAAATTGAAAAGTATCCGAAGATACTTTCATGAAATTTATCTTGTATCCAAAGATACTTTTTTCGGATACTTTTGAAATGTATCTTGTATCTGAAGATACTTTCATGAAATTTATCTTGTATCCGAAGATACTTTTTTCGGATACTTTTAAAAATTGAAAAGTATCCGAAGATACTTTTTTCGGATACTTTTCGAAAGCCCAAAAGTATCCGAAATTTCAACTTCGGATACTTGCCCAACTCTGCTCTAAACCCCCAAAACCCTGGGCGCCCGAGTTCAACAAAAAAACTTATCGGTTATCCCCTAAGCTGTAAACCCCCAAATACCCTGTGCGCCCGAGTTCAATAAATAAGCTGCTCAGCTATCCCTCAAGTTCTAAACCCCCATAACCCTGGGCGCCCGAGTTCAATAAATAAAATGATCAGCTATCCCTCAAGCTCTAAACCCCCAAAACCCTGGGCGCCCGAGTTCAATAAATAAGCTGATCAGCTATCCCTCAAGTTCTAAACCCCCAAAACCCTGGGCGCCCGAGTTCAATAAATAAAATGATCAGCTATCCCTCAAGCTCTAAACCCCCAAAACCCTGGGCGCCCGAGTTCAATAAATAAACTGATCAGCTATCCCTCAAGCTCTAAACCCCCAAAACCCTGGGCGCCCGAGTTCAATAATTAAAATGAGCAACTATTCCTCAAGCTCTAAACCCCCAAACCCTGAAAGTCAGAGTTCAATAAAAAGAACTGATCAGTTATCTTTCAAGCTCTAAACCTCCCAAAATTCTGGTTACCGAGTGGAATAATTTTACAAGCGTACTTTATATTTGAATATCAAGTCCGAAAAAAAGTGTTTTTTTTTTTTTTTTTTTTTTTTTTTTTTTTTTTTTTTTTTTTTGTTCCACAAAAAGGTCGTGGTGTACTTTTATTTACATCACTTGAAAGTACTACAAAATAATAAAAAATCAATATAAAATAATAAAATAAATAACCAATAAACAAACGAAAATTTTTACGCTTTTCTCGAAATGTGTCTCATTCGTAGAAGCATTTAATTTATAGTTAAAAAATAAAATTTCTTGATAATGTTGCAAACAAAGAGTTTAACAATAAGTGAAAACTTATAGTGTTTTCCTAGTCAATCACGCCATTTTGGAGTTAAAAATTTCAGATTTATAACTTTATGGTTTTATTGCACCAGTGCAGCTTAATTAGGTATTGTAACTAAATTATTTATTTCATGCTCAAGTTAACTAAAATGCACTCATATTTCCTTTGGAATAATTCAACTCAGGCTCCCAAGGTTTTTGGGTGTTTAGAGCTTGGGGGATAGCTGATCAATTTATTCATTGAACTCGACACCCAGGGTTTTTGGGGTTTAGAGATTGAGGGATAGCAGATCAGTTTATTTATTGAACTCGGACGTCCAGGGTTTTGGGGGTTTAGAGCTTGAGGGGTAGCTGATAGATACGATAGAAATAGTAGATACGTATTTTTGCTTTTTTCAATTTTCATTGTTTAAACATTATTTATTTAAACAAATTCGTAAAAAAATTTAAATTTTTATAAACTAATAACGGCATTCGATTCTTTGACCAAAAATAAGGCGAAAGTCATCCAAATAATTTTTTGATCAGACGCTTAGATCTTTTGCTACGAGCGCTCAAACATGTAAAAATATGGTTTTATAGTGGTGAGCTCCGAGGCGCCGCACCGAAGAAACACTTTTACGAGTCAGAGCTCACCACTATAAAACCATATTTTTACATGTTTGAGCGCTCGTAGCAAAAGATCTAAGCGTCTGATCAAAAAATTACTTAGATGACTTTCGCCTTATTTTTGGTCAAAGAATCGAATGCTGTTATTAGTTTATAAAAATTTAAAAATTTTTCCGAATTTGTTTAAATAAATAATGTTTACTCAACGAAAATTGAAAAAAGCAAAAATACGTATCTACTATTTTTTCATGAGACAGGTTTTCCAACAGTTAGTTTTTTTATATCACTTTTGATTTTTCCATGGGCGGTAATGGGTTAAGCTCATCCACAGCAATGTTTGGAGCTGATAAAATAATCTGTTTACTCATTTCATCAAATTTTTTTTCTTCAATTAATTTTCCAAATATAAATTTTCCTAAGTTGTATTATGAGGAAGTACACAATCTTTATGGATATTTATATTGTCTAGGATCATTTATCAAACCATTATTACATACCACAGTAATTAAAAATGTAGCAAAATCAACTTTATTCAGTAATACTCCATATTTCTTGTCAGTTGATTTTAATAAAAACGGGTTTGGGTATCCTGGATTAGAAAAAATGTCCTATAATGATGATAAAAAAAAAAAAAAAAAAAAATTAAACTCTTACCTTTAAAATTTTAGCTCAAGTAGTGCCAAGTGCAGCAGTGCAGCAAGGTCAAACTTCGGCGCCGATATCTCATAGCGAAGATCCCATGTTGGATCTTGTGATAGCATCTGAAAATCCATCAGCAGACTTGGAGTCATTGTCTAGGCTTGGACATGCTGCCTTGGTAGCAGGCGAGACTGCTACCATAACAAGCACTGACACAAAACAGAGTATCAATCAAAGCTTCCTCGGACGGCTTGCTCTAGGAGGACTTGGCCTTGCTGTGGAACCCGAGCCAACGGAACTTTCAGTGAAAGAAAAAAATTTCTTCGAAGAGAGCAGTGGAGATGATTATATTGCAAGTACGATTAAGGGATACAAATTTTTTTCTTTTGTACATACTATAACAATACGAAAAATCCTTAAAGTTTTTTTTACCACTTTAGTGTTCTTAATTTATGCATACGAAAGCGAAAAAATTTCACCATGTAGATTCAGTAATTATGATTTAAAAAAAATCTTATACTTCAACTAGAATTGTAACTGAATTATTAATTTTATTTATAACTCTGTGATCGAAGTCAAAAAATTTTTTTCTCATTTAACGTATTATTCGATAGTTTGACTTTTTTTTAATTTCATTTATATATTCTCAATAGCAGGTGCTTTTTATGCTTACGCGCTCTAACCAAAATCTAACTACCATAAAATGAACGCTGATTATCGCGTCTGCTCGGCAGTCAAAAAAGCAGAAAAAGCACGCGAAACATAGATTGTGGAAATGCCCCCCCCCCCATCAATGAAGGCTTTTTAAACTAATTTTGATGCGATGATCATGAGAACTTAGGTTAAAAAGCTTAAAAATGAAACATTTAAAAGTTAATAACAATTAAACTTTGCAGCAATAGACCCACGGGGTAGTTGTACTGATCAACTGTCAGGTGCGACTTCTGCGCATGCTCCACGCGCTGCACAATAACACGCGTTTTGCAACGGCAAAGTATAATTGCTGTTAATTTTTGAACGCTTTATTTTTAAGCTTTTTTCCTGGGTTTTCGTGATCAGCTCATCAAAATTAAAAAAAAAGCTTTCATTTATCCGGGGGGGGGGGGGGCACGAAAACACAAAACGTATCACGAAAACCCTACTAGTGACAAGACTAAACCTACTAAGATGCATGCCTTAGCCGACTGAGCCAATGACGGCTTTTTATTAATTTGGAAACTGAATAAATTAACAGAGCAATCGATTTGGGGAGAAAAAATTAGATGAAAACATTCTATTCATTTTTATGATCCGAAGCTTAGATTATTTGTAATAACGTGTTAAACATTACAAACTAAAATTGTTTAGTTAGGTTATAGTAAATCGACGGGTGATACGAAAAAGGGCACTTCAGAAAAATTAGCAAAGTAAAAATTAACAACGTGGGCCAGCCACGTAAAAAATAACACGAGTGATTTCATCATTATTCAATAAAACAAGTTATCAAAATAATAAAAAAATTGTTCGTATTATTTTTTACGCGGCTCGCCTACATTATTAATTTTTACTTTGCTAATTTTGCTGAAGTGCCCTTTTTCGTATCACCCGTCGAAATAATCTAAGCTTTTGATCAAAAAATGAATGGAACATTTTTATCTTATTTTTTATTTTTAAATCGATTGCTGACATTGTTTTTTGAATTAAATAATTTTTTTTTTTTTTTTATTAATTGTTTATTAATAATTTTACCTGCGAATTTTGCAACACGGATCAGCGTTTGAAATAATGGTAAGAAAATGTTGTCAAAATTTTAAAGGTGTGCTTCAATGAAAACTATGTTTTTCTGAATATTTACATAGTTTAAAAGTTTTTGAGAGCTCCTCATATAAAATTTGAAAAAATGAAATAGAAAATAAATTTTAATTTTGATTGAAACGTCCTTGCGTAGATCAAATTTAAAAATGATTGCTGGACTCGTAATCAGCAACCCCAAAAACCCCCGAGTTCTTAATTTCTAATTACTCATAAACGTCTAAATCTAAAAAACATCTTTGAAACAATTAATTGCAACCTTGAATAATTAGACCTTACGTAGATTATTGGGAATGTTGGATTCATTATCAGTAGCCCCTAAAACAAGTACAAATTTATATTAAATCTGAGATCTCAATCACTTTTTTTTACCAAGAGAGTCGACGACGATGAAGACAAAAAATTTTTTTTAATGTAATAAAGCATCTAAATAATCTAATACATCTAAATCACTTTTATTTTAACAAGAAAGTCGACTACGATGATGTCTTGTAATAAACTTATTGTAAAAAATAAACTTATTGTACAATAGAAGATTTTAATTGATAAAACTAAATGATGGTTCCAGGTACTGTTCCACTGGGCATGGAGGTACGTTTGAGGCGCCTCAAGATAGCATACGAGAGAATTTTAACTGAGTCGGCGAGACGGAAGTCCTCCCCCGCAAAGCCAGGAGACCCTGATGGTTATACGAGCACGTCGTCGCTCGAGCAAGTTTCCTTCTTCCGGACTTGGCTCATGGCCGATCCGGAAACAAGCGACGAAGCTACTGTTACGGCTCCTCCTGCTCTTGCTCATGCTGCCGCTAGTGGATGTGGTAGTACTGACCAGCCGCAAAGTACTGAAATGAAAAAAGAGAAAATTTGCAGAGAGGAGCACAAAAAAGAGGAAGGATCCAAGGAGAAGCCACGGAAGAAGAAATCTAAGATAGCAAAAAATAAGTAAGCTGAATGAGCTTTTACATTATTTAAGAAAAAACTAACTCAAGTTTTAAATTTAAACGTTTGATACTTTGAAAAGTTTTTACTTTTTGAAACATCAATTTTTTTTACGAGGACTAAGTTTACGAGATTATCTGCTTTCTTAAGCCAAAAAAAAATAATATTTTCATGCAAAGTAGTTGTGTCTAATGTAAGGTACCCTAAGTCAAAATTGTTATTGTGGATCACAAAAACAATTTTAACGCTTGAGGTCTCATTTTGAAGCTTGACCCAGGAACTTCAAAAAAAATCTTAATAGTCCTATTTCGATCAATGAGTTTCATATATCATAAAATTGATCAAGTATAGTTTTTTTTATTTTATTTTGTATTATTATTTTTTTTTTTAGACTCTTCGCCTTTTTATGATTATAATTGAAAATTAATATTTATTACTGAAATTCAAAAAAATTCAAGTAAACAAAAACCCCGAAACATTAAGAAAACACGAGTTATAAATCGTTGGCCCGTACGAAAAAAAACACCTGCCAGAAAATCCGGTAAAACAGTAACAGTACCAGTTTTTCAAGAAAATCGTAACAAGTTTTTTTTTTTACTAGAAAACTGTAACAAGTTAACAATTTTCCGAGATAACTGTAACAACAAAATAATCGGCCAATAAATGAGCCAGTTTTTCAAGAAAAATGTAACAAGTTCTTTTTTTATAAGAAAACTGTAACAAGTTAACAATTTTCCGAGATAAATGTAACAACAAAATAATTGGCCAATATATGATGTCTATCAAGCTGGCGTACCCACTTTCGAGTTCCAAAAAATAAATGCATGCTGAAATTTTTGCCAGTTTTTTGCTAATTTTTTACCCTATTCTTGAATTTTTTGCTCTTATCAGTTCCGAGAACCGGCTAGCTCGATATCAAGCTGGCGTACCCAACTGTGATATCTCGGGACTGGTGGCAGCTGGCGACGCGTTGTTCGCGGCATAATTTTTTGCTATTTTATTGCTGCTCTTTGACCCCATGCCCATATTTTTCCCTCTTATCAGTTCCGAGAACCGGCTAGCTCGATATCAAGCTGGCGTACCCAACTGTGATATCTCGGGACTGGTGGCAGCTGGCGACGCGGGGTTCACGGCATAATTTTTTGCTATTTTATTGCTGCTCTTCGACCCCATGCCCATATTTTTCGCTCTTATCAGTTCCGAGAACCGGCTAGCTCGATATCAAGCTGGCGTACCCAACTGTGATATCTCGGGACTGGTGGCAGCTGGCGACACGGGGTTCGTGGCATAATTTTTTGCTATTTTTTTGCTGCTCTTTGCACCCATGCCGATATTTTTCGCTCTTTTCAGTTCCGAGAACCGGCTGGTGCTATCGAGAGGGCGTACCAATAATTGCCGTATCTTGGGACCGCTTTATTTTTATTATTTCTTACTCGATTTATTATTCAATGAGTAAAAACTAGGGCTGCCGCGAGACTCGAAGAGTCTCGGCCTCGTCTCGGAAGTCCGAGACGAGACCGAGACGAGAGTAGGTCAGAATCTCGACTCGACTTATAAAAACATTTTTTTGATGATAAACACAATTAAGTGTTGGTAAATAAGTAAGGAATTAATTTTAAAAATTTATTGGAAGTAGTTAAAATTAGACTTACATTTCCCAACTTTATTATCTTTTTCGTTATAGTAAATTAAATTAGCTTCATCGTAAATGGATGATACCACTTATTTTTTTCTTTTTTGAGGAGAATCTATTACAAGTTCGTCTCGTCAAGACTCGAGACGAGACCGGTGATTTTAGTTTTTCACGAGACTCGAGACGAGATCATCAAAAGTCTCGCCTCGTCTCATCTCATGGCAGCCCTAGTAAAAACGATTTGAAATCTTAAACACTAACAAAAAAAATAAATTGTTGTTTAGTTACATTAATTTAGAAAAACGATTGTTTCCTTTATTCCGTGGCACATTCGTCTGTAGATGTAATGGGCACAAGGAACATGCCACTGTTCTTTATATTCTACTTGCAGAAATGCAAGCTGAAATCTGTTGGTGGAAGGTTAAAAGAAAAGTATGTAAATTGTGTTACAAAAAAAATATTCGAAAAGGAGTCTTTGAATAAGCGGTTCTCTCGAAACAGTTGTTGCCAGAAACAATTTCGTGTAAACAATTCCAAAAACAGCAAAAAAATAGCAAAAAATTATGCCGCGAACCCCGTGTCGCCAGCTGCCACCAGTCCCGAGATATCACAGTTGGGTACGCCAGCTTGATATCGAGCTAGCCGGTTCTCGGAACTGATGAGAGCGAAAAATATGGGCATGGGGTCAAAGAACAGCAAAAAAATAGCAAAAAATTATGCCGCAAACCCCGCACGCGAGCAGCCACCAGTCCCGAGATATCACAGTTGGGTACGCCAGCTTGATATCGAGTTAGCGTACCCAGCCGGTTCGTGGAACTGATAAGAGCGAAAAATATCGGCATGGGTGCAAAGAGCAGCAAAAAAATAGCAAAAAATTATGCCGCAAACACCGTGTCGCCAGCTGCCACCAGTCCCGAGATATCACAGTTGGGTACGCCAGCTTGATATCAAGCTAGCCGGTTCTCGGAACTGATAAGAGCGAAAAATATGGGCATGGGGTCAAAGAACAGCAAAAAAATAGCAAAAAATTATGCCGCGAACCCCGCGTCGCTAGCTGCCACCAGTCCCGAGATATCACAGTTGGGTACGCCAGCTTAATATCAAGCTAGCCGGTTCTCGGAACTGATTAGAGCGAAAAATATGGGCATGGGGTCAAAGAACAGCAAAAAAATAGCAAAAAATTATGCTGCCAACCCCGCGTCGCTAGCTGCCACCAGTCCCGAGATATCACAGTTGGGTACGCCAGCTTGATATTGAGTTAGCGTACCCAGCCGGTTCGTGGAACTGATAAGAGCGAAAAATATGGGCATGGGTGCAAAGAGCAGCAAAAAAATAGCAAAAAATTATGCCGCAAACACCGCGTCGCCAGCTGCCACCAGTCCCGAGATATCACAGTTGGGTACGCCAGCTTGATATCAAGCTAGCGTACCCAGCTGTTTCTCGGAACTGATAAGAGCAAAAAATTCAAGAATAGGGTAAAAAATTAACAAAAAACTAGCAAAAAATTCAGCATGCATTTATTTTTTGGAACTCGAAAGTGGGTACGCCAGCTTGATAGACATCAATACGTTACACTTTACCCGGAATAAGTTGTGCAGATTACTTTTTCCCCGAGATATATTTCCATCTTGAGTGAATGTAATTTTTTTCCCGGATAAAAACACACTGGTTACACTTTCCTCGGGGAATATTGTTTTCCGACCCACAGCAAGTTTAACAAGACAGTTTTCTCGGAAAAATTATACATCATGACAGTTTTCTTGGAAAAATTTGCAACGTTACATTAATCGCGTAAAATTTATTTTTTGTTATTCTTTCCCCGGAAAATCACGTAATGGTACTTTTTTCACGGATAAATTTTACATCATGACAATTTTCTTGGAAAAAATTGCAACGTTACATTTTTTTTTATTTTTTTTTTTATTTTTTTTTTTTATTATGCTTTATTGACCTTTACAGATAATCAGCTAGAAAACAAAAAATTTTAAAGATAAAAATAAATAAAAATAAAGATAGTATAATATATTGTTACATAAAAATTGAAAGTTTTTATGACCCTCACTAAAGGGCCACTTTAAACATCACTTGAAAAATCATATTTTAATTCCGCACTTCTTGAGGTAACTGTATAATAAGTCCATCACAGTAATGTTCAGTTGACACAAGAAACTGGTAACGTCGTACGGTGGATACTGCCTAATCTTGATGAGGTCCTTGATCAGGGCTTCTCGGTGCTCTTCGTCCAAAGGGCATTACCACAAGACGTGGTTCAGGTCCTGGGAATCGTGGCCGCATTCACACGTCGGTGAGTCCACCACATTGATTTTAAACAGTGACTCATGGAGGCTTAAGTGGTTACTTCGGCATCTTGAAATGAAAACAATCTGTTTACGACTTAGATTGAGGCCGCTGAACCAGGGCTTACTTGACGGCTTGTAAATCCGCTCGAAGTATACTCTTTCTTTCAAGGTACCTTCTTCTCTGATCTGGTTGCTGTTATCCACAAATGATATTCTTCTAAACAGGGGCTTGAGGTCCGAGTATGGCAAAGCCAGTGTCTGTGGTTCTCTGTCGGTGGCCTCTTTAACTGTTTTGTCCGCCAGTTCGTTGCCCGCAATTCCAACATGTGCTGGGATCCAGTGTATGGTGACTCTGGTACCTGCTTCGTTATCCTGATAAAACCGGGCATTACAATGTAGTATCTCGAAGACCAGGTGATTTGTATTTCTTCCACAATTAATCGCAGCAAGTGCTTGAACAGCGCTTAGGGAATCCGTGAAAATGTTAACATCGCGGTGCCTGTTCTCCAAAGCCAAATGCATGGCGTCAATCAGAGCCATGCACTCCGCTGTGTAAATGGTTGCTTTATTGTTCACACTGCGAGACTTGACCATTTCCAGTTCAGGACTAACGCATGCAGTGCCAACAGAGACTGCTGTCTCCATCTTACTGTCATCCGTGAAGATACTCAGAGCCCGATCGTCATTAAAAATTAGTCGGAAAAAAGGTCCAGAATGTTCACAACTTCTGAGTAGTTTGCCAGCCTCTAAATCAACGTGTATCGGCGTTCTCAAAATGTCGTAATCGTAGTTGTACATCACAGCGAACTGCCCTTTGTTGATTGAATGGGAGAGTCCCACTACCTTGATGCTTTCACGTAAAACGTTGACCTTTTTGCTGCGGTCCATTATGATGCCTTCCATGTACTTGAAGATAATTGCTCTTTTCCCGATGTAGATTCAGGACAACATCCGCAACATACAGCAAATACAGAAGAGGACTAAGTACACCTCCTTGGGGCAATCCTTTATGGCATAATCTGGCTTCAGCAAGGTTGATCTCTCAGTAAATATATCTTTCATGTATCATAAATCTGACATATTTGAGAACTTTCTCAGAACAACCTATTCTTGCTAGTTTATCAAGGAGTATGTCACAGCGCACGTCATTGTACGCATTTCTGATGTTGAGATAGACGGCAAGCACATGTTCCTTCAGTTTAAAAGCATCCTTGATGTTCATCTTGAAAACCGTAAGATTGTCAGCGCACGAGTATCCCTTTCGGAAGCCGGTTTGATTTCTTGGAAGGAGGTTTTTGGTCTCAGTTCACCATCTAATTCTGTATGACAGCATCAGCTCGAAAATCTTACCAATACAAGACGTCAAAGCGAGAGGCCTAAGACCCTTCCCGTTCGGCTTCTCAACAAAGTGGTCCTCCAACTGTCCGGGTAAACATTATTTGAGTACATCTAATTGAGGACATCCAAGAGCAAGAAGTTACATTTGATTTGGATGCGGTGCAAGATCTCGTAATTGATTCTATCATAGCCTGGAGAAGACTTATCGCCTCTTGAAGCAAGCGCCATATTAAATTCCGCGTATGAGAAGTAGTCATCAAAGAAAGGGCTTTCTTGAGTAGGTGGAAGCCATTCAGGATCGTTGGGAGCAGTCATCTCACAAATCTGACTCAGTGCCTCTTCAATCTTGACGGTGCGCTGGGTATATTCGGACTTACTAAGGCTCTTCGTTTTGACCCACTTATTCTTGAAGATTTTTGCCTTGTTCCATGTGTAAGAGATATCCCTATTAAAATCAATAGCTTCCGCAAACTCACGGAAACATTTTCTCTTCTTTGCTCTGAAAAGTTTTCTTGCTTCGGTCCTTGCCTTCTTATACGCGATTCTGTCCTCCTCAGTCTTAGTGAAATCCCACCTCCTGTAAGCAGCCTGCCGAAGTCTCTTGTAGCGATCGCACTCTGCGTCCCACCATGGGACCGGATTTCGATGTTTATCAGGGTCAACTATCTTCCTCCTAGGAGTAGATCTTACCACAGCGTCCGTTATCTTGTCCATCAAAAATTCATACCGCTCAACTGGAGTCATCTGCTCGTACTCGTAGGTTAAAAATTCACAGTACTCTTTCTCAAGAATTTCTGAGACCAGGGTCCAGTTGGTGCGCTTGGACTGTATACGAAATGATTTTTTGTGATAAATCTGCTTCTGGACGTCGATAGTGGCAATGATCGGGTAGTGATCCGATCCCATGGGGTCGTCGAGAACTCTAACGTGTGTAAAATGAGCGATGCTAGCAGTGGTGAAACAGAGATCGATGTTCGACTTGCTCCCCGTTGACTCAGTGTAATGCGTATACGTGTCAGTGTTGTGGAGAATTAACTCGTGTTTATCAGCACTTTCGAGTAGATAGGCTCCGTCTGTGTCGGTATGATCGCAGTTCCACGCCTCGTTGTGCGAGTTGAAGTCACCTATCAACATGCAGTTGCCCCTGTGTGCAGCGTTGCCGGTGATGACATCCCATTGATAAGCTGAAAGGCTTCCGTGCCCTGGCGGTCTGTAACACGCATAATAGTCAAAGGTGTATCCAAATTTGTTATCCTTATGCCGGAAATTTCAGTTAAGTCACTCGGGTTATTCATGTCTGTCACTGCTCCGTAAAAAAGCGTATCACGGATCAAGAAAGCTACACCACCGCCGCGGCTTCGATCTCTGTCGTGCCTATAAACATTAAAGTGTCTGCAGTCGAATCGAAAGCATGAGCCCGCATGAAGCCAAGTTTCCGTGATCACTATAACTTCGTAATCTTCCGAAATCTTTTGTAATTCTTCCTTCTTCTCCACAACACTGCGCGCATTCCAATACAACACGCGTAATTGAGTCGGAGCTGATGTAAATTTGACACGAGTGTGGGACGAGTAGCCCGTCCGCATCTCCAACAAACAAAGAAAAAAAGAGACTATAAATCCTGCTCCGACTCGTCGGTGCCACCCCCAGCAGAGGAGGCAAGGTCGACGGCCGTCGCCGGAGCTTCAATTGCTTTCGTGATTTTGGTTAGGCGAGTTTTAAGCGCCTGACCACTGACTTGACTGTACACCGCATTTATCATTACCATCAGCCCCTCGACGTTCATGGTGTATCGTGTAGCAATTTGTGGGCAAACAGCGTAATTGGAGATTAAAGTTTCACAAATAAATGTCGTCAGCTGATCAAACTCGATTGGGAACGTCTCAGCCGTAGTGTTTGGTATATTAGCCTTAGCTTCGTTGATTTGTTGCTTGACCATTTCTGGAGTAACAGATTGGGACTTCTTCTTCTTTTTCTTCTTTCTGCCAGCAGTAGTCAGCTCTTCTTTTTTCTCCGTCTCACTTTCCTCCTGAGCATTCCCGTAGATACAGTTGATATAGAGTGAGCTCGTTTGTTGTTGACGGTTTTAGCAGAAGGCTTGGCGAACAAACTCTGCCCGTTAAACTCCAGTTGGTCACTGGAGAGAGATCTGCCTTGCCGGCTGAGTTGTCTTTATTAACCTGTGTGGACACTGTGACTGCGTCTTCCATAGCTTTGTTATTGTTTATTTGCTCTTGCAGACCAATGTGCGCCTGCGTGTGTGCTAGTTTTTGACTATCTTGCTGTTCGCGCACTTTGTTTACGGGACAATGTTTAGAGATGTGGCCCTCTTTCTTACACACAAAACAGACTAATTTATCTGTAGTAGCATAAGCGTGGTACGCTGTGTCATCGTAATTGATTGTAAAGTCTTCTGGAATTTTTCCAATGTCGTCCGGGTGCACGTAGATCTGACGCCTAAAACTCACTATGTGCGCAAACTCAGCCGAGTCGGCGCCCACTCGTAGGCATGTCATGGCCGACTTTGGAGTAACTCTAAACTCAGCTATTTTATTTATAACAACATCATGCGGCACACAGGGATGAACATTCGAGAGTATGATTCTTTTCAACTTAGCTATGTATGGACGCATAGGTACCTCAGCACCGTTTATAGTTATCGTGTTGTTACCTTCCTCTGTGAGTTCATCTACGAGAGCTGCACTTTTTAGGTAAAAACAAAATCTATTCTGTGTAATCTTAGATGCGGCAATAACGTTAGAGGGGGAGGTACGATTTTTAATAGCATTGAGGTACTCTTCGATTCGCACATTTTCGACGGTTTCAAAAACAATGGCTTGGTTTTTCTTCAGAAACTGAAAGTTGTTCTCCGCTACTTTGGAGTACGAGACTGTGGAGGTTTTGGCGTTGCTGGCCATGGCACTTTGGGGTATTTTTACTTTATCTTCAATATGCGCTTAGTCTCGCTATCTGTACGAATAACCACACTCACTAAGAATTAAACAAAAACCACGCAGCAGCAACGATCAAGCGATCGTGCCACTACGCAGTGAAAAGCCTAACCTCAATATTAACCGCAGAGCAAAAAAAAACACGTCTGGCTCGTACGACTGCCGAGGCGACACTGGCAACGTTACATTAATCGCGTAAAATTTTTTTTTTTGTTATTCTTTCCCCGGAAAATCACGTAATGGTACTTTTTTCACGGATTCTCGGTCTCAGGTGTTTCTTTTCGTACGGGTCAACGAAATATGCTACAAAGAAAATTTTTGATAAAATTCACTAATAAAACACATGCTTACTAGTTAATTTTAAGGCCCAAATTTTTATTGAACCAGTTTTTTGGGCTTAATTTTTCATAAAGAGTCCATTATTCTTTTTTATCAAAGGCAGCGGTAGCTGGCTTGGGGAGATTTTTTTCCCGCCAAAATAGTAGCCAGCTACCGTGCTTTATTTACAGCTACTGGAGCTACCTTAACCCTACTAACCACAATTAATTAATTATTTAAAAATTAAAACACGTTACCTGCATCATTAAACCTGTAGAGTACGCCTACTTTTCACTACCGAAGAGATGAGGATTGTTTTCGAAGCTTATATTTTTTTAATTTTCTTATTTTTTAATTCGCGTTTTTGAAATCGGCCTTTTTTTTGGACTTTCCATAAAATCGATCGATCGGGGATCGGCACCTCCCAGCATTTTCAACGGATGGCGCTATCATGATTTTTTTATTTTTTTTTTTAAATAAATTTAATTAACGTTTATGAAAATTTTTTTTCATAAATAAACAAAAATGAAAAAAAAAAAAAATTAAATGATAATTAATAAAAATTAGAATTAACCTTTGAACGATAAAAGACACTGGTAACTAGCTTGGTTGGAGAATAAAAAAGATAGAACAATCATCAGTCGCAGTAAAATCAGAGAGCAAAAGAAAATATGTATTTTAAAAAAGGTAGTCATTGAATAATTTACGATTAATTTTTAGGCACGACCGACCTACGATAACGGGAGGGCCTTACAAATTCGCCAGAACAAAAAATGCAACCCACCGAAAATCGAATATTCAGATCACAAAACAACTTTTGAACATGTTTCGAGGTCGATCTGAGCAATATTAAAAATGTCCGTTTTTTTCAAGCTCAACTATTCTTTCGAGCTGAACAAAACAAAAATAAAATAATATTGTGCGCAGGATTTCTCGCGACGTAATGAACCAAATTGAACCGGGTGAACGGAAAAATGTTTGTTTTGGTGTCCCATAATTCCAGTTTCATTTCGAACATGAACGGATCACATGGGTACAAATGGCTCATACCAAAACTTTTTACAATCACATTTTACTCGATTTTAGCGCTATTACATAATTGTGCGCAGGATTTCTCGCAACCTAATGAACCAAATTGAACCGGGTTAACGGGAAAATGTTTGTTTTGGTGTCCCATAGTTCCAGTTTCATTTTGAGTATGATCGGACCACATGGGTACGAATGGCGCATACCAAAACTTTTTAAAGATTGCGGGACATTCTTACAAAGTAACATGTTCAATAGCACACGTAGGAAATAATTTAAATAATGGGCCCAACGAGAGCATTTTACGACAAAAAAGGGTTGGATAGTAAGTGACGAAAATATTATAAAAAAACCTTGGCCAACTAATGCCAAAGGTGTTTACATCTTTACATTAGAAAAAAAAAAAAAAAATTAGAAAAAAAAAAAATAGATAATTATCAAAAAATTATCAAACAAAAAAAAGTGATATCCCACAAAAAACCTTACAAAGGTAAACAAACGTGGGGAGATTTTCTTAATGAAAAATAATTTAAATAAATTGATTTAACAAAAAATAGTGATATTATTTAATAGATTTTATAAGGTAGAATTTTTGATAACATGTCATATTAAAAACAGAATTTAAAAATTAATTGCTGGAACAAATTTAAGAAAATAAAATAATTATTTCAAAAAGTAATAAAAAAATTATTTTAATGAGTTGTGTATTTAAATTTAAAAAATAAACTGAAATCAATATTCATAAACTCTGCCCACGAAGTTCATATTCAGAAGAAAATTTATTAACTTTAAACAAGAGTTTAACTTCGTGGGCAGAGTTTATAAATATTGATTTCAATTTATTTTTTAAATTTAAATACACAACTCATTAAAATAATTTTTTTATTACTTTTTGAAATAATTATTTTATTTTCTTAAATTTGTTACAGCAATTAATTTTTAAACTCTGTTTTTAATATGACATGTTATCAAAAATTCTACCTTATAAAATCTATTAAATGATATCACTATTTTTTGTTAAATCAATTTATTTAAATTATTTTTCATTAAGAAAATCTCCCCACGTTTGTTTACCTTTGTAAGGTTTTTTGTGGTTATTTATACATAACTAACAAGGTGAGGCTACACCCTGCAGGTCACCGATCCTAACGAAACTTTGGGGACCATTTTCTAATATTAAAAAATGAAGAAATCTATCATCAATTCCGTCCAATGGGACCTTGATATCCATTTGCCATATGGCTCATTTGGCATTCTTAGCACTTTTTCGGTTTTTAGCAAATTTTTCAAAAATTTCTCTTCAAAGCCTATTGCACTTACAGAATTCTGCAACCTCGCATTGTCTTTTTTTTTTTCATTTTCTTTCAAGGAAAAATATTCCTAAGTTCACTTTTGATGAGTTTGACCCTGGGCTAAGAGGATTTCTAAAAGCATTTTTTAGGGTTTTTTGGCTTTTTTAAACTTTAATTGTACATGGACAACTTTATCAAAACGATGTCTCAGAATATTTTTTCGCAAAAATTCATGAAAAAACAAAATGAATGCAAGGTTGTGCAATTCTGTACGTGCCATAGGCTTTGAACAGGAATTTTGGGAAAATTAGCATGTTTGGATACTTTTAGAGTTTTTTGTGGCTTTTTAGCTAATTTTCCAAAAATTCCTGTTCAAAGCCTATTACACGTACAGGATTGCGCAACCTTGCATTCTTTTTGTTTTTTCATGAATTTTTGAGAAAAAATATTCTGAGTCATCGTTTTGATAAAGTTGTCCATGTACAATTAAAGTTTAAAAAAGCCAAAAAACCCTAAAAAATGTTTTTAGAAATCCTCTTAGCCCAGGGTCAAACTCATCAAAAGTGAACTTGGGAATATTTTTCCTTGAAATAAAATGAAAAAACAAAGACAATGCGAGGTTGCAGAATTCTGTAAGTGCAATAGGCTTTGAAGAGGAATTTTTGAAAAATTAGCTAAAAAACCGAAAAAGTGCTAAAAATGCCAAATGAGCCATATGGCAAATGGATATCAAGGCCCCATTGGACGGAATTGATGATAGATCTCTTCATTTTTTAATATTAGAAAACGATCCCTAAAGTTTCGTTAGAATCGGTGACCTCCAGCGTGTAGCCTCTCTTTTAAGTTCGTAAGCTGATTGTGGTGTTGCGTCAGCAATGGTATAGCCAATACAAAAGTGAGTGGGCACGCTTACAGATGTATAAAATAAATAAATAACACTTCTTAAAATGTTATTTATTTATTTTATATTAAAAATGAATTTTCATCAAGTAAATACCAGTTCTATAGATTATCTTATAGATGTACTCCTTCCAGTCCAATTTGGAGTCGAGGACGACATCCAGACTATGCGCAGACCGAACAAATGGGACGCATAACCGTCCGAAGTGCAAGCAATTGATGTTCGAGAGAGAGAGAGAGAGAGAGAGATTTTATTTTGATTTGATAAATCTATTGTATGATCAGATAGTAATTCTATTCTTTGCTTATTTTCTGCTAGTTCACGCTTGGCTTCTTCCAGTTCCGCTTCGGCATTGTTGACTCTCTTGACCAGGGATAACCTCAAGTCCCTGCAGCTTCGTATCAATACCATCAAAACACTCATTGACAGATGAGTTGAGGTCCTTAATCTCCTGTAGGAGTACTGTAAGAGCATCGTTAGTGGAAAAAGAAGCTTGTTCTGGTGAGGTAGCAATTAGATGTTGCAAAAAGGTATTTCATTCTTGCTAGAGCAAGTTTGACAGATTTTGTCTAGAACTCAATTTTCATTGTTTATAGTGAACTTGCCGCATGTGGTATGATATAATTGTTTGCACTCTGAAATAGATTTCTGTGCAGTTTAGGCTTCTTGCAGTAAAAACAGGCATCATCACCAAGCATCTATGGTATTCATATCAGTAGGTCTGGAAGTAAGTCCTAGAGATTCAAGAGCAGCGGAGCAGTATTAGCAAAATTGAGTACGGCAAGTGACAAAAATTTAAATTTTCGAGGGATTACTAGCAGTACTAATCAAGTAGAGTCAGACACTACTAAGCTACTCAGTCGATAACCGTACGAGTGACGCCGTTTAGCGGTAAAAGTTTAATTTATGGATCGTAGCAACGTTACTGAGAACTAATGTTATAGTTCACTTAATTTTAAAGCACAAACTGCACAAAAATTTCTCAGATTTATAACAAAAAAGATAGTTTCAACAGTGCACAACAGTTCTAGCAAGAGTAGTTAACACGTCTAATACGACGAGCTGGCAGCAACAATTAAAAGCAAACAGAAGCGCTGATTTTAGATAAAATAATACGCAGCTACAGTTCCTGGACTGTTTTCTTTTCCCAACATACAAATATATGTATATTACTTTTCTTTTAAACTTTTATTTATTAATTTTTTATTTTATTTATTTTTTCTTTTTTACTTACCTTTTTCCTTTTTTTATAAATGTCTTTAACCACTACTACGAAGAGCCCAGTCTGGATATTTATTGCAATTCCCGCAGCATCTATATCAAAATAGATGAGCTTTCAAAAATTGTGACCCAGATTCATATTATCATTTGTGTTGAATCTTGGATTAAGACAACCAAAAACCTGGAATTTTATCTACCTAGACTCGTTACTTTCCGTAAAGATCGAGAAGATCACTCATGTAAGTCCTCCTCTTGATGCAGTTGCCTGCTATCGATTCTCTGGTCCACCCGCTCCTGCCTGATCTTGATGGGATAGAATTCTCATTAGCATCTCGTGCTTGCTTTACTAGTGGGAGACTTCAATGCACATCATCAATATTAGAATTGCCAGTGCTAAGATGCCAATTGAAATAATATGCTCGACAGCTTTTAGGATACTGATCTCGTTCTCCTTGATTCCAACTCCCAGACTCACATTGATCCGAAGAACGGTGAAACTTCGAACGGGGTGTCGTTTTTTCTGCTGGAGATGTCTCCAACGTGATGGATGACCAAGTATGAGACGACACAATGCGGCCTGATCATTGACCAATTTTTATCGAAGTGAATGTGGGAAACTTCTACCACAGCAGTAGCTTCAAAAATAGATCTGATTTCTTCAATTGAGACATAGTCAATAAGGATTTGAAGGATAATTATTTTGTTTTTCAAACCGTATACACGCAAGCTTCTGGAGCTGAGGAATATTATGTTTTTAAAAACACTGTGATTGATACTGTGATAAATTCTACTCCTAAGAAGGAAAAAGTCTACTCAGGCAAGCAAATAAATCCTGTTCCTGGGTAGAATCACTGGTTCGATAAAACCAAGAGAAATCAAGAGGAAAAAGGGCAATACTTCCGAAACTTTGCAGAAAAGATGAAGTTTAAAAACGACACCAGCTACGTTTGGAGAACTAGTAAGGTTTTGAAGAACAGTTGGGTCGAAATGAAGCCATCATATACTCCAAAGAATATAAGATCCAGAGAAAGTATTAACTGCACTTGATAAAATCTGTCCTTCTTGGATCGAAACTAATCCAGATAAAAGTATTCCGCCTGGTCATAGCATTGAAGAAAGTTCTTTCATTGGCTTATATTTTGATTTCAAAGAATTAAACTCGGCACTTAAAACAAAGAAAAAAGAGGCCCCATGTTGCATGGATGGTATTGATTATTACTCACTTGACAAATTAGCTAAGTATAAACTTGATCTTGTGAGTATTTTCAATTCAACGTATGGTAAAGTATATTTTACCGTCCGCTGATGAAAATATTTTTGGGGGTGGAAAAGTACTACCTACCACGCGTATTTTACGCGTCGAAAAGTATCTATTACATGTCCCAGTGGAGTAAAGGTGTTTTTGTTAATTTTTTTATGGGCTTTCAGAAAGGCCGTTATACCGTCGCGTTTCCAATTTGATCAATCTTTTTTTCAACATGAATTAATCTCTTTTTAACAAAAACAAACGCCTTTAGGCAGCTTTTTGGACATAGATAATGCATTTAATAACGATAACCTGGATATTCTCATACAGTAATAAGCAGATTTCAGGCTTCCCAGGATCTGTTAAGCTTTTGTTAGCCACCCTTCATACAGAAGGTGTCTATTTACGATTTATGGATACTTTTGAAGGAGATTACAAAACTGCTATGAAAGGGTCGCCTCAAGAATGTATGCTCAGCCCACTATTGTTTAATCTCTGCGTGTCTTATATATGTATGTAATAAACTTCCAAAAAACGTGTTTATTTCCTAGTTTATTCAACCTATCGATATACTGCAGCTTTGTTAATTTCGAACGATTTAAGAAGCTTCTTGAAAATTCAGCAGCCAACATTTTTTTTCGAACTAGATCGATTATTTCTAGATCCATGCAGTCTCACCGAGGTCACTTTTTCCAAATCATATAGATTTGAAAATATGATTGAAAATTATTATTTATTAAAAAAATAATTTACCCTCCGAAGGAGGTTACAATCGATGTGTGTACTTAAGATTAGTTACTTTGATTCGTACTAGCTAATAATATATAGGAATTTTTTATTTCATTTTTTAATGCCCTCTAGTATATCACATATTACAATAATAGGTTATAGTATCACAATTCTGTGTAGTCAATTATCGCTCAATCAGTACTTCAGGTTTTTGTTGATGTGTCAGTGTGAATAATATCATTTTTACATCGCTAGCATTTTTATAAATAAGGAGTCGCAATTTTGGTTTTCACATTTACAAGTTTAGTGATCACAGCCAAAATAGAAATCACAGTCAGGTTTTGATAGCGCAACAGTCATACTGCAATGCAGCGAGAAGTAGTATTATTATTTATTGTTATTTTGACCAATTGTAATGTAGATCTCTGAGATCAGAATCAAGTTAAAAAATTTTTTCAGAAATTTATATCGTAAATAGTCAAAAATATCGAACTAGGAATAAATAGTATTTTCTTTTCGGAAATTCATAAAACAACGAAGAAATTGCGTGGTTTCAGAACTGCAATGTAAGAGCAATAGGCTTGGAGCACAAATATTTAAAAATCATCCAAAAATTCAAAATTTTTGGTCATTTTTTTAAAAGTTTTTAGTTTGCAGGGCTATTTTTAACAGTCCATAACTTTGGTTCTAATCATAGTTTCTACATTAAAATGTATATTGTTGAAAAAATATTGATGTCGTCTATAATTTGGTAGTATTTAAAAATTTTTGCTCATTTTTGTCGCTAATATACCCTTTTGAGTGTCCACACGTGTGAGCCACAAGCAAACTTATTTTTACAAATTAAGGTTAAAAGAATATAACAATGGAAATATAACGTCCTGAACGATTTTTTAATCATGTTCTATCATTATTAATTGAATAACTGAATTTTATATGAAACTATTATATAAACAATGTAAATATAAAATCAGCTACAATGTATGTTATGAAATCTGATATGAATTAGATAAAATCTTGTACAGAAGGGTCTTGGAAGTCGCGGACTAATAAAATAGAAATCATTTTTTAATTTGACAGCTGTATAATGACAGTTGTCAATCATACGTTTCTTTCGTGCGGTTATGACAATTTTTCTTTAGTGTTGTTCTCCGTGGATTCGATAAAAATTTTGTTAGGTGGGACGATTATTTATCTTACTAGTCTCTCTCAGCGCGCAAGCGCGCGCAATTATATTACATTATCTATAAATATAAAACAAATTTTGTCGAAGCTTCATCTGAATTAACTTACAATAAATTATATTGTAATAACCACGCAGGTTATTATTAAATAAAAACAAAGACTTTACTCAAACTAAACTTTATTCACAAAATCAAACTTCAAAAACAACTTGTTCGAATTACAATCGACCTTCGAACCTCAAAGTTTATCTCTACGAACAACAACATAAAACATTCGAATATGTACATAACAACCGCGCGACATTCAGAAACGTTCCAAATTCGAACCCAATCATAACATTACTCCCTCCCTTCTCCAATTGTCGTCCTCGACAAAAACAAAAATTTTATATGTATTCATTCAAACCATCATACAAAAATTATTTACAATTTCAAGACATTCATTCATAACATTCCATAATATTCTCTACTATTACATTACTTAACGAGCTATAATTCAAAACACTTCATCACTATTTACAATATCCATCATCTACATTTCAATACAATCGAATACTTTACGATCAAAACTTTTCCTGAAGAAGATCTTTTTTTCTTCTTCAGATAGGAATGGGAATTGCTTTACCATGGATCCATACCTATCTCTACTCTGACACATTATACTTAAAGTCTATTACCCAAGGGAAAACCATGGTTCTAAAAACCTTGAAAGAAGCAGTTAGTTTAAGAAATTCCATTTCCACCAGTCCTCCTGGATCAAAAAGTCGTTCGTTTGATCTTGTTGTTTTTCTAATTTTCTTTGCCGATTGCCAAACATCAGAGCTCAACATCTCTCGGACCAGCGACTTCCTCAGAATCACAACAATGGAAGGACACAGTTTGCAGCCTCTCATCATAACCAAACGCATTCCGATCACAGTAAGGCCAGCAAATCTGTTAACAGATAAATTCAAATCAGAACAATTTTTACTTTCTCGAAGTTCCATTGTAATTGTATGATGATGTTTCTGAAATTGTGTAGTTAATTGCGTAATCGATGCCTTCATTGTTTTTGTCTGTGAATAATTTTTAAGTACAACATTTCTCTTTCTAAACATGTATCTAGATGTGTTTTTATTTTTACTAAGTTTCCCAGTTCTTTTTTCAAATACCCTTTGATTTGATGAAATGCTTCGATATGAATTTTCGTTGATTTGTGTTACTGATTTGTTAGTGTTTGTGTCAATAAAATGAGAACGACTTAGCTGATTTGAGTTTTCTAAATTGTCTCGTTTGACCAAACTTGAATCTTCACAAGCCTCGACCTCTTTCTCCAGAAATCGTCGTTTGACTTGAATTTTTAAGCCCAGCTCATCAATCTTGGTAAACTTCAGAATTTCCTTCGAATTATCATCCCCAAATACTCTTTGTCGCACTTCCAGCAAGTATTTCTTGTGCTCACAGTTCGATTGTTCATATTCCAGGTGTCTTATTTCATCATTTATGTGACCTCGAGACATTTTCTCTACCTTCCTTCAAATTGATGGAACCAACCTCAACAGTTCGCGTTCAATTCTTGCCCTTCAAAGTTCAATCCCGGATGCAACTCCCAAATGTAATAATAACGCAGGTTATTATTAAATAAAAACAAAGACTTTACTCATACAAAACTTTATTCACAAAATCAAACTTCAAAAACAACTTGTTCGAATAACAATCGAACTTCGAACCTCAAAGTTTATCTCTATGAACAACAACATAAAACATTCGAATATGTACATAACAACCACGCGAAATTCAGAAACGTTCCAAATTCGAACCCAATCATAACAATAAGGCTTTTTCATAGCAGACTACATCTAGCAGAACATAGAATAACCAAAACGATATAAGTCAGTTTTATTTAATTTCATGAACTTTTTAATTTTTCGTATTTGTTATTTTCCAATCTTATCATGATTTTCTGTGATTTTGACAACTTCATTGAAAAAAGATCTATGCTCTTTTCACTTTACAGTTGATTGAAGGTCTTCGCCGACCCCGAGCATTTGACCAAAAATGCTCGGGGTCAGCGAAGACTTTCAATCGACGAAAAAATGTAGTCTGCTATGAAAAAGCCTTATATATACCCTTCAGCTTTGCCGCTACGTTCAGAGTTCATTTAAACTTTCGTGGTTATAAATTCATTGGTTTTGTTTATACTAATAATTATTATTTTCATGATTTTAATCGGATAAATTCGAACACTTGATTAAATAATTATTTCATATCATATCTATTTTCTAAATGTTTTGTAATTTTAAAATTAAAAATTAAAATTAAAATTTTAAATTTTGTTCTTTAACCAATCACATTACGAATAAAATGCTGACATTCTTTTTGGGTTCTTTCTTTTATCTTGTGATAAGTACAAGAACGTTGTATTTAGCGGTTGACAAATATACAGTAAACTGGAAGGGTTACAAGATTTATTCCGGATCTGATTTGAAAAAATGCCGTAGATGTAGGTTGATTTTTACTTACAGCGGTCAATGCAACTGTGAAATTCTTACATTTCGTTAATAATTATTTTTTACATTGAAAGCTCGCATGCACAAAATATTTTTCACAAAATCGGATCCGAAATAAATCTTGTAACCCTTCCAGTTGACAGTTGTCATGACAACCGCTAAGTACAAAGTTCTAATTTTAGATCTTGCAATACATCTTAGTGATTTCTTCGCTCTTCATGTAAGAGTTTTTTTTAATGCATGTTATTGATCACATCTTGGAGAATCTATGCAGCGTTTCTCATAAGCTTAGTGTTCTTGACTAAAAGATTTTTCGAGGAAGTAAATTATTACAGATATTCGATCGATCGTTTTAAAAACAAGACTCAACTATTCATTTTGATTATTGTTGTTTCAAAAATATAAATTTTATTTTTTATGGAAATATACGATTCTGCGAAAAAACGTCAAAACGACAAAATATCAAAAACCAAAACATCAAACGACATCAAAACATCAAAATTTTAAAATTAAAACATTATTATTATTATTAAGAATTCTAATAATATATTAGTTAAAATATAATTTATTATAAAATAAATTATAAAATAATATTAACTAGAAATTTAAATATTGAAAATTATCTTTAAATTAAATAAAAATAATTTATCAAAATCATCCACAATATTAAAAATTCGTGTATTTAATTCGGCATACTTTTTTATAAATGAAATTTTCAAAACAGAATGTTTGCATTGTGCTACACAATTGACTATCATAACGACAATATTTAGATTAAATTTAATTTTACGTTTTGTCTTTTGACGTTCTGTCGCATTAACAAATATACGAATTAAAAGTTAAAAACTAAGAACAGTACATAAAAAAATGGACTGAAATAGTATATTATTCCCGCAGGCGAGATGGTTCGATTTGGCCTCCGAGAGGTTTGCGACCCGAGCTGAAGGCGAGGGTTGCAACGAGGAGGCTAAATCGAACCCTCGAGCCTAAGGGAAATATACTATTTTTCGTCCTTCTAACCGAAAACAAGGGACGAAGTTCCGATTTTGAGGTTAGAGGGACGAAAAATTTCTAAAATTCTGGTTTGAATAAATGATTATTAATTTGTACTATTATTTTTTTTCAAGAGTGTCACCGAAAGAAATAAGCGATAAGGTGCCACCGGGATCTGAAATAGGTGAAATCATTGCAGCCGATCCACTTGAGCCATGGAGCACGAGTGACATCAAAGACATGAACACAATACTTGCTTGGAAAGAACCTGGCCCAGATGATAGTATCTAAGCGCGGAAAATCTATTTTTACTAATTTGTTATCTATTTTGCACTTCATTTAAGTTTTGGGGAAAATGTTACTTTTTTGTTTTCTAGTACACGAACCATTCACACAGTCAATTCATAATGGACGTTATACATAGAAATTCAAACTTGTAATATCTCAATAATCAAGTACTACTGAGAAGTGTAAATTTATTTGGTGGTCTACCAAAAAACCTTTAAGGTAGTTACGAAGCGTATATATAGCAAACCTAAAATATAGTTATAGACGCTCGTTGCCCCCACTCTGACGCCACGCGCCGCCGTCGCCACCGCTGCTCGAAATCATGCTAAAATCATGCATTTTTCATTCTTTTTGATTGTATATCTCATAAGTTAATATCGCTTGCTATGTTTATCTTTGTACGATACGATTTCTAAGATCTTGCCCTACAAGAAAACCTGTTTTTAAAAAATATTTTAAGAAAATTGAGTTTGCAATGAGAGAATAACCTTCAAAATAAATATGAATTCATGCGCTCAGCATAGGAATCTCATGTAAAAAATTGAAACTTCTGAGCCCAATATCTCAAAATTAAGTGTGGCTTGGGGGTTTAAGAAAAATACCAGCGTGTACGGGACTCAAAAATCTAGAGATTTTTTAAGAAACTCAATTTTTTTGGAAACTACCTTAAATCAACCCACCGAGTGCCAACAATTTTTTTTCAATTTCTCAACTTTTGAATTTATTTTTTTTTAATCGAGTATCCTAAATTATCGATTGGGCATCCAAGTACCAACTGGGTATCTGGCTAGTCGAGTACACGGGTAATCAAAATCGCTAGCTTTAAGTCAGATTTTTAATGAACAGACGAGTTTGAGGACAGATTATCTTGTTTTGAGAAAAAAAATCTTGCCAATTTTTTAAAAAGTGAAAGATATAATTAATAAAACTAAAAAAATTCTAAAGAGCTGATCAAACAAACTTCTTCTAGATGCTGTACCCTCAAAAAATTGGAGGGTAATAACTAATAAAAGTAGTCCTTCATCTATAAAGAAACGTATAAAAATTAAGTGCGATACAACTTTCAATCATCTTACAAAGTACCGAAGATGAAAATTAAATGAATAAAAACTCATGAATCCATTATCTGGACGATTTTGAATGAAATCAGTGATTATAAACGTTTACTTTTAATTAAAATGGAGTGTTTAAAACCATTTTTACTACACAACACAATCAATTTTATACGTGTGCATAATTTTTTTCTTAAAGTAATCACATGATTAAGAGAATTAAAAAGTTCCAGAGAAGAAAATTTTTAGCAAATTTTGTGAGTACTATGAGTGAGGTTAGCGCACATGAATTTTTTGAACCAATTAGAGCTTAGCTTTGATTGGTTCAGAAAGAATATTCGCTCGGCAGTAAGGCGCCACTCCGAGCTCGCATCCGAAGTCAGTCGCGCTGTGTCACTGTAAGAACGCAGTCACTCCGCTCCGTACAATGACAACATATCATGATCATTATGTATTTCATTTCTGAGTTAGTATGAAGAATAGTCTGAGTTAGCCAGAGTTGTCTGTAAGGTGATTGAAAGTTGTATTTCACTTAATTTTTATACGTACTTTTATAGATGATGGTCGGACAGAGAATTCAGGGTACTCGATGTAAAAAAAAAAATTAAAAAATTGTGAAAAATATCCAGGAATCCCAAAAACTCAATCTGCATCTTGAGTATCCAGTTACTTGGTTCTCATTACCCGATTACCCGACTAACCGAACATGCGAGTTTAGGGTACCCAGGTAATCGGAACAACTACTTTTGAGCTCGCTTTTGAGTAGCTCATACCTGATCACAAATTTCTTTTTAATGAATTTTTAAATTCACAAAATTCACTAAAATGTTTTTTAATGTTGTCTTGACACTCGGTGAATTGATTTAAAGGTTTTTTGGTAGGCCACCGAATAAGTTTACACTTCCTAATAGAAATCATAAGTTTGAATTTCTGTGTATAACGTCCACTATGAATTGACTGTTATTTAATTAACTAGTTATAGTATTACAGACCTTTTTTTTCAGCAGCAACTGAATAAATGAATTAAATAATTTTTTACGATTAATATAGTTCACTCAACTTAAATCAAAGCCAGCAATTACATAACATATTATTCACATATTGCATAACATAATTAAAAAAAATATAACTAAACAACTGTTTCGCTACTTTTAACTCTTAAAAAATTTTTTGAGAGTTGAAACGTAAATAAAAATTTATTAAAACTTATCAGAAATGAAAAGTCCAGTCTCATGTTTTTTTTTTTTTAATAATACTTTCATTTCAAATGATTAGATGAAATTAATAAATTAATTATTAAACCAAGTGCGACTATTTTCTTTTTTTTACTTTAATTTTATTTAACTGTTATTTCTCTTGAATTACCATAAAAAAAATCTTACTGATTTTCATATTTTATTTGTAGTACTTTTTTAACTAATGTACTAGTAACAATTTTTTTCAATCCAAAATTTTTTAAATTTTATTACAGTCACCATGTAATGCTAAGGTCACGTTTCATATATTTTTTTCTTAACAACGAGTTTTTACGAGGGGGTAATCACTTAATCCTCCCTAAAAATCCTCAAAAACTCCTCTCAGTCCTGATAGTCCTCTTTAGGTCCTCTTGGTCCTCTTTGTGTCCTATATAGGTTCTATTGAGATTCTTCAAGCTTTAATGATAATTAAATTAGAATTTTATAATTTTTTCTTGCGTTTCCACATGATTAAAAATTTTTAGTAGTAACTACATTGATAATTTTATTGGAAAATAACAAATTTTTGATTTACTTATTATCTTTCAAAAATATTTTTTCTCTTATTCTTCATAAGTCAACAGACTTCTCAAAATAAAATAATAATAATAATGAAAAAAAAAAAATCAAAAAGTAAAATTTCATTGCTAGTATTTACTTATTAACAATTTTAAGAAGTCAATTTTTTAAAAGTTGAAGAAGCTGCAGGAAGATAAACATAAAAATAGTGATTTTTCAACTTTTATTTAAATCTCATAACCTATAAAGACTAGAGACATGCGGTTTGCGGCAAAATTTTCTAAAAATAATTGTAACTTTTTTATTGTTAAATTGACCATAGAATGATTCTTAAAATGTATTTTCACGCATGATAACTGAAAATATAAAACAAATTTCCGATTTTCCGGTTAGAGCGTGGGAATCTTTTCTTTTCAACTCGTACGATGCATACTGCAATAGTATTGGGAGGAAGTTTGCATTTTAGTTTGCACTTTCTGCGCCGTGTGGTGAAATAGTATTCTGCTAAGTGCCCTTAGCAAACCTGCAATGACACCCGAGTCGAAGGTGAGAGTGCCAAAGGTTTGCTAAGAGTTAGCTCATTCTGGACTCCCTCATGTGTAATATATTTTTCACGCTAGTAGCCCGAAAGTACAATTTTCGGGACCGTACCGGAAACGAATATTGTACTTTCTGACTACTAGCGTGAAAAATAGTATACAGCCCTTAGGAGTGCAAAAATGAGCTAACCTTTAGCAAACCTTTGATGACCTCGCCTTCGGCTCGGACATCAATTTGGGTTTGCTAAAGGCTAACTCATTTTTGACTCCCTCGGGACTGTAATATACTATTTCAGCACAAGGCAAGGAAAGTGCAATCTTCTACTTCGGGACAAGGAGGAAAGCTTTCACTTGCTGCGCCGTAAATTGAAAGTAAAAATTGTAAGTAAATTGGAAAATCTAGTTTGGTCTGAATTTGATAGAGGACTTTCTTTTTTTTTATTAAAGTAGGATTCTGTGCACGGAATATATGTAAATAAAGTTTTTTTTCATATTAAAATAAAAATGTAAAGTATTATAAGCCTGCACTTAAGGAGGCTCATGCGGACAGGGCCCTGTAAAGTGTGGGCGTCTCGATATCTTGAATATTTTTTACTACTGTACCTAAGAAAATTTACATTAAAAAAAATTTATGTTTTTTTAAACTTTAAAATGTTGCATATGATCATTAAAGTTGCATTTGTATATTTTCAGAATTAACATTAAGGTTAGGATCACCTTATTTTGAAATTTTTCATTCTTATCTTGAAAGTTAGTCAACCTATTATTTTTTTTATGCTAATATTACGAATTTTTTCAGAACTATCTGTCTCATCAGTTTTTTTTTACAGAACGAAATCGTCTAATTCTCATAATGAAACGCGCTAAAATAGTATATTATGGTACGAGTAACCGAAAACACGCATCAAAGATTCTGTTTTGAGGTTAAAGTGACTGGAGTGCTATCAACACAAATTTTGTTATTACTCTATTACTAATAAAATTCAGATCATCAACCTGCAATTTTTTTTTTCAAATTGTAATCTATGGTATAAAAACAATGTTCTCTAAAAATTCTAGGAATATTGATTACATAGAATAAAGTTGCGTGAGCCTCCTTAAAAAAAATTTTGTTTTGAAAAAAAATTAAAATAGTGAGATATTTATCATTTAGAGATGTTTCCATTTCTTAAAAAATAAAAAATAAAAAAAATAATAATTGTTAGCTAAAAAATCGAGATAAAAGTTTCTTAAATGTTTTTACTAGATGTAAATACTTAAGACAACAACAAAATTTAAATGAGTGAATGATTGAATTTGATTTTTGTTCTGAGAAATAAATTTCATTATTTATTAAAAAAATATTATTTTTTAGATCATTAAATTTTAAAATTACTAAGTCAAAAATGACAATTATAAATAATCATTAGTTAAGACACGACTAAAAAAATTCAAAATCTATGAAACCTTAAAAATTAAAAAAAATTTCTAATCCACATTGGAGACTCCTAAGAAAATTTATCTTAATAAGCTAAAAAAAAGCTTTTGAAACTTTTTTTATCATCTCTATGAGCTTTGCTATTTATTTAACTTAAATCCAAATTATTAACTAAGATCGATATAATAAGTTATCTTATCCTAAGGATGTGTAAACAAAATTTAAATTTATAAAATAGCTTTAGAGAAATTATAAAAATTTCTTTATGCAATAAAGTTAAAATAATAATGATTTCATTGACAGATATACCATGATGTGTTCATAGAAAATATGCAGTTTCAATATTTATTCAATATATTATCATGTCAATATATAGCTCCAGTACGATTATTATATAATTTTGAAGTTTGATGAATTGTTATGCCTCTAAATAGTTTATTATGTATATTAAAAAAAGAATCAATAAATCTTTAAGTATAAATGAGAATTGATTTTTCAAATAAGTTTATGAAAAGTTTCATTCGAATTAACTGAAAAGACTAAAGTGGATGACAAAAAACTTTTTTTTTTTTCAGTATTTGTTCACTTGAGTAATTACTATACAATTTTAGTTACGCACCAGCAGCCGCTGAGTACGCATGGTTTTCAGGTAAAAAACCCACGCCCCGACGAGTTTTTAATCTTTAGTGCAAGGCTTTTTGTAATCTGCACCTTGTAAAGTGCAGATTACTATTTAAGTTTTTTGTGGTTTTTTGAAGAGTTGTTTGACTCTCCTGAAAAAATCATACCATGACGGTCCAGTCAGACCAAATCTTGAAGTGAGTCCTTGCAAGTTTGACCAACAAAAGAGCAAGCTATCACCTTGGACATGTCTAGTGGATTTCCGAACCGAAAATACACAGATGCACTCCTGAGCACATCAAGGTGACTGAAAGCCCCTAAAGCTTGATTTAAATCAGTCAAAACTAATAAGTCTATAAAACTCGTTTCTTTCAGACATCTGTAACTTTGCAAAAAAAAATCATTGATAATTTTTGACGCTAGTAGCCCGAAAGTACAATTTTCGGGACCGTACCGGAAACGAATATTGTACTTTCTGACTACTAGCGTGAAAAATAGTATACAGCCCTTAGGAGTGCAAAAATGAGCTAACCTTTAGCAAACCTTTGATGTTTACAGACCGAGAATCAGCCCGATTCTCGGTCTCTTTTTTAGCATTTGAAAGTATATGTATCTATTTATACGATAACGCATGCGCAAAGTCGACCGCGGAGTCCGCGGTAAGCAGATGTTAACGAATGATTATTCGTTCAAAATTCTAAAAAATCAACCTCAAATCATGCTTATTTTCGATCTGTAAACAACACGTTAATCACAACTGAGTTATCGGTTTCGAACCGATTTCGAGAAAAAATATTATTGGTCTCGCCCAAAAATCGGCGGTAATTTCACGAGCGCGCTGGCTGCGATTCTCGGGCTTGACCAATAAAATTATATTCCCGAGCTGAATTTCAACAAATAGGAACGCCGCATTTGACATTTGCCGGATGGGTGTGGGTAAAATTATTTCGATAATTTTTCGGTTTTTTTCAATTCGAACAATTCGAGTTGCTAAGCGACTTATGTTGCTTAGCAACTCGAATTGTTAGACTTACTCGATTCATCTTTTGTGTTAGGCCCGAGACACTGCGGTGGATACCTATGAATCTTCATATATAAGTATACACCGTACTAACTTGAACGTTAACAGCACGTGCGAACGCATGTGTGTACGCATGTGAGTACGCATCATAGGTAGGGTGGGGTAATCATACCGGTGGGGTAATGGGACCATGTCTTTTTATTTTTATTATTATTTTTTTTTTTTTCATAATTTTTTTTTTAATTATGATAAAAAAGAAAATTATTTATGAAAAAAAAAAAAAAAAATTGTTTTCATAATTTTTATAGTATATTATTCCCGCAGGCGAGATGGTTCGATTTGGCCTCCGAGAGGTTTGCGACCCGAGCCGAAGACGAGGGTTGCAACGAGGAGGCTAAATCGAACCCTCGAGTCTAAGGGAAAGATACTATTTTTCGTCCTTCTAACCGAAAACAAGGGACGAAGTTCCGATTTTGAGGTTAGGGGGACGAAAATAAAAATAAAAAGACATGGTCCCATTACCCCACCGGCACAATTACCCTACCCTACCCTATATTTTCACTAGGGCCATGCAATGAGTTGAAACTTCCGAGCTAAATATCTCAAAAATTAGCGTGTAGGGGACACAAAAAACTAGCTCTGTGCAAAATTAGAAAAATTTTGTAAGAAACACGAAAACTATAGGGAGCCACCTTAAGGCTACATTTTTTAATCTTTTCATACCTTAAAAAAAATAATTAATCAAATTTTAAAAAATCACAATTAATTATAGTGTTTAGTTACATTGAATTATATAACTATCAATAATCAAAATAAAATATGAAGATTTTATAATATTAATTTTTAAAATATTAATAAAATCAAATAAAAAGAATTGAATTAAAAAAAAAAAAAATTTGGATAAAGAGAAAAAGTATATACAAATATTATTTTGGAAAAAAGCATGAAAATAATTATGCTTACAAATACTATTTAAATACAAAATTTTTTTTATTTTGGTAATATTTTGTTTATACTGTTACCCCCACTCAAAAAAAATGATAATATTGGATTTTGATATTTTCACTATAAAACTTATTATATTTTTTTGTACAACAGTTAACTCCCCCCCCCCCCAAATAAAAAAAAATGAAAAAAAAAAAAAAATACCAGCACTGAAATCAGTACGGAAATCAGTGCGGATATCGGTCTCAATTATCAGTTCTGGAGTTCAGTACGGATTCCAGTACGGATCCCAGTACTGATTTCCGTACTGATTTCCGTACTGATTTTTTCAGCTGGGCATACATACAGTGAGGTTACCTTTGTCAGCACGTGTGAAAAAAAGTTGGGAGTTGTCTTTCAAGAATTTCTTGTTTCATTCAATTTCCTATAAAAAACATTATCTTCAGAAGGAACGCGATTTTTATTTCTCAATTCAGACTCCAAAATATTAGCAAAAGTTACCCTCATATTATTCCTAACTTCAACTTCCCTTTTAGAAAAAAGTAAAGATCTCTCAAAATTCTTTATCATATCAACTATATCACATTTAGAAATATTAGTTGCCAAACTATAATTATCACCAACAGACAAAATATCTACAACATAATCTGGAAGATGAAAATTGGTAAGATTTTTAACCCAGTTTTTCCCAGATATAAATACAGTCATATCTTGAGAATCGTCAGAAGGAATCCCCCTATAAAAGAGTCCCCATTAAATATCCCTAAACCATTTTTTAGGTATTTCATTCAAACAGTTCTCATGATGTATGAATACGTCTTTCAATATTTCCATTGTAAATACCACTGACTGGTAGATGTAAAATTTTTAATGATTAAGTTATAATATATTAAGATCGATGTTTAATTCAATAATTTTTTAAAAATAGAAATCAGATGATTTTTTTTTATTATTATTAAAAGAAAAGTCCCTTTGACCATAAATATTAGAAAATTAAAGTACAATTATTACAATTTTTTATAGATCAGAATTAATAGTGCCGGTTATTTTGGTTTTCACTTCACATGTTAACATATCAGCTGCTAAATAAACAACCACTTAAGAACCAGCCAATTAAAACATAAATTAAAAAATAATTTAAAAAAAAACTTTGTCATTGATCGCACTACACCCAAAATCTGAATCTTAAAATTATGATCATGATAATTCTATTTTAGCAAATCCGCCAAACTCTTATTTTCACGGTCCGAGCCTACACTCAGAGAAAGGTTTGATTGGGTCAACAATATATTGTAACATCTAAGATGCCATAGTTGATATAGAGACAATGATGCACATTGTAGCAGTAACAATATCATGGTAGCGCTGACTAAATGCGTATTAAGGGTTAAAATGTTTCTAGTTACACTGATATAGCACAACTTAATTTTAAAAAATTTCTTTTTTGTGATTTTGGTATAATTAATGTATTTAATGAATAGTTTTAATCTTAAAAAATATACAAATGATTGTAAAAATCACAATATTTAAGAAATAATGACTTCAATTGAGATTTTAAAAAATAGCTAGGTTAGGTTAGATTTTTGAATATTTGCTTTGCTAGTCGCAACGATATGTATTATTATCCTTACCTTACGTATTGTAACTGCTACAATGTTTAGACTATTGAGGGAACAAAGAATATTTAATTGGTCCAATCAAATCTTTCTCTGAGTGTAGTAAAAAGGTTAAGACAATATTATGTATTATAATTATAATTGATTAATAATTTAGATCCACACTTTTTAATACTGAGGAAATAATTGTAGAAGCTGAAAATTTATGCAAATGTTTAAAAAATTAGGTTTCACCCAGAAAAACGTAAGAAGACGCTGTGCCTGGGACTAAGCTTTGAAAATATTATCTACTGTAACTTTTTCAGGCAATCTTGTTATTTATTTAAAACTAATAGAGGTATTTATAATGGGTTCAAGGAATAAGAAGTATGAAATAGCAGAATATATTTAAAATAATAAAACATTTTTGGATGGGTAACAACAACAAGAATTTATATAAAATAAATCAATAGTCAATTCTATTATTAAGAAAGCAGTAGATAATGATATATTCACGAAATCCTATAAGGGCAACACAAGAGTTGTTTTGAGTAAAGATGATTATGACGAAAGAACAATGCAATTCTTAAACCCAGATAGATTCACAGAAATAAGTTTTGATTTAACATCTAAATTTAAAACACACAGAAAGACGGTTGCTTGCTAAAATTTGTTCCTTGCATCGAAAAATCAGTGTTTGGCATAAAAAAATCAGTGCTTGTCACTGAAAGGATGGGAGCACTGAAAGGCCACTCATATTTTTTGAACTAAAAACTCTATTGTGGCGTCTGCTTGTAATAGAAAAGTTGACTCGTTGAAGTTTTTTATTTGATTTCGGTTCCTCGTAATTATATTAAATATTCCTTTCATTTAAGTTGAAAATTTATGAAAAAACATTTGAAAAATGAAAAAATAAGAAAAAAGTGTCTGGTTTGTGAAGAATTAAAATAAAACAACTTATAACCTCAAAAGGGTTAACTTCCTTATTGAGGGCGCTTGTCTCATGAACCTGGAAAAATTTTGACCTTGCATCCCAAAATCGGGGCACGGCATCAAAAAATCAGTGCTTGGCACTGAAAAGATAGTGACGGTCACTCATATTCTTTGATCTATCTGAAGCACTATTTTTTGACTGCCACCGTCTTTCCGTGTGCAGAATTAAAAGATTCTCTAAAAAGTTGCACAAATTTGTTCTCTAGGAAAGATCGTTTAGGTTTAACATGTATTAATCCTCAAATACCTAGACTATACTCTTTGATGAAGTTGCATAAGTTAAACAATCCAATTTGACCTGTAGTTTCTTTTATGAACTCTCCATCTTATGAATTATCAAAGGAACTTGTTTTTATTTTGAATAAGTATTTGAATTTTAAATCCAAATTTAGTATAAAAAACTCAATTGAATTAATTGAGAAGATTAAATATCTAAAAATTCCGGATAATTCCATGTTAGGTTATGGTCCATGATTTCTTTTGATGTGGTTAATTTATTTCCTAGTATAAACCCATCTGAGGTTATGAAATTGATTGAATCAATGTTAACCATTTAATAATTGGTGAAGTTATGGATTTGTTGAATACAGTCCTTGGACAGAATTATTTTGAATTTAACCAGAGAGTGTTTAAGAGTGAAATGGGCTTGATAATGGGTGTCCCCTTAGCCCAATTTTGTCAGAAATATTTATGGATTTTTTAGAGATGAAAATAAGTCAACATAAACTTTTTAATAAATTCAAATTTTGGTTTAGGTACGTGGATGACATTTTTGCATGTTTTACTGGTTCAGATAGATAACTAGATATTTTCTCTAATGCTATTAATGGAATTGATGAAAGTATTAAATTCACTTTAGAAAGAGAGAATGATAATTTATTGAATTTTCTTGATTTGTCTATTGTTAAAAATAGATTATAAAATCTATTGAGAGAACTACAATTTCGAATATTTCATAAACCATCGTGAGAATTATTTGAGAGAACTGAATATAATTAAACAGTTAGCTTTCAATAATGATTACCCGCTAAATTTAGTTAATGGCTTATTGAAAAAGAAAATGGAAAGGATGGCAATGAAAACTATATACCCTGATATTTTAAATAAAAAATATTACTTTTCTCTTACTTATTGTGGAGAAACATCTTAGAACATTTGTCATAGTATTAAGAAACTGAATCAGAACATTTCTTTGGTTTAGAGTAAGAACCTGCTATCTCAGAGGGCCAGAGCAAGAACCTGCTATCTCAGGGGCCGGAGTTAATAGCTACTATCTTACTTACCCGTTAAAACAATAGTATCAAATTTTTTTTTTTTTTTTTTTTTGAAACGTAGCTTCTATACTTACGTTATAAATCTACGACGCTTTAAAAAAGAAAAAAAAATTTGGATACGATTGTTTAAATGGGCCCGAGAGATAGTAGTTTTAACTATGGCCCTTGAGATAGCAGGTTCTCACTTGTTGTAAAGTTGTGATAAAGTTTATATTGGACAGACTGGTCGCAAATTTGAATCTAGAATTGGTGAACATTTATACGATTATAATATTAAGAAGAATGAATATAATTATTCGAGACACCTGAATGAATTTATTTGATGGGGAGTGTGATGTTTTGCATGTTTGTCAAAAAGGAGTTATGCTTAATGTTTTGGAATTCCTCGAGATAAATAGACTAAGAAATTTGGATTGTTTGTTGAATAATCAAGTAGATTTGAACAACTCACCATTACTCAATTTATTTTGAACCTAATTATGGTTTATTATTTTTCTATTTACTTACTTATTGTTCTATTTTTAATTTTTATTTTTATTTTTGAGAAGAAGAAGAGTGTGAAAAAATAGTGGAGACTTTAAATAAGTGTAAAGAATTTTATTCAACTCGACCATGTAATAGGTACTTTTTGACGTGTAAAATACGCGTTAGAAGTGATACTTTTATATCTTGATTTCTTTTTACCACAGCGTTGAATAATATGATACAATTACAGCCACATTAGGTGCCTTCACAGTGGAGGGTATTAGCTATGTAACTATGGAAATGTAAAAAATTTCTAAAAAAAACAAAAAATAATAACTAGGAAGTCACTTGGAAAAAAAAATTAATTTGACAAACTAACTAGGCAATTTATAGAAATAACATTTTCATCTAACTAGGTAGTCAAATGGATAAAAATTTATTTAACTCTATGGTAGACCTACTAGTATGTAGTAGTTTTTTGCAATTATTTGGATAGTAGTTTCGAAACTAAGGTGACAAGAGTGACGTTTCCCGATTAAATATTAAAAATGACGTCATTCAAGTGGTAGAAACAAGAGTAGGTTCAGGGGTAAAAACAAATGTAAAAACAAGAGTAGGTACGTGAGTGGAAACGTAGGTAGGCACTGTACTAGGAACGAGGTTAGGTTCAAGGATAGAAAACTAGGTAGAAAATCTGGTAGAAGCGGGTGTATGAGCGAATATAAGAACAAAAGTAAAAATCTAGGTAGAGTCAGATGTAGAAACGAGCATTGCTTCAGGGTTAGAAATCTGAGTAGAAAAAGGCACAAGGGTAGAAACAGGGATAGGTACGAGGGTAGAAACAGGGGTAGGTACGAGAGTAGGCACGAGGGTAGAAACAGGGGTAGGTACAAGGGTAGGCAGGAGGGTAGAAACAGGGGTAGGTTCGAGGGTAGAAACAGGGGTAGCTACAAGGGTAGGCACGAGGGTAGAAACAGGGGTAGAAACAGGGATTTTTGTTTGATAAATTTATGAATACATAAATGATTTTCTGACGAAGAATTAAAAAAAAAAAAAAAAACTCCTTTGAATAGATTTTATGATAAAAAAAAAAAAATATTTCTGTGGTGGAATAATATTATTCAAATAGTAAAAACATTCAAAAAAAATGGAGTTCTAATTTTTTTACTTATTTTTTTTTTTTATTTTAGTGGGAACTTTTTTTTTTTAATTCGGTTGATATCAAATCATACAATTTTGAAATTTTATTTATACCAAAAATGACAGTTTATAATTCATGCATTTGTTTAATTTTTAAATACATATTTAAATAAACAAGCTTGATCGTTTTGGATCATGATAAAACTTGTATTTATGAAAGTATTAAAATCACCTGAACAATGGAAAAGGTAATATTACACGTGACATCTTTTATCTTTTTTAACATTAAATTTAATACAACCAATCATGTAAATTTTTTTAACAATGATTCAACAATTTTAAAAAATCAGAAAAAAACTACAATTTTTTTTTTTCAATTAAAATCTTAACACGAAAATAGCTTAGATTATTGCGTGCAAGCACATGACTGTAAATTAAAAACACATGAATTAATTAATAAAAAAGCTATATGGTTTTATTTTTTTTGTTTCATTTTCATCTTTTCTGATCGAACACTGAAACAAGGCGTAAAGAATTCAGCGAGAAAATTCATATTGTTTAAAGAACAATGATAAAGCTGTTTCCGAATTAATAATTATACTTATTAATTTAAAACACACGCACGCACGCACGCACACACACACACGCGCACACGCACACACGCGCACACACACACGCACACACGCGCGCGCGCGCACACACACACACACGCATGCACACACACACACACCCACACCCACACACGCACGCACGCACGCACACACACCCACACACCCACACACACACACACACGCGCGCGCGCGCGCGCGCACGCACGCACGCGCACACACACACATACACACACACACAAACCTGTGCCTATCCTCGTACTACGGACGAACATCGAATCATTTCCCCTTTCAACATTGCCACTCAGAAAAATGTCTGTCTTCCTACAGGTTAGGAAGGTAGGTCAGCCATTTTTTTTAGTACTCATTCAAAAAGAGGAAACGATTCGATGTCCGTTTGGAGTACCTACCCCTGTTTCTACCCTCGTGCCTACCCTCGTACCTACCCTCGTGCCTACCCTCGTACCTACCCTCGTGCCTACCCTTGTACCTACCCCTGTTTCTACCCTCGTGCCTACCCTCGTACCTACCCCTGTTTCTACCCTCGGGCCTTCCTTCGTACCTTCCCCTGTTTCTACCCTCATGCCTACTCCTGTACCTACCTCTGTTTCTACCCTCGGGCCTTCCTTCGTACCTTCCCCTGTTTCTACCCTCGTGCATACCCTTGTACCTACCCCTGTTTCTACCCTCGTGCCTACCCTTGTACCTACCCCTGTTTCTACCCTCGTGCCTACCCTTGTACCTACCCCTGTTTCTACCCTCGTGCCTACCCTCGTACCTACCCCTGTTTCTACCCTCGTGCCTACTCCTGTACCTACCTCTGTTTCTACCCTCGGGCCTTCCTTCGTACCTACCCCTGTTTCTACCCTCGTGCCTACTCCTGTACCTACCTCTGTTTCTACCCTCGGGCCTTCCTTCGTACCTTCCCCTGTTTCTACCCTCATGCCTACCCTCGTACCTACCCTCGCACCTATCCCTGTTTCTACCCTCGAGCCTACCCTTGTACCTACCCCTGTTTCTACCCTCATGCCCACCCTTGTACCTACCTCTGTTTCTACCCTCGTACCTTCCCCTGTTTCTACCCTCGTGCGTACCCTTGTACCTACCCCTGTTTCTACCCTTATGCCTACCTTCGTACCTACCTCTGTTTCTACCCTATCCTCGTGCCTACCCTCGTACCTTCCCCTGTTTCTACCCTCGTGCCTACTCCTGTACCTACCTCTGTTTCTACCCTCGGGCCTTCCTTCGTACCTACCCCTGTTTCTACCCTCGTACCTTCCCCTGTTTCTACCCTCGTGCCAACCCTCGTACCTACCCCTGTTACTACCCTCGTGCATACCCTTGTACCTACCCCTGTTTCTACCCTCGTGCCTACCCTTGTACCTACCCCTGTTTCTACCCTCGTGCCTACCCTCGTACCTACCCCTGTTTCTACCCTCGTGCCTACTCCTGTACCTACCTCTGTTTCTACCCTCGGGCCTTCCTTCGTACCTTCCCCTGTTTCTACCCTCGAGCCTACCCTCATGCCCACCCTTGTACCTACCTCTGTTTCTACCCTCGTACCTTCCCCTGTTTCTACCCTCATGCCCACCCTTGTACCTACCTCTGTTTCTACCCTCGTACCTTCCCCTGTTTCTACCCTCGTGCGTACCCTTGTACCTACCCCTGTTTCTACCCTTATGCCTACCTTCGTACCTATCCTCGTGCCTACCCTCGTACCTTCCCCTGTTTCTACCCTCGTGCCAACCCTCGTACCTACCCCTGTTTCTACCCTCGAGCCTACCCTTGTACCTACCCCTGTTTTTACCCTCGTGCCTACCCTTGTAACTACCCCTGTTTCTACCCTCGTCCATACCCTCGTACCTACCCCTGTTTCTACCCTTGTACCTACCCCTGTTTTTACCCTCGTGCCTACCCTCGTGCCTCCAGAGTGCCAGACTTGCACAAAACCCCAAGACCTCAAGCCGCCTCAATCGAATAGCTTACCCCGATCATAAGGAACTACTCAGCGAGAAAGTAACCCACAAAAGTAAAACGTATTTTAATAGGTTAAGGAGTCAGTGGTGTGTGTACTTTCGATATGTCATGAGTTTCCCATCGAGAGTGCGGAGGTGGTATGTGTGATATATCAGCTCTTCTCGCGTTGTAGTACTATTAGCTGTGCTCACGGCACCGCTGGCCGGGTTCAAGGGTCGCCTGTTCTCCCGAGTCCCGTTGGTATTGTGCGAGGGCTACCGATAAGTTGAGGAATCTGGTGACAAGGAGCACTAATACTTGTGCGAATCATGGTCCTGTTGCTCATGGGCGGCTCACGACATATCCTTGACAACGGCTTTGTTATTTGTTTATTATGATTGACTAACCTTGCTACGTCTAGAAGATTGATTTTTTTGTACGGCTCGAATTATTATTTTTTTAAAGTCCGAATTTTTTTCTTTTCTTTTCCGGTTAATCCAGAAATATTAATGCGTCAGAAGCCGGTGGCAGTAAAGGAAAATATGCGTGACATGTTCTTGACGTACATAGATTTTTGTGGAGTGGGAGAGATAGCACTTGGAATCTTCGGGAATACGTTATAATTTATGTTCTTTTCAACGCTTAATGTTTGCCAAGTTCTGCGTTGTATATTAAAGATAGAAAAGCAAAGGATTTTGAGTCTATCCATCCTGAGGCAGCACAAGATGTTGTCAGGAGTTTTTACATGGACGATTTCCTTGCAAGCTATTCTTCAGTCAGCGCGACTGAATGAAGGGTTTCAGAGGTCATTGAAATTAATGCTGCTGCCGATTGGAAGATGCATAGTTAGGCGAGTAATAAACGTGCAGTTTTAAGTTCGATCGTGAACGAGGAGGCTTCACAAGGAAGGGATTTGTTGAATTCCGAAAGTCAAGTTGAAAGGGTTTTAGGGTTTTAGTGGTCCTATTCCCCGCGGGCGGCTCACGACATATCCTTGACACATCCTTGTTATTTGTTTATTATGATTGACTAACCTCCCCACGTCTAGAAGATTGATTTTTTGTACGGCCCGAATTATTATTTTTGAAAAGTCCGAATTTTTTCCTTTTCTTTTCCAGTTAATCCATAAATTACAAAAACTCAGTTGCAAAGCTTTAGTTAAAAATAAATAAAATATTTAAGACACGTCCAAAAGTGTTAAAAAATCCTTTCAAACTCCCTGAGCGGTAACAATGAAATTTCAACTTAAGTCTATAGTCTCAGCAAATTAGCAGAAGCTTGTCCTCTTCTTTGACCTGAATATCTTCCGTGTATCGTGCTGAACTTTTTTGTCTGCAAGTGTAGCTTCATCAGTCTTGATGTATTCCCACTGTTAAGTGTTGCTTTTTGCTGTCTCTGGACTTTATTGCATTCAGCGTCACGCTGAACCGAATGGCACCGGGTTTTTGTGCTTCTTGAAACTGACAATCTTGGTAAGTTTATCAGTGAAGAAGTCATAGGGACCGGACTGAGATCTTGCACAGGCCTCCTGTGCGTCGTGCATGTGTAAACCTGCACAGGCCGTGTAAGTGTGAGCTGCACATACATGCACGCCCCCTGGTATTAGTGTGCACAGACCGTGTAAGTGTGAGCTGCACAGATGCACAGGAGGCCTGTGCAAGATCTGTGTCCCGGCTATAACTCTTCGGTTGTGAATCATTTGTTTTTAGTCGTAACTTAAACATTCACAATAGTGAACAAATTAGATGAGTTATTGTATTGACTGTCCTACAACAAATATTCACAAGATATTTAAATCGGTCTTACAGTCTAACCATATGTGTGGTTCATTAGATGATCCTTACTTAAAATCGCCCCGGAAGAACTTAAATTATCGATTAGTAATCATTATTACAAAAACCATAATATGTGCAACTTCTGGGTTTTGCAACAAAGGAATATCTAGTGATGCAGCACCACCTTCGAAGTAACCTCAGAAATCTGCAAAGAAACTTGCAAAAAATCCATTATTCCCTTTATTGACCTCCAACGTTTCGAGCTCGCTTCTCAAAACTCAGAAATTGCACATATTGTGGGTTTTGTAATATTGATTATTAATCGATATTTTAGGTTCTTCAGGCGTGATTTTAAGTAAAGATCATCTAATGATCCGCATATATGGTTAGACTGTGAGGCCGATATAAATATCTTGTGATTATTCACAGTAGTGAGCATCGAGAGTTTTATTTACTCCAGCTTTTACGCTGAAATTGTATTTCTATTTAAATCGTTCAAGATCTATGGTGGCCTCAATCAGATGTTGATTTGAACCCAACGTGTCTCTGGTAACGACAACTTCAATGTAGGGATAAATAGTATATTATTCCCGCAGGCGAGATGGTTCGATTTGGCCTCCGAGAGGTTTGCGACCTGAGCCGAAGGCGAGGGTTGCAACGAGGAGGCTAAATCGAACCCTTGAGTTCTGATTTTGAGGTTAGAGGGACGAGAAGTAAACCAATGTTAGATTTATCACCTGTGGATGCGTCAATGTGTGTAAGAGAATCTGAATTATGCAAGAGAACGATTATTTTTAGGATTATGCAGGATGACAAGGTTACTTTCTCCAAATCAATGGAATTGAAATATGTTAAACTGCTTCGAAAAATATTTGACACTTTTTTTTTCTTTTTTCAATCGCATCAAAATTGTATTTATACGCAAATTAAAAAAAAAAAATAAAAAATAAAAAACTAATAAAATTCTGCGTTTATGACGATTTGTAATCTATATTTTTTCAATAGTTCCAAATAGTTCCGAAATCAGTAGGTTTTGAGATAATTTAAAAATTAAACGAGCGGTTTTGCTCGTGTACGACAGTATATGATTTGATTTGATTTAAGTGTTTTATTTCAAGCAGAGGGTTGCACCCTGTCCTGCTCGTTTAGGTTTTACAGTGAAATACAGATAATTTAAATTGATACAATATGTGATGACATAAGAAATAATAAGACAATGTTTGGCAATTAGTTCAAAAAAAAAAGTATGCGTATTGTTTGCACTGTTTTGCTGACTGTTGTGATACGTGGTGGAGAGCTGTTCAACATTGCCGTAATGCTTGAAGGCAGGGAGTGGGGGGGAGGATGTTAGAGTCGAGCTAAGGGAGGTTGTAACAAGGGTTTTAAGAGGGAAGAGAGGGGTGGAGGGATGATGATGAGGTTCTCAATGTTGGCCCTTTGGACCAAATCTGCACAGTCTATGGTGAAGAGAGCGGATTTAAGGGAGGTTTTGTAGGCTTGGAGTGAGTTACAATTGTAGAAAATTGAGCGGTGTTTGTTTATGGTACGTGAGGTTTGCATTGTAAAAGAGTAGTTGTAGGTGAATGTTCGGGGGGTGGGGTAGATTAGGGGTGGTCGAGGGCGGCGATTTGAGCGTCTGAGGAGTTCCTCGCCAGGGTCCAACCTGTAATTTGAGTAAAGGCGTGATGGTTTTTGCGAGGCTATGATGGAGTAGGCGAGGGAGGTGTTTAAGTATTCGCGACGGGAAGCAGCAGAGAGTCAGTTAAGGGAGAGGCGGTAGGGGGTGACATGGGCGGTGCGGGGGATGGAGCCAAAAGCAAACCGAGTGCAGGCGTTGTGAAGGGTTTGGAGTTTAAGGTTTTGTTGGTGGGTGAGATGGGTTTGAAAGGGCGCTGAGAAATCAAAAAGAGGAAGGATGAGTGAGAAGGATGCGTGTGGGGCGGGATAAAGCTTTACGAAAGTGGCGGAGGGAGTAGAGGGAGTAGTTCACGCGTTTGGTTGTTTCGCTGATTTGACGGTTCCAGTTTAGGGAGGAGGAGATGTGCGTACCTAGTGATTTTATCGTGTTGGAGTAGGGGATGGTGTGGCCATTTATGATTAAGGGGGGGAGGGATTTGAAGTCAATTTTGGACAGGTGGTGGTCGCTGGCGATGATCATGAGGGTGGTCTTGCTGGGGTTGAGGTGGGTTACTAGTTAACGGTTATACAATCGGGAAAAATAAAAAATAAAATATCATTACGTTAGGGTGAAACATTCTAAGAACACGTCGTTATTTTAGCGAAAAAAATTAGCAAAAAATTTTATAATACCAAGTTATAGCCACCTACAAGAACTATTCAACCATATGTATTTTTATGTAGAAATAATGATAAGAACCAAAGTTATGGATTTTTAAAAGTAGACCTGCAAATAAGAAATTGTTATTTTATGTTTACCTTGATAATTTTACCATTGTTTACGCATAAAAACGTTTGAATATCGTGTTTATACAGTTTAAAAAAAGTTTGGTGAGTTTGAACATGCAGAAACATTAAATCTGAGCTTTGAAAATTGACCTAGTTTTAACTAGAGAAAACACTTGAAGGCCGGAACGGTGAAGATAACCTCAGTTGAGTTTTTCGTTCATGATCTTCTGTGTTAGAGCTGATGTTGAGAGATTTCATTATGATATTGAACTAAAATAAAATGATTTCAACCATAAACAGCGGTGAACAAGTGTTTTTGATTAATTTTCAATCAAAGTTAGTAAGCTTAATATGAAAAATATGCGTAAAACTATTGCTTTTAAAGAAAAGTAAAGGCCTCCACATGAATAAATGCCTTGAGCTGTAAGAAGTTTAAAGGCCTCCACATGAATATTTGGCACTGCCTTAAGAAGCTTAAGGCAAGCATTAAGGCAGATAATGCCAGCATTAAAGCAACCTTACTGCATTCGGCAAAAAATGGTTTTTTTTTTAAATCTGAAATTTTGCAGAGGTTCTAGGTTAGGATGACAATACAATAATCATTTGTCATTTATGAACCTAGACATCCAGGTCGCCGATAACGGGGCTAACCTGGGTACCTGGGGGTCATCTTCAGGAGTTCGTGTCGAGTTCTTTGTGGATGACTTCAGGAAGTATTATGGAGTATAAAAGGAATCAGTTTGGACCTGGACATCCAGGTCGTCGATGATAAGGGTACCTTCGGTACCTAGAGGTCATCTTCAGGAGTTCGTTTCGAATTCTTCGTGAATGACTTCAGGAAGTATTTAAATAGATTGATAAAACACTCAATAATACTCTCTGAAGTCATCCGTAAAGAACTCGACTTAAACTCCAGGTACCCCGGGTACCCTCGTCATCGACGACCTGGATTTCCAAACTGATTCTTTAAATACTCCATAATACTTCTAAACTGATTCTTTAAATACTCCATAATACTTCCTGAAGTCATTCATGAAGAACTCGACACGAACTCCTGAAGATGACCCCCAGGTACCCCGGGTACCCTCGTCATCGATGACCTGGATTTCCAAACTGATTCTTTAAATACTCCATAATACTTCTAAACTGATTCTTTAAATACTCCATAATACTTCCTGAAGTCATCCATGAAGAACTCGACACGAACTCCTGAAGATGACCCCCAGGTACCCGGGTTAGCCTCGTTATCGGCGACCTGAATGTCTAGGTTCATAAATGACAACTGATTATTTTATTGACATCCAAACCTAGACCCTCTGAAAAATTTCAGATTTAAAAAAAAAAACTATTTTTTGGCTGAATGCAGTAAGGTTGCTTTAATGCTGGCATTATCTGCCTTAATGCTTGCCTTAAGCTTCTTAAGGCAAGGTGCCAAATATTCATGTGGAGGCCTTAAAGGCTTAATGCTGGCTTTAGGACACCTTAACACAACTCTAAAGCTAACCTCACTTTATTTATCCGATAAAAACTCAAAAATTAACAATTTAGGAAGGAAAGGTCCCTCTACAAAAAAGATGCGCATTTTAATATCAGCTGAAACAATCAAAATCGATTTTGAAAAATATGATCATCAGACTAGTGCACCAAGGTTAGCATTAAGCTACCTTAAAGCCAGCTTTGAGCTTGCCTTAAACCTCTTACGGCTTAAGGCATTTATTCATGAGGAGGCCTTAACACCAATAAATTTATATAAATGTATATATTTTCAAATTTTTAATTTTCAGTTAAAAAATTATTATTTTTTGCATAATTATGCGAAGCATAATTATTTTTTCTAACAGGCGTCCAAGACACCTATTTTTTTTTTTTTTTTTAACGTATTTATAGTCGCCATACTTATACTCCTCTTTAGGGCTAATCATCGACTTTTTCGCGTTCGAAATAAGTTCCGACACTGCTTAGTATACTAGAAATTACTCAGCGCGCACGGACCCTTATTTATTGCTTTTGCAAAAGAAATTTTTCTTAAATTAAATAAAAAGTGTATTCTCAAATGCACTTTTCGAATATTTTACAAACTTCTTCACCAATCATCTCACGAATAAAAAGTTTACACAAGATGGCGATAGCTCTCTTTTATTATTACAAGCGCGCATAGGAAAAAACAATAAGAGTAACCTCAAAATGCACTTTTTGAATATTTTGAAAACTTCTTCACCAATCAGCTCACGAATAAAAATCTTACACTTACGCAAGATGGCGATAGCTCTCTTTTATAAAGGGATTATTTTTTTTTTTGAATTATGCTTATTCTGCAGAACAGATTTTAGCAGATACCATAACCTCCACTGAGGCGAGTGAAAACTCGGTCCTCAGTGTGATCTTGTAACCTCTGTGTTTGTCGCTGCTATGGGCTCTGTGTGCAGTGCAGTGAATCCGCGTCGCCTGACGTTGCAGTCTGCGCACCCTTTTTCAAACCAAATAAGACAATGTCCAAGGCAGCAAACTTCAAATAGAACTTATCTACCTGAAAATCTTGTTATTAATTTTCGTAATCATGACGATGTTGATAGTGCAAAAAGTGTATGGCATTCTTTACAATTTAAATTAAAATCAGCCACGGAATACGTAGTCTTACTGTTGTCCGTAACGTTCGGACCTCGGCTATCCCCCTTTATTTATTTATTTTTTTATTTTTTTTTTTCCAAAAGCTAAAAATTTAATTAAACTAAGCTATGCTAAGTACAAAATAGCATACGGTATCACACACTTATATTATTCTTCAAAAAGCTTTCTTTTATTAAGGGATTTTAAAAACTTCTTCACCAATCAGCTTACGAATAAAAAGTTTACGCAAGATGGTGAGCTCTCTTTTATAAAGGGATGCCAAATTGTATATGGAGGTCTCTAGACAAAATGCTGGATTTGTACGGAAACCCCAGAGTTTTAAATAGCCTCCGTCGAGATAATCAATTTTACAGCGCTAAACCAGCAGTCTCATGGAATGTTATCCCAAATATTGCCTCCAGTCCAGATAATCAAATTGATCAGCGCTGTTCGGCAGACCCCCAGTAAGACCAGCCCCAAAACAGTCGGCGTGAGTAGTATAGCAAAGAGAGAACGGGCTCATGAGCTCGTTCTCTCGTACCTTTTTGAGCTCGTTCTTTCGTACCTTTTTGAGCTCGCTCTCTCGTGACTTTTTGGGTTCGTTCTCTCATACTTTTTTGAGGTGGCGCAGAACTCTCGTACCCTTTTCGGCGCAGAACTCTCGTACCTTTTTTGGCGCAGAACTCTCGTACTTTTTTGGTCCCGCTCTCTCGTACTTTTTTGGGTTCGCTCTCTCATACTGTTTTTGGCCCAAGTACCTTTTTGAGGGCGGACACCTGGGGTCGTGCTAGGGGCTAGCCGCTGCTGGCTAGTCGGTAGCTCTACTCATTTTCAATAATATTTTAATGAATTTTTTCATATTTATTCAATTCATTGATGATATTTAAATTTGAAAATTATTTTTAATAAAATTTTTAAAGAAAAAAAATCGGTTCAACCGGGATTCGAACCGACGATCCCAGGCACGACAGGCAGACACTCTACCACCTGAGCCATTAAGCTAGCATGCACCATGACTTTAATTAAACTACTTTTCCAACTGTTTTATATTATTTTCATATTACTTTAAATAATTTAATATTATTTTGTTTATTTAATTATTTATATTTTTATTCTTAATTAGTATCGTATATTAATAATATTATTTTTTTAAATTAAATTATCAAAGAAAAAAATTTTATTGAAGTGGGATTCGAACCCACGACCCCAGGCATGCCAGGCAGACACTCTACCACCTGAGCCACTGATACTAATGTGGACTAATAGAGTTATATGCTATGTTGTAGTCAGGAAAAGTAAATTATTTAGTAATTTTAGTATAAGTACATAATTTATTTTAAGGTTATGTGAAATTAAAAAACAATATTAATCTAAAATAACTATATATTATCATAATTATGGCGAACATTAAATATAATGGAGTAATTTCAATAAATTAGAAAGTTCTTGTATCTTGAGATCCATTGCTAACTTCACGATACATCGTGTCCACTTCGTCTCGTCCTTCTCTTGATTCGATCAACCAGGTCCGACGTTTGACCAACCAGGTCTTCAAGGCGTAACCATTCGCCACAGCACAGACTGCACCAGGTCGAAGAGGGTGGTAGTCGCAGAAGAATGTGAAGGTCTTCTCCAGGGTTTTCAAAGATGGACACCAGATTTCGTCCATATCAACCACCAACCTATAACAGAAAAGATGTTGAAGGTAAAGATGAGCTTGGGTAGGTTAGATTATGTAAGTTAGGATAGGTAAGTTTAACTTAGGTCAGGTAAGTTAGGTAGGTAAGTTTAACTTAGGTCAGATAAGTTAGGTGGGTAAGTTTAACTTAGGTCAGGTAAGTTTAACTTAGGTCAGATAAGTTAGGTGGGTAAGTTTAAGTTAGGTTAGGTAAGTTAGGTAGGTAAGTTTAACTTAGGTCAGGTAAGTTAGATATTAAAAAGAACTTACATTCCGGGAAGGAAGGATTCAAGGATCTTCTTCTTCTCGGAGTCCTTGGTGTAGACCCGGGTAGCATCTCGGAGGGCACCCTGGATCACCCTGGTGCAGGCTGTGTACGGGACGAAGCCGGAACTCCAAGGGATGCCATGGTAATGCCTCTCCAACCAACGGTTTGTCCTCTGCTCCTCCTCCAGAAGTTTCCCCAAAGCACACGATGGTTGGAACAGACAGATGGTCGGGAGCCTCAGGTCGTCCACGGGGATGATGGCCAATTCCTTCACCTCGAGCAGGTTGGAAGATCTCCTGGAGCACTGGATGTCCACTACGTATTCAGCCATGGTTGATTGTCCAAGTTGGAATGATGACGAGAGTGAAGAGGGTCGCAGTTTATATACCTTACCCCCTGCTATGGGAGGGGTTACAGCTGCTCTGTATTTCCACGAAATTTGTCTTCAATTCTCATCACTGAAGGTTCCTAAAATTTTAGAGTAGATTCGTGTGCTTGGTTCTTGATGTGACGGCTGCTCTGCATTTCCACGAAATTTGTATTTAATTCTCATCACTGTAGATTCCAAAAATTTTAGAGTAGATTCGTGTACTTGGCTCTCCCCTCTCTTATCACAGAGGGTATAAAACGGAGCACTCTCCAATCTCTTTCAATAGTTCACTTCGGTGCTTCGAGTCGACCAGTACTCTATTAAAACAGTGTTTTGTGCTTTAAGTCAATTAGTGTTCCTGTTTGTCATCATGTCTTCACTCGAGTACTTTGGTGTCAACATTAAGGCTCTCCTGAATTCTCTTCAGCAACATGCTGATTCAGCGGACAACGTCGAGCTGCAGCAATGGTTGGATAAGTCTGTGGAAATGAAAGGTATTCTCCAGAATTTGCTTGTTTCTGGGGATTTAACCGTTCATCAGAAGCGAAAGTGTGCAGCCTACGTCTTTCAACTTGCCAACATTAAAAAAAGACTTGAAAATTTGTTGTTGGTAACTGGAGGAGAGCTAGTGGTTCCTGATGAAGTGGAACCTGTTGCCGAAGGAGAGATTGTGGTTCCTGACAAAGTTCAACCTGTTGCTGAAGGAGAGCCAGGGGTTCCTGATGAAGTACAACCGGCTGAGTTACCTAAGGACACGGTGAAGTGGGAAGAAATGCCAAGTGTTTTCAAAAATCATATTAAATCTGGAATCATAATAAACTTAGTGCATAAAGATGTGAAATCTTTCCTCCAGGACTCTAGGGCATTGTTCGAGGAAAAGGTTAGTGATTCTTTAAAAATTCATAGTGCTTTGATGGTTAGTGTTGAACTATCATCGGAGTATGTGATTTTGAAAAGTGACATTGAGACCAATGAAGTGAAACATTTCAACACCGCGAGTCAACCTATATTTGAGACGACCAATTTGCGCGAGTGGTACGATCAAAACGTTATCGATCCTGTGCTGCACCAAATTGAAGAGTTTGAAGGCTGTGGATCAGGTTGGACCTTGCGACAGATTCTAAGCATGGTGGTTAGCATGAAGCACTACCAACCGATGCATGCTGGCTCTTACATTCCGTTACCAACCCCCATTTTCAAGAAGCAAGCTTGTATTAATATCGATAATGAAGACGATGAGTGTTTCCGTTGGGCAATTCTTTCCGCCTTACATCCAGTTAACAAAAATGCTAGTCGTGTTGGTAATATACGCCATATTACAATGAACTCAATTTTTCGGGTATATCGTTTCCAGTAAAGATGAAACAAGTGAAACAGTTTGAGAGACAGAACGATGTCTCTGTAAACATCTTTGTTCTGAAGAAGCGTGGTAACCAGTTTGAAGTGTGTACGGCTCATGTTACCGACTGTTACAAACCCACTCACGTTCATTTGCTTCATGTTCAAGATCACTACTACGATGAAAATGAAGAACTCAATGAACTCATGAACAACATCCCCAAGAGTCATTATGTCTGGATCAAAGATTTGAGTCGATTGGTTGGTAAGCAGTTGACTGACCACAACGGTAAGAAGCACTTTTGTGACCGCTGCTTACACTACTATGACACGGTACAAAAATTGGTTGATCATAGAGTCATCTGTCAGCAGTTCAACACTTGTAAAATTGAACTTCCGAGTGAAAAAGACAATAAACTCAAGTTTAAAAATTTTAAAAATATGGACAAAGTGAGTCATGTGATCTACGCTGATTTCGAAAGTCTGCTTAAGCCCACCGGTGATCCTCGCAGCCCACAACAACATCAAGCCTTCAGCGTTGGTTACTACTTGAAAAATAGCTACGACGATAGCCAATCGTACTACAGAAGTTACCGGCAATCTGAAGACGGTCAGCAGACACCTGCGGAATGGTTTGCAAAGGAGCTGAAGAGGATTGCGTCTGAGATTGAGCAGTTGCATAAAAATCCCAAAGAAATTATTCTTACTAAACGGGATTGGAATAACTTCAATCAAGCCGCGTCATGTTATTTGTGTAACAGAGGGTTTTTCAATAGGTCAGACCCTAAAGTGAAGGACCACTGCCATTTTACAGGCAAATACAGAGGTGCGGCCCACAGGTAAGTTAATAAAATAATTTTTAATCTGCTTCAAAAAATTTAACAATCATTTTTCATTCAGGTCGTGTAATTTGAAGTTAAAGGCTGCTAAATTCGTTCCTGTCATCTTCCACAACCTCTCGGGATACGACGCCCACTTTTTGATCAAGGAAATTGCTTCGAAGAAGATCCTTGATGGTGATATGACTGTAATTGCTCAAAATAAAGACCGTTACATTTCATTCACAAAATACATCAAGAATTGTGCGATCAACTTCCGATTCTTGGACTCGTTCCGGTTTATGGCGTCATCCTTGGACCAGCTGGTCAAAAACCTCTCCGACAAGGACATTGCCGTTGGAAATCTCCGTCAAGCTGGCTTGGAAGATGATCAAATTGAGTTACTCACGGTGAAAGGTCATTACCCTTACGAGTACACTGAATCTTTTGAAAAACTCAATGAGACGGAGCTTCCCGAACGAGAAAAATTCTACAGCAGTTTGACTGACACGACTATTGGAGAAGATGAGTACACCCACGCCAAGGATGTATGGTCCAAACTCAACGTGCAAACTCTTGGAGAGTACTCGGACATCTACCTCAGGTCAGATGTCTCGTTACTCTGCAACGTTTTTGAAAACTTCCGTTCGACGTGTTTGGAAGCCTACAGCCTGGATCCTGCCTGCTACTACACCACAGCTGGCCTATCGTGGGATGCCATGCTTAAACAAACAGAGGTCGAGTTGGAACTGATAACGGACATCGATATGCTTCTCTTCATTGAAAAGGGGATCAGAGGAGGTATCAGCCAGTGCTCCAATCGATACTCGGAAGCAAACAACCCCTACATGAAAGAAGGTTATGACCCCGAAAAGGATGAGAAATACCTCGTTTACTTAGACGCCAACAACTTATACGGGTAAATATGCTGTTATTATCAATCAATTATTCATTTTTCAATTTCTAATGTTTTATTTACAGATGGGTCTGAAGTTCGTAACGTTGCTCGCAACGAAAATGTGAAATATTTCCCCACAACCTTTAAAAGTGATTCCGCATGATTTTATTGAATATAATGGAAGAAAATCTTAAAAAAAAACCCTTAAAAAATTTTGGAGTCAATACCTAAAAGGGAACCACCCTTACGTAAGGGCTAAAAGTTTTAAAATGTTCTCTAAAGGCTACATTATTGATCCCACGTGTTTTTATCACGGGGAATGGAGAAAAGTAATAAAATAAAATTGTTAAAAAAATTTTAACTTGATACATGAAAGGGAATCACCCTTACGTAGGGGCTCAAAGTTGAAAAAAGTTCTCTAAAAGATCCATTAACAATTCCGCGTGTTTTTAATCCAGGATTTGGCGAAAAGTACCTATTATAATAAAGTGGTAAAAAAATTTTGAACTTGATAACTAAAAGGGAACCAATCTTATACGCAAGGGCTAGGAGCTACGAAATTTCTCCAAGACTCCATGATTGATTCCGCGTATTTTTTTCATGAAAAATCCAAAAAATTATTTAATTAGAAACGTAAAAAAATTTGGGAGACAATCCCTACAGCGGAACCACCCTTACATAAGGCTAAAAGTTACAAAATTTTTTTTTTGAAGATCCCATGATGGATTTTGCGTAGTTTTAACAATAAAAAAGATTAAAAACAAAAACAAAAATTCACAAATTTTTTCTAAGTAATATTGTACAGGGAACCGTATTCGAGACCACCCTTACGTAAGGGCTAGAATCTCGAAATCTCTCTAGAGACTCCTTGATTGATTCCGCGTATTTTTTTTATGAAAAATCCAAAAAAGTATTTAATTAAAAACGTAAAAAAATTTGGGAGACAATCCCAACAACGGAACCACCCTTACATAAGGGCTAAAAGTTACGAAATTTTTTTTAAATCTTTTTTATTGTTAAAACTGCGCAAAATCCATCATGGGATCTTCAAAAAAATTTTCGTAACTTTTAGCCCTTATGTAAGCGTGGTTCCGTTGTAGGGATTGTCTTCCAAATTTTTTTACGTTTTTAATTCAATACTATTTTGGATTTTTCCAAAAAAAAAAATCCGCGGAATCAATCAAGGAGTCTCTAGAGAGATTTCGAGATTCTAGCCCTTGCGTAAGGGTGGTCTCGAATACGGTTCCCTGTACAATATTACTTAGAAAAAATTTGTGAATTTTTGTTTTTGTTTTTAATCTTTTTTATTGTTAAAACTACGCAAAATCCATCATGGGATCTTCAAAAAAATTTTCGTAACTTTTAGCCCTTATGTAAGGGTGGTTCCGTTGTAGGGATTGTCTCCCAAATTTTTTTACGTTTCTAATTAAATAATTTTTTGGATTTTTCATGAAAAAAATACGCGGAATCAATCATGGAGTCTTGGAGAAATTTCGTAGCTCCTAGCCCTTGCGTATTAGGATGTTCTGAAAAACTCGACGTTAGGCGTCGCTAGTGTAAACTTGACTCGGCTCCCAGCAGTTTTGCATGGGAGCTGACGTATGACTGTGTATATCGGTGAGAGATTCCACACGAACACACACACTGATACATCTGCTCACATGCAAAACTGCTGGTAGCCGAGTCAAGTTTACACTAGCGACGCCTAACGTTGAATTTTTCAGAACATCCTAATAAGATTGGTTCCCTTTTAGTTATCAAGTTCAAAATTTTTTTACCACTTTATTATAATAGGTATTTTTCGCCAAATCCCGGATTAAAAACACGCGGAATTGTTAATGGATCTTTTAGAGAACTTTTTTCAACTTTGAGCCCTTACGTAAGGGTTTCCCTTTCATGTATCAAGTTAAAATTTTTTTAACAATTTTATTTTATTACTTTTCTCCATTCCCCGTGATAAAAACACGTGGGATCAATAATGTAGCCTTTAGAGAACATTTTAAAACTTTTAGCCCTTACGTAAGGGTGGTTCCCTTTTAGGTATTGACTCCAAAATTTTTTAAGGGTTTTGTTTTAAAGATTTTCTTCCATTATATTCAATAAAATCATGCGAAATCACTTTTAAAGGCTGTGGGGAAATATTTCACATTTTCGTTGCGAGCAACGTTACGAACTTCATACCCATATTTACAGTTGGGCTATGTGTCAGTATCTTCCTTATGGTGGGCTCAAGTGGGTGGATGATTTGAGCGATCCAGACTTCTACATCGTTCCAGAGGACAATGACATTGGGTACTTTCTGGAAGTGGACATTGAGTACCCAGAAGATCTTCATCTAGAGCAACAGGATCTCCACTTCTGTCCGGAACATATGGCACCACCTAACTCCAAGCACAAGAAGTTACTCACGACCATGTTACACAAGGAGAAGTACGTGATCCATTACAGGGCTTTGATTCAAGCACAAAAACACGGTCTCAAGGTCAAGAAAATTCACCGAGCAGTTCAATTTAACCAGTCTCAGTGGTTGAAAAAATACATTGATTTCAACACTGAGAAAAGAAGACTTGCGAGAAACAAGTTTGAACGTGACTTCTTCAAATTGCTTAACAACATAATATACGGCAAGACGATGGAGTCACAGCGAGATCACGTGGACGCAAGAGTGGTTACCGTCTGGCCCAGTCGGTATGGTGCTGAGGCTTGCATTGCAGATCCCAATTTTCACAGCCTCGTGGAACTTGCTGAAGACGCGATGCTGGTTCAGATGAAGCAGAGCAAAATTAAGATCGACAAACCACTCTACATAGGTTTAAGCGTGCTTGACATCTCCAAGACCCTGATGTACGACTTCCACTACAACAAAATGAAAAAGTGGGTCGGTTCCAAGTGCAAATTGCTCTACACAGATACAGACAGTTTCATCTACGAGATCGAAGGAACCGACGTATACAAGGTCATGAGAGAGCATCCTGAGTACTTCGACACTTCCGCTTACCCTCCAGACAATCGTTTCGGGATAAAACCTGATAACGAGAAGAAGGTGGGCCTCATGAAAGACGAGTGCAACGGCGAAATCATGACTCACTTCATCGGATTACGCAGTAAATTATACAGCTTTCTGGTAGAAAATGAGGCACCTGTGATGAAAGCCAAAGGGGTCAAGTCAACAGCACTCAGAAGACTAACTTTTGAGGATTACAGGGAGTGCCTTTTCGAGAAAACCATTGTCAAATGCCAGCAACACTTGATCCGTTCCAAGAAACATCAGGTCACTACGGAGTATCAAGAGAAAGTGGCTTTGAGCCCTTACGATGACAAGCGGTACTTGATTCCTGGAAGTACCGATACTTTACCATGGGGCCACAAGGACATTGAGAAGTACCAGGAATTAGAGAAAGAATTCCAAGTGGCAGAGCCAATGGAGGTGGCAGAAGGAGTGGGGACAACCGTACTTATAGAGGCACCCCAGGCTCTCGAAGTCATTCCAGTTGTGAACGAGCCAAACAGCAGACTTCCAGCAGCAGACAGCAGATCTCCAGCACTTCCAGACGACGACGGAGCAGCTCCACTACTTCCAGCAGCAGATAGCCGACTTCCACAAGACGACGCTGCAGAGTATCCAGACGACGACTTCCTGGACATCCCGTTGGACCTTGACTTCTACAAAGATTCACCACCTGTCAAGAGACCTCGACTATCCTGAGTAAGTTTGGTTTTCTCTTTTCTTTGAAACTTCGTTTAATGAGATTTTCAAAAATTAATTCTAAATCTTATTTATTTTCCAGAAAAATGGATTTAAACAGCCTCAACAACCTGGCCTCCAACTCCTACCTCCCTAGGAAGTCCTGGAACGACCTGGCCCTGAATGAGAGCTACATGGTCACCGAGATCAAAAAGGTCACCACACGCTTCGGACTAAAGATGGTCTTTGTCATCACCGAAGGTTCCAGTCAATTCCAAATTTTTGTTCCTACCCGCATCTCTGATGCCCTCTACGAGAACGACGACATGTATAATAATTTAGCAGCTAAAGCGAATAAATTAGAATTATTCATTTTGAATTTGGGTAATAGTAAATTCAAATTCATGTAAATATTAGTTAATAAACCAACAAATTCATTTTAATCAATTGTGTTTTTATTTATTCAAATATAATACAAATTTATTTATTCAAATATAATACAAATTATAAATCATTCTTGTGTATCCAGCTGTTTTGACTTTTGTCAAAACCTAGCCATTTAACATATAATTTATCACCTTGTTTTTTAATTACTTTTTCAACTAAAAAAACATCCGGATGTTTAACCCTTAAAAGTTCTTGTTCATAAAAGCAGCCAGAAATTGGTTCACCTTTGTGATCCTTCAAATGATAGGTAACTGGTTTAGTCTTGAGTACTCTGGTAACCGTGAAAATTTCCGTTGTCCAATTAGGTGTATAACCTTTTTCGAACAAGTGTTTTATTTTGCTAACTCTAACTTTATCATTAACTTTAAATTTTATCTTATTTGTAAGCTTTCTATTGTCCATAAAGCGCTTGAGAACTTCAGCTTCGTTGGCAGCAGTGACGTCCTTGGGTTTCATGCCACATGTCCGATGTTTGGTATTGTTGTATTTTTCAATCAACTCAGGTAATAGATCGAGCCACTGATAACTTCCTTGTAAACTGAATTGCTTCCACATCTTGTTTTTTAAAGTTCGATTAAATCGCTCAACAATGGATGCTTTGAGATTACTGTAAGTTGAATACATGTTGATTTTATGATTTTTCATTAGACCTTGAAAGTCTTTGTTGTAAAATTCCTTTCCACGATCAACATGAAGATTCTTTGGAATTCGCTTCTCATTAAGAATAGAATTCATGGCTTCGGTAACGTCCTTACCAGATTTTGTTTTTACAGGCACACCCCAGGCGTACTTTGAAAAAACATCTATCACGGTAAGCAAGTATCTGAATCCTTTGTTCTCCCTAGAGTAGGGTTGCATCTCTACGAGATCAGCTTGCCAGGTTTCATCAATACCCCGAACATCGAATTTCCTTCGAGGATAATTACGACGAGCAGGCTTGTGAAGTTCTTCGACCACCGCCTCTTTTTTATTCATCTTTTTTAACAATTTTAGCGTTTATTTGCAGGATACTCTTGTCAATGTCGTCTCTGTGACCTTCAATTAATTCAAATAGTTCATCAACTTTCTTCTGAACGTTGTCGTTTATCTCAGTTTTGTGATTGCTTAGAATAGCACTCAAATCATCCACGTCACTTCTCAATTTTTTCGTAATCTCGTACAGACTTTGAAGTTCCAATCCAATCAGGTTTTTGATAGTTTCTAAATTAACGGCGTCGTTAGATTCCACAGGTGCAGCTAGGTTGCAAAGTCGTTTGCCTTCTACATCAAACTGACCAGTTTCGGTTAATTTATAACCTATACCCGGAGCACCTCGAACGCCCTCTGTATTCTTTTTTAAAGCACGTCCGAACACGTCAACACTCATTTTGATAATGATGAAGAATCATTGAAATCTGATCAATATATATAGCCAGCTTCTCGGAGTTCTTCGATGATTGAGTGAATTTCGTTCTCATGATTATAATTACCAGCTGATCTTTCGGCAACCAAAAGTTGAAGACGTTCCACGAGCTCATTAGGATTATCCCAGTAAACAAGATCCATACGGGTATTACGTTTGGCAACTTTGTATCGAGGTAAGAGTCCACTCCCGGTCGATTCGAACATGCGTTTAATTATATTATTGTATTTCCAACTGGAAATATGTTTTTTTAATTGACCGTTGGTATTTTTATGAGCATTTGATTCCTCAAGAATTTTTTGATAGTTTGATTCATCCTTCATTGAAAAATTTTTAGGATTCTTTTTCACAATAAGATCTTGCAACCCTTGAGTTCTTGGAAATGACTTATTGTTTACGAAAATCATATCTTTCGAAAATCGTAACATTGCATTCCCAAGCTCATACCCATGGTTTGTTTTTTTCTTAATTCCATATAGTTTATCTTGCTCTGCTGCAACGAGTTCGATTTCTTCTCCAAAAGAGTCTTTTTCAATAGATTGATTTAAACTTGTTTTGTTTGGAATTCTCACAGAGTCATCAATTAAGTCTTCATCACTCTGAAAATTTTCCTCAAACTTAATCAAATCACTCTTAAAATCCTCTAATTTTTCTTCTTTTATCGTAGAATCTGATTTTTTATGATTCACGAGTTCTTGGAGAGGAGTAATGATGGGTTTGAACATTTCATTCAAGGTTTGTTCTGTATCATCTCTTTGAGATTTAACCAAATTGTATTTCTGCTTTACAGCTTGGCGTGCTTTGACAAGCTGCTCCAGCATATTTTTTTCTTTTTCTATATGAGACATGTTGACCTCTTTAAATCTAACTGTAGACTGATGACACAGTCATTTAGTTGGTTATATTTATAGCAAAATTATCAAAGCATTTGCGATATCGACCAGAGTTTATCGGTCTGTCCTTATCTATGACAACAAATGTATGATTATCTTTCCAACATTCTGAACAGAAATTCCTGAAACTCGTGTAAGGCATGTCAGTGTTGACGTGATCGTCGTACACATGTTTCAAATTTACATCATCTTGTCTGAATAGTACGAGTAGATTAACGTTATCTCGTACAAGATGTTTTGGCACTTGAGCATATGACTGACAAAGATAGAAAGAATCCACTTTAGCATGTCTACCCATGCAGAAGAATGCTTTCACGTTATCTTGTTTTTCGCAAGCAACGTCATCAAAAATCATTATTGAATTTGGTAGTGCGTCTTTCGGTGATATTACATCTTCGTGCTCACTAAATGGAAAATATTTTACACCATCTATGGGTTCTAAAAGATCTTTCAGAAATTTATATTTCGGTTGGTTGAGAGATTTCGAATAAACATACACATTCTCGAATCTGAGACCATTTTCTTGCGTAATGAGAGCCAATAAACTATTGGTCTTTCCACAGTTGGAAGGTCCGCAGAATACTGCTCTTATCGTATCCGGAAGTAAATCACCATGTCTCTTGATCTTTTTTTCCTCTTCGACTATTGTGTCGAAATTCATCACGGGAAGTTTCTTGGAACTCGGTAGGAAATCCATGTTGAGCGTTTAAATTCTGAACAAAGACTGGTCCGAGGAGGTATAAATACAGGGTTTATATAGTGTTCAACTCATTCATTCATGAACTTCTGAACAGTAATGATCATTCACGAGAAGAAAGGTCGTGGTCTGGTAAACAAGCTAATCAATAAACTTCCAATTGAAGTCCATATCCCAGGATATCAGTATTGTGGACCTGGAACAAAATTGGCTAAGCGTTTGGCCCGTGGTGATCCAGGAATAAATTTATTAGACTCAGCTTGCAAGGACCACGACATAGCTTATTCTCAGAATCGAGAAGATTTACAAGCTAGACACGCAGCAGATAGAGACCTCGCGAATAAAGCTTGGGGTAGAGTACTTTCAAAAGACGCAAGTATCGGTGAAAGAGCTGCAGCGTACGCTGTTACTAACGCTATGAATTTAAAAACCAAACTCGGACAGGGTCTGAAAAAGACCAAAAGAAGAAGAATCAAGAAAAGAAAAACAATGAAAAGAAAAACAAAAAAGGCAACTTTGAAACAAATAATCAAAGCTGCAAAACCAAATGTTTCAGGAAAATGTGCTAAAAAAGCTATAAGCTCAGCAATAAAGAATGCACGGGAGGCCATCAAAAAAGCTGGTGGCAAGAAAAATGTTATAATTCCAAGAATTCTTCCAGTTTCTAAGAAAATCGGTGGGGTTTTGCCGTATCTGATTCCTCTTTTTGCTGGATTAAGTGCAACAGGTGCCCTTGCTGGTGGAGCAGCTGGAGTAGCCAAGGCAATCAATCAAGCAAAGTCATCGAAAGAACAATTGGAAGAAAATCGTAGACATAATCAAACCATGGAAGCTATAGCTCTCGGGAAAGGATTATACTTGAAACCATATAAAACGGGTTATGGTCTGTACCTCAAACCTTATATGGGTGGGAGCTTAAAAAAAAAAAAAGCTTGAAATAAGTTTACCCAAAAGAGCGTTGTCTAACTTTGATTTGATTAAATATGCTAAAAAATTAAAAATACCTTATTTTCGTGGTGTATTCATGAGAAATTCTTTGCCATCAAATGGTCCTCTTTATCGTGAATCAGCGATAGTAAATCTTGATGACGATAAAGGTCCTGGAACTCATTGGGTGGCTTATCGTAAAATAGGAAAAGAAGTGATCTACTTTGATAGTTTTGGTGACCTTAGACCACCTCTTGATTTAATTTTATATTTAGGTGTGGACAAAGTCAAATATAATCCTCAAAGATTCCAAGACTTTGGAACATACAATTGTGGTCACCTATGTCTACAATTTTTATCCAACAGACTCAAAGGTATATAAAGAGAAAGTTTAAGCTTAAGACCTCAGTCTACTTTGAGCTATTATGGAGTCAATAACCTTAACTTTATCAGGTAAAACTTCTTCACTTGAAGCTCATTACTTTCCTCCTTTGGAACTTTCATCAAACAAAAACTACGTGCTTGGTTTGGTAGAATTTTTGTCATTTCATTCAATACCTAATATTGATGAAAAAAATAATAAAATCAAAGTTGGTAATAAAGTGATAAAAATACCTACAGGCAGCTACGAAATTGAAGATATTGAAAAATATATAAAAAATCACCTTACTGATGACATAACATTCAGTTTGAAACCTAACAATAACACTTTAACAAGCGTGATCAAGTGTAGTGAAGAGGTCATTTTGAAATCTAAGGATTCTGTAGGTCGATTACTAGGTTTTACTCAAAGAAAACTTCCTGCTAACATCGAACACACCTCTGATTTACCAGTTAAAATTCTTAAAGTTAACTCTTTGAGAATCGAGTGTAATATAACGACTGGTGCTTACATAAATAATCAAAGCGTTCACACAATTCATCAATTTTTTCCTGCAGTTCCTCCCGGATATAAAATTATCGAAGCTCCTTCTCAAGTAATTTATTTACCAGTTTCAAACAAGTGTATAGATTACATTCAACTGCGTATTGTTGATCAGGACGGTGACTTGGTTAATTTTCGTGGAGAAACGATTACTGTTAGATTACATATCAAATCAGTCACGTGATGGGTATCGTTTTTTACGGGCGAGGGTATAAAAGGCCTACGCCATGTCGCTCGACCATCAGTCGTCAACGAACTCTGAAAGCGTTAACACGACAAAACATAAAATTTCTGAAAAGTCTCGGTTTCCGAGTAAAACCTGGTGGAAAATAACTTGCATATTCTTCTGCTGCTACAAGAAAAATGGAAGAAATTCTAAGTATAGAGACACCTGTAGTGTTCGATGACAGTATTTCACATTACGAAGTACACGCTCATCAGCCATACACAGGTGCTCATTTCAACAACAGTGATGAAATCCGTATATCGATTCAACATCAAGACTTGTGTTTGTTACCATCTAAAAGTTCGCTGCATATTTGTGGAAAATTAGTAAAAGAAGACAATGGGAAGATAAATGGGAAAATTGGAAAATTCAATTATTTAAAATCGAATGGCTCATGCCGTACGTGTTTCTCTCCAACGAAAATAAAATTAGCATGTTGAATCATCTACAAAGGGGTAAGCCAGTGGTCATGAGTTTTCGATCTTGGGAATTATTTGAGTATCCTATGCTTCCTAGTACTTCGAAACATGTATGGACAGTGAAAACATCCAATCAATTGGAAAAACCCCGCTTTGTTATTCTAGCATTTCAGACCAATCGCAAAAATCAAAAAGACAAAAACTTGAGCCAATTTGATCATTGCAATATCAGAAATGCTAAACTGTTTCTCAATTCTCAGTATTATCCTTACAGTAATCTGAATTTGGATATTGGTCAGAACCAGTATGCTATGCTTTACGACATGTACGTCAATTTTCAGAATTCGTACTATGGTAAAGAGTCAGAACCGTTGTTGAGCAAGGAAAATTTTATCAAGAAAATTCCACTGATTGTTCTGGACTGCTCCAAACAGAACGAATCTCTGAAAAACGCTCCGGTAGATGTTCGTTTGGAATTTGAATCAAGTGACAATTTTCCAGGAATCACAACTGCTTACTGCTTGATCATACATGATCGAATAGTCGAGTACAATCCTGTCAGCGGAGACGTCAGAAAGATCGCTTAGTATACTCCAAGATGCCGAAGAGTCAAGTAGTCTCCAAGTGCTGCAGAGAAACCAGTTGCAATATTCCTAGTTGCGAATATTATCTAGAATACAAAAAATCATTGGAGGGTTTAACTTGGCATAAAATACTTCAAACGTTAGTACAATTGAAGCTACAAATTCAAACAGCTGCAGTTCAGCGAGAAATCAAAGAAGTTCTAGAAATCGTTAATTTATATAAAGATAAAAATAGTTTAAAATTTTATGTTGCAATATACGGACGTTTCACAGAACGTGAATGTTTATATCCACCTGGTGGCTACCTTCGAAGTAGTTGGAAAAATTGTCATGATTTAAAATGTTCAAGTCCTCATCATGAATATGGTGACTTTTATGATGAAAAAGTTTTTGAGGATATAACAGTGTCAGAACTCGTAGAGATAATCATCAAACATAAGGTTTTTAACATTAGATTTGGTATATCCAATAAACATTTGAGAGATTACAGTTTCTCTAAATACGACACTCGCTGTCCAAAACATTACAGTGTACAAATATTTAGTCGTAATAAAATATACACGGAAAAAGGCTTAGGCAAGTTTACACACGATTCAACTTGTATGTACAGGCAATTAAATATATGATGGAGTACGCCGTAGACATGCAAGGATTTCTGCAACCGGGAAATGACTTTGTTGTCAAAGAACTTGCAATAATTTCATTGCATGATGATTCTGACGCAAAGGTATTCATGTTCCAAGAACCTTTTCCTTGGCAGAGATTATCGAATAAGTACAGAAATATCAATCGTTTACTAGAAACCACCAAGCATGGTTTGTCGTGGAGTTCCGGAAAAGTGCCCTACACACTGGTGGTCAACGTGCTCAAGGAATACTTATCGGATGCCAAAAAAATTTATGTAAGAGGTGAAATGAAAAAGAACTGGTTAGAAAGATTCAACTTACCTGTTTGTGAAGTGACGTCCATTGATTATTCTGAGAAACCAACTAAAGTTGCCACGGTGTGCTTGAATCATAAATTTCTCAGAAAAACTACATGCGCACTACAAAATGCCCGAATTATGAAAAAAGTTATTTTGGAAAATTTGGAGTGGCAGGATATGGAGTGGGAAGAGATTCAGTCTTAATCTAACCTTCGAGCAAGATGGGTCAAGAACAGAGCTCCTCTGGCTATGAAAAAATAAAAGATGAAAAATCCTCGGGTTTTAAAAGTTATTCGGAGGAAAAAAAGCGTCAAGATGAGCAATATAAAAGCTTTCAAAAGTTTCAAGAAGAACAAAAAACTTACGAAAAGAAAAATGAAAAAAAGATTAAATATGAAAAAATTAAAGAAAAAGAAAAAAATTTAATTGAATTCTAATAATTAAAATGTTATCAATTAAAAATAAGTAGTATAAAAAGTAGAGCTAGCAGCTAGCCAGCAGCGGCTAGCCCCTAGCACGACCCCAGGTGTCCGCCCTCAAAAAGGTACTTGGGCCAAAAACAGTATGAGAGAGCGAACCCAAAAAAGTACGAGAGAGCGGGACCAAAAAAGTACGAGAGTTCTGCGCCAAAAAAGGTACGAGAGAGCGGGACCAAAAAAGTATGAGAGAGCGGGCCCAAAAAAGTACGAGAGAGCGGGCCCAAAAAAGTACGAGAATTCTGCGCCAAAAAAGGTACGAGAGTTCTGCGCCGAAAAGGGTACGAGAGTTCTGCGCCACCTCAAAAAAGTATGAGAGAACGAACCCAAAAAGTCACGAGAGAGCGAGCTCAAAAAGGTACGAGAGAACGAGCTCATGAGCCCGTTCTCTCGGAGAGAGCGGGCTCATGAGCCCGTTCTCTCTTTGCTATACTACTGGCGTGAACGCAGGGATCGATATTACTGATACAACAAATGTAAAAAACGATAATTCTAACTTGGTCGGGTAGGGATTCGAACTCAAGACCCCTCCAACGTCGATGATTCTAAGGCTAGCACGCTAATCACGGACCCATCGCCACTCGTAAAAGTTTCACTTCTACCGATGCTTCTAAGACTCATACGTCTTTTTTGTACCATACTGTCAGAATCCTCAAGTTTTATTTATTACAAAATCCTCTGGTAAAAGAGAGTAAGCTTGTTCCAGGTTATAGTAGGTTTTAAATATCGGATTGGTCACGAAGATTATATTGGGGATCATTTCGATTTATAAAAAGCCCCGCGACTCTATGACCCAAAAATGTTAAACTTTAAACTTTGTCGCGTAAAAGTTAAAGGTATTTTGTTGTAAACTTGATGAATTTACTTTTGTAAAAATATTAAATGTACGTTCGGAGGATGACTGTTATAATCGGATAAAATGAGCTTAAAAAAAGGCTCAACTTTTGTTATAAAGGTTTTTTGTATTGAAAAAAATTTTTTTTTTCTTTAGTTTGGAATTCGTTTTCAAAATCGATAAACTTTTCATGAAATTACATGATAAAAAATTGTAGTTAGAGACTGCCTCACTTGAATGTCGGTAAACTTTAAACAACAGCTGTGGATGCTGAACGGTCAGAATTGGCGGATCAACGACTCGACTTGGCCTAACAGGGCCAAAAATTCTTTCTTAAACAATTTTTTTAATGCTTTTTTTTTTTTTTTTTTTTTTTATCATTAAACATCATTTTTTTAACATTACACAGAGAATTTAGATGTTGTTTGATACCTATACTGAGTTAATGATGATTAAGAAATAATAGCGTTTATACAAGTGAATGTAGAAAACTGCATATATTCTTTATTTTGTTTTAATTTTTAATAAATTTGTTTTGAAAAATTAAATACTGTATACAGTTTATTATTTTCTTAGTTTTCTTTCTTCATTCAAAGTATAATTTTTAATTTCTAGTATTATAATTTAATGAATAAAATAATAAGTTTATTTTCATAAGTTATTTAAAGTCAAATCGTGATGATTATAATGGTATTATTCGCATCCGGGCTACTCGCGCTGAGAACTAAAATCATTCTGGCTCGTGTTGAAAAAATTTTTTCGGATGAAAAATATTAATAATCATGGAAATATTCTACTCGTTTCAATACTGAGTGTTTTAAACTGTAATATTTATCTGTAAAAATTTTGGATTAAAAATTTTTTACTGCCATTATATACAAAAACATTATATACATCTTCAAATTTTGCAATTTTTTATTTTCCTTATATAAAATTGATTTCTTTAAAATCCTTATCCTATGGTTCAGTAACTAGAAAAATTGATTTTCTTGATTTGTATTACAAGAAGTGTTATTGAAACTTGACTTCATTTCTCGTAATTTTTTGTGATGTATCAAAGAATTAAAAAAGAATTGTGTAATTGAACAATCAGAAACTAAGATGTATAAGCTAATTTGAATTTTTCCGAAAACTTTTTTTAAATCACAATAGCACCTAATTGCATTTTAATTAGCTTTGCGTTTCGTTGCAAGCGTGTGCAAACTGAAGGCCTCTGTGAGGAGTGCGGTTTAAATTGTTAAAGCATTGATAGGTCTCCAATATCGAAGCTTGATTTTCGTACAGAACAATTTGTTTACACCATAGTTACATTATCTTAATAAAATAATGAAGGTAACTAAAACTAAATCAAACTAAGCAATGAGTAAAAATAAATCAAAATATGAGTTTATTCTCAGATAGGTAGGCAAAATGAAAACAGATCGTATTAGTTTTAATAAATTTAACTTGGTGCAGCTTGTCTTGAAGAAAAAATAAGAACGGTAGAGAGAAAAATGTAATGAACCATGGTAGAAAAGTCACTTAAATATGTGAAAAAGCTAAAGAAAGAGAAAGAAGAGGAGGAAGTAAATTTTTACATGCTCTCCTCCCGCCTTATCAGCTCGGCGATCCCGTTGCCCATCTCCTGGATGGCCTCATGCTCTGTCAGACCAAGACGACGCTTATTGCTCACGTCGTATATGCCACCTTCACCCTCGCTGTGTTCGCCTCGAGTTCCTCTTACCTAATCAAATATTTTAATAGTTTTTCATTCAATTCTCAATAAAATATACTTAAAAAATATTTTATGAATTTTGCATATCGATTTTCGAAAATGAATTAAGATTACTATACTTGATATATCCATCCCAACTGCGAACTGATGCTTTGGCTAATATACACTACATTTATGATAAGTAAGATCATACTTTAAAGCTTAAATTTACATTTTTAAAATGAATAATATTAATTAAAAAAAAAATTAATATCATTAATAAAAATTCTTAAATGCATTTTGTAAATTAGATTTAATTAAGATTAAATGAAATGAGATCTACGGATTCAAGCCTGTACATTTCAAAAAAATGAAGAGGTGGTAATCTTACTTACACCCAAGTTTCATAAAATAATTGTGTATTTCGTACCAAGGGCGGGCGTAATAGTATATTATTATACAAGAACGTCAAAATGATTTCCTCCTCGTGGAGCTGTTTTTGCATTTTAACACACATGTACAATACTATATTTTATTACACTCCCGTTTGAGGTTAGCGTGCGAAAAGCCGAGCCTCCACGCATTAGCGTAATAAAAGAATCAGGCACCCACACGCTTTTGTCTAAACGAAAGAGTACATGATCACATGAGAGTCTAGAACATCCGTATACTGAAAACAGGACTTTTTACAAGTAAGCGTGAAAAAAAAGTCATTGCAAAATTCATGGTGCAATCAGTTATAAGATTTAAAGTTTTTTCCGTAGGTTACATATTTACGCACGTAATGATGACTTGAATTTAAAAATGAACAGCAATAAGTTTTTATAGACATAATTTTTTTATTGTAACAATACTTATTAATGACCTCAGACTTGAATGAAATATAAACTTAAGAAATTTGATAGAATGAAACGTGCGGTCAACTTACAGAAAAACTTGGTAAATTGAGGCAGATCGTTTTGAAAAAATCTTACTAATATTCTATTTTGCATTAAATATTTTAACATATAAAAAATAGGTTGACAGATTAATTTTTAAGATAAAAAATAAATATTTAAAAACTTGGTATTCCTAACATTAATTTTTATCTATGCACTTTAAAACATATAAATGCAACTTTAATCATTTGATTTAGTGCTCACTACAGCAACAGGTGTTTTGTAACCTGTATTTCAAAATGCATTTCAAAAGGATTTATAATTTTTTTATAAATTTAATCAAAAATCGAAATAGTAAGAGACACGTGGAATAATACAAATAATTTTGTAAGATTTTTTCCAGGTTTGTTAGACACTTCAGAAATTTGTATTTTGTTAAAAACAAATCTTTCATCTGTCGAGTTTTCCTTATCAAAATACGGCTTCTTAGTTTGACTAAAAAATCTGGGAAAAATTTAAAAAAATTCTTTGTATCATTCCACATGTCTCTTACTATTTCGATTTTTGGTTAAATTTATAAAAAAATTATAAATCCTTTTAAAATGCATTTACAGGTTACAAAACACCTGTTGCTGTAGTGAGCACTCTTAAAGGCATTGAAAAAAAAATCATTTGTTTGAATGTTTATTTTACTACAAACAATAGCAAAAAATATTCACGATCTCGGGGTGCCCGTATTTGCTACGACCCTGCCTGCGTGAGCAACCTTAATCCATCCATCTTTATAATGATGAAGCATGTTCGAATGTCTTCGTTTTATAATTGATTTGATTGGTTGAGAACGTTAAATTCAAAATTTAAATTGCATTTAAGTTGAAATATTGAATACTTTGTTATTAAGAATTTTTTGCAATGATTTTTTGAATAATTGAATACTTTAAACAATTGTTTCAATAAATGGACTAAATTTATTGAATTCTATAAAATAAAATGAGAATCTTTATTATTTTAAAAACAATTTTTTTAAGCTATAACCTCAAAAATATCAAACTGAACTTAGTTGCAGGTTGCATCCGATATGTGATGAATTAAGTTTAAAAATTTTTTTTTAACTCCATTTTTTTGAAAATGATTAAGTATAAATTATCGTTTAAATAAACTTGAAAGTAAATACTTTCAAGATTAAAAATAGAGCGCGTTAGCGCGCTGATTGAGACTAGTGATGATATAATTTTAATATTCACCTGAAGATTATAGTTTCCAGCAATTTCATGAAACTTTTCTAAGTCAGCTGCGAGTTTAGGTAGTTCAATGTGTACGGAAGCACGTATGGTAGTTCCGAGGTTGGTTGGACAGAAGGTCAGGTAACCGAAACGGGGTGTTCGGGCAAATTTAACCTGGCGTTCAATTTTTCCCAAGGCCTCGATTAGTCGGCGGTACACCTGCTGCAAGTCGCCACCTTTCTGCATCGATATCAGACGCAAGTGATCTTCCTCATTTACCCATGCTAAGGCTGTCTTTGCTTTGTTGAAAAATATTCCTCTACCTGTAATATAATAAATTTTTTTTTTTTTTTTTTTTTTTTTTCATTGATGAAATTAATATTTGACTCTAAAATAAAATGACCTAGTTTTAATCGTTTAATGCTAGCTCCTTATAGTAAATAAAAAAAAAAACTTAACTTTTACGATTGAATCTTCAAGTTTGTTTGATCAAATGATAGATATCTGATAGAAGTTTCATTGATTAGGAAACTGGATACCTAAAGGTTGAACTTTCCTTGCTGATGGAACCGGCCTTAAGGTTGTGTAAATAATACCTCGCCAGTTGATTTGTTAGGGAATATTATCAAACGAACAAACGTGAAAATACTAGTGATTGTGTAAAAAGAGTTAACAAAATCCGTAAGCTCCATAAACAAATAAACAAATAAATACACTAATAATGAGTCAAAATTCTTATTAATTTATGAAAATGTTTTAAACAAAAAAAATAATCTGTATGCTGAAAATGATCTGAGCTTATTTTCGATTAGTCGTGTTCCTACTTTGGTTAGAATTTAAAATTTTTTAATAATCAGTAGTAAGTTTTTACTTTTTGTTAAAAATGACTGAGTATGATCAATTTTAAAAGGATTATTTCATGATAGTTATATTTTAGAATATAGATGAAACTTAATAAGGTGGTTTTCTTTTATAGCTCGTCAAGTTCAAGACTAAAAAAAAATTATTACTAACAATAGTTATTAAAATTTACTAAAAATTGTTTATTAAAATTTATTTTTTAACTTTTTATAACTTCAGAAATTCTTTTCTACCAAAAATATGTTGTCAATCACTTCAAAACATTTTCCTTAACATTTCTACTCTCTATTGAATACCGCATTTTGAAAGGTTATACGTGTAGAAATTATTTTTGTAAAATTATTACAAAGTTTCCATAAGGTCGGTTTTGCAGTTTGAAGCGATAAATTCTACAATAGTCAAACAAAACGTATGTTGTTTTTCTAAAGTATCTCTGTTGTTGGAAGACTAATATCAATAATTTATTTAACTTTCTCAGCGGGGTGGCCATACGCATAGTGGAAAAAATACAAACTTTAACTTGTCATAACTATTAAACTAAATGGTTCTTCTATTAAAGGTTAACTTTAATTATCACTCTTCATACTCATGGTAATACTCATTTGCTGGTAAACGGTGCATCACTGGCTATTCACCCCTAAAACCGGGTTGTCTGTTTGCGATCTCAATATTTTGAGTAAAGCTCCGGTAGTCCTCCTAGGAGGCAACAGTGAGAGACTTTTCGAGACGAACGTCGAACATTAGCTTCTGGTTGTTAAAGGAGTTCAACTAAAGGAAATATTAGGTCAAGCAGAGACCACCAGTGGGTTTTCCTGTAAAAACCGTCGAATTGTTATGATCTCAGTTTCTGAGCAAAACATCAACTAAAATGGTAGTTCTTTTGGGTAAGCATTAGACAGGGTTGGTGTTAGAAAAATGTCTCGATCGTTATGTAAAGTAACCTATAAAATCTTCGTATATTTTGGTATATTTTCCATGTTGTTTATAGTTAAGATGGCTGGCTTAACTGTTGCATCAGACTTTTCTGTGTGCAGGGAGTTATTATGGCATTCGTGTGGAATAACTCTTAAGGGTCATTCCACGCTTAACCTATTTAGTCCGAAGCGTCACTTCATGGTCGATTGGTTTTTTGCTCTGGAAACTAAGGCAATATCTGAAAATATATAATGTTTTGATGTTTTTATAAGTAAAAAGAGTTGTTTTTTCAGAATTTTAACTCAGACTTTCAAAATCTTCAATTGAAAATTAATTATGCCCTGCTAAAAGTGGCTGAAATTGTAGCACCGACCATAGACTTTTCTTCCGATTAGATTTCCATGTAATCTAAAAAAAAACACTCTTCAATAGATTAAATAATATCTAAAAGCTTCAGAAAAATGTCTGCTTTCAGAAAAATTATTTACAATAAATATATGCCTATGTATATATAGAATATAAAGATGGTGGGCCCTATATGAAGGTGAAAACGCGTAAGACTGAAAAACTTCTCAATTCGCTGAAATGTATTCGAGTGGCTGTTCATTTTCAATAGGTAATTGAGTTGAAATAGAGAATCATATTTTCATTTTTCTACGGAAAATTCAAAATGGCTGCCACGAAAAATCCAAAAAACAGTCAATTTTGAAAGAACTGATTCTGATTCTCTTTTTCAGAATTTGGGAGGTCCTTGAATCCAATAAAAAAACTAAATTTTTTATTTTATTTATGGAAAATTCCAAAACATACAATTATGAAAGAAGCTCTTGGAGGCCCTTGAATCCAAAACGGATTCAACATTTTTTTTTCGCGGAAAATTGAGTATGGGTGCTAAAATAGGTAAAAAAAATTCTTATTTTTTTGAAAAAAATAACTGGTACCCTTTATGAAAATCATACAGGTCGTTGAGTTCAAAACTGAAGTTACATTTTTATTTTTTTCCATAGTATTGATCGTAATTATAAATGATGGAAAATTTTATCCTGAAAAAGCCCAAAAGTTTTTGGTTTGATACTTTATACTCTTCGATAACTTCAGTTGTGCGTAAAAAGGCTTTATTTTTCTTTAGGACTTTTACAGAAAATTCTAACTCGCGCAATTGTATAAAGCGCATAAGAATGAATAAATAAATAAAATTAGTTTGGAACTATCGTAAAAAAATATTTAAAAAATTTGACTACCTCAAAAATATTTTTTGTACGCATTTTGTAAAAGTTATGAATTTATGGATTTTTAGAAAAGTAATTTTTAGATTATTAACATAAAAAATAAAAAATACAGTATCAAACCAAAAACTTTTGGGCTTTTTCAGAATAAAATTTTCCATCATTTATAATTACGATCAATGCTATGGAAAAAAATAAAAATGTAACTTCAGTTTTGAACTCAACGACCTGTATGATTTTCATAAAGGGTACCAGTTATTTTTTTCAAAAAAATAAGAATTTTTTTTACCTATTTTAGCACCCATACTCAATTTTCCGCGAAAAAAAAATGTTAAATCCGTTTTGGATTCAAGGGCCTCCAAGAGCTTCTTTCATAATTGTATGTTTTGGAATTTTTCATAAATAAAATAAAAAATTTAGTTTTTTTATTGAATTGAAGGACCTCTCAAATTCTGAAAAAGAGAATCAGAATCGGTTTTTTCAAAATTGACTGTTTTTTGGATTTTTCGTGGCGACCATTTTGAATTTTCCGTAGAAAAATGAAAATATGATTCTCTATTTCAACTCAATTACCTAGAGAACGTTGAAAATGAACAGCCACTCGAATGCATTTCAGCGAATTGAGAAGTTTTTCAGTTTTACGCGTTTTCACCTTCATATAGGGCCCACTATCTTTATATTCTATATATACACAGGCATATATTTATTGTAAATAATTTTTCTGAAAGCAGACATTTTTCTGAAGCTTTTAGATATTATTTAGTCTATTGAAGAGTGTTTTTTTTTAGATTACATGGAAATCTAATCGGAAGAAAAGTCTATGATCGGTGCTACAATTTCAGCCACTTTTAGCAGGGCGTAATTAATTTTCCATTGAAGATTTTGAAAGTCTGAGTTAAAATTCTGAAAAAACAACTCTTTTTACTTATAAAAACATCAAAACATTATATATTTTCAGATATTGTCTTAGTTTCCGGAGCAAAAAACCAATCGACCATTAAGTGACGCTTCGGACTAAATGGGTCAAGTGAACCTCAACGAACAACAGTTTTTTTATTAATATTATGAGTATATTTAATATTTTATTCTAATCGTCTAGTGTACTTAAAAGAAAAAAGTAAAATACATCATCTGACCCTAATATCGTTGAGTAAAATTTTTTTATTTCCTAGATTTTTAAACTTTTGTGTGGTTTTTGGCATGTTTTTGAGAGAAAAAAAAGCCTTGTCTAAAGGGTCATTAAAGGATAAATAATTTAAAGTTTCTATACCAGCACGTGAATCATCTCTGAGAATCTTAACCTAGTCGACAAAATATACAATTTCAAATTGTAGATTTACCAAAAAAAAAAATAGGAGAAACTCCAATTTTTGAAGATTGGAGAATCTCCAATTTTTTTTTGTGAAAATTCCCTGAACTTTTGGAGAAACTCTCATTTTTTTTTCCGTGTAGAGAGCCCAAAGAGCTCTTTAACGGTAGTATTCGAATAACTCAGAAAAAAAATCACTTTTTCGACTACCCTTGCTCTAGCAAAGTTTTTTTTTACAAAATTTAGGATCAGATGAGCCCGACAGAATAGGGCCTGGGCCCTTACTGTGGGCCCTACGGACCCGAAATCAATTTTTTTAATTGTTAATTTGTTGTTAAAAGTTAGGGGCCTTGCGGGTAAGGGTTTCGAGGTTTGTGGGCTAGAAAAGCTTACACTATTGCATTTGCGAAGGATCAAATAACGATTTCGCATCAAATTATTATCATTAATAAAATAAAATCAACAAACCAGTTGGCCAGAATTCACAGGCTCTGGCAGCCTGCAAGAAACGATCGCCCTCCTTGAACAGGAAGTGGTCGTCGATGAGACGTTGTTGGGTAGCCTTGTCCATTCCTTCCAAAGGGTAGTAGTCGCCTTTGAGTTCACCATCCATGGTTTTTAGTCCCGAAACAAGCTAAAATATATTAAGAACTTATGCAAAAATGTAACAAAAGTTATTTGTTTAATGCATTTTTAATTAATCGAACAAGACTTTAGTTTGGGCATCTACTAAAATTTACGCTATTTACATACTGTTGAAAAATAAAGCTTAGTTTAGTCAGCAAGATAAGCAACAAAATCAAAATAAACAAAAATGGAAGTAGTTTTTGTAACGGCGTATTAATTCATCTTATCAGTTGTACGACGAGGATCAATTTCGGATCCAGCTGGTATTTCACAATGGTAAAAGAAAATACGATAATATTTCACAACAGATATATGAATACTTATTCACCTCAAATTTTTTATTTTTTTTTTTACCAAAAAATTCATAAGTTATCATGCGGGGAGAAACTCTGTTACAAACAAAAGTTTTTCAAGAGAGAGAGAGAGAAAGTGAGAGAGGCGAGCTTGGGTAAAAAGCGAGCTCTTAAGGATCAACTTATAAGCAGGCATTGTTTCTTCTAGGATCAAAACATCTTTACTCTTTAATCTCGAATGTGGAAAAAAGTTGTGAAAAAAATAACATATTTGAGTAAGTAAGGTACAAAAAAGGAAAGGAGCTAGAAAGGCAGAGTGCAAAAGGAAAGCTCCCGAATACAAAGGCGAGCCAACTCCCGCCAACGGTAATGAGTAAAGAAAAAAAAATGCGTGAGTACAAGAGTTGAATAAGAGGAGGGTGCACGAAAGATAAATGCTTCGTTAACCTTCAAAGTGTTAAGATCTTACTAAAACTCAATGGGCTGCACTCAGGATACGAGGAAAATTTACTTTTGATGGAGTTCAACTTTTCTTTGTCTTTATTTAATAACAAAAATTTAATATGTTCGAAATGTTGACACAACTTTGTATTGCCCAGTGGAAATATAAAGTCAACAAATACTTTAGATTTAACAAAAATTTAATATCGATAAAAAAGAACCATAATTAATAGTATTTATTAAAATTTTCTTTCATCACAGGATTCCATAAAAACTTTCAAAAGTGAATCTTTCAAAGAGTCAACTAAACCGCATTCTGCAATAAATAAGTTTTTAAATTATATTTTTTAACTTTTACAAGTGTTTTTTTCAAAAACTTTAACTGTAGCATTGATTTCAATAAAGAATAAAAAGTGTATATATTAATACAAATTAATTATAATTTACCTTTTCTTCAATTTCCTTGTAATGTTCCTTGGTCATGGTAGGATTAAAAGGAAAATTTTCTAGTGAGCGAGCGCATCGGACCCTAGTAGAGATGATGTACTTATTCTGAGGATCGAGAATCGGTATGGTGGCGGGGTCACCAAAATCGGGAATTGGATGCTGGTCAAAAGGTTTGAATCCTTCGTGGTAATCTTCGATAATGGGATCGAAAAGCGGGGCAAAAACAGTGTAGCATTCTGGGTCAGCAGCGTAAATACCACAACCAGAATCGGGATTCTGTAGACCCGACTGAATTACATCCAGGAGAGATGATCCGAACCGAGTCTTTCGATTCTAAAATTATAAAAATATCGTGAGAAGCTCGTGGATATAGTTTCAAAACAAAAATATAATTTCACTTTCTGGTGGGTATTTTATGCTTGATTAAGCGTTTATATTTGGGTTTAAAAAACTCAATCTCTTGTTTTTTAAACTTACAACAAACAATTCAAAAAATTTTCAACAGGTTAAGAAGAAAGAAGAGAGTAAGATCTACCTTGATCCTATTGAAAACGTCACGGGTCAGGTACTTTTTTAGGAGCGAGCTGCTGGGAGTTTCGGTAAACTTGGCATACTGCTCCTCGAGCTTCTTCAGGACTTCCGAATCTACTGTCCCTGCCTTTTTCTTGCAGCTACATTTACTTTTGTCACACATTTTATTTTTGTTTATTTAATTATTTTTCTTCAGTTTTTTTGTTTGTTTTTTGTTTGTTTGTTTGTTTTTTTTTTTTTTTTTGCTGTAATGTACGGACAATTTTAGGTACCAAGATAAAAAAGTGGGTGAATTTATTTAACAGCCGAATGGTTTAGGTTATGAAAGTAGGTATTACGAGCTGTTACTGTTTTTAACAAAATTTCGTTTTTTTTTTGTTTATTTGTTTTTTTTTTTTAATTTATTTATTTGACAATTTTGGAATTTACAAATATTCATAAACTTTAAGTTAAGTCATTGTAATTAATGAGTTCACTGAAAAGTGAATAATTATGTTATAGTTATTTGAAATATCAGAGATTAAGAAAACTAACCAATAGGTTTTTTTAACTCCGAATGACCTTTTATTTTAAAGTGTTTTAATAATTATACTACAACAACAAAATTTTTTAATTAACTCCTACTCAACTATTTTTTTTTCATTTAATTTTTGAATTTACAGCTTGAGAGAAACAGAGTGCGTAAAAATATTCAATCTACTATATACGAAATTTCGATCCCAGTTCCCACATGATCTGTATTTTTGGCAAACTTCAATTGTATTTTTTTTTTTTTTTTTCGTCGGGGACATCGGGAACCCCTATATGTTTAATTCTCATTTTTAAAAAATTTAAATTTAAATTATTGTGTCTAAATAAATCTTTAAATGTTGTGAAGTGGAAGTTTTCTCTAAAAAAATCTGGCAAAAAAATTATAAACATGGATGATCTCCGAATTTTAAAAATGTACCGTGGTCATGGATTACATTGGAAAACATTGGTAAGGTTATGATATTCACTATACGTAAATTTTTAGTTTGCTTGCGTGAAACGCTCTAAATAAGTATTTTTACAAAGTTTTTCGATTACTATTATTTAAATTTATAGATAAAAGTAATGTCTTTAATGTTTTAGGTTTATCAATACGTTATGATTGACAAGTTCTTCAGATCGCTTTTGAATTTTGGACCTCATGCAGCACCAATAACATCTACAATTTTCCTTTTTGCTTTAATTATTTTCGCTTACGCATTCATAGTAAGTTATTAGAAAAAATAAATTTCATTAAAAAAATGATAACAACATAACATAAACCAAAAAATTAAAAACAACATTATCAAATTCAAACGTGCTTCTATGTATGTATTGACACCCGAGCAGCGTTCTAATTGCAGATACAAGCAGCTAAAGTAGGTAGAGACGCCTGCAAGAGTAAAAGTGGGTCGCTTCTTCAGGACGACACTTTTATGAGCAGGTGGATTTGGTGAGAAGCCGTAGGGATGAACTTTCGTGAAAAATAAGGGAAAAAAATTTTTGGTGATACTTGTATTTTGTTTTGATTTTAATAATTTTAACCTGATAGAATTTAAGAATATCGCAACGTCTGAACGTATAAAATTATTATCTTCAATTGATGAACTACAACAATGCAGTGGATTCGATTTCTTACTAACATAAAACTTGGGATTTGCCATTAAAATGATATTTCATTTGCACGACTATCTTCCAACTTGTTACTTGCTCTACGACAAGTTGTCATAAAAATCATATTTCACATTTGGTAGATAAAGTTAATAATTGTAAAGTAAAAAAATACTAAAACACAAATTAAGTTATTTCAACAAGTTTCTGTAATTTTTACAGACTGATTTGAAATTAAATAAGAATAATTATAATTGTAAAAAATTTTCATTTTTATAAATAAGAACTTTTTTTAACACTAGCACAGCAAAATTCATCACCATAAATTTTAATGGCATTACGTGATTGTTGACATAACTATTCATATTACCTTTAACAAATCTCTGCTAATATTGATTCTGTGGTAGTAACTTAACAATGGTATTCAACTCTGTTCTGCCCCGCATCCTTAGAACGCAAGATATTCGATCGCTAGGTAATGTCCTCTACATGAATAAGCCTTATCAAGTACGAAGATCGTGGTTGTAAATTTGAATCTGATTATTATAAACAACAATAATTTTTCAAAGCAAATCTACTGAAAATTTAACTGGACAAAAGTTCAAAGATTTTTACCAATCATCCATCTTGATAAAAATTTGAAAAGATGATTTTCTTTTGGCTAAAGAATTGCAAGCAATAAGGCTTTTTCATAGCAGACGACACCTTGCAGTAGAATATAGCTCCGGGTCGGGGTCAAAAAATCGGTGTGTGCAGCATTAGATTGGGTTCGGGCCAGTTTTTTTTTTTTTTTTTTTATAATAAAATCTACAAAGTTTTCAGTTAATCGTACAGAGTTGAAAAGAATAGAAATGAAAAGCTAAGTAGTCATAAAATTGAAGAAAAATAATCAAGTGCGTGAAAAATTAATTAATAGTTAAGAAAAAAATGTGTAAACTGATAAAATGTAATATAGACGGTGCTCCACCCTCGGAGTTTAGTGCACACAGGCGCGGATCCAGTAACCATTTTGGGGGGGGGGCGCTTTACTACATGTATGTGTATATATATATATATATATATATATACACACACCCTGGGCGCCCGAGTTCAACAAAAAAACTGATCAGCTATCCCCCAAGCTCTAAACCCCTAAAACCCTGGGCGCCCGAGTTCAACAAAAAAACTGATCAGCTATCCCCCAAGCTGTAAGCCCCCTAAAACCCTGGGCCCCCGAGTTCAACAAAAAAACTTATCAGCTATCCCCCAAGTTCTAAGCCCCCAAAACCCTGGGCACCCGAGTTCAACAAAAAAACTGATCAGCTATCCCCCAAGCTGTAAGCCCCCAAATACCCTGGGCACCCGAGTTCAACAAAAAAACTGATCAGCTATCCCCCAAGCTGTAAGCCCCCAAATACCCTGGGCACCCGAATTCAACAAAAAAACTTATCAGTTATCCCCCAAGCTCTAAGCCCCCAAAACCCTGGGCGTCGAGTTCAATAAATAATCGGTCAGTTATCCCTCAAGCCTGAAACCCCCCAAGCCCTGGGCGCCGAGTTCGATAAATGATCGATCAGCTATCCCCCAAGCTTTAAGGAGATAGTATGGTCAAACGAGCGAAAAAAAATGCTTTTTTTGAAGATTATTGAAATGAAATCAAGCAAACCAAGTTTATTGTAAAATATAGTACTTTATTAAGTAACATTTAAAGAAGCTTTTGTCCAATTTTGAGGTAAAAATATTAAGATTTGAGTCTCTGGCAGGGAATTTACGGCGAGACCTTTCGAAAAAAGTTTTTTGCGGTGGCCACTCGTACTTGGCACTGGCTTATCTGAAACACAATTTGAAAGAAGATTTAGCTAAAGGATAAGTTTTTCTAGGCGCTGTCGAGCCACTCTTTTAAATTTTTTATTTTTAACTAAATGGCGTCATTTTGAGGTAAAAATTTTCAAACAGCTGGTAAAAATGTAAAAATTGAAAAAAAAAAAAAAAAAAAAAAAACACCCCGACAGTATTGGGGGTTTAGAGCTTGGGGGCTAGCTGATCAGTTTTTTTGTGGAACTCGGGCGCCCAGGATATTTGGGGGTTAAAGCTTGGGGGATAGCTGATCAGTTTATTTATTGAACTCGGGTGTCTAGGGGATTTGGATGATTACATCTTGTTGGATAGCTGATCACAGGGGCGGCGCCAGCCCTCTGGATGGTATGGAAGGACCCAGACCCAGATTGAAAGTGGGTATGGAATTCCAGACCCTGAAATTATAAGTTGAAGTTTTTGACCAAATAAAATATTTATTCAAATTTATGTAAGACGTGAAAGTAGGAAAACCAATTTTTTTAAAACCAATAATTTAAATTTGGTGGACGAAAAAACTGGTCGGCTATCCCCCAAGCTCTAAACCCCCAAATACCCTGGGCGCCCAAGGTCAACAAAAAAAATGGTCGGCTATCCCCCAAGTTCTGAACCCCCGAATACCCTGGGTGCCCGAGTTCCCCTGTGGAGGATAGCTGACCAGTTTTTTTGTTGAACTCGGGCGCCCAGGGTATTTGGGGGTTTAGAGCTTGGGGGATAGCTGATCAGTTTTTTCGTTGACCTTGGGCGCCCAGGGTATTTGGGAGTTTAGAGCTTGAGGGCTAGCCCACCAGTTTTTTTGTTGAACTCGGGCGCCCAGGGTATTTGGGGGTTTAAAGCTTGGGGAATAGCTGACCAATTTTTTGTTGAACTCGGGCGCCCTGGGTATTTGGGGGTTTAGAGCTTGGGGCATAGCTGATCAGTTTTTATGTTGAACTCGGGCGCCCAGGGTATTTGGGGGTTCAAGGCTTCGGGGATAGCTGATCAGTTTATCCATTGAACTCTACGCCCTGGGTTTGGAGGGTTTAGAGCTTGGGGGATAGCTGATCAGATTATTTATTGAACTTGACGCCCAGGATTTTAGGGTTTTAGAGCTTGGGGGATAGCTGATCAGTTTTTTCGTTGACCTTGGGCGCCCAGGGTATTTGGGAGTTTAGAGCTTGGGGGCTAGCCCACCAGTTTTTTTGTTGAACTCGGGCGCCCAGGGTATTTGGGGGTTTAAAGCTTGGGGAATAGCTGACCAATTTTTTGTTGAACTCGGGCGCCCTGGGTATTTGGGGGTTTAGAGCTTGGGGCATAGCTGATCAGTTTTTATGTTGAACTCGGGCGCCCAGGGTATTTGGGGGTTCAAGACTTCGGGGATAGCTGATCAGTTTATCCATTGAACTCTACGCCCTGGGTTTGGAGGGTTTAGAGCTTGGGGGATAGCTGATCAGATTATTTATTGAACTTGACGCCCAGGATTTTAGGGTTTTAGAGCTTGGGGGATAGCTGATCAGTTTTTTCGTTGACCTTGGGTGCCCAGAGTATTTGGGAGTTTAGCACTTGGGGGATAGCTGATCAATTTTTTTGTTGAATCCGGGCCCCCAGGGTATTTGGGGGTTTAAAGCTTGGGGGCTAGCCCACCAGTTTTTTTGTTGAACTCGGGCGCCCAGGGTATTTGGGGGTTTAAAGCTTGGGGGCTAGCCCACCAGTTTTTTTGTTGAACTCGGGCGCCCAGGGTATTTGGGGGTTCAAGGCTTCGGGGATAGCTGATCAGTTTTTTTGTTGAACTCGGGCGCCCTGGGTATTTGGGGGTTTAGAGCTTGGGGCAGAGCTGATCAGTTTTTATGTTGAACTCGGGCGCCCAGGGTATTTGGGGGTTCAAGGCTTCGGGGATAGCTGATCAGTTTTTTTGTTGAACTCGGGCGCCCTGGGTATTTGGGGGTTTAGAGCTTGGGGCAGAGCTGATCAGTTTTTATGTTGAACTCGGGCGCCCAGGGTATTTGGGGGTTCAAGGCTTCGGGGATAGCTGATCAGTTTATCCATTGAACTCTACGCCGTGGGTTTGGAGGGTTTAGAGCTTGGGGGATAGCTGATCAGATTATTTATTGAACTTGACGCCCAGGATTTTAGGGTTTTAGAGCTTGGGGGATAGCTGATCAGTTTTTTCGTTGACCTTGGGTGCCCAGAGTATTTGGGAGTTTAGCACTTGGGGGATAGCTGATCAATTTTTTTGTTGAATCCGGGCCCCCAGGGTATTTGGGGGTTTAAAGCTTGGGGGATAGCTTACCAGTTTTTTTTTTTTTTTTTTAGACGTAAGTTTCAAAAAAAGCTCATCTTTAGGAGCGATAAGCTTTTTTTTTTTTTTTTTTTTTAAGAATTCCACACCCAGAAAATCGGGTAGCGCCGCCCCTGGCTGATCAGATTATTTATTGAACTCAGGCGCCCAGGGTTTTGGAGGTTTAGAGCTTGAGGGATAGCTGATCAGTTTTTTTGTTGAACTCGGACGCCCAGGGTTTTGGGGGTTTAGAGCTTGGGGGATAGCTGATCAGTCTTTTTGTTGAACTCAGACGCCTAGAGTTTCGGGGGTCTAGAGCTTGGGGGCTAGTTGATCAGTTTTTTTGTTGATCTCGGACGCCCAGGGTTTTGGGAGTTTAGAGCTTGGGGGATAGCTGATCAGTCTTTTTGTTGAACTCGGACGCCCAGGGTTTTGGGGGTTTAGAGCTTGGGGGATAGCTGATCAGTCTTTTTGTTGAACTCGGACGCCCAGGGTTTTGGGGGTTTAAAGCTTGGGGGGGTAGCTGATCAGTTTATTTATTAAACTCGGGCGCCCAGGGTTTTGGAGGTTTAAAGCTTGAGGGATAGATGATAAGTTTTTTTTTTTAACTCGGGCGCCCAGGGTTTTAGGGGTTTAGAGCTTATGGGATAGCTGATCAGTTTATTTATTGAACTTGGGCGCCCAGGGTATTTGGGGGTTTAGAGCTTGGGGGATAGCTGATCAGTTTTTTTGTTGAACTCGGGCGCCCAGGGTATTTGGAGGATAGCCAATAAGTTTTCTTGTTGATTTTGGACGCCCAGGGTATTTGGGGGATAGCCGATAAGTTTTTTTGTTGAACTTGCATCTAAAATACCTTCCAAAAAATTTTTTTGGGGGGGGCGATCGCCCCCACCGCCCCCGCTTGGATCCGCCACTGAGTGCACAACATTAATTCTAAGGTGTAAGAAGATATTTACTCTTTAAATTTAAGCGATTTGTATGAAAAAATAACGTATTTCTTATCTAGAAGCCGCTGTATGTGTAAATAAATTGTAAAGTCATGATAATTAAACTCCTATCATTTGATATTTTCAGTTTATACTACTGAAACATACTATTATAACTTTGATAACTATAATTTTTAATAACTAATAACATTACAAACTTTTTTTACTATATTGTTATGAATTTAATCTGACCTAAAAAATGTTTTAGAATCAGCGATTATGTTTATTTAGATTATAGAAGTGAAAAAATATCAGTGCATAATCCAAATTTTTTTCATAATCATGCTCAGCTTTATCTCATTTTTTACATAAATTTATTAATCAAATTTGATTTGAGAACATGATTTAACAACGCTTATATATTTAATAAAGACCTTGTTTATTGAGGTGAGCCATGTAATAAATTTGATAGAAACTATTAGTGGTGGTTAAATCAGCTTTAAACATTTATTTATTTGTGATAGATTTCAAAAATACTTTATTTTTATTTTTTCAATTTGATACCTTGTTTCTATGATTATTTTAAGGTAGGACCGCACCTACGGCTCTAGTCAAGATGCATTTTCGGTTAAACATTTGACTAGCTTCACGCGTATATAGATATAGAAGTGCATTAGCAGCAGAAGCTTTTTTAACCTAAAACACATATTTTTGTTTTTTATTAATACTTAGAGGAACCGAATGGATGATTTAATTAATTCTATGTGATTCTTGTGCATTCTAGTTAAACTGACAAATATTCTGAAAACTTGATTACATGTAATTATGTAAAAATTGTATTAAAAATGTGCTCTCCCATAAGACTACGGGTTAAATCAACGCGGTGTTAATTTTCAATTACTCAAAAACGAAAAGCCCTCGGGTTCTGAAAATTTAGTGGCATCATTTTTTAATAATTAAAATTAGTAAAAAAAATAGTTTGTAGTTTTATCAGTCAAAATTTTTATTAAAAATTATAGTAATCAAAGTTATGATAGTATATTTCAACTGAAAATATCAAATGATTGCAGGTTAATTATCATGTCTTTACAATTTATTTACAGATACAGTGGCTTCTAGATCAAAAATATGTTATTTTTTCATACAAATAACTTAAATTTAAAAAGAAAATATCTTTTTACACCTTAGAGTTGATATTGTGCGCTCAACTCTGAGGGTGGAGCACCGTGTAAACTACATTTTAACATTTTTTTCTCAATTATCAATTAATTTTTCACGCACTTGATTATTTTTCTTCAATTCTATGACTACTTAGCTTTTCATTTCTATTCTTTTTAATTCTGCACGATTGACTGAAAACTTTGTAGATTTTATTATAATAAAAACTGGCCCGAACCCGAGCTAATGCTGCACAACACACCGATTTTTGACCCCGAGCTATATTCTTCTGCTGGGTGTCGTATGCTATGAAAAAGCCTTATTCTGTTTTCGCTAAATACATAAATCTACTAGCGTAGGCAAATATATACAATAATATCAAATATTATGATATTATGATGTTACGTAAATGATTAAATTTTATTTAGAGTATAACTTTAATCAAAAATATTTTAAAACAAAAATCTACAATCCTATTACTGATGAAAAAAACAAGAAAAGGCTTTCAAATGTCTGGGATTTTTTGAATATAGATACATACATACTCAAAATGAGCAACCTTAGACATCTCAATACAAAAAACTCACTATGATTCCATTTATGGAGCAAAATTTTCAAATTAACTTTGTTTGAGTATAGACCTTCTTAGAGTCATCAAATTTAAAATTGAAAATCAGATTCGTAATCTTGACCCTCGAAAGACATCGAAAACAAATTTTCGTACAAATCCGATATATTAGGAGAGAATTATAATTTCACCTTATTTTAGTGCACTTTATTTAAGACAAATTAAAAATTCACAGTGATACTTGTAATCAGCACCCTTGAAAACATACATGGAACCCATACCTTGAAAATATACGTAATTTTTTTTAAATCGTATGTATTGGAAGAGCCATGTAAAATTTTAAAATAAAACTGGTGACAAAAATCTATAAAATAGAAATCTTGTTATTAAAAAAAAAAAAAAAAAAAAAAAAAAATAGAAACAAAAAAACGGAAGTTAGATTCATAATCTACATCTTCGAAAATATCCGTTCACCAAATTTGAATCGAATCCGATGATTAGGAGCATTGTAATCAAATTTTTAATGTTGATCCCGAACGGACGGACGGACGGACAAAAAATACGGATGCTGCGTATAATAATGTAGATGTAGAAGATGTAGATTTAATACAGAATTTTTTTTTTTTTAATAATTTCTTAAAATATGTGAAAAGAGCCTAAGATTTATGAAAAGAACAAAAAATAAAAGGCAAAGGTACAAAAAAAAAGAAAGTAGTTACAAGAACATTCCTAAAATAAAATAGAGAATACCAAAGAGAATGTCAGCATTTTATTCGTGATGTGATTGGTTGAAGAACAAAATTTAAAATTTGAATTTTTATTTTTAATTTTTATATTACAATTCAATTGAAACATTTAGAGAATAGATTTTACAAAAAATAATTATTTAATCAAGTGTTCAAAATTACCCGATTAAAATCATGAAAATAATAATTATTAGTATATAAACAAAACCAATGAATTTATAACCACGAAAGTTTAAATTGACTCTGAACCAGGGCTCTCGATTCCGTGATAATCCGAAACAAAGTGAAGTTGGCACCGCAAGGTTAGGTCGTGCAGTGTGCGTTCGAACAGCCACGCACAAGAATTAAAATTTTAGATGTGCGAAATGATTAATAACAACGACAGAAATTAATAAAATAATAATAATTGAAAAATAAATAAAACAACAAGTTTATAAACTCATGAACGTGGGTTGAAAAGTTTAGACGCCAAACTTGAGAACTAAAAAACTCGGGGCATCAAAAAATTAGGAAAAAATTAATAAACAAGTTACCTCTCAAGCTCAACAACCCGATAACGCTGGGCACCCGAGTTTTAATATTAAAAAATAGATAAACACTAAACAAACTCCCAAGCTCAACAACTCAAAAACGCTGGGCAGCAGAGTATTATAGAGTTGAAAAATTAGGAAAAAATTAATAAACAAATTACCCCCCAAACACAAACAACCAAATAACGCTGGGCTACTGAGTTTTGATTGAAAAAATTAATAAATAAATTAGCCCTCAAGCTCGACAACCAAATAACGAAGGGCACCCGAGTTTTTTTATTAAAAAATAGACAAGCAAATAAACAAACTCCTAACATCAACAACCCAAAAACGCTGGACACCCGAGTTCAGATTTGAAAAAATAGGATAAATTAACAAACAAATTACCCCACAAGCTCAACAACCCAATAACGCTAGGCAGCCGTGTTTTGATTTAAAAAATTAGAAAAAAATTTAATTTACATTAGTAAAATTAATTTAACTGATTAGTTTTTGTGTTGAGCTCAGGCGCCCAGGGCACTTAGGTATTTTGAGGTTTAAGGCTTGGAATTTAGGATCGTACAATTTCGTTGACACCTCCTTCAAATACTAGGGGGTGTCAGGAAAAAAATTGATCAGGATACATCCTAGCTTACATTGGTTGTTGCGCCCCTGTGTATAACAAATTTGGACAAAATCTGTGGGCTAGATCCATTTGGTAGGGAACCTCCTTATAGGAAATGCCAGAATCTGAGAAAATACTCAGAAAAAGTGATGAAAAATGTTCAATTTTTGGTACCTTTTGAAATTCATTGATACATTAAAAAACTTGAGTGCCCTACGTTTTTGGGTTGTTGAGCTTGGAAGTTTGATTATTTGATTATATATTTTTTTTGTAAAAAAACTCGGGCAGCCAGTGTTATTTGGTTGTTGAGCTGGAAGTTTGTTTATTGTTTATATATTTTTTTTAATGAAATTCGGGTGCCCTTCCTTATTTGGTTTCTAAGCTAAAGAGGTAATTTGTTTATTAATTTATTTCTAATTTCTTAAATCTAAACACGGGTCCAGCATTATTGGGTTGTTGACCTTAGGTGTTTGATTATTTGTTTGTCTATTTTCTAATAAAAAAACTTGAGTGCCCAGCGTTTTTGGGTTGTTGATCTTGGGAGTTTGTTTATTTGTTCGTCTATTTTTTAATAAAAAAAATTGGGTGTTCAGCGTTTTTGGGTTGCTGAGCTTGAGGCGGAGTTTGTAAATTAATTTTTTCCTAATTTTTTAAATCAAAACACGGGTGCCTAGCGTTATTAGGTTGTTGAGCTTGGGGGGGTAATTTGTTAATTAATTTATCCTATTTTTTTTTAATCTGAACTCGGGTGTCCAGCGTTTTTGGGTTGTTGATCTTAGGAGTTTGTTTATTTGCTTGTCTATTTTTTAATAAAAAAAATTGGGTGCCCAGCGTTTTTGGGTTGCTGAGCTTGGGGGGGGGGGGGGGGGATTTGTAAATTAATTTTTTTTCTAATTTTTTAAATCAAAACACGGCTGCCTAGCGTTATTGGGTTGTTGAGCTTGTGGGGTAATTTGTTTATTAATTTATCCTATTTTTTCAAATCCGAACTCGGGTGTCCAGCGTTTTTGGGTTGTTGATCTTAGGAGTTTGTTTATTTGCTTGTCTATTTTTTAATAATAAAACTCGGGTGCCCTTCGTTATTTGGTTGTCGAGCTTGAGGGCTAATTTATTTATTAATTTTTTCAATCAAAACTCAGTAGCCCAGCGTTATCGGGTTGTTGAGCTTGAGAGGTAACTTGTTTATTAATTTTTTCCTAATTTTTTATGCCCCGAGTTTTTTAGTTCTCAAGTTTGGCGTCTAAACTTTTCAACCCACGTTCATGAGTTTATAAACTTGTTGTTTTATTTATTTTTCAATTATTATTATTTTATTAATTTCTGTCGTTGTTATTAATCATTTCGCACATCTAAAATTTTAATTCTTGTGCGTGGCTGTTCGAACGCACACTGCACGACCTAACCTTCCGATGCCAACTTCACTTTGTTTCGGATTATCACGGAATCGAGAGCCCTGCTCTGAACGTAGCGACAAAGGTAAAGGGTATATATAATTTACTGTAGGTTAATTTAGATGAAGCTCCAACAAAATTTGTTTTGAAAATGTAATACAATTGCGCGCGCTTCCGCGCTGAGAGAGACTAGTTTGAAAAAAACAGTCGAACCAATTTTAAATATCCTGGTATAAATGTGTCAACAAGCTAGGAGCAGATGATGATTTTGCGCAAATGAGCGACAGCGTTTTTTCAGAGTTCTACTTTACTACGATAAGTTAAGATTAACTTCGGCGAACTCTTCTACCTGCGTGCTTTTTTTGTGCGTAGGATTGGGGACGCAATATTTGGGAATCCTGGACGAGATTTTGCTCGAAAATGAATTTTGGGAGAGCTCTGATGCACTTAGCCGTGCTTTTTTTTCAAAATTTGATATTTATGCCTGTAGCACCTAGTTTTAAAGTGCTTTTTCATAGTTAAAGCTATCAAAGCCGACAGTTATTTAAAAATTCCTGCAACTTTTTATAAATTTTGTTTTTTACAAATAACTTTTTGATTATATTTAAATTGATAATAATAATAATAATAATAATAATAATAATAATAATAATAATGATAATAATAATAATAATAATAATAATAATAATAATAATAATAATAATAATAATAATATTTATTTTCACGGTTGTACAACAAATTGTTACAGTTCTTTAGTACAATTCATAATTCTGAAAATGAAAGTACTCACTCATGCCTTGTCTCCACCAGTGCTTGAAGCACGGCTTTACTTAAGCACGCTATAAGTTTCTAATCATTATATGTCATCCGTATATCAATAGAATGCAGTTTTTTTTGAGTTTTCGAGAAAAATAAAGTTTTGTACCGTATTTTCAAAATAAAGTATAATATTCATAACTGATAGAAAGATATAACAATAAAAAATTTTTATCGTGCTTAAGTAAACCCGTGCTTCAAGCACTGGTGAAGACAGGGCATCACACTTATCATAAAAACATTTAAATGATCTACTCGGAGACAAATAAGTGAGTTTTTCCAAAAGTTCAGGGAGTACCAAAAAAAGAATAGGAGGAACTCCAGTTTTTGTGTGTGTGTACATAAAGTAAGTTGGGGTGTTTGTGCAAACGGTCAGGTTACTATGAACTTCACATGCATGTAAAAAGAGAACTATTCAATATAATGATTTTTTTTTTTTTTTTTTTTTTTTTTTAATCAAATCTTACACTCTTTAGAAGCAATTGATTTGTTTACGCCGAATAAAAATTGTTTTTTTCAAGATAAAAAGGTTGTTTAAAAATAAAAAAAATTTTTTAGGGTATTTGTGCGAACAGCCGGTCATTTGTGCGAGGCTATTAGAATCAAGCAAGAGCGGATTTGAGGTTAGATTAATCGACAAGGCTGTTTGTGCAAACATGAAGTATCAATTTTATTTTTAATTAAATCATGATCAATTTTTTGAAAAAATTGAGCAAAAGTATATTCAAATTTGTTTTTTAGCTTTTTTCAATGGCCACGGAAACCCTGCTGTATATAGCCACATGTACAGGCCACACGTGTGACACACATAAAATGTACTTGAATAATTTTTTTTTTTCTTTTGCTAAATATTTTGACACCTATCGGGTCAGGGTGGACACCTGAAGCACTAGGTGATAATTACGCCTTGGAGATGATTTCCCCACGAAGTTTTGACTCTAGAAGGGTCAGAGTGGATACCTAGAGCACTTGGTGATAGTTACGCCTTGGAGATGACTTCCCCGAGGAGTTTTGTCTCTAATAGGGTCAGGGCAGACACCTGGTGTACTCAGTGATAGTAACGCCTTATAGATGATTTCTCCGAAAGGTCCAAAGGGGCCAGGACGGACACATGGTACCTGGGATGGTTATAACTACATGGCGATGATAACTCCAGGAAATTTATAATCCAGTATGAACATAGTGGACACCTGATGTACCTGGCGTACATTAATAGTACATTCTGTAAATGATTTCCTCAAGAAGTTTTGACTCCAGTGGGGTCAAATCATCAGGTTTACTATGACGAGATCATCTCCAGGGTGTAGTTATTACCAGCCACACGAAGTACTTACTCTGACCCCACCGGAGTCAAAACTTCCTGGAAAAATCGTCTCCAAGACGTAATTATCCCCAGGTGCTCCAGGTGTCCGTCCCTTCCAGAGTCAAAACATCCTGGGCAAATCATCTCCAAGGCGTAACTATCACTAAGTGCTTCAGGTGTCCACCTTGACCCCATAGGTGTCAAAATATTCAGAAAAAGAAAAAAAAATTATTCAAGTCCATTTTACGTGTGGCGCTATACAGCAGGGAAGTCAGATTTTAACTAAACAGGGATTGTATTTTTCTTGAATTTTATTTACTAAAAAAAATAATATTGAATATAGCAAAGATGAGCTAAGGTGTACTAGATAACTATACAATATACTTAAAAGAAATTAATTTAGCCCAATTTTAAAGGCATTTTTTCATATTTTGGTTTGAAAAATTTTTTTTACCAAATAAATTTTAAGGATGTTTGGTACTTTCGTGAGGGGAAAAGAGGGGAGGGGACGGGCACCGCAGCGCCCGACTAGACGATTTTATTTTCAACTCATCAGTACTTTGACCCTAATGAATGAATCATTTTGAAAATTTTACACAACATAGTTGAAAGTCTCTACTTTCATGTAGTATTAATTTTATGTTTAAAAAATATTTTTAAAAATTAGGAAAAATCACGAAAACATAACCTAATTTTCAATTTACAAAACTCTGCGACAAAAGTTTAAAAACGTTAATTTTTTCAATCTCACATCAAAAATTAAGAGCTCAAGATATTGTGTACAAATTTTTAGATCAAAAAATGCAGTAGAAAAAAAGTTAGAGCATTTCTTTTTCAGACGCGCATTGAATTTAACCGCAGCGCGCTTGTTTTTCTTTGTTGTCTTTTTCAAATGGTCGGAAAGGTATTATAAAAAAAATCTTAAAATATTTTTCGAGCTGAAATCTACAAATCCTAATATATCTTTTAACGATCTCTGTATTTTTAGAAGAGTGACAAACGATCAAAGAAAAAAATTGCTTGATTTCCATAGGCGTTTGGGTTAAAGTATTTAAAAAAATACTTTGATTTTTTAAAAAACTAAATCGAACAAAAAAAGGCAAAAAATTCAATGATTATTTTTATATTAATCATTAATTGTTCCGATCAAAATTGACAAAATGGCTGCATTTTTTCGTAAGTATCAAACATCCTTAAGATAACATTTTTTAGAAAATAAAATTATCGATACCAAAGTATAAAAAAGTGTGACGGAAATGACGCTTGAAAAAATTTTTTTTCAATATATTGTATGTTTATCTGGTGTACCTAAGATAAGTTAAGCTATACTCAATTTACTTTTTTTTTTTTTTTTAATAAATAAAATTAAAGTGCAACTCCAAAGAATCTTAGAATGTGAGTATCCGTGGCCAGGACAAAGATAAAGTTATAAGTGCTTGTGCGTCCATGCGCAGTTTAAGAGTTACATGTACACAAGTTATATTCACCACACATGAGCGCCGACTCGTGCAAGTAGTTATAACTCGTGTACATATGAGTCTTATAACCACGCACAGACGCACAAGCACTTATAACTTTATCTTTGTCCTGGCCACGGATACTCAGATTCTAAGATTCTTTGGAGTTGCACTTTAATTTTATTTATTAAAAAAAAAAAAAAGTAAATTGAGTATAGCTTAACTTATCTAAGGTACACCAGATAAACATACAATATATTGAAAAAAAATTTTTTCAAGCTTCATTTCCGTCACACTTTTCTATACTTTGGTATCGATAATTTTATTTTCTAAAAAATGTTACCTTAAGGATGTTTGATACTTGGGAAAAAATGCAGCCATTTTGTCAATTTTGATCGGATTAATTAATGATTAATATCAAAATAAGAATTTTTTGGTTTTTTTGGTTCGATTTAGTTTTTTAAAAAATCAAAGTATTTTTTTAAATACTTTAACCCAAACGCCTATGGAAATCAAGCAATTTTTTTCTTTGATCGTTTGTCACTCTTCTAAAAATACAGAGATCGTTAAAAGATATATTGGGATTTGTAGATTTCAGCTCGAAAAATATTTTAAGATTTTTTTATAATACCTTTAAATTCAATGCGCGTCTGAAAAAGAAATGCTCTAACTTTTTTTCTACTGCATTTTTTGATCTAAAAATTTGTACACAATATCTTGAGCTCTTAATTTTTAATGTGAGATTGAAAAAGTTAACGTTTTTAAACTTTTGTTGCAGAGTTTTGTAAATTGAAAATTAGGTTATGTTTTCGTGATTTTTCCTAATTTTTAAAAATATTTTTTAAACATAAAATTAATACTACATGAAAGTAGAGACTTTCAACTATGTTGTGTAAAATTTTCAAAATGATTCATTCAATAGGGTCAAAGTACTGATGAGTTGAAAATAAAATCGTCTAGTCGGGCGCTGCGGTGCCCGTCCCCTCCCCTCTTTTCCCCTCACGAAAGTACCAAACATCCTTAAAATTTATTTGGTAAAAAAAGTTTTTCAAACCAAATTATGAAAAATGCCTTTAATAAATGACTTGAATAATTTTTTTTTCTTTTTCTGAATATTTTGACACCTATGGGGTCAAGGTGGACACCTGAAGCACTTAGTGATAGTTACGCCTTGGAGATGATTTGCCCAGCATGTTTTGACTCTGGAAGGGACGGACACCTGGAGCACCTGGGGATAATTACGTCTTGGAGACGATTTTTCCAGGAAGTTTTGACTCCGGTGGGGTCAGAGTAAGTACTTCGTGTGGCTGGTAATAACTACACCCTGGAGATGATCTCGTCATAGTAAACCCGATGATTTGACCCCACTGGAGTCAAAACTTCTTGAGGAAATCATTTACAGAATGTACTATTAATGTACGCCAGGTACATCAGGTGTCCACTATGTTCATACTGGATTATAAATTTCCTGGAGTTATCATTGCCATGTAGTTATCACCATCCCAGGTACCATGTGTCCGTCCTGGCCCCTTTGGACCTTTCGGAGAAATCATCTATAAGGCGTTACTATCACTGAGTGCACCAGGTGTCTGCCCTGACCCTATTAGAGACAAAACTCCTCGGGGAAGTCATCTCCAAGGCGTAACTATCACCAAGTGCTCTAGGTATCCACTCTGACCCTTCTGGAGTCAAAACTTCCTGGGGAAATCATCTCCAAGGCGTAATTATCACCTAGTGCTTCAGGTGTCCACCCTGACCCGATAGGTGTCAAAATATTTAGCAAAAGAAAAAAAAAAATTATTCAAGTACATTTTATGTGTGTCACACGTGTGGCCTGTACATGTGGCTATATACAGCAGGGTTTCCGTGGCCATTGAAAAAAGCTAAAAAACAAATTTAAATATACTTTTGCTCAATTTTTTCAAAAAATTGATCATGATTTAATTAAAAATAAAATTGATACTTCATGTTTGCACAAACAGCCTTGTCGATTAATCCAACCTCAAATCCGCTCTTGCTTGATTCTAACAGCCTCGCACAAACGACCGGCTGTTCGCACAAATACCCTAAAAAATTTTTTTTATTTTTAAACAACCTTTTTATCTTGAAAAAAACAATTTTAATTCGGCGTAAACAAATCAATTGCTTCTAAAGAGTGTAAGATTTGATTAAAAAAAAAAAAAAAAAAATCATTATATTGAATAGTTCTCTTTTTACATGCATGTGAAGTTCATAGTAACCTGACCGTTTGCACAAACACCCCAACTTACTTTATGTACACACACACAAAAATTGGAGTTCCTCCTATTCTTTTTTTGGTACTCCCTGAACTTTTGGAAAGACTCACTTATTTGTCTCCGAGTAGATCATTTAAATGTTTCTATGATAAGTGTGATGCCCTGTCTCTACTAGTGCTTGAGGCACGGGTTTACTTAAGCACGATAAAATTTTTTAATTGTTATATCTTTCTATCAGTTATGTATATTATACTTTATTTAGAAAATAAATAAATATATTTTACTTTATTTATAGACAATAAAATTATCGATACCAAAGTATAAAATAGTGTGACGGAAATGAAGCTTGAAAATTTTTTTTTTCAATATATTGTATGTTTATCTGGTGTACCTTAGATAAGTTAAGCTATACTCAATTTACTTTTTTTTTTTTTAATAAATAAAATTAAAGTGCAACTCCAAAGAATCTTAGAATCTGAGTATCCGTGGCCAGGACAAAGATAAAGTTATAAGTGCTTGTACGTCTGTGCGTAGTTATGAGACTCATATGTACACGAGTTATAACTACTTGCACGAGTCAGCGCTCATGTGTGGTGAATATAACTTGTGTACATGTAACTCTTAAACTGCGCACAGACGCACAAGCGCTTATAACTTTATCTCTGTCCTGGTCTTTAGCCATACACACTTTTTCCAGTCTGATATCAGTCGCCTTTATTCCTCTGGATCGAACCCACTACCCAAAGTCACAGTATCAGAGAGAATTTAACCGGCTTTTAAGATATCAAACTTGAAATAAGTGATATAGGGCATTCTATCTCACCTTAGCTACAGTGGATTCAATCTTTACAATTTTAACGCATGAAAAAAACACTCGGAAAAATTGCCGAGACCTGGGCTCCAACCCACGACCCTGTGGCTCTACTCCCCAAGTATATCTACCATCAGAGGTCTGCTACCCCTAGACTGAGAAATTGTGTTGGTGTTTTTATACAGTCACAAGAATCATCTCAGAGAATCCTAACCTAATCATTAAAACATAGATTTACAAAAAAAATAATAATAATAATAAGAAAAACTCCAAATTTAGTTTGGGATTTCCCCAATTTTTTTTTCTCCATGTAAGTGTGGTTTTACATTAGCATAAGATAAAGATAATATAAATGAAAATTTAATATCTTAGAATATAAAATATAATATCTTAGAATATGAATGAAAGAGCTAAAAACTTCAAAATCATATGTATCGAGAAAAAAGTTACAGTCATCGGAAGATACTTGTAAAATAGCGAAAAAAGCTTCTTTTTAATGCCAATTGAAAAGTAGTGAAATTTTGAAATAAAATTTTTGACGTATTTTTTACGTAAATTTTAAAAATGGGTTATTTGGGAATATTTAAGGGTTATGGCAGTGTTGGGAACGATTATTTTTATGGCCCCCACTACCCTGCCAACTTTAGAGTATTCAAGAGAAATTTCCCGGCTGAGTTGCGGTGTTGCCGGACGTTCTAAAAAATGGGTCTGTTCGGATTTTTTCTGCGAGAATACGATGGTTATTAATTAGCGACTTAATTTATTTATTTGTATCAAATATACTTTTATTAAGGTAGTTCTCCCCTGAATAACGTTCATTCGAGAAAATTCTGGAATTTTGGAAATGATTAGTTTGTACGTTCATACATACACTCACGAAAAATTGAACCGATTTACAATACCGTTTTTTTTCTAGGCTCTTTCAAAAGTAACTGATTTGGCAAAATTTTAAGAAAAAGTAACCTTTCAAGCACAAAATAAAACAAAACGTCAAAACTACATTCGAGATATGTCTAAAAAAACATTATATCATAGTTCAAGTATTCATTTATGTAAATACGCAAATTAAAAAAAGTTTACAATATAGTTACGGAGAAATTGCGATTAGAAATTAATAATTTTTGTAATTTTTTTAAAAACATGAGTCAAGTTGTAATAATGCTCGAATATATATATATATATATATATATATATATATAACAAGAATAATTGTAATATAACCTGTTCAATATGATGGATGATTTGGAACAAAGTGATTGTGTTCATCATAATTTTTTTATTTTTATCTTTACATATCGCCAAAGAAAACTTCATTTTATATAATAACATAAAAATAAACATTCGTATTTAACAAATTCTCTAATTATCTAAAGTAAATTAAAATTATTTAAAAATAACTATAATTCGAGCTATAATTAAAAACTGATCATATTTTAGAAGAGATTCAAAAAACTAATTTTATTTTAAAAAATTATTTATTGGAATTATGAAAATACATTTTTATGTTGTTAAAAAATTACAATCATCAATTACGCTGAGCATTTGATAAAGAGAATGCAATGTCTCGTTTTTCATTCAAAAGTTTATCCCTAAATTCTTGGCGTTTTTTTTTCAAGAGCTTCTTTGCATTTAAATCTTTTATTTAAAACCGTTTTTTAATAAAACGACCATTATGTATCGATTTTGAATACTTAATTATACAATAGTTAATTAACACAAAAACGACTCCAACATAACCTTTGAAAATATTTAAGAACAATTTTTAAACGAAATATGAACAAACATCAACGTTGCCAAATTTTTAAGAACAAAAACCGATTCAAAAATACTCGGTGTGTCAAAGCAGAGTCAGGGGAGAACTACCTTAATGTTGAAATGAGTTTGAATAAATTTTTAACTCAGTGCGAAAAATAATTTTCAGGATAAGTTAATAATTACGACAGCTGTAAAATTTCAAAAAATGTGAAATTATTTTTTAATTATCATACAAATTGAGAAAATGCATGAATATTTTAATAATAAAATTTTAATTTATTTTTTTTAATTTTAATAACGGCTTAAATTATTTATTTTAGAATAACACTTCAAATAATTATAGATACTTCAGCAACATCGCCTAATTATTACACATGAAGAACATTAAAAAAAATGATGATTGATAAAATAATTCTTAATTCCAAATCTGTATTAAATAGAGATATTTGATAAGAGTATAATTAAATTTTTGTGTAAAATATTTCCTTTTAAAGACATATTTTTCTAAAAGTGTTGCACTATCAACATTAAAGTTCCTTCGTTTTATCAGTTTTTATTTTTAATGAAAACATTTTTAACTTTATTTTAGAAAGCTGCTCCGAGCAGGCGCGCAACAATGGGGGGGGGGGGGTGTCCTGACACCCCTTAAGCTAGTAGAGGACACCCTTTACAATTTCTTGGGAGTGTTCAAGACCCCGGGCGGCCGAGTTCAACAAAAAAATTGATCAGCTATCCCCCAAGCTCTAAGCCACCAAATACCCTGGGCGCCCAAGGTCAACGAAAAAAATGATCAGCTATCTCCCAAGCTCTAAACCCTCAAATACCCTGGCCACCCGAGTTCAACAAAAAAACTGGTCGGCTATCTCCCAAGCTCTAAATCCCCAAATACCCTGGGCGCCCGAGGTCAACGAAAAAACTGATCAGCTATACTTCAAGCTTTAAACCTCCCAAAACTCTGGGCGTCGAGTTCAATAAATAATCTGATCAGCTATCCCCCAAGCTCTAAACCCTCCAAACCCAAGGCGTAGAGTTCAATAGATAAACTGATCAGCTATCCCCGAAGCCTTGATCCCCCAAATAACCTGAGCGCCCGAGTTAAACATAAAACTGATCAACTATGCCCCAAGCTCTAAACCCCCAAGACCCTGGACGCCCGAGTTCAATAAAAAAACTGGTCGGCTATCCCCCAAGCTCTAAACCCCCAAATACCCTGGGCGCCCGAGTTCAACAAAAAAATTGATCAGCTATCCCCCAAGCTCTAAGCCCCCAAATACCCTGGGCGCCCAAGGTCAACGAAAAAAATGATCAGCTATCTCCCAAGCTCTAAACCCCCAAATACCCTGTGCGCCCGAGTTCCCCCTTGGGGGATAGCTGACCAGTTTTTTTGTTGAACTCGGGTGCCCAGGGTATGTTTAAAGCTTGGGGGATGGCTGAACAGTCTATTTATTAAACTCAACATTTTATGAAGCGAAGCTCTTTATATGAGGAGTGAATCTGTAAAAACCGACCCAAAAATCCGACCCATAAAAGCGACCCAAAAAAGCGACACCAAGATATATAGATATAAATATATGTAATGTGCACTAACCGGACATTTCATATATACGACCGGCACTATCCGGACATTTCAACACTATCCGGACAGTCAGGATAGAGTTTGGTCCCATTTTTCCGAGACCAAATAAAAATGAGTTCCAGGAATTGGGTGATGGGTTATTTGGGATGGGTTATTTTGGTTGAACCGCGCAAACCTAGAAAATTTTTTTATTGATGGGTTATTATGGAAAAAAAAATAAAAGAAAGATGGGTTATTTTGGTTTTTTTGAATACGTGGGTGGATTGCGCGTCATTTGTGCTTAAAGAGGGTGTATTTTTACTCTAGGAATTCTTCATGTGGTAAGTACAGTGGTTAAAACATGTTAAATATAAGGTTTTTTGACGTTTTGAAGTGCTCCTCCGGGAGAAGCTTTAAAAATTAAGGCTCCTCCGGGAGGAGCACCACAAAACCTTCAAAAAACTTTATATTTAACATGTTTTAAGGGGCTTCTCCCAGAGGAGCTGTAATTTCAAGAGCTCCTCCTGGATATTACTATGTAATATAGGAAAAAATGCACAAATTTCATTGGCCTGTCATTCCAACTACTTAAGGGTCAGTGAAAGTGGATAATTTTTGATTCTTTGTTTATTAATTTTTTCCATAACTTATTTATCAATATGAAAAAAAAAAAAAAATTAAAATCGGTACCAGCAAAGTTTCTTACACTTGATCAACATAACATGAATCATTCTGCAAAATTTTGAAATCGAAGTTTTAATTATTTTCGGTTTACCATCGTCAGTCATTTTTACAAAACACTGTTTTTCAAGCAAAATTTCGATAAAATACGGCTGACAATGTTTTTCCAAATGTAATCAAAATTTTGATTTAAAATTTGGCTGAAAGTTCCATTACTTGTATATCTAGTGCAAGTATCTCTTCATTTTCAATAATATTATTTGGTTTTAAAAAAAAATAATAATATATAAGAACTATCAAAACCAGATCAAAGATATTGTGTTAAACAAGAACTAAAATAACTTAAATATTGGTCTCAAACTTAAACAGTAAACAATATTATTCAAAATGAAGAGAAACTTGCACTAGATATACAAGTAACGGAACTTTCAGCCAAATTTCAAATCAAAATTTTGATTACATTTGGAAAAACATTGTCAGCCGTATTTTATCGAAATTTTGCTTGAAAAACAGTGTTTTGTAAAAATGACTGACAATGGTAAACCGAAAATAATTAAAACTTCGATTTCAAAATTTTGCAGAATGATTCATATTATGTTGATCAAGTATATAGTATATTACACACCGGGCGCTGGAAAGTATTAGCAAGCCCTAGCAAACTCAAATTGACGCCCGAGCCGAAGGCGAGGGTGTTAAGGGTTTGCTAGGGATTTGCTAATACTTTTCCAGTGTCGTGTGTAATGTTTTTTTCATAACGACGGGAGGAAAACCCAAAGTCCCGCTCCGAGCCGGGGAGGGAATTTGGTGTTTTCGTCCCGGAGGTATGAAAAGAAACTTTGCTGGTACCGATTTTTATTTTTATTTTTTTTATATTGATAGATAAGTTATGGAAAAAATTAATAAACAAAGAATAAAAAATTATTCACTTTCACTGCCCCTTAACTCTTTATTTTTAAATGGTTTTAAGCACCTTTTGATTTTGAATTAAAAAAGTCGTAAAATAATTATTCATTTTAAAAATCAAGATCGCGCCTCAAATATACAGAGTGGATAATAAAAAATTGTAAGTTTCTAACATAATAAAATAAACAGAATTTAATAAGATGGCTGTTTTCCTGTTTTCGATACTGCAAATTTTTTAGCCACTAACATTTTTCTTTTGATTTGTTCACTAATGCATCGGTTTGTGGCTGAAATTTTTTTTTTAAATGACATCTTCTCTATACCCTACCACTCCAGGGCCATATAATTATTATGTATTTTTTTTTGTCCATGAGGATAGCATAATACTGTTTTACATGCTGTAAACTTGGTACATTTTTTTAGCTTAATCATAAGTAAAAATGAATAAACTTGTGCAGTTTTCTTATCATGATATTTTTTATGTAATCAGCGTAAAAATATAATTTGCAACAGATACATTAGAAAACAAATAAAAAAAAAATTTTTGTAGCTAAAAAATTTAAGAAAACAGCCATTTTATCAATTTATGTTTATTTTATTATGTTAAAAACTTAAAATCTTTTATTATGCACCCTGTATAATCGAAGCACCATCTCGATTTTTAAAAATTAATAAAAATTATAACCAAGAGTTTTTGAATTTAGTAGTTGGAATGACAGGCCGATGAAATTTGTGCATATATATATGTTGCGGTCACTATCAGGACATTTCATATATACAGCGGTTACTATCCGGACATTTCAACACTATCCGGATAGTCGGGATAGTGTTTGGTCCCATTTTTTCCGAGACCAAATAAAAATGAGTTCCAGAAATTGGGTGATGGGTTATTTGGGATGGGTTATTTTGGTTGAACCGCGCAAACCTAGAAAATTTTTTTATTGATGGGTTATTTTGGAAAAAAAAATAAAAAAAAGATGGGTTATATTGGTTTTTTTGAATACGTGGGTGGATTGCGCGTGATTTGCGCTTTAAGAGGGTGTATTATTGCTTTAGTAATTTATCATGCGGTATGTACAGTGGTCACTGTCCGGCCTTCGGCCGGACAGTGACCACTGTACACACACACATATATATATATATATATAGGTACAGCTGTAACTACCACGTGAAAAATTTCTATAGTAATAATACACCCTCTTTAATCGCAAATCACGCGCAATCCTCTCAAGTATTCAAAAAGTCTAACTGCGGAGTCCCCCATTTTTCGAAAATTTTGTTTCTTGTTGCTGGTAAGAGGTGCCATTCGGGTAGGGCTTTTTCTCTTGACAGAGAGTCTGCTATTCCATTTAGGCGACCTGGAAGTTGAGCTGCTGATAGAGTTATGTTCAGAGTGTCGACTAGTTCGAAGAGTTCGAAGGTGAGGTTTAAGAGTTTTATCGACTGAGAACCACCTTCCTTGTTGTTGTAAGCAACTACCGTCCAGTTGTCCGTCTGGAGAGGGATATGAGCATTTTGAAGGTAACGTGAAGGGTGTTTGATTGCGGACAGTACAGCATAAAGTTCCTTCTTGTTCAAATGCAATTTTTCCTGAGTTTTTGTCCAGGTTCCCGCAAGGTGAGTGTTGTTTAGTTGTGCTCCCCACCGGCGTCGGTCGTTAAATAATGAGTTATTGGCTTTTTGTGAAGATGAGTACTGTTCGTCACTGCCTGTTTCCACCAGAGGAGATCTTTCTGAATTTCTGGACTTAATGAGAGTTTTTGGCGAAGTCTCTGTTGATCGAAAGTTTTCAGAAATCTTTGGAGGTGTCTGCAATGGAGTCGACCTCTGTGAATTGCGACATTTGCAAAGTTCAGTTGACCTAAAAGTGATTGAATTTGTTTTAGAGAGGTGACATTTTTCAAAGAAATTTCTTTTATTAAGTTTGAAATATTTTTGATTTTTTTCTCTGGGAGGCGAATTAAATTTTCCTTTGTGTTCCAATTTATGCCCAGAAAATCTAGTTCTTGGCAAGGGACTAGAATGCATTTTTGAAAGTTTATTTAACAGCTCAGGAGCTGAAGTAATTTTACTGTCTCTTGAACTTGAGTGGTCAGTAGGGCTCTGTTTTGTAAGGCTAGTAAGAAATCGTCCAGCTAGACTATAATCCTCATAACTCGCGAACGAAGGATTTTCGCAATCCAGTTCGTTATGGTCGCGAAAGTATGAGGAGCAGATGAGAGACCGAATGGGAGACTCGTCATCTGTAAGAGTTCCCCGTCGTAAATGAGACGAAGGAAACAACGATGGCTCGGTGCTATTGGCACGTGGAAGTAGGCCTGAGATAGGTCGATTTTTGCCAGACAGTCATTGGTTTGTTAGAAACCTGAAATTTTGAAATGAGAGACGAGGTGAAACTTTTTTGTTTCTACATGGAGATTTAACTGTCTGAGGTCGAGAATTGGACGTATTTTTCCGTTGTTTTTCATTTTCAGGAACATTTTTGAGATAAAACTCGCTCCTGGATAAGAAGGTTTTTCTAAGATTTTCTGATTTTTCCTCATGGTTGTTTGTTCGTTCATGGTTTGTGATAGTGGAGTTTCGAATTTTGACGTTTTCCAGTTTAGAGTTAAGGTCGGTTTTGAAATAAAAGGAATTCGAGTTCCTGAGATTATTGAAAGAATGTAATTGGGGGCTCTAAGGACTTCCATTTTTCTTAGAAATTGTTCATTGGATAGTTATTTATTTTGGAATTTCCGAAAGGAGTCTTCCTTTTTGGGTTTAGCGGTTTCATTTTTATGTAGATTTAATTTTTGTTTATGAAAGTTTCTACGAGAATTTTGATCAAATTTGTTTGACGAAAGTTTTGATAAGTAATTTGAGGATTCAGGTGACTTTTTAGAGTGTGAAAATTTTTCTGATCTTTGTTTTTTCGTAAAATAAGCAGGTGTGTTTAACCACATTTGTGGTTCTTCAAGAGAGTTAATAAATGAGATTAGTCGATCACTTGAGAAAATATAATCAGAACTTGGAGGTATTTGTCTGAGAGCAGCTTGTACATTTTTGCTGGGAATCTCGGACAGAATTTTTCCCCTCCTGTTTTCAATGCATTTCGATCGTTTTCCGCAAAAAATTTGCAAGATTAGTTCAAAATTTTTTGAAATTTTTTATTCTTGACCGAAGAGAGCTGAAAGATCGTTAAATATAGAGTCAGGATTTAATTTAGAAGGATTTTAATAGGCTGTATCAATAATGTTCTGTAGGTTCAACTTTAGAATTTCTTTCTGTTCTAATGCAACATTTGTAAGACCAGCAAGAACCCGCTCGGTGGGAGTGGAGTCATTTTTCTTGTCGAAATGGCATAATTCATTATTTACCTTAAGATCTGTGAACCCAGGGAAAGCCAGACAATTTTTAAGGGCATTAGAGTACCTGACTTCTTTCCATTCTGGAAGACCGAAACGTTGAAGGGTATTGACTGCACTCAGGTGTTCTGGATCTGCTTGACAGATAATTCTTTTTTCGACGTGTGTTTTCAGTTCGCCTAGATCCAAAGATCTGTGGGTTTTGATAGAAAATTTTTATTAGAGTTAGATACAGATTAGGTTAACGCATTCTTCATCAAAAACATCATGTCTGTGAAAATATTGATTTGATTTTGCATTCTCGCCAAGACAGAATTTTGATTTTTGGAGCGAAAGGTTTTGTTGTGACGTGGTCTTTTACGTGCAGATGAGTGAGCTGATGATGAGCTTGATTCAGCGCTACTAAGGGATGAGTCTCTGGAAGTTCGTCCAAGATGTTGATTAAGAACCTGGTTGAGATTGCCATCAGAAAGTTCGTTTTCAGGAGAATTCGGTGGTGGATTGACTTCTGACATTGTAAATTTAAAAAAGCTTTTTGTTATCAAAATTTAATTTTCGTATAACCTATTTTGTAAAAAAAATCTTATGTTTATTTAGCGAAAAAACTCAATGCTATGAAAACAATTCGTAAGCGTTCTACGCTCACTTCAACTTCTGTTGATTAAGTTCCATGGCGAAAACTCGATAGCTTCTCTCATTAGGATGCTGTGTATTAGGGTGGGCCGAAGACGAAAGATTTTGGAATCTCGATAAGCCTGAGGGTGCAAAAGTTGCCTTTCCACGTGTAGAATCGAAAAAAATTTTAAAGTACACTCAGAAATAAAATTTTCAGTTTTCTCAAAGTCATTGAAGTTTCTCTAAAATCAGTTAAAAATCAGTTGAAAAAATTTGTTGAAAAACACGATTTTTTTTTTCAAACCTCGGTTACTCAGCGAAAAAAATCGTAGAGACACGAATAAAAAAATAAATTAAAGCTGTTTAGTTATTCTTTAGGTTCTTATAAGTAATTTTAACCTTAAAAAATTATAGAAGTTATTCGTCAAGTGTAAACTCTTAATTTTTTTTTTCGTATTCTATGGACGTAACACGAAGATTTTTTTTTCAAACCTCGATTACTCTCCCAAAAAAAGTCGTAGAGACACGAATAAAAAAGAAATTAAAGCTGTTTAGTTATTCTTTAGGTTCTTATAAGTTATCTTAACCTTAAAAAATTATAGAAGTTATTCGTCAAGTGTAAACTCTTAATTTTTTTTTTCGTATTCTATGGACGTAACACGAAGATTTTTTTTTCAAACCTCGATTACTCCCCCAAAAAAAGTCGTAGAGACACGAATAAAAAAGAAATTAAAGTTGTTTTGTTATACTTTAAATTCCTATAAGTTATTTTAACCTTAAAAAACTATAGAAGCTTTTTCACGTGAATTTTTCCCTTTATTTTAACTATTTTTCACTAAGAACTTGTTTTTTTTTTTTCAATAAACACCAATAATTTAGCGAAAAAAAAGGTAGATTCTCAAATAAAAAAAAACATTAAAGTTTTTTAGTTTTACTTCAAGTTGTTTGAATAGTATTAGCATTAAAAAAATCTAGAAAATCTTTAAAAGGGCTTTTTTTAATTATTTTTGTGTTTTTTTTTTTTTTTTTTTTTTTTTTTTTTTTTTTTTTTTTTACTAAATTACACTGTAAACGTGGGGTAAAGCCTTTCAATATTTTTATATTATACTTAAAACAAACATTTTTGGCGAACACATGGACTTGTCATAACTATTGCAGGAGTAAAAACCAATAAATTAAATAAATTGACAGAAAATGTATGTTTTATAAATAAAGTGGTAGTTTAGTTTTTAGTTTAGTTTATTAATAAATATCGAGTATAGGGCAAGCCCTACCATACTCGTCAGGTTACAGAGTAGTTACAACGTGGATAATAATATACATAACAAATATAATAGTTAACATATTGCAATAGTATTGAAAAATGTAATAATAATTATTAACAAGTATGTACATTGATCTTATTAGATGTAGCAGGTTATAATGCTGGCTAACTGTGTTCTGGACTGTATCTTCAGATATGTTGACGGCTAGTTATTCTCTAATGGTAGAATTAAACAGGGTCACCGAGTATGTGTGCTTCTCTGAGTACGCTAATTCTCAACTTCATGAGGTGTGCAATAGGTGAAGAGTAAAACATGTTGTTGTCGGCGTGAGATGATTAAGTATGAAGAAGTTGGCTGAGAATTTCGCGCGTGGGTGGTGGCATGAGATCGAAGCCCTGTATGTACGCTCTAGCAATCCATTCGTCGCAGTTCCGCGTAAAAAGAGCATTCCTGAGAGCGGATTTGAACGTATCTGGACTGTTGTTTTCTAAGAAAATGTGGACAAATTTGTTTATAGCCTGTGTGGTCTGAACAATGAACGAATTCTCGTAGATGGGCTTACTGAAGAGAGGACAGACCAGGGATGGTCTTGGGAACCTAGGTGAACGCCTGAGCATTTCAGCACCAGGGTCCAATATAAATTTGTGATACAAATAGGTTGGAAGTTCAGTCCTCAAGACATTCGAAGCCAGGTTAGTGGTAAGATACTCCCTACGTGTTTCTGGAGCAAGCCATTCTAATGCCAGTCTGTAGGGCGTTACTGGAGACATCCTAGGGATGACCCCGTGTGCAAGCCTGACACAAGCATTGTGTAGTACCTTCAGCCTGTCCTTTTGTCTTTGTGTGAGTGTGGTAAGGAGAGGGGCACTGTAGTCTAGGAGCTTCCTAGCTTTAATGAATTTAGGCTGGGACGAGGGGGTGGAAATGTCATACGTGATTGAAATGAGATCATGACCGTGTGTGTATGGTGCGGATGACTGAAAGAAGCTTACAATTGGTTTCAAATGACGTGATATGAACAGGTCAAGACATGAATGATAAAGACCATTTGGTCTGACCAAATGAAAGGTGGGGGCTTTGCTAACAACCTTCAGGCAGTGGGCTTCTATAGCGTCGAGCAACGTTGAGGAGCTATCGTTTTCCTTAAGAAGATCAGTGTTGAAGTCTCCAGTGATAAGGACGTAGCGAAAAACAAAAACTAAAAAAAAAGAAAAAAACGAGGAAAAAAATCAAAAAATGATAACTCTGCCAATGACGGTCCCCAGCCCGTGTTTGGGTGCTGTGTTTGGTGTATCTAAATCATCTAAAAATTTAAAAAGAAAACTATGTTTTAAGTATAATATAAAAATATTGAAACCCCACCATTGTGTATGTATATTGATTAAATAAATAAAAACACTCGTTTACTATCAACTGCTTTATTCATTTAAATTACACTAAATATTATAACAGTGTTTAACCATAAGCTTAGGACAAAGCGATATGCGTATCGCTTGACTCGAAAACTAGGTTTGCTCCCCCGCCGCCTTAAATGCGCGCGCATTTCATCTTTCCCCAGTACACTACACCCACATTTACAGTATAATTTAGCAAAAAAAATAAATAAATAAAATATAAATAAAATAATGATAATAATAAAAAAAAATAAAAAAATAAAATAAAAAAGCCCTTGTAACGATTTATAGATTTTTTTAATGCTAATTCTATTCAAATAACTTAAAGTAAAACTAAAAAACTTGAATGTTTTTTTTACTTGTGAATCCACCATTTTTTTTCGCTAAGTTATTGGTGTTTATAAAAAAAAAACAAGTTCTTAGTGAAAAATAGTTAAAATAAAGGGAAAAATTCAATGTTTGTGTACGTGAAAAAGCTTCTATGATTTTTTAAGGTAGAAATAATTTATAGAAACTTAAAGTATAACTAAACAGCTTTAATTTATTTTTTTATTCGTGTTTCTACGTTTCTTTTTCGCTGAGTAACCGAGGTTTGAAAAAAAAATCGTGTTTTTCAAATTTCAGGAGGTTCCCTACCATCTACGTAAGTCAAATGTGTATTTGACTACAGTAGTCGTCTGCTCATTGGCTCAAGTACTTTCTAACCTCTGTATGAGCCAATGAGAAGTCATATTTACAAGAAAAAAAATCAATTGCTTATAATTATTGCTACAGGCTCCTAATGAATGTTTTGAAACAAGTATAATCAAAGTCTGATTTTTCCGATTTTTGTGCGTAGTTACATTAAAATCTGTTGGCTAGAAATTAAGTATTTGCTGTTTTGGTAAATTTCCCATTAAAACCTATGTAAATTTGTAAAATTTGAAATGTTTATAACTTTTTTCACAAGCTCCTCAGGGCTTTGAAATTTTAGCTGAGCTATTTTTATACTAAAAACTATGTGTTCATTTAATTTGGACAAAATCTGTGTGCTAAATCTATTTGGTAGGGAACCTCCTTAACTGATTTTTAACTGATTTTAGAGAAACTTCAATGATTTTGAGCAAACTAAAAATTTTATTTCTGAGTGTACTTTAAAATTTTTTTCAATTTTACATGTGAAAAGGCAACTTTTGCACCCTCAGGCGTATCGAAATTCCAAAATTTTGCGGCTTTGGCCCACGCTACTGTGTATCGGGCAATAGCATATAATATATAAATTAATTAGTATGATAATACTAATAGTCGTAATAATACTAATACGATAAATTTCATATTGAACATTCTTATATTTATATTTTCAGAGCTGGACAGTTTTTCTTATGAACTCAAAAAAATTTGCTCAATTACGGCAAGAAGCGGAAAAGGTGAGTTATGATATTTTAATTTTCATTCATGGTATCAAAATTAGCTTTCATTGAGCAATGAATATTGATTCCTTGAATTAAAAAAAGTAAATTTATTTTTGAAGCAAGCTTTTTCTTATAAATTCCATTTCTCAGAATTTTCCAAGAAAGGAGACTCTTACACTAATGAAGCCAGGACACACTTGTGTAAATAAACATGTAAGCTTTAATTTTTTCTTATAAATAAATATATCTAACTGTATACATGCTAGTTATATTTGCAATGGATATTTATTTGAATAAAAATATGGAAGAGTTATTAAAGTATACAAATATGTGAATTTTTTTTTTTTTTTTAATTATAAAAAAATCTAAACTTTCAATAATTTTTTTATTTTCGTGTAGGCAGTTAAAATTTTATAACATGGAAATTAAGGGGTGTAACAGGGGTGGATTTGAGGGTTTGTATGAGCCGGTACAAATACCCACGGTGCGTACTAAATCCTTATCACCTGTACTTAGTGCTGATCCAAGCACTCGTCGAACTGCATCTCGTCGACCTGAAATAATAAAATGAGGAAATCGCGTCCACGAATATTACTATACTTCGCGACGCGGTCGGCTAGTTCGTTTACCGGTAGTGGGTGCGGGTATTGAAACAGGATCGATTCGCAAGAACACCAGGTTTAGTCAATAAAAGTTAGATTAATAATTCAACAATTTATCATAACAAATCTAAACCTAAAATACAAATTCCGAATTACGACTCGGTGTCGTTCAAACCAGTAAACAAATAATTGTCAATGCTCTCCAAATCAAGTCGCGCGCGTACACAACAACCTGCTGCTACTGGCAGCTGACGCACGCGTGAGAAAAACAAAGATTGTTACAATAACAGTGTACTGAGTACACTCACACGCATTCACACTCACTCGCACATATACAATTAACTTACGGAGTCGCTAAGGTGCACCTCATACCAAGCCGTCAGGCTAAACAAAATGCCTGGCTACGATGCCTATCAGCCGCAATAGCTACCACACTCGAGTCACCTTGTAGCCGTCGTAAAGCGGTCCAGGCGTTGATGTGAAATGACAATTTCACAATTAAACACCACACTTTCACACTACAACAACGCGCGACGTGAATGACAATAATTGCTTCGACTTCCGTTTCGAAAAATTCAGTCACGTACTAGATTATGGGATGCAAGGGGGCATTTGTAAAAAATATTATTTTTTTTTTACGTATTAATTCTTCGAAATTAATATCTAGATACGTTTAAATAATTATTTTTACAGCATAGCAACATAAACATACGATAAAATGTGCATTTCTTAGATGGCACCCTAAAGGGGCTCTAGCTGGATACGGTGCAGGTCGCTGGATCCACCTCAAACCACCCGATTTCGAGCGATATTAGCTCAACTTTGGATTGAAATATCTCGAAAACCGTGTTGTGAATCCTTCTGAAACTTTAACATATTCTTTTTTAAGTCTTTATTAAAAGAAGCACAAAATTTGAAACGATTATCATGGATTTCATTTACTAGTGAACATCCTTAAAAATAGTAGTTTCAAGAAAAACACATTTAAAGTTTGAGAGGCCCCTGGCTACTTTATAGGTTCAAGTGGCCAGAGTTTCCCTTTTGCACGTCTTCTTGAACGCTGATCCAATAGTTTATATAAGAAAAAAAAAATATTTATGAGTGATTCTAGTTGAATCGTTAGTCTTAGCTAGTGCGTGCAAAAAAAAAGAAAAGAAAATCAAAAATAATGAAATTTACAGTGGTGGCTTAGCCACGAGTAAAGTTAATTTTAGATTAGCTAGACCGTTTCTCTAAAAAAAAAGAACTACCGTAGACTAGGTATGGATAAATGGATGGGTTTGATACGTATCAATTAAATTTAAATTCTTTTATTCAGCACGTAATTCCATTCCGACGTTGCGGTTACAAAGTTTCGTATTTTATATAAATATTCTTTGTTTTAATCCTTAAAGTAATTAGCTAGGTATCGCGCAGTGAGCGTTATTAAAGAACGTACGGAAGAAGAAAAAAAAAGATTATAAGAGTATCAGGTTGATTCGGGATTAATCAATGCGTGAACCCGAATAAATAATACGACGCGTTTTATCGGTTACGAGTTAGGGGAGAGTGTACCAGGTTAGTAGGCTTTTCGTCGTTTAAGTTCCCCGGGTGATGCAAGCATCTCCCACTCAGTTGAAACTGGCGTACGATTGTACCGTTTTTAACTTGAGCTGAGAATAAACGACGACATAAAAAAAAAGAAAGAAAAAAAATGTTATTCTCGCCAATTTGTGTTCACGAACTTACGCAGCCGGAACTAGCTTCGGGCTCACGACCACGTCAGGATTCGGGTTTCGGAACGGCTTCCCTGGGTAGCTCTCCAACCAGCACAAATTCTTTCGGTTTCGGGGACGAGCAGCGGCTCAAGTCAACCCGGAATGCGGATTTTAAATTCACGACGCGTTAGAATAAAACTTAGTAATTTATGCCTACAAAATCTTCCAATCAAAGTCTAATTTTAAAGTATTAGGTTTGATTGATCTTGAAGATTTGACGAGTAGGACTGAAGTGCCTCTCGTAGTGTACCGAGGTCGGCAGAATACCTCGGTACTGGCTACAATTGTAAGAGGGGGTGCGTGGGTATTGAATTGGGTTCCCGTAAAATTAGGACCCGCGTCGCGAGGATAAGCAGCATGCTTATCAATCCCTACTCTGCGTCATCGTTCGCCGAGTGGGATTACGGTGATACCAACTTTATAAATTAACGCGCCGCTCACTGCTCGATTTAACTCAAAACTTTAATATATTTTTATCCTAATTAATATAAAATATATAAATATAAAAAAAAAGCAGAATCTTATACAATAAAATTCGGTACACGTTTGGTACCCTGCAAACGGGATCGTTGCAGATAGCCTCCCCTAAAGAAAAAAAAAAAAAAATATATAAGAACAACTGTTTATATTATTATTTTTTTTCACTACATGTGCGGCAAAGTCTCTTCGCACTTTTTTTTTTTTCATTATGAATCCTTACTGTCACTAGAAATATTCAAGAGTAAAGAAATAAAATAGAATACCACAAAATAAGCATTAAAGTAATAGAGAAGTTACACACAGATAAAAAAAAGAAAAAAAAAACAATAGAGATGAATCTACGGCACTTCACTTTTTTAACACTTAACGAAATCTGGCGCCTCGATGTCGATCCAGTCCATGTCGTCCTCTTCTTTCTCCTGAGTCAACCACGCTTCAACTTTGTTAACCCTCCGTTGTTTTTATAGTCTCGGACAGCCTTGCGTCTTCCGAGTCTTGGAGGAACCTGAAGTTGTTGTGTGGGTTACGGGGTGCGGCGCCTGCGTGCCGACACCTTTAGCCTGTTCCTTCTCTCTTTCTCTGATAGTGGCTTGGACCGTGGGAATCCAAGCTTCTTCGTATGCTTTACCCATGATGTTGGTCCAACTCATCGGGAAAGCTGGGTCATTGGACAACTCCCTTGAAGGCAGTATAGGTGTTGCGTGTTCCGCGGCCGGCATCTTTTCTCGAATCCTGGCCCAAAACCTCTCTCGGATGTCCAAGACTTTTTTTATGGCTGCCTCCTGAGTGGGTACTGGTTCTGTCTCTGGTGGCGCTCCTTCTGCATTCTTCTGCAGGTTTTGTCTTTGGGTCCAGGCATGACTCTTCCTGTACTCATGAATTTGTGAATGCAGCGTAGATCGTCCTTTCATTAGAGCCTCAAGCTCAGGTAGCCGTTGCAGGTACCGTTCTAACCTGCGTTGCGTGCGTCGATTCCGTCTTTGTCCTCGTTCTGTCTACTTCTGTTGGAGGGTGGCGATCTCCTGCTGCACTCGGTCTATTCTTCTTTGCAACCTTTTCTTTTGGTTTAGTCGAGCTCGCCGAGATTTCTTGGGCTCTGGCTCCATCTTCCTGTTTTGGACGGTAATAGGGGCGTAAAGAGGTTGCATGAAACAGCCCCTTTACGTGTTCATCACACAAATTAGCGAGATGATAGGTGCTACCCTGGTACACTCTCTCAATTCTAAAGGGACCGGTATACAAGGGCATGAACTTCGCGATGGTGTCGTTGGCCGTGCTCGAAATATTATTTGCTTTGAGGAGGACCTCACCCCCTACTTGGTACGTGACCAGCCGATGGCTCTCGTTGAACCTATTAGCGCGTACCAATCTGGTTCGCGTCATTCTTTCGCCCGCTAATTTTAGTTTTTCATCATAGGTACAAGTTTCCACCCTTTTATTCGGAGTTAATTTAAACCAAGGGCGACTAGGCCGTTTATCAAAGTGCAACTCATTTGGGGTGAATCCCGTGGTGTCATGGGGTAAGTCGTTAAGGGTATATTCGATGAGCCCCACCCATGAAGCCCAATTTTTATGTTTATCTGATGTCAACGTACGAAAACAACGCCCCAGCTCTTTGTTCACCCTTTCGACCATATTACTCTGAGGGTGTCTGACGGATGAAAAAATTACGCGTATACCCTCTTTCGTCAGTCTTTCAATCCATCCTGCGGAAGTAAATTGGGACCCGTGATCAGAAGAAACTGCCTTCATTTTCCCGAGAGTCGGTATATAATTGTTAAAAAGCTTATTAAGAACTATCTGTGTGGTAGCGCGTTTTATAGGATATAGCTTAACTATTTTTGAAAACGCGTCATGTATTGCAAGGATATATCTAACCCCTCCAATGGATATGGGGAGATTTCCCATAAAATCCCAGCTTGCAAGCTACCTGATGGTTTTAGGTAGAATAGGACGAGATTTCGCGGCTGTGCTCTGCGTGTAAGTCTTGTTACGTTGACACGAGTCGCAGCTACGCACAAATTTCGCGATATACTTTTTTAAGCCAGGGTAGTAAAAATCTGGACTCAGTATTTTAATCAATTTTCTCGCGCCCGGGTGGCAGTAAACCTCATGAGTAGATTTAACCAGGTTGTAGATCATGGCTTGGGATATAACTATTTTTGAATTCAGGTTAGAAAAAGTCTTACACAATACCCGCCCATTAAGTTCGTACCCCTGTACCTCTTTCCCACCCTTTAATTCATTCATGATCCCAGACAGCTCCCCATCATTGTTTTGAGTTTTTTCAAAATCCTTTATCAGTTTCGCCATCGTTGCGTTCGGCTCCCTCAAAACCGCGGCCGCTATAAGAGCTTTCGAATCACGATCGGTTTCGGGGTGGTGCATCCGACTAAGCAAGTCGGCCACAACATTATCACGCCCTTTGATATACTCTACCCGCGGTGCAAAGTCGCTGATGGCCAACGCCCACCTGTAAAGTTGGCCAGTTAGATGCTGACATGAAAATAAGAATTTAAGGCTTTTATGATCACATTTGATCAGGACTTTTCCCCCCAGGAGATATGTCCGGTATTTCATCAGAGCCCACTTTATGGTGTTGAGTTCCTTCTCGGTAGTGAAGTACGCTTGTTCCGCGACCGTGAATTTTTTACTAGCGCACGCAACTATTCGCAGTTTATTCGTTTCGTCGTACTGGCAAAGCAGTGCTCCCGTGCAAAAGTCCGAGCCGTCTGTAAATAATACAAACTCGCGGTTTTTCACGGGGTAGTAGAGGCAGGCCTCTTTATAAAACAGATCTTTCACACGATCGAGGGCAGTTTGCTGTACCTGTCCCCACTCCCATTTTCTTCCCGCTTTGAGAAGCTCGTACAAGGGTTGGGTTTCTTTCGCAATTTGATCTGTAAATTTAGCTGTAAAATTCACGAGTCCCAAAAAGGCGCGGATTTGTTTTACATTTCGCGGTTTTTCGAAATCTCGGATTCCCTCCACCTTCGATGGGTCGATTTTAATCCCCTCTGGAGTCAGGATATGGCCAAGAAACGGTATCTCTTCCCTAAAGAATTCTACCTTTGAAAACTTCACGGTCACACCCGCATTCCGTATTCTGTTCAGGAGTTTTTCTAAATAGACGAAATGTTCCTCGATCGATCGGGCGATGAGGAGCAGATCATCTACAAAATCCAGAACATGTTTTTCGAGACCGGCAATCATACGTTGGACTGCTTCAAACAGCGCGGCCATCGAGCATTTGGTTCCGAACGGAGTTACGGTAAATCGAAAAACCCGCCCATTAAACATAAACGCGGTTATGTCGCGTGAATCGGGGTGTAACTCCACCTGCCAGAAACTGCTCGTGAGGTCAATGCTGGTCATATAAGATAGGCCTTCGCATTTACTTAGCACTATCTCAATGCCTTCAGGGTTGTTATAATCGGGGTCTATTCTTTCATTTAATTCTCGTGCGTCTAGACACACTCAGACGGAGTTATCGCGTTTAATAACCGGAACCAGCGGGTTGACAAAGGGGCTCTTGCAGGGCTCGATTACGCCAAGCTGCAACATGCGGTTTATTTCATTAGCCACAAGCTGTCGCTGGTGGATAGGGATCGGGTATGATTTCTTTAAGAAAGGGGTAGTATCCCGGATTCTAAATTCATATACGTAGTTTTTAAATTTTCCCGGAGCATCGCTAAAAACATCCCGATATTCCATCAATAAATCAAACAAACGCAATTTACCTATATCGTCGAGCTCTTGGATGGGGTTGATTTTTTCCCAAATTTCAAATTCAGTTGGGTGATCATGCTTCGGCTCAGGATACTCATCGTTTAGAAGCCCGACCAGTGGAACTTCATCCTCTTTATCTGCTTTTAAAAAAAAATAATCGAAATTCTCCCGCGAAGTTAAACAATTTTCATTAATGTTAATCTTAAAACCTAAACTACGAATAATGTCTCGCCCTATTATACAAGGTCGTATTAAATTTTTAATTATAACCAATGTCCCATCACACTGTGAGGGACCTAAACCAACCGGTGCAAAAAACTGTTTTTTCAAACGTATTGATTTTTCTCCTACAAACCCGGTAGCTTGTAGGCCAACAATCGGAAGGGTAGGTAAGTCGTTCCGTGCTTCCTGATTCTCTAGGTATAATAATTCCGAAACGCATGAAATACTACTCCCGGAATCAATAAAAGCTTTCACATTAACATTATTAATTAAAATATTCACGACCGGCTCAACGTCGGCCTTGACCCAAGCTGGGTTAGGCTCTTCATTTAATAAAAAATCACGTGGGCAATCAAAAATAGTTACGACGCTTGCCTCCACGTCTGCCCGAAAATCTTCCTGTACTACCGATTTACTTAAAGTGTGATCTTGATTAGAACTCATTTTTTTCAATAGCCGAATTAGTTGTAGCAAACGCTGGCGTATGATTTTCAACCACACCCACCTCCGAGAGTTTTGCCACAACGGTACTTAGTTTTCCTGAGGTTCCTGGGCCTCCACGATTTGCTCAGGATCAGAAACCTCCACGATTTCTATATCGTTAACTTGGGGGTTACGCGGTGGGAACCGCCCTTGATTATTTGACGGATAATTAGGTCGGGGAGTGCCCGAGGGTGCATTCGAATTGCTAAAATTTCGCATAGGTGTAGATGCACGAAAATTTTGCGAATTATTTGGATTTGTTCGAACCTGAGTCGGATTTTGTTGGTTAAACGAAACGTTATTAAAGCTTTCCCGGCGCGTATTTTCAAAAGTGAAGTTCAAAGTGCACGCGTTTTCAAGCTTATCCAGAAGTTTCAGGAAAGGATCAACCCGGGTAATCCCACGTATCGTAGTAGCGGTCTGAACAGCCTCGTCAAAATGGCGCGACAGGCTCTCCACCATACTCTCCTCGGTGGGTGGATTATCCAGGGCCTTTACATCGTTAATTAAACGGATGGCGTACTCGGAATGACTCAGGTTACCCTCCGCGGTATAATGCCCGTAATCCAGACGACGCATTATTTTCAGTTGGAGGTCCGCGCTCCAAAACCGTTGAGTAAACGCATAGACAAATCCCTGAAAATCATCAAAGCTCTCGCATGCGTATAAGTACCAGTCGAGCGCTAGCCCTTTCAGGGACTGCTCGAGTACTGGCATGACGCGGGAGGGTGGGGTCCCCGTTCCCTCAAGATATGCCCGCAGTAATTTCAAATACCTCGCGGCACGTTCGCGGGGTAGACCCTCAAAGCTTGGCAGCTCGAACTTAACATTCTGCCCACCGAAGTTATTCTGTGCTGGGGCATAGTCAGGCGCACTAGGTATATTGGGCCTGGAGGAGTGACCCGAGTTATATGTACTCGGGTGGTCCCGAAGCTGTGGATTCCTGGGGTATGCACCCCGGCCAATCATATCCCGACCCGAATTTCCTGAACCTAGCTGACCGCGTATTGGCCCCTGAGGCGTAGCCCGGTCCTGACTCCCGAAAGCTCAACTCGCACCACCTCTCGAACCCTGTGCCAAGTCGACCTCCTGACCATCATTACTTACCCCCTGCTCCAGCAAACTCTGTTGGACTTGCGTGAGGTCCCTCAAATTCTCACCGTGTTGAATAACCGTGTTTCTTAATGTCACGTAACTCGTGGTTATTTCATCGCGAGAAGCTATCAACCCGTCTACCTGTTCGTTGACGTTGTCAACACGCGCAGACACTCTCTCAACCTCCCCGCGCCTCTGTTCATCATTGGCCATTGTAGGATCTCTCGACACACGTTTCGCAAGCTCTCACAGGGTAATCCATCCACCAAAAAAAAAACAATATAACAACGAGAAGAGAAAGTATAAGAACCCGTGATTTCGGAAAAACTCAAAAAAATGATTTTTTTTTCACTTCCCTCCCTTTTCAAAAACAAAAAAAAAACACCCAATATTAAAAAGATAAAAAAAATGGCCTCAAGCCTCCCCCACCAGAATTGTACAGATGTTTTTCTTTTTCTAGAGAAAGAAATCTTAAAGAAATAAGGGGATAAACCCATAAAAGTCTTACTTTTATGTGAAAAACCAAAATTAGACCGGTTGTTTCACGGTTCTGCGCAACAGGTTCAACGCGAGCGCGATTCAACCTGTGAGAAAAAAAAACATAAAAAACTTCACTCGTTCAACTTGATCAACGGATAAGTCGCGACCTTCAACTTGTCAGCTGATTCTAACCAATAGTTTCAAAAATGTTCGTAAATTTAAGCGAATTTGTCATCATGCTGACATATTGTTGTCGTGAATTCGCTCGAGGGTACCACCAAGAATTTCTTGGAAAATTTTAAACGATTTGATTTTGTCCACCCGACGGCTATTAAGGCTCTTGATAGTTTCAAAACAAAATAAACGTACGTCGCGTAAACACATTAATTCTTGCCGATTTTCAACATTCTTTGCTCAATGTGCCCAAAACTTGTTTCTATCGATTTCCTAAACCGTGAAAATTTGAATCGATCAAACGCGTTTTTTTTTCGCGTTTGATGGTCCCGCACCGAGGTGTACCATCTGGGAGGCCCCTGGCTACCTTATAGGTTCAAGTGGCCTGGTTTCCCTTTTGCACGTCTTCTTGAGCGCTGATCCAATAGTTTATATAAGAAAAAAAAAAAATTTATGAGTGATTCTAGTTGAATCGTTAGTCTTAGCTAGTGCGTGCAAAAAAAAAGAAAAGAAAATCAAAAATAATGAAATTTACAGTGGTCGCTTAGCCACGAGTAAAGTTAATTTTAGATTAGCTAGACCGTTTCTCTAAAAAAAAAGAACTACCGTAGACTAGGTATGGATAAATGGATGGGTTTGATACGTATCAATTAAATTTAAATTCTTTTATTCAGCACGTAATTCCATTCCGACGTTGCGGTTACAAAGTTTCGTATTTTATATAAATATTCTTTGTTTTAATCCTTAAAGTAATTAGCTAGGTATCGCGCAGTGAGCGTTATTAAAGAACGTACGGAAGAAGAAAAAAAAAAGATTATAAGAGTATCAGGTTGATTCGGGATTAATCAATGCGTGAACCCGAATAAATAATACGACGCGTTTTATCGGTTACGAGTTAGGGGAGAGTGTACCAGGTTAGTAGGCTTGTCGTCGTTTAAGTTCCCCGGGTGATGCAAGCATCTCCCACTCAGTTGAAACTGGCGTACGATTGTACCGTTTTTAACTTGAGCTGAGAATAAACGACGACATAAAAAAAAAGAAAGAAAAAAAAATGTTATTCTCGCCAATTTGTGTTCACGAACTTACGCAGCCGGAACTAGCTTCGGGCTCACGACCACGTCAGGATTCGGGTTTCGGAACGGCTTCCCTGGGTAGCTCTCCAACCAGCACAAATTCTTTCGGTTTCGGGGACGAGCAGCGGCTCAAGTCAACCCGGAAAGCGGATTTTAAATTCACGACGTGTTAGAATAAAACTTAGTAATTTATGCCTACAAAATCTTCCAATCAAAGTCTAATTTTAAAGTATTAGGTTTGATTGATCTTGAAGATTTGACGAGTAGGACTGAAGTGCCTCTCGTAGTGTACCGAGGTCGGCAGAATACCTCGGTACTGGCTACAATTGTAAGAGGGGGTGCGCGGGTATTGAATTGGGTTCCCATAAAATTAGAACCCGCGTCGCGAGGATAAGCAGCATGCTTATCAATTCCTACTCTGCGTCATCGTTCGCCAAGTGGGATTGCGGTGATATCAACTTTATAAATTAACGCGCCGCTCACTGCTCGATTTAACTCAAAACTTTAATATATTTTTATCCTAATTAATATAAAATATATAAATATAAAAAAAAAAGCAGAATTTTATACAATAAAATTCGGTACACGTTTGGTACCCTGCAAACGGGATCGTTGCAAGTTTTGAACTCTGAAAAATAAAAGTAATTTTGTTTTTACCTACCCTACTCGAGCGTACGCTCAAACTTTATCATAAAATTTTGAGAGTATGCTGCGAAATGTCGAACGTCTGCTCGAGCGCTCGATGCACCCTTATTATAAAATTTTGAGAATATATGCTGCAAAAAATCGAGCGTACGCTTCAACTTTAGCACAAGCGTAGGGCCAAGGGATGTTAATATTGGTGAGGTCCTAGTTTAGGATATCTAAGACCACCTCACTAAAATCATTTGAAAAAAATATTTCTATTATTCAGCTGTGCATGCTACTATTAACCAGTGTGTGGAAAAGAAAAAAAAAAAAAAAATTATTAATAAAAAAATTAACTGACAATCCTACAACTGCTTAGCCTTAGATAAAACTTTTTTTCTGAATAAAACAAATAAACCTACAAGCCTAAAACCCCAAAACCTTGGCCTTACAAAAAACAATCTACTTTTCATGCCCACGTTCCGCTTGATCTTAAAATTTTTTTTTTTTCTTTTATTGTTTCAAATCCATAGCCTAAAAACAACATCGACGTTCTTTTCAGGAACGTAACCTCTTTGACCGTTGCATTAAAAAAACAATCAAGCCATTTTTTTTTCGTGATCACGCTGATCACGTCGTATGACCGAAAATGACCGGCGGGTAACGATCAGGCGGGTAGCTTCAACTTCATCTTGAACTTTACTAGCTCTGGTAGAAAACCACCTTAAACAGTTTCTTGATGAATAATTGATGGTAAAAAAACCATTGAATACTATTTTTTCACTCATTTTTTCAGTAAAATGTGAAAAAATTATATATTTTCATGCATTATTACTATGTTAATCGAGCGTAACCGAAGATACTCCCTTGAATAGTACAATAATCCCAGACATTTACCTTATACAATGAAACTTCGATAATTCTCACTTCGATAATTCGAAGTTTAAGTATGACTATTGAACCATTATTCTATTAACTCTTACCTCGATGATTCGAAATCCTCGATTATTCGAAGTTTAAGTATGACTATTGAACCATAATTCTAATAACTCTTACCTCGATGAGTCGAAATCCTCGATAATTCGAAGTTAGAACCCGTACCCTTGAGCTTCGAATTACCGAGGTTTTACAATGAGGAGTAAAAGTGCAGTCATAGAGGGAAGCAATATGGCCGCCCTTAACTATTTAAATCCACTAGAACAGCGCGTGAACCACGTGACCTCATCCCCACCATGACTGCACTTTTACTCCCAATAAGTTTTTATATAAATTGAAAAACTTAACTTTCTATAATTTTTTTCAGATTGAACAGGCTGATATTTTCCTTGACAAAACAAAAAAAGTTGTAAGTTGATTTCGAAGAAATTTCATTGACTAAAAATTTTATAAAAAGTATTTAGTGTACCCAAAATGCCCCCTTTTTTATCGTGAATGCATTGTAATATATTTTTCAACACACGGCGCAGAAAGTTCAAACTTTCTGATTTGTCCCAAACAGGGAGTTTGAACTTTCCTTGCCTCGTGTTGAAAAATATATTACACACGAGGGAGTGCAAAAATGAGCTAACCCTTAGCAAACCTTTGACACCCTCGCCTTCGGCTCGGGCATCAATTTCGGTTTGCTAAGGGCTAACTAATTTTTGACTCCCTCAGGTGAGTAAAATACTATTCCCCATTGAGATAAAAATCATTGAGACTTGAAAATTTAGGAATATACTCCTAATATGAAAGAAATGTATGAATTGTAAATGTTTTTAAAAAAATTTCCGATTCAAAATTTATGCTCTTGACTTAATTGGAATATCGCAAAAAGCATGTATTTAAGTAGAATGTTCTGAAAAATTTGTCGTTTGGAGTCGCTAGTGTAAGCTTAACTCGGCTGCAGCAGTTTGGCATGGAAGTAGCCGCTTGACTGTGTGTATCGGTGAGAAGTTCCACACCAACAAACACACTCAAACATCTGCGCCCATGCCAAATTGCTGGAGCTGAGTCAAGTTTATACTAGCGACAGCAAACGACAAATTTTTCAGAACATCCTGATCAGTTCATTAAAATAATTTCAAAGTAAGTTGGTTATTTTAATAGGTTCTGAATAATTAAAATTTTAATTTTAATAAATATTTGATCGGGACAAGTTTACCAAATCATTGTTCAATTAAAAAAAAAAATTTATCTGGAACAACTAAATTTTTTTCTCAGTGTAGGGCCCAAATTGAAGGTCACTGTTTTACTTCCCTTCTCTAATCCAAAAAACTTTAATACGAAAAAGTTTTCTGTACGAGACTTTAATTCTGAGCACCTGACGATCAATTTTGACCACCCTGTCTATACACTGAGAGAAAGAATCTGTAACTGCAACCAAATCATTCGGTAACAAAAAGTGCCATGGACGAGAGCAACTGTTAGCGAATATGCGGTAATTGTTACCGCATGGAGCATTGTAGCAGGCTTGCAATTTAACTTTCATTTTACGTCAGTTATAAAGAATGTATTTTGTTTTTGCCAAATGCTCATCCTCTTTAAAAAGGATTGATAATATTTCATTTTCATAAAGATGCTTTGATAGTCGTAGTTAAGGTGGATAAGTGGTGTCAAGAACAAAAAAAATTCAATTTTTAACCTCAAATTGCTTGCGCTTTGGGAGTAGTATTCATTTTAATGGTGCACTTATAGTTACCGAATTTAAAATTAGAAAAAGAAGAAAAAATTAATGTAAAAAATTAAAAATCTCAATTTCGAACTTTTATGAAGTTACGGGCTATTTTGCTTATGGCAGCAGAATAGGAGTACGAATAAAATTTTAAGCCCATGACGATACCAAGAATCTGCAGTCGAAATTCAAAGCTCGCGTTCTCTTTTTAAAGATGGTTTTCAAACAAAATTTTTTTGCTATATTCTAATCAGATTGAAAAATAGAAATTTAAAAAGTCCGAGATAGTTTTAAAAAATATTTTAGACTATCTTATAATATATATACATTACTTCTATTTTAGGGAGCATTCTCAAATTCTCAAGTTCTTTTGATTTTTTGTATCTATGCTAAAATATACTACGGGGTTTCCTGGATTAATTATCAGTGAAGGTCAAAGGCATAAAATTATGAAGCCTTTCTTCTTATTTTGAAATCTTATTTTTCTCTTTATGTTTCAATAATTGAAAAAAATTCTAAGTGGAGAGGAGCTGAAGTTAATGAAAAATGAATAAGGGTAAATTAGAAGTGCGCTTGAATATAAGTTAAGCTTTTAATACTTTTTTAAAATGATTTTTTAAATAAAATAAAAAAGTTTAAATTTAATTTCTTTTTGGATTCTCTTTTCCTCAGAATTTTAGTCATTATATACCAAACAAAAATGCTAATGGCACCTAGTAAGAGTGAAAGGGAGGGGGCACTTAAGTACACAATATTTCCGTTACTCGGAAAATTCCATTTGAATAAATCAGCTCGTCGGTTTAGAGTAAGAACCTAGTATCTCAGCGGGCCAGAGAAAGAATCTGCTATCTCGGCGGGCCAAAGCAAGAACCTACTATCTCAGGAGCCGGAGCAAGAACCTGCTATCTCAGGGACCGGAGTTAAAGGCTACTATTTCACGGGCTCATTTAAACAATGGCATCAAAATTTTTTTTTCTTTTTTAAAGCATAGCAGAGTAATAATGTAAGTATATAAGCTACGCTTCAAAAAAGAAAAAAAAATTTTGATGCCATTGTTTAAATGAGCCCGTGAAATAGTAGCCTTTAACTCCGGTCCGTGAGATAGCAGGTTTTTGCTCCGGCTCCTGAGATAGTAGGTTCTTGCTCTGGCCCACCGAGATAGCAGGTTCTTGCTCTGGCTCGCTGAGATACTAAGTTCTTACTCTAAACCGACGAGCTGTTATATTGAAAAATTCATAGAAAGTATGCGTGTAAAGTTTCATTTTAAAGTTCTTGCTTTTACCTTCAAAATGAGATCTTAAAAGCTTTGATAATAATCGATAATTTTCAATGGAGGGTATTATCTATGTAACTTAGAAATGTGAAAAATTTCTAGAAAGGCCAAAAAATAGTGACTCGGAAGTCAATTGGAGAAAAAAAATTAATTTAACAAACTAACCAGACGAGAGTTTACAAACGCTTCGTGTTTTTCTAACGAGTGCCTTGGATCTGAGTTAATTTGATACAGTCAAACCTTGCAATAGGATCACAAAATGTTCCCATGGGAGCAATGGAGAGTCGGAGAAAATACCTGGAAGTCCCCCAGCACTGTAAGAAGGACCGAGCTTATTGCGAGAGCACCTATTTCGAGGTTCGGCTGTTTTAGGTCTCTGGCCCTGTTCTAATGTCCGTAAGTGTGCATATCCATCTTTTGCACTTTTTAGGCAAGAGCCAGTCTTCAAATCAAGATTCTTTGCAGGGTAGGTTGTTAGACCGCCAGCGTACCTAAAGACAATTACACAAACTTTGCGTCGTCGCACTTTCGCACTTGTATCATGCCATTTTTAAAGAACTTTTCACTGTGGGGGCAATTTCTACTACCCCTTGCCACTCCCCACAAAAACCATGGTTTGGCACTCCAGTTCAATAAATACACAGCTGATCATTCCTTAAGCCTGTCACCCCTGGGTGCAGGGTTCAATACGTACGCAATAATGAATTATCTCCCATAACCTTAGGCAACAAGTTCAATAAATATATAATTAATTATCTGTCAAGCCTCAAATTTGTATAAACTTTTGTAGCGTGTTCAATAAATATACTATTATGAACATGTTCGAATTTGAAACGTATCTGAATGTCTCGTCGTTGTCATGTATATATTCAAATGTTTATGTTGTATGGTTAGAGATTCAGTTTAGAAGTTCGGTCGTGATTTGTTTGAGTATTTAAGTTTGTAATTGTAAAGGAAGTTGAGTTTAGGTTTATAATTGTGAAAAGTCGTGTTTTAACATTTTAACGGTTATAACATTTGGGGGTTCGTCCAGGATTGAGCTGTAAAGCGCGGAAGAGAAAAAAATCGAAGAGTCGTATAGGTTGGTTCTCATGGTAGTAAATTTTGGGAAAGAAGGAATGCAAGAGTATTGAAGGACTTGAGGACGTGAAAGTTCGAGAATTGGAAAATTCTAGGAATCGATGCTGATGGTCAGAAGACAACTCTGAAGCTTAGAAGAGAGAGCAACAGTGCAGCCTGTTTCGAGATCTACATTGTTACCGTTTAAATGAATTTTACCAACAAATTTAAGAGTTTCTTTCTGTTAACTTTGTTAAATAAACTCAAAGTTACAATACAATTGCCAAATCACAGTTTACAATTTCTGAAGGATCGAAAATTGAAAAATAAAGTTAAAAAATAAAAATCAAACTCGAACCAAATCCGTTCTGATCTCTTTTTTCAGAAGTTAACAGATTAAAAAAAAAGAACCTCAAATTATAAAATTAAAAACATAAAAAACAAAAGTCATCGTCAAGGACACAGTGTATGCTTCCCCGTGGGCAACAGGTCCACGGTTCGCGCTGATCACAGCGCTCCCCGTCACGAGATTCTCCTGCTTATCGGCAGCCCTCGCGCAATACCGACGGGGAGACAAATGGCCCCGGAACCTGTCCAGTGGTTCCGTGCACAACCGACTCGAGAGGTGACTCTTCATCAGGAACATCCGCTTGCAAACGCTCTCTCGATGAAGAATCACACGCTATTTCCAATGCACACACACTACTACTTTTAACACAGATGGTATTCGCAATGTATGTGCACGCTCAAGACTCAACATAGTTAAAGAGAAAATCTGAACTTCAGAAATTGCTTTTAATTATAATAAATAAGTAGTTGTATATATATAATATAGGGTGCGGCATCGAAAATTTTTTTTTCGAATTTCTAGTGCGCACAAGTGAAATTAGCTTTTTTATGTTGAAAAAATAAGCTTTTGATTTTTTCAGATTTTTTGAAGGTGTTTTAGAGGTCGCTAAATCGATTTCAAGGTCAAATTAACGACTTTTGAACTAAAATAATACATTAAGACTCTCGCAGAATGTTTTATACAATTCTAATAGATGGAAAATTTTGTTTTCGACCCAAGTAAGTGAAAAAAATTTTCATACTAACAAATTTTTCATTTTAAAATGTAACACAGAGCGTGAAAAGGGTTACAGAAGGGTGAAAATGATGCTTTTTTCATCTATTAAGCCTAGAAATTCGCATTGAACAATTTTTTTTTTGGTTCCAATCGGGTCTAAAAGTTTAATTATGAGTAGAATTACTGAAAAAATTTCAATAAAGGGTTCATTTATTTTTTTTTCAAGGTCATTTCGAGGTCACGATATCGAACAATAGCAAAAAATCCCATTTTTTTGCGAAAAAAAAATTGTACAGACGGGAAGTGGACCGAAAAATTAATTTAAATGTCTGGAAATTATTAGTCTTTACCATAAAAAAGTCTTAAAATTTTAAAAACATAAAAATTTTCATTGTGAATCATAACACAGAGCGTGAAAAGGGTTACAGAAGGGTGAAAATGATGCTTTTTTCATCTATTAAGCCTAGAAATTCGCATTGAACAATTTTTTTTTTGGTTCCAATCGGGTCTAAAAGTTTAATTATGAGTAGAATTACTGAAAAAATTTCAATAAAGGGTTCATTTATTTTTTTTTCAAGGTCATTTCGAGGTCACGATATCGAACAATAGCAAAAAATCCCATTTTTTTGCGAAAAAAAAATTGTACAGACGGGAAGTGGACCGAAAAATTAATTTAAATGTCTGGAAATTATTAGTCTTTACCATAAAAAAGTCTTAAAATTTTAAAAACATAAAAATTTTCATTGTGAATCATAACACAGAGCGTGAAAAGGGTTACAGAAGGGTGAAAATGATGCTTTTTTCATCTATTAAGCCTAGAAATTCGCATTGAACAATTTTTTTTTTGGTTCCAATCGGGTCTAAAAGTTTAATTATGAGTAGAATTACTGAAAAAATTTCAATAAAGGGTTCATTTATTTTTTTTTCAAGGTCATTTCGAGGTCACGATATCGAACAATAGCAAAAAATCCCATTTTTTTGCGAAAAAAAAATTGTACAGACGGGAAGTGGACCGAAAAATTAATTTAAATGTCTGGAAATTATTAGTCTTTACCATAAAAAAGTCTTAAAATTTTAAAAACATAAAAATTTTCATTGTGAATCATAACACAGAGCGTGAAAAGGGTTACAGAAGGGTGAAAATGATGCTTTTTTCATCTATTAAGCCTAGAAATTCGCATTGAACAATTTTTTTTTTGGTTCCAATCGGGTCTAAAAGTTTAATTATGAGTAGAATTACTGAAAAAATTTCAATAAAGGGTTCATTTATTTTTTTTTCAAGGTCATTTCGAGGTCACGATATCGAACAATAGCAAAAAATCCCATTTTTTTGCGAAAAAAAAATTGTACAGACGGGAAGTGGACCGAAAAATTAATTTAAATGTCTGGAAATTATTAGTCTTTACCATAAAAAAGTCTTAAAATTTTAAAAACATAAAAATTTTCATTGTGAATCATAACACAGAGCGTGAAAAGGGTTACAGAAGGGTGAAAATGATGCTTTTTTCATCTATTAAGCCTAGAAATTTGCATTTAACAATTTTTTTTTTGGTTCCAATCGGGTCTAAAAGCTTATTTATGAGTAGAATTACTGAAAATACGTTTATGGTACCTATACAAAGTCACGTAGGGCTTATGGATTCACTTGGATATTCATAATTAATTAAGAAGTATCTCTCTTTCCAAATAAAAAAAAATTATTTGAAATCAATCAGATTTTTACATCTAAATTTATTTGGAAATAGTAATAATTATCAATTTTTGAATATGTTGATATTATTTAATAATCAAAGCTCTAATTTTTCGACTTTTCGTATTAAAATTTTATGAAATTAATCAAACATAGTTTAAATGCTGGAAATCAAATCTAAAATTCATTATTAATTCGATTGATAAAAACAAAGTTCTAGTAGCAAATATTTATGAAAAAAATGATATAACAAGAATCCTTACACAAACAGCTACATTGAAACTCAAAAAGGCGTAAGCTTTTTTCATCGTTCACTTTTTGCCTCGTCTACACTGGCGGATAAACCTCGGATAGGCTAAGCCGCGTTTCAAACTTCATGTTGCTATATCTCGCTCCCGATTCGACCTAATACACTGATTTTTGGGACCACTCTAGAAAACTACATTTTTTATAATTGCCTCAAAAATCAGTGCATTAGGTCTAATAGGGAGCGAGATATAGCAACATGAAATTTGAAACGCGGTTTAGCCTATCCGAGGATTATTTGCCAGTGTAGACGAGGCATTTGCTAAGAACGAGAATAACTCAAAATATACAAACATCAACCGTCCGAAGAGATCGTAAATGATACCAATAATTTATTCTGTCACGCGTAAAACAACTACGAAATAAACATTAAACAGAACAATAAAAACTAACTCTTGAGCGAGTATAGAAAAAACTCAACAAAGAGACTAACTAGAAAGCTCACTGCTGCATACAACTGAACATAGTAAAAAACCAACTGCATGTAATTTTTAGAAGTAATTTAATATTGAGTTAAGGATTAGTGTCAAAAAGTAAAGTTCAACATACATAATCATATTCATCAATTCAATTGGTAATCCGGATAACCTGAATCGTTCATTTGGCCAAATAGTTTTTTTTTTTTATTTGGAAAGAGAGATACTTCTTAAATAATTATGAATATCCAAGTGAATCCATAAGCCCTACGTGACTTTGTATAGGTACCATAAACGTATTTTCAGTAATTCTACTCATAAATAAGCTTTTAGACCCGATTGGAACCAAAAAAAAAATTGTTAAATGCAAATTTCTAGGCTTAATAGATGAAAAAAGCATCATTTTCACCCTTCTGTAACCCTTTTCACGCTCTGTGTTATGATTCACAATGAAAATTTTTATGTTTTTAAAATTTTAAGACTTTTTTATGGTAAAGACTAATAATTTCCAGACATTTAAATTAATTTTTCGGTCCACTTCCCGTCTGTACAATTTTTTTTTCGCAAAAAAATGGGATTTTTTGCTATTGTTCGATATCGTGACCTCGAAATGACCTTGAAAAAAAAATAAATGAACCCTTTATTGAAATTTTTTCAGTAATTCTACTCATAATTAAACTTTTAGACCCGATTGGAACCAAAAAAAAAATTGTTCAATGCGAATTTCTAGGCTTAATAGATGAAAAAAGCATCATTTTCACCCTTCTGTAACCCTTTTCACGCTCTGTGTTACATTTTAAAATGAAAAATTTGTTAGTATAAAAATTTTTTTCACTTACTTGGGTCGAAAACAAAATTTTCCATCTATTAGAATTGTATAAAACATTCTGCGAGAGTCTTAATGTATTATTTTAGTTCAAAAGTCGTTAATTTGACCTTGAAATCGATTTAGCGACCTCTAAAACACCTTCAAAAAATCTGAAAAAATCAAAAGCTTATTTTTTCAACATAAAAAAGCTAATTTCACTTGTGCGTACTAGAAATTCGAAAAAAAAATTTTCGATGCCGCACCCTATATATTATATATGGGTCATTCCGGAGATTTTTTAAAATTCCTTGCGGAGGGGGGTCGGCAAATCTTTTTGGGAATATTTTTCCTCGAAAGTTCTATATAAAACAAGAAGTCTACCACTTGAGAAAATTTTTTTTATGTTGTGCTTGGCGCTGGAATTTTTCAAAGCTCGAAAAAAGGCCTACTTTTACGTCATTTTTTGAAAAATCTAGCTCAAAGCAAAAATAAGATAAAAAGGTGCGGTTTGCAGAAAAATTTTAAGAATAATTAGTAGTTTATGTAAAAAATATTTCGAACAAATTTTTTTTACATTTTACCCCTTTCCTATCGGTTTTAAAAATAAACTTTTTTCTCTATTTTATAGGTATCTTTCAGCAGCTGTAGCTTCTTTCCCGTGCATTTTTCCTCGATGTATATGATCGTACGGTTTTTAGCTCTTAAAAAGACAAAAAATTTGCGTCCAACCGCGACTCAGTCCGATGCTTTATACGCGAGATACAACTGTTTAAAGATTGTAAGAAATTTTAAAAATGAGTTTTTCGCAATTTTGTTATAGCTGCCATACTGTTCTATCATAAAATTTTTTAATTTTTTTTGCATAAAAAGTTACTTCTATTTGTATATTAAAAGCCTTCAAAATTTCAGGAGGGTGTTTTTTTTTTTATTCCGAGTAATAATGTTTCGAAAAACCTTATTTTTAAGGTTATTTTAAAGCTCTTGTGTGGTTATTGAATTCACAACTCGGTTGATTTAATTCCTTATCCAGCCATTTTTTATTTTTAATAACAAATAATATTTATAAACAATTAAATTTTCTTTCATTGAAGCTATTTAGACATTAAACTTTATAAATTATCAAAATGAAAACAGATATTTTACCGTAATAAAAAAAAAATGTTATCAAAAAAAATTGAATTTCGCGCCAAACCGACGGTAGCGCCACACTCAACAAATTGAGTTAAGGTTTGTCTGGAAACCTGACAACTTCACGTTATTTACTTACCGTAGAGTACTAGAGTTGTGTTGTCAGTTGTCACCAGCTAGCTTTTTACTTTGTTTTGTAATAATGTAATATTTTATTCAGCAAGTCATTTTTTATCTACTCAATGTTTTAGCGTTTTTTAAAGTGTTTGAAAAAGAAGAAATGTAAAAAAACTTCATCATAACCATGAGTAATGCTACATGTTATATTGGATTTATCACCCAAGAAGAGTGTCACCAACGTCATTACAAAAATCATCCTGATTTAATTAGTTTAAAAGATTTTTCAAATTCTGAAGTGGCTACTCTTGAACTTAGAATTGAAAATACTTTATTGGACCGTGATCGATTTATATGTAACTTTCATAGTAGTCATTACTTGGATTACTACTCAGAAAGGCAAAAAAAATGCTGTGATCCTTTTTCTAAACATAATAAAAGTATTACCGACGGTTTGAAATTAATTACTCTAAATGTTGCGCAAGATTTCAAACTGTCAACAAACACATTTTTAAAACCTGAACAAAAGTTATGTATTTCTTGCTATAAAATGGTTTCTACAATGATTCAGCCTTCAAAAAAAAACAAAATTAGAAGAAAATTATCAACTTGTCGAATCTGATGAAAAAAAAGTTGAACCTCATCTATCTCAGAGTAAGTCTGAACCCATGCAGTCTGACAACGAGTCCCAGCTTCAATCTCAATCTGAGTCCCTGACTGAAACCCAGAAATCTAGTGGATCTACATATCAAACTGAGAGTCAAGATAAGCGAGATAAGGAAAAGGAAATTTTCGATCTGTCAAAAATTCTAGAAAGTTTGGATGTTTCTCTTCCTGAGACCGGTAAATTAACAAAACAGCGCCTTGAAAAAAAATTTATTGAATTATTACATGAAGCTAGTCAGAAATTAGCATTAAAAATCAGCGATGTCTATAACGTAAATATAAGTGAAAAGATTAATCTCCAGGAAAATATTTCTAATAATACGAATTTTAAACAAATTATTCAGAATCTAATTAAGTTATTCAACCAATCGAATAATAAAGAAAAAATACGTCTACTTACACTACTGCCTGCTACTTGGAAATATTGTCATGTTATTGAACATTTTAATTGTTCAAGATACATCTACAGGAAATCATTAGAATTAAGAGAAAATCATGGTGAGTATCTTAAATCTTTAAAATTTTCTAGAATTGACTTAAAAATAAATTTGTAGTAAATCTATTCTCAATTATTAAAAAAGTTAAAAATTTTGTTTACAAATCAAATTCAAACAGAAATAGTATTTTTAAAATATTTTTCAATATAATATTTACCTTCCCTACAGTTTCTTAATTTTCAAAATATGTTTTCAGGTGTTTGGGCCGAACCAATAAGAAAAACATATAAGATGTACTCTTCTGAACTTTTGGAAAATATTCAAAATTTTTATGGAGACGACAGAAATAGCAGAATTTGTGCTGGTACAAAAGAATGTCTCAGTGTATTTAATCCAAAAACCGGTGAAAAAGAAAAACTTCAAAAGCGGCTTTTATTATATAATCTCAAAGATCTTTATAATAAGTGGTTTGAACTTAGTGATTTTGAAAAAATTCCTAAACTTACATTGTTTGCAAGTTTGCGCCCGAAAGAATGTGTATTAGGAGGAGGGTCAGGCACACACACTGTGTGTGTATGTATTTACCACCAAAATGTGAAATTAAAATTGCATGCATTAGACTCTAATTTGTCATACAAAGATATTTTTGATGAATGTTTTTGCTCGGTTGATGATAAAAAGTGCATGACACATGCATGTAAAAGATGTCCAGGTAAAAACAAGATTCTTCAAATTTTGCAGTCTTTCTTTTACTAATGACAAAATTACTTACTGTACTTGGAAACCAACTGAAAAAAATGATCCAAAGGATACTTTCGTCAGAACTACCCTTCAAAAAATAAGTGAAAAAAAAGATACTTTTATCCAAGAACTGGCTACAGAAATTTTTAATTTGACCGAACATCATTACGTAGCTGAAAATCAAAAATTACAATTTGCTGAAATAAAAAAAAATTTAGATTCAAATACTTGCTTAATCGTTATGGATTATGCTGAAAACTACTCTTTCATAGCCCAAGATTCAGTTCAAGCATTTTATTTTAACAATATTCAAGCTACATTGCGCCCCTTTGGTGTTTATTACAAAATACCAGGCTCAAATCAAATTCTGTTCAAAGGTTTATGTGTCATTAGTGATTGTAATGATCATATTGCTAGTTCTGTCAATAGCTTTCAAGAAAAACTTACTTCTGTACTGAGAGAGGACTACCCATGGTTAAAAAAAATCATATATTTTTCAGATGGGGCAGCTAGCCAGTACAAAAACAAGTGATTAAATTATTTAGTTAAAATATCAAAATTAATCAATTTATAACCTTTTACTTTTTTCCAGAAATAATTTTGCTAACGTTTGTTTCCATGAGTCAGATTTTGGTTTTAAAGTTGTATCACACAACTTTTTTGCCACAAACCACGGTAAGAACGTGTGTGATGGCATTGGTGCTGTTGCCAAACGTAAAGTTAGAAAAGCGTCACTGCAAAGATCAAGCAGATAAACAGATTACTAGTCCTTTGGATATGTTCAATTATTTAAATGAAAATCATTCTTCAATAAAGTAAGAGGCCTCAGTTTCAAAATTTATATCATACTTAATAATCAATAAGAAGTTTACCAGTAAATTTAGTTTTACAAGCTTTAGGTTAAAATTTGTATTTATAATTTCCTCAGATAATAAACATTTTAATTAGATTTTTTTTGTATTCGAGCAACATGCAAGCAAATTTAATTTTCAAAATTTTTTTTTCTTTGAGTACATGTCATTTTCTTGAAATTACTAAAAAAAATTTCCATTAAAATTTTTCTCACTTACAAAATTTTTTTTTTTGTTAAAAATTGTTATTAAAAAATCTTGATCATTATGACTAAAATCTTAGTCATAATTACTCTGAACTAATTTTTTTGTTTGTTATTTTTTATTTTTTATTTTTTTTCAGATACTTATGGGTAGACAAAGAAACTATCAAAACAAGACATCTGTTTTTAGAAAGCAGAATTAAATCTGCTAAGACCATCGTCAACACTACAAAGTATCATTACTTTGAGCAACTTGATTAGACAAGTATGAGAGTAAAAATAACCTCAGACGATACTGAATCTAAAACGGTTAAATTTATAAAATAAATATCACTTAAAAAAGAAACAAAGGTAACGTTTTTGGTCAAAGAATAAGCTCAAATTTTATTAAACAAAATTATTCTTAAAAAAAATGAATAAAAAAACTAGGTTGCATAGCATAAGTGTAGAATAAAAAATTAACGTTTTAAAGCTTAAATACCTGTTTTTATTTTGATAATTTATAAAGTTTAATGTCTAAATAGCTTCAATGAAAGAAAATTTAATTGTTTATAAATATTATTTGTTATTAAAAATAAAAAATGGCTGGATAAAGAATTAAATCATCTGAGTTGTGAATTCTATAACCACACAAGTGCTTTAAAATAAGTTTATGTGACTATTTAGTAGTCAAACACGAAAACGAAACTCCCCAGCGCTTCTCTCTTCTCCAACCCACTTTTACGAAAATTGGCCCGAAAAAATTTAAACCGGAATTTGTGAACGGCCTGAAACCACACCCTAATCTTTCGACTGGTAATTTACTCATTTTTGGATTAGAAGAAAGATCTCTTAACATCTTACAAATGCTGCATTTGTGAACTAATGAGCGTAAGCATCTTCGCAATCCGAAAATTAAGTACTCTTGACTAAACTCATTCACTACTGCCTCATGATTTTTGTGAAAAAACCATTCGTGATACTAAGTAATTAAAAGTTGAACGACAGAATGTTTTGAATCTAGAATAATTGGTTCAAACCTTCCCATATTATTCAGAAATCTTTTAACACGACCCCTAGCTCTCATTAAACCGTATTCATCAATGAAAGGTGAAAATACCCGACTATTTCGCGACAATGGCTCAGAATTTTCGATCAAGTTAAGTTCGTTGTTAAAAAACTCCGACTGAATTTCACGAAACCATTCTCTTTTAGCATGACTTCGACGTTCTAAATCTGTCCTCGATCCCGAAATTCATAACCACTTATCTGTAGCTTTAAAAACGAGTGTAGTTCTCCCCAATAATCGTAAATAAGAAGAAAATCTCGAACTATCTGGTAAGAAACAGTTTTGATCGTTCAAATGTGTTAATGATAAGATCTGACCTAAAAAATTTTTACGTTTTTCTGACTTCAGTTCGTCAGAATCGTTTTTGAAGCTCGCTACATTTTTCTCAACAGGCCATGATTCCTCGGACTTACGAAGAAAGGGTGGGTCTAAAAACCATCGACACCTGTCTGCATGGCATCAGCTGACAATTTAGTCACATCGTCCGCGGGATTGTTTTCTGAGTCAACCCATCTACACTCGGAAATCACCGATTTTTCCCCTATCTCACCCAAACGATTCATTACGAAGGTTTTATAAGAGCGTGGTTCGGACCTAATCCAATTTAGTACCGTACTGGAGTCTGACCAAAAAAAAACGTCGTTTAATAACAAATTCATGCTCACTAACGACAGTTTGAGCTAATCTTATAGCAAGTACAGCTGCCTGTAATTCTAAGCGTGGAATTGAACAAGGTTTCAGAGGAGCAACCTGGCTTTTTGCAGCGATGATAGCAGTATAAATGACTCCGTCTTCCAACAAAAACCGCCAATAGGAAACTGCCGAAAAAGCCTTCTCGCTGACATCACATAAGGTGTGGAGTTCGATCGAGTTTTGGTGTTCAAAAAATGGGAAATAACAACGAAGAATCTCACACTTTTCGACTTCATTGAAATCTCTCAACCACAACTGCCACTGACGAAATTCATCATCAAATAGAACTTAACAAATCTTTACCCTGACTGGCTTGCTGACCTAAAATCGAGCCTAAAATTGAACGTATTAATGAAGGTTCGTTGCTCACCCACCCATGCATCTCCCAGTTAGCGGCCGCGTTTATCTCTATAACGTTCGCTACCCTAGCTTCAGCTTCAACGATCGATGAATAACTCGCGAGAAAATCGTCCATGTAAAACCTTCTGATAATATCATCCGCCGCTTCAGGATAAATAGATGCGAATTTTTTCGCGTTTTCATTCTTTATATACAAAACACAAGTTGGTGAACATCTTGCGCCAAAAAAAGTAGATAGAATAATAAATTCTCGAGAAGTACCGGTTCTATCTCTTCCCCTCCACAGAAATCTTTGAGCATCTCTATCAGGTTTGATAACTTTAACTTTCAAAACATGTCACGCATATCACCCTTTATCGCTATCGGTTTTTGACGAAAACGCATTAGTACTCCTAGCAGAGGTTTCGAAAAATCCGGTCCCGTTAACAGCAAGTCATTAAAACTCACTGATTGTGAGTTTGACTTGGTGGCTGCGTCAAAAATAAGTCTGACTTTATTAGGTTTGTTGAAGTTTTGCACACCAAAGTGAGGAAGATACCAAACACGACTGCCCGAACTTTCACCAGCCTCGATAGCGTAACCTTTCTCAAAGAGACGTTCCATCTCCGCGTAGTATAAATTAGCGTAATGAGGGTCGCGATCGGGTTTATTCCCCAACAACCGAAGACGATGTATAGCATTATCTCGACTAAATGGGATATTAATGTCGTCACTCTTCCACAACAACCCAATTTCCCATCCAATTTCTAATTTTTTACTAGTTCGATTTAAAATTTCAAGAGCACCCTTCGCTCCTTCCTTTACACGTGGTCGAGTATTCACGCCTATGGACTCGAATTCAAAATTCCGTAATACTAAATTATGAAGATCGTCGTAATTTGCCCCGATATTACGTACGTGATTTATCTGATGAACTAAGTTTCCCTCCTTTTTACCACAGATTCCATGAATAGACCAACCTAATACACAGCGAGACAACATTAAACCACACCGATTCAAAAAAATAGTTCAGGGAAGTTTTTGATACCGGGCCTGAGACACCCATATACTTCGATGCCATAACCTCGCCAAACGTCCATCACCTAACCATGAGGGCTCACGATCTTTCCAGACGCCTTAAGGCCCCCGGTCCAGTGGTGCGCAGCAACGCCATGTATTTGTAAAAAATATTTCTGAACTGTAGGTTAGTTCTTGGTTGGCTCTCAGCCTCCGCCCGACGTACATATCTCACTGCGTCGCTTGCGTTTTCTATAATCTTCAACCACCAACCACCCTACCTGTATAACAGGTTTGAAATAGACCCTGGCGAAGACTTTCTTTGGAGGTCCGCACGTCGGCTGCGACCTTCACTTATTGTTAAGACCAGACCCGACTCGAGCTATAACTCGTCGTTTACAATCACCTCATCCAATATCCTGAACCAATACAGGGTGCTTGTCGCCGAAAGCACGTCGTTGGCTGGTATCAAAACCAGGCTCAAGGCAACCCTTTTCCGCGCTGACTGCACCGAGTAGGCTACTCGCGCTACCAACGATGGCCTTATCCTGATCCCCAATGACCTCCGCTCTTCACTTCCTAAACTCCTTAACCAGTGATGTGCCAAACAACAGGTGACACACAAAACACACATAACACACAAAACGCAAAACATAAAATACCACCACGGCATGGAACCAACCACAACTACAAATATTGCCACAAACACCGCTCATGGATCAATCGCTACATAAATCAATCGTTATATGCTTTGCCCCACGTCCTCGCTGTCACGCTAACTGAGTCAAATCTATGTCATGAGTTGCAACACAACATCTAAACCACAACTAGACAACGCTCCAAGTCAACGCACTTTTATGTAAAATTGAAATAACTCTGTATAAAGAACACTACCTTGTAATACTACTTCGAACATATTAACTTAATATATTCTATACCTGATGTTAAAATGTAAACGCCCATGGGCATGGCAGGGCTCGTCCCTATGCTCGAAAATAAATCTCCAATCAATCAATCAATCAAAACATGACTCTAAAAACTGGGCACGTATTTTAATAAATAATGATTGTTTAAACTTTAAAATAACATGCAAAATGTTTTTTAAGTAAAAGGCAAATTTGTATGAAAATGGCTCTAATGTTCAAGAATAAATACTTATGTTTTAATAATCTGAAAGATTTTTTTTAAATTTTTTTCCCAGAGTAGGGAAACTTACTTTTGAAATACGCCAAACGATTTCTCTCACCACGCAGGCACAGTTGCTCGGATCATTCGGTGGCGGACGCTGGCTAAAAGAGCATACGTAGGAACACCGGTTATTAATAATAAAATGTATTAAAATTTTATGTAACGATTTCAATGAAAAATAAACCTTACTAACTGATACTTTCAAGAAAATGACTAATTGTCGTAAGTTTAAATTCAATGACAAACAGCTTTTACATAGCTTCGAATAATCATTCCACATGCAGCTAATTATTGATTTTTATCGCTCTCAATCCACTCGCATACAATAACAACATCGCGCTGCTCACCACATCTTGCGCGTCTGGTAGAGAGATAGAGACAAAGTACCGGGGGGTATGTACTATTGGCAATTTGCACGAGGAGAGGGGGAATGAGGGCGCTTTTACACGTAATCTTATGGAAGAGCCCACAAATTTGCCGGTGGCAACCACTCGAACTTAAAATTGCTATAAGAATTAACTCGGCAACAGCCTACAAATCGAGGGCACTACGGTCGTGCTAGACAAAAAAATACTGCTACTACTGAATAATATAGGAAGATACACACACACACACATATCGAAAAGGAAATTTATGGCGCAAACCGCAAATTTTTTTTTTATCTCTACAGTGGAACAAAATTTTTCAACTTTCATTAATATCTCAAAACCTAAGATGGTTAGAACGCGGTTTTTGGAAAAATTTTGTTCACAAAAAATGTTTCCCAACTGTGTATATAATTGTCAATTTTGACTAAACATGCACCTGCTAGGTAGCAATCAAAATGTCGAAATTTTTGATAAATTGGTCAGAAAATTACCTTCTACCCTTTTCAAAAATCTTGAAAAATTAGTCACATGTATTTTTTTTTTTTTTCTAGAAAGGTGTTTCTCTCAGATTTTTTTTAATAGCAATTTTAAGGTTGAAAATTTCCAAAACCATTTAAATTTGACACCAAAAATAATTTTCAAAAAAACAACCGATATATAATATATATTTTTTTATTTTGCTGAAAACCGAATATCTAGCCTTTATGAATATAGGTCCTGGCATATGAATAAAAGTCTAAAATCACTATTTTAGACTCTAGGGGAGACTCCCTAGGGAGAGAATAGAGAGTTGTGTTTTGAGCGTTTTTGAATGATATATATATTGTAGGTTTTTGCAGTAGGGGCCAATTCGACTATCTCATCCGGCTATACCCTTTTCTACATTTCTATAATTACGAAGCTAATACTCTCCATAGCTGTGAATGCACCCAATTATTTTTTATTTATAAGAAAGAAAATTAAATACTTCTAGAACAATATATTCAAATAATTAATTTTTAAGATTTAAATAATACTCTAAATAATTAATTTTTTTTCGATTACTAGATGGAAAAAGAAAAGCTTGAAGTAGATATAATCAATAACCGGCTTAACAGCATGACCGAACTGTTAAATCCAAAGGTAAATTTTTTGTAAGCATATCATATGCAAAATTTCATTAACTAAAAAAAAACTTTATTTCTAAATTATCAGCACACACACGCATGCAGAAAAGTCTGATATAACAATTAAGTCAGCCGTCTTAACTGTTATACAACATGGGAAATATAACAAAATATACGAAGATTTCATAGGTTATTTTACATGCTGATTACCAGCTAAGCCGGATGACTCAATGGTTATATCAGAGTATTCTGTGTGCATTGAACCTATTGAGATGCCTTAACTATCTCTAAAAATAGCTAGAAAAAAAAAAACTTGAAAATATATCTAAGGAGTCAGAAACTCCATGCTCTTATAAAGTTTTAAATATTCAAATAAAGAGCTTATATTGTTTTGAGCAATAGTTGATTCGCTTAACACTTATGACAATGAAGACTTTATATGTACCTTCTTACATTTAATTTATACGTATATTCTTACATTTCTGGGCTATTTATCGAGCGTGTCAGGACTGAAAACAAACATGGCTGCCAAACCCAATTATATTTTCAATGTAAGAAGCTTTCGGCGCTTTGTTTACATACATCCCGATAATGTAGACAATCTTCCAACAAGGTTCATAAAATTCTACCCACGCAACCCGTCTCACTTTGTATTTTTTGAGCTTGATTCACCAAAATGCTTTTTATGTCAAAAATCTGGGCATTTTAGGGCGACATGCCCGAAAAATACTGCAAACTCATCGATCGTTGAACAATCTGCAGACATTAAGACAAACGATGACAAAACTGGGCAAAAGGATGATAATGTTGGTTTCTTGGAGGTTTTGGTTTGTAAAGTGACTCAAGAACAAAAGTACCAGGATGTTCATAGAAGTATTACGTTCGATGCCTAAAAGACTGATATATTTCACGCTCCCGCTCACTCTTCTACGTTTTCTGATGTTCTAGTTGATAACGAAAAAATGAAAAATGCTTCGCTGTGTGACTCTGTGAGAAATAGCAAACGGCTTTTGTCAAGTCTTTCAAATAGTAGTTCTGAGCATGACTCTGTCAGTGACGTTTTGAATTCTAGTAAGATCGAGGGAATGTAAAGTGAAACCAACACGGAGAGAAAAAATACAGAAATTTACTGTGTTAAGCTAACACGTAAATTTTCTGCGAGCGCCACACATAAAAATCGTGTGTTAGCTTTACGCAGAAAAAATCTTAAGCGGCACTGTAGCGGAACCAATCAGGTGCGACCGGAGTGATTTTGATTGGCTCCAATACAGTGCGCTTAAGATTTTTTCTGCGTAAAGCTAACACACGATTTTTATGTGTGGCGCTCGCAGAAAATTTACGTGCTTTAGCAGCACACAAGTTTCTCGTGTCCTCCACAGTAAATTTCTGTATTTTTTCTCTCCGTGAAGAAAGTCGATAAAAACAAAGAAGAAAAAGTATTTAAAAAACCAAAGCTCGAATAAAATCTCTTCCTAGTTGGAAAGTGCGAAGGCTAATGTAATACCGTATTTCTCTGAAAATAAGACCGCCCCGAAAATAAGGCCGCTTAAAATTTTCCATGAGCTCATTAAAATAAGACCTCCCCCGAAAATAAGGCCGCCCCAAAAAGGTGTCGGTGAAAGCGTTGGTAGTCGAGCGTCAGTGCTGAAAGAACTTTAAAACTCTATACTTCTAAAACTTCAAATCAAGATTGAAATTTATCAAAGATGAGTACAAGAAAGTCGTACTCGATTGAGTACAAACTCAAAATTGTAGAAGGATCACGTGGCAAAAAACCCTCATCTTTCTGCAAAGAAAAAGGTCTCTCTGAAAGATAGCTTCGAAAATGGAAGTTTCAATATCAAAAACATCTTATATTGAAGGCTTATAAGCTTGAGAAAAAGAGAAGTTGTGGATCCGGTCGAAAAGCAGAATCTCCTGAGCTTGAAAATTTAGTGTTTGACTGGATTGTTGATAGAAGATTACAAAATTTAGTTGTGCGAAGAGTCGACCTTCAAAAAATAGCTCGTTCTCTAGCTGCAGAGCTAGATATTCTTTTAGAAAAATTTAAAGCATCGCAAAACTAGTTAGATAATTTTTTAAATCGATAACACTTATCTTTGCGGAGATAAACAACGCTATTCAAGCTGGAGGATGAACAAGTTGTCTTGCGTGCTCTGTATTACAAGTAATTTATCGATAATATTGATTTTTCGCAGTATAATCTATCAAATATGGTAGCCATGGATGAAACAGCTGTGTACTTTGGCGAGAAGTCTCAAACGACAATAGCAAACTTGGGAGCTACTTCAATTTACGTGCCCTCAACTGGTTACGAAAGTTTTCGTGTTACCTGCATTTTAGCGATTCGTTTTTATAAAACTAAAGTTATCCCTTTACTTATCAACAAAGGTAAAAAGAATAAAATTGAAATGATTTCTGGTGTGCATGTTATAGACCAAAAGCTTGGGCTACTCAAGAAGTAATTCGAAAATGGATTGCTAATACACTGCCGCTTATTTTTCGAGGAAAGGCTAGAGGTCTTCTGGTTTGGGATTCGGCAAGCACTCACCGGGAAAAAGATATGAAAACCTTTCTTGCATGGCAGAGAATTGACCAAGTCATGATTCCTGCTGGTACAACTGGATATTTACAATCACTCGATATTGGTGTAAATAAGCCTTTTAAAGATTATTTAAAAGAGGAAATAAACGATTACATCGAACATCTAATGCAGAGAAACTCACGAGGAAACATCGTTAAGCCCTGCCTGCAAGAAGTTGTGAGTTGGGTGAGAAATGCTTGGGAAAAAATTTCAGAAGAGACTGTAGCAAATGCTTTACGAGCAAGCTATTTGGATAAAAAATTTAGTTTTGAAGAATCGTCTATTGCTAAACATGAGCGCTTGGGTCCTCTTATTTTAGATAAGTTATAAAAATATTGATATAAATAATAATGATTCTAATATTTACGATGATATTTTGGAAAAGGATGAAATTACTGTATCCGAGTAATTTAGTTTCAGTTGAATAAACGTTTATTATAAACTTAAGCTTTCATATTTTTGTATTAAAATTTTTGAATAAATTTATGTTGTAAATCAATTTTATGTTTACTACTAAAGATAAGACCTCCCCCGAAAATAAGGCCTCTTTGAATAAATAAAGAAAATAAGTCCGGTCTTATTTTCGTAGAAATACGGTAGACACCAGACATAAACATCTGTTGGAATTTGATCAGCTGGTTGAACTCATAGTGAAATCAGCTGCTGTCAAGTAGATTGAGAAGGGTTTCTAGTTTCTTCTTACACTAATAAGATGTTCTCTCGCTCGTTCAAGATCGAGGATTAAAAGAGACTCTGTGACTTCAAGAATAAATTTGCTGAGTCTAATCCAAATGACTCCAGCTTAGAGCTCTCCCTCCTCTCGGAGTCAGAGCTATTTGAGTAAGTCTTCCAAAATTAAAATTTTTCTATTTACTCACCTTTTGTCCGTGGTGAGTCCGTATCGTTTATCAGTTCAATATTAAAATATAACAGCTCCTGCTTCAAATAATAGTGTTCTGGTTGAAAGTGATCGGCAGATACTCTTGGAATGCCAGAAGTATTAAAAGCAAAAACTTAGAAATGGTCAAAATGATGACCGAATTGGATGTTTAAGGGGAGGCACCGGTGAAATTTCAACCCTATGATGTATTCATTTTTAGGGTGTGAAAATTTGGACTTATACTCGCTTTTTCAAGCTGAATCAAGTCGTGTAGTTAAAAAAATCAGAAAAATTTTTTTGGGCTTTTTGGGCAAACTAATTTTGGCCCAAATAGGAATTTTTCAAATCCCATACGCAGGATTGTTTGAAATATCGAAAAAAGCTTGCACACCAAATTTTAGCTAAAAATATTAAAAATTGTAGGAGGAGTAGCATTTTAAAGGTCAAAATTTAAATTACTCTGCTCTTTATCCGTTTATAACGTCCAGAAAAAGCATCGGATCAAAAAAAGTGTAGAGACCTTTTTTTTGTATTTTTTGACGTAGAATTTATTGATGTAATTTTTTTCGAAATTATGAAAATTTAACCTTGATTCAGCCGATTTAATCAAAAAGTTTACTAAAAATCAGCTAAAATATAGTTTAATTTTCTAAATTTTGATAAAAAAATTACATCAATAAATTTTACGTCAAAAAATACAAAAAAAAGGTCTCTACACTTTTTTGATATAATGCTCAGATTTTTTACTGCTACGCTTTAAAGTTTGGAATGTTGTAAATAAGATGATCTATCAAAAAATTTTCATTATTATTCAACTGAAAAGTAAATGATGGTTCTTGTTACTAATTTTGAATTAAATTTTAAATAAAAAATAAAAATAAAAAAAACGATTTACCCATCTATACACTAAAAAATAATATTATCTAGACCAAAAGTGTGGGAGTTTGTAATAATAAGTCCAACATGTTTGAATGAATAAAATAAGACATTTATTCAGATAAATTATTCAGATAAAATAGTCGTTTTAATTGACTCGAAACTTCACATTTAACTGTACATATAAATAAATTTTTATAAATTTTTCAATTGAACTCTGTTCCTGCTATAAGATCTTAGAACTCGCCTGCTTTATACATAATTCCTTCACTTTCTACAATATTTTTCTCTCGCTGTCTCTGTGCTTGTTTCATTATTCGTCTTGCATTTTTGAACTTTGCTGAAGATTTATCTATGCCACGCTGCAGTTTTTTACCGTCTAGTTTTTTTGCAATTTCTAGAGTATTTTCTCCTAGAGACAACCCTAGATGCTTGAAAAACTCAGTTACAGTTCATTTTATCCCTAAGTTATACTCACTAACAGATATGCAAACGGCCACTTTTACTCTTTACCTTGAAACGAAAGTCTCTTTTGGACACTTGTTCCAGATAACGCTGTGCAAGCTCTCATTTGCATTTTGAATAAGATACTTTTCACAATGTTCTAATAAATCATCATCCGCCAATCTTTCATAGAGATGTAGAATTTTTTGGAAACAAAGTTTATTCAAAGGAGTTTTTATGTTATTTTTATGTGGCCCTGGAGGAAGATTTTTGGCTACGGTTGCTTGATAAAAACACCATGACGAAGCACCTTTTGGACACCTATCATATTCAGGATGGTCATCGGTGGAAGCAGCATGATAAATAGACGCATAAATCGCATTTTTCATTGCCTAAATAAAAAAATTTTAGCTTTATTATCATAACTTGTGTTAGTACTCAACTTGTGTGTGAATTTGTACATTCACATCGATTTGCATTTTGATACTCGAGGCATAAGATAGCAAGCGATAGCGAGCTATCTGGAGTGTACAACTTCGGACACATTGAGTATCGTATTTTACTTAACAGGATCATGTAATATGGTTTTTTGAGAAAAATGCGGCCGAAAAAGTATTCATTATTCAACGCTGCTGTGAAAAAAATTCAAGATAAAAAAGTATCGCTTATACCGAGGATTTAACACGTCGAAAAGTACCTATTACATGGTCCAGTCGAATAAAATATTTTTTCTTATGAGTCTCTTACTGGTACATTTCCTTTGTTACGGTGAATGGCATTCTTATAATACGTCAAAAATCTTTTTATCGTTTTTTTTTGTCAACTGTCCGTGACCTCTGCCTCCAAGTGTCACTTTTCGTGCTTTTTCTTCTTTTACAATTTTTTCTAAACCATTGTAAACTCTAAAAACTCAAAAATAATTTATAATTTAGACACACTATTAAAAAAAAGTAAAAAAATTATTATAATACCATTTTGCTACTCGATTTATACATTCTTCTTTGACTATTTCATGACCTTCACCGTAAATATTTTGAGAAACTAAATGATTGAATTTCTTTGAATCACCATCAGAGAGCATGGTTGTAAAACGAAAGCCGTAACTTGTTGAACGTTTCCATATCGCATCTGCTGCTGAAATTTCCATAGCTCCAGACGATCCGGAATGATTAATCTCACATTCATCAGCGTGACCTTGAGACCAAAAGTAAAAGTCAGGTGAGTCCTCTCCTAGTTCTTTGGCAGCAAGAGTGCAAGTTTGGCAAAATTTAGACTTTACTTCTAAATCTAATATGAATCCAGTTATGATGTCAATCACACTGCCAAAACCATGCTTAGATTTGTGACCTCGAGTTGGCCAAGAACCGTCGTAACCAACACCTGCATCTACTAATTCTACGGTTTTTTTTCCTCTCGATTTTTTTCTGACTCGCTTTCATTTTCTGAACTTTCATAATCACTCAAGTTTACAATTAGATTTTCATTTTCAATTGCTTCTCTATCATCAGCTTCATTAATTTTGTTAGTTTCTTGACTTGTTTCCAATGCATTTTCTGCATCAGAATCATTATCAACCACATCAGAATTCTCATTTTCACTTGAATCAGTATTTTGGCTTGTATTTTGAATTGTAGACTTGCCACTAACGCTTTTTTTACTAATTTTTTCATCATTCGGTAAATTTTTGTAAATTTCTTTGGCCAAAACTCTACACTCATCCAAAATTATTTGTACCGATTTATCTAAAGATTTTTCAATCATAGAGGTATATTCAACAAAACACGATTGAGTAAAAGGTTGCATGTTCATGATCATAGAAAATAATTCCACTCCAGAGTATCCTCTACCAATATATAAAAAAACTGTACTTAGACGAACATTTACATCAAAAGGAGGTCTTTTAGATGACTGATTTTTTATTCGTTTCGAAGTGTAAATTTCGGATTTAGTAGTCTCAGAGCCATCTAGCTCGCAGTCTGGACATTCAAGAATTATTTTTCTGCAAAACCCAAAACGCTCACTTGACAAAGAAAACTTTAGAGATTTACCGTTGCAAACCGCACATTTTACATGATCAAGTAAAAGCAACAATTGTGAGAAATCAAGCAATATGTACTCATCAGTAGTAACATTTGTTGAAAGGCTTTCACGTGTCAAATCAATTTTTTTATTAATTCAAGGCGTTTTTTCCAATTTTTCCGTTTTTTCTTGACTTGAGCTTATAATTTGTGGAGAAGAGTCAACAGAATCAGTTGAATGGTTCTGTTCAAGGCACTCATCATCGAAGTCCCCATTAGAATTTTCGATGCTCTCAATAGTATTTTCGCTTTTATTTCCTCGCCATCTTTTATAAACAAGATCACGACAAGCTTTCGATTTTCTTTTTTGATGAGGTATTGCTGTAAAATATAACCTTCGGTACAATGAAAAAAGCGTTAACTACAACTAATTATTTTCAAATTACTTGAACGTACCCGCAAAAGATGAAAAAATTATGTACAATTTTCAAACAATACAATAATAATCTTTTGTCAACTATCAATGAAACTATCACGTTCACTAATAAATGAAGTCATCAATAACGATTATAGCCTTAATTAAATTCTATTTACACAATATAAAGGATGTTCAATTTTTTATTTACGTATTTATAAACATCGAACACATCCTGAAAAGTTTACTTATATCTACATGTAATATACATGAAAGTAACTGTTGGACAATGACATTTATAAAAAAAAAATAAACAAAATGAGATACTTATACGAATATTCGCGTTAGTTTACTCATAAAATTTTTTTATTACCCGTCAACATTTATGAAAGTTTGACTTATAATTACAAACTCCCACACTTTTGGTCTAGATAATATTATTTTTTAGTGTATGGATGGGTAAATCGTGTTTTTTATTTTTATTTTTTATTTAAAATTTAATTCAAAATTAGTAACAAGAACCATCTATTACTTTCCAGTTGAATAATAATGAAAATTTTTTGATAGATCATCTTATTTATAACATTCTAAACTTTAAAGCGTAGCAGTAAAAAATCTAAGCATTATATCAAAAAAGTGTAGAGACTTTTTTTTTGTATTTTTTGACGTAATTTTGTTTTTTTATCAAAATTTAGAAAATTAAACTATATTTTAGCTGATTTTTAGTAAACTTTTTGATTAAATTGGCTGAATCAAGGTTAAATTTTCATAATTTCGAAAAAAAATTACATCAATAAATTCTACGTCAAAAAATACAAAAAAAAAAGTCTCTACACTTTTTTTGATCCGATGCTTTTTCTGGACGTTATAAACGGATAAAGAGCGGAGTAATTTAAATTTTGACCTTTAAAATGCTACTCCTCCTACAATTTTTAATATTTTTAGCTAAAATTTGGTGTGCAAGCTTTTTTCGATATTTCAAACAATCCTGCGTATGGGATTTGAAAAATTCCTATTTGGGCCAAAATTAGCTTGCCCAAAAAGCCCAAAAAAAATTTTCTGATTTTTTTGACTACACGACTTGATTCAGCTCGAAAAAGCGAGTATTATAAGTAGTATTATAAGTCCAAATTTTCACACCCTAAAAATGAATACATCATAGGGTTGAAATTTCACCGGTGCCTCTCACTTAAAGTGGCTGTGGAAACCTAATTAATACCTGATTCAGAGTTCAAACTTCCCAGATTCAGAATCTTCAGAAAAGATCGTCTCATGAGAACAGGTGGTATTTTATTTGCTGTAAAGTAGAGCCTAAATTTTAATCCAATTGAAATTTGTATTAAAATTTACCCTACAGTTAAGATGTCAGCTATCAAGATCACTGGCCTCTCGAAAGTTGTAAATTTATTTGCAATAAATAGAGCACCTGATCTTAACCGCGGTTCTAAAACGTTCTCACAAGATCAATGGGATCAAATTACTAAAATGATGTCTGGTCAAGATAGTTCTTCCTCTTTACTTGAAGATTTCAATGCACACAATATAAATTTGAACTGTAAACAAGACGATCTTAATAGAACAAGGCTCTTTGAATCACTTACTAAAGAAAATCTGGTGGTTCTGAATCATGACAGTATCTCTCATCTCAAGTCCAGCAATAATAAAACCTTTAACATTGATTTAGTTATTGCCAATCTTGAAGTGTACGATAAGCTATTCAAGTCGGATCATTTTCCAATCAAAATCACGTTGTCTCTGACTAAGCATATCTATAGGAAAAAGTCTTTCAGAGTAAGATCAGCACAGACAAACTGGGATGCGGTCAATAAGTTATTAGAAAGAAGATTCACTGAATTTTTAAATCTTTTTTACGATAACGCCCTTGCCCTGCAGAAATATGAAATATTTGTTGAGATTATTAGGAACTCGATTGAAAGAAATACTCCTGGAAAAAAAATGTTTCGGACAACATTCATAGAAACCCAGTTGAGTGGTAGGATGAGGACTGTGCGAAGCTCAAGAGGTTAAGAAGAGCAGCCTTTAAAAGATGGAAATTGACGAAGAGACTGTAAGACAAAGTTAATTATAAAAGAAGCTGTGCTGTTCTGTTCAGATACATCAAGATGAAAAGATGTCCTGCTACATTAAATTTACGGAAACGATTGATCTAAATAAAAATCCTGGGTACGTATGAGATATAATGAGGATTTTTCGAAATGAGTGGCAGGAAGTTAATAAAATTTAATGTTTCTAGTATTATTAAAGGATAAATTAAAAACAAAACATAGTTAAGTTTTTTGTAGGCTACACAAATTTATTTAAAAGAAGTTAATAATTGCTCTTGCGATGATCATGTAAAGAGTTTCAGACAGATATCCAATTATATTTTAAACAAACTATCCGCACCCTCTATTGTTAGTCAACCTACAACTTCTTCCCAAACTCAACAGAACCCCACTTTCGATGCACCTTTTACATTTGTGGAGTTGAATTATACAATTGATTCAAGAAATTCTAGCTCTGGTTCCGGCCTGGATGGCATAGAATTCTTTACCATTATATGACTTCCAATTAAATACAAGCTCATTCTCCTATAATCGAAACAATACGTAAGCTCTATGTTTGGTAAAATGATAAAAAGAATAAAGTGCTCAAAATCAATAAAAATTAGACACGAGAGTTCAGTTTGAACTTTACTTACTCATAATAATTTGATTCATAACTCTACCAACCTTACTTAATTTTTCATCTTTAACCACCTAACATATTTCAATCTAGCCACATTACTGACCTTACTAATTTCACTTACTTCAAATACCGACCTCACCTTATTCATAATATTCAAATATTTTCCAGAACTCTTGAAAATTACTGTTCCTCGTTGCAACAAAAAACTGAACTGTATAGTCAAGTTAGGCAAAGATCCTTCTATTCAAACACACCAAACTAATGTTGATTAACTCAACTGTTAAACTTGTCCTTCCACATACATTAACCAAACAAAAAGAGAATTCCGATATAGGATTTATGAACATAAAACTAGAGAAGATTCTCTTGTTTTTCAACATGTACATGTTAATAATCATGAATTCGATTGGAAAAAAGCTCGTATTTTAGATAGAGGACCATTGAAAGAAAAACGTCTTATTTCAGAATCACTTTTCATCAATAGTTATAATGACACTTTGAATAAAAAAGAAGATTCCCAACTCGTTAATCGTGTTTACAAAAGTTTCATTAAGACATTTTCTGACTAACTGAAGATTATATATAACACCCTCCTCTCACCTCTCCTTAAATTTCCTTATTATATTTTGGTACACAAACCCATACTTTTAACTTTCATTTTATGTTCATTTTATTCTTGCCTGAGACTGTACATGTTTATCGTTTTTACGAACAAAATTTAATTTTAGTTTGGTAAGAATTTTATTCTATATTTGTAATGTCTTTTACTTGTAAATTTAAAATGCTATTTTATCATATAAATAAGCCCAAAGAGGTCCAATACCACATGGACGAAACGTTGCTAAAAATTAAGATAATTTAAGAAGTCTTTTTTGTGCCTTGCCTGTTACGGTTCTAATCAAACTATCTTATTTACACATCGACTATCGAGGGCGTTTACCTTATAATAAATACTTTTTTTTTTACAGGAACCACCTCAACTTCGTCACTCAAAATCTCCGAAAGTATTCCAGGAAGCCATCATTGCTCCACCGAAATCATCACAATCTCCACCAACGCCGACGCTCAAACAAACCTTATTCGGAGATGAATCAAAGTTTCCAGTTTTAAAATAGACTGAAAATTATTATTTTTTATTTAAAAGATTGTCATTATAATACATTTTCAAAACACGTTTATTCAAATTGACCAATAATAAATGATAAATTTAATTTTAGTTATAAAGTAATTTTAAAAATTGCTGTGGACTCTTCTGTCTGAAATTTAAACCATAAAATGTTTTGTATAACTGATTGATTTCATTCTGTCCTATATAAATTGTTGACGAAAATGTTTGTTTTATTTTAATTACCAACATCAAAAGTCTAGTCGTATGTCGCGAATTTGAGGTTAACGAAGGCGTCTAATTGCTGCAGAGCAAGTCATGGGAACGCGGGATTTAAATTTATTCCATTAGACTGTCATCAAATCGGCTCTTTTCAACGCTTCTCAAAAAAAAAATTAAATGTGATTGATTAATGTTAGAGTAATAGCGTCAACAGCTACTCATTGACTCTCTTACTATTATATAAGTATAGAGGAAGCTGCTCCGCAGCTTCCTGTATACTGGACTTGCGAGTCCTTGCGATTATTCTGCCATTAGGGCATTCCGTTTGCGTCGCCCGCGCGAGTAAGTCGTAGGTTTAAGAACGTCCCGAAAGTCTGTGTGCCCGAGTAACTGAATAAATCATACTTTTGCCTAATACTGTGTCTACCTTCTTTTTTTTCACCCACTACCCCAGCAGGTTATGGACCCGGATCATCGCTCCCAGTGCGCGTATTATGACACAGTAATTCAGGAAAAGTTTTCGGTTTTCGGTCTGGTGAAGATTCTTCGCATGGCAGCCATCTTGCCTTCGTTTTACCGGTTGGTGCTTGATCTCACGGTGGTTTTACTCTTAGTGTGCAGTGACTGTGATTTTGGATTTGATTATTGTTTATGGAGGATGTTAATTGCATTTGTGCAATTTTGATACTTGTCGTGTCCTGCACATGAGAGACAAGAAGATGCCGACCGAATTTGTATTTTACGGGCGTGCGAGGACGGAATCACCGGAAGATTAAAATGGCTGCTGGTACTGCTGAGCGACGTTGGCGCAAGAATCTTCGAAGGTGTGAGTTTTGTTTTAATTTACCGACGGTTTTGCTCATGGCTAAAATGCAAGACAGCTGAGCGCAGGTGAAATGACTAGTTTAGTATGTGACAGAAGTGTACGAAAAGGGGTAATGAAATTTATAACTGACCGGCGCAACGAGTGAATGCTGAAACAGGCCGATTATTAAGACCGATTGTGGCGAAAGATAGAGATGAAAGAAATAATTTTAATCAACTAAACAAAGTCTGAACTGTAGTTATTAAAAAAAAAAAAAAAAAAAACTGAAAGTTCGATTATTGCTTCTGAATAAACTGACCAAATTGTGGATGCATAAAGAAAGGAGGGAGAAAAGTCAGCCGGTGCAGTACTTGCAGGTTGATTCACGCTGTTAAAGCGATATTTGGCGTCTTGCCGGAAAGAAAAGACGCGCAGATGTTCTCTCTCTCTCTCTCTCTCTCTCTCTCCCTCTTTCTCTTTGGGCTGGGACAGAGATAAATGCACAGAATCCTGTGCACCTGTGCGCCTGCACAGAGCTCTTGTGCAGCTCCACAGACAGCACCTGAGCAGAAGTAAAGGAGCAATGAAATCAAATTAACTTGAATAAATAAATTAAAAATTAATTAATAAGCCTTCAGTTTTATGGTCAGGGTGAACACCTGGTGCCCTTGCTAATAGTTACACCTTGGAGATGATTTCCTCAGGAAGTTTTGACTCCGGAGGGGTCAGGAAAGGCACCTAGTACACTTGATGATAGGGACGCTTTGTAGACGATTTCCACAGGAAGTTTGACTCCGGAGGGGTCGGGGTAGGCACCTGGAGCATCTAACGATAGTAACGCCTTGAAGATGATTTCCTCAGGAACTTTTGATTCCAGATGGCTCAGGAAAAGCACCTAGTGCACTTGGTGATAGTTACGCCTTGGAGATGATTTCCTCAGGAAGTTTTGATACCAGAGGGGTCAGGGTAGGCACCTAGTACACTTGATGATAAGGGCGCTTCGTAGACGATTTCCACAGGAAGTTTTGACTCCAGAGGGGTCGGGGTAGGCACCTGGAGCATCCAACGATAGTTACGCCTTGGAGATGATTTCCTCAAGAAGTTTTGATTCCGGAGGGCTCAGGCTCGGCACCTAGTGTACTTGGTGCATCATCTCCAGGGCGCAACGATCACCGAGTGCACCAGGTGTCCACCCTGACTCTTCTGGAGTCAAAACTTCCTGGGGAAATCATCTCCAAGGCATAACTATCACCAAGTGCACCAGATGTCCACCCTGACCCTTCCGGAGTCAAAACTTCCTAAGGAAATCGTCTCCAAGTCGTAACTATCACTAACTGCACTAGGTGCCTTTCTTGACCCCTCCAGAGTCAAAACTTCCTGTGGAAATCGTCTACGAAGCGTACCTATCATCAAGTGATCTAGGTGCCTTTCCTGACCCTCCGGACTCCGGAATCAAAACTTCCTGAGGAAATCATCTCCAAGGCGTAACTATCAACAAGTGCGCGGGGTGCCTTTCCTGAGCCCTCTGGAGTCAAAACTTCCTGAGGAAATCATCTTCAAGGTGTAATTATCATTGGATGCTTCCTTAAAATTTTACGTAGAAAAAGAAGGTATTTTTTATTTTTTCATTACTCGATTTTGGTTTTTGGGTCCCATAATATAAGGCTCAATTATTCTAATATCGCACATTGGACCTCAAATTCGTAATCAGCGGAACCAAAACCTCTATTTCGATATTTTTTTCCATCTAATTGCTAGATAAATTCGCTACAGGTGCAGGAAAAAGAATTGCAGTGGTTAAATCATGATAATCCCAACTTCAATGAATTTTTATGAAAAAACGATGGCCCCAATGAAAAAAAAGACAAGTATATTTTATTCTTAAAATTTAACGTAAAAAATGGTGGTATTTTTTATTTTTTGATTACTCATTTTTTTTTTTTTTTCGCCTTCGACTGCTGTATTGCTGTACACGATTTTTTTCATCGCAGTTTTTTGGCTGCCATTTTGTTTAGAAAAATCGCAGCTGCAATTTTAAAGAAGATTTGAAAACTTTGAAATCGATGATCACCTGTGATCATATTTTTAAGTGTGTAAAAAATTTTTTTACTACTCAATTTTTCGATTAAAAAAAAAAAAGCTAAAAAAACATTGTTTTTTTTTTTTATTTTGTAAATAAACAAATGAAAATCGAATTTTTGAGTTTTATAAACTACACCATCGTGTAGGGCACACTTGAAAATAGGGGAGTAGGGTATTTAGATATAAATTTTTCAAAATTTTCCCCAAGATTTCCCAGCTCGAAAACCACCAAAAATTAAAAAAATCCTCGGACTTAATGGGTTAATTTGTTTCATTGCTCCTTTGCTTCTGCTCAGGTGCTGTCTGTGCAGCTGCACAAGAGCTCTGTGCAGGCGCACAGGCGCACAGGATTCTGTGCTTTTATCTCTTTCCCGGCCCTTTGTCTCTATCTGCTCCGTGCTAATGGATGCGCACGCCGCCTGGCTCCAGAGAGCGCGGTGCTTGCAGCCGCGCTGCAGCTGGCGGCTGATCGACAACAGTACACTTTCTTGTCACCGCTCGGTTTTAGCTTCGGGCTTGTTCACACGAGCATCATGTATTTGTACATGCACGGGTGACGATCCGTAGCTTGGAACTTGACTCCGAACAAAATCGGATATTACTGAATGTTTTGGAATTAAGTTTATTTACTGCGATAATACTTACATGTATGTGTGCACAAACGGAACGATAATCATACATTGAGTGTTTGTTACTGTGATCATGAATGTAAATACTGAATTTGAATATATATAAATATACAAAGATCTTTGTGTTTTTAAATTTAGTTTTACACCGCTAAGTTTTTATATACTTAGCTTAGTATCTTACTTCGTATCTGCAAATATGATTTCGCTTTGTCGCGCAACGATGAAAATAAACTCGAGTTACGGAATAAAATTTAAATTTGGTGAATAAAATTATTTTTGTTGTGACTTAAAACTATGCCATTTCTAGAGTAATGGCAACGGAAGGTTTCAATTGAAATAATATTTTGATTAATTTTTTTATGTTTGAAAGTGTGAATGAAAAATTGATGACTAGAAATAAATTACAGCTGATCTGGCTTGGAATTGTTTGAACTAAAATACGGACTGCTGTAAGGTTGGAATAAACGGAATAAACTGAGATTTTGAAGTTATCTCGTTTATTGAGTCAACGTTGACTGCATCAGCTGATTGCGATTTTAGCAAGGGTAAACGGAACGGGATGGAATGAAAATATGACATGTCGAACTCCAATTTCATATCAAGGCCTTGTAAAAATAAACTTAGATTACAAAATAAAACAGTTTGGATTTATTGAACCAAATAGTCAGGGTACTGGTTGTGTGGCATACTTGTTCGTTTGTTTTATGCGCAATCGCATTTGTGTGGCAACATCGTTGAAGTTCGCGCTCTGTTGTTGTGTATGTGTGTGGACGCTCGGAATGAGTCGGCTGACTTTTTGGTACAAATCAATAAATTCAAATTGACACCTTATCTTCCGGTACGTACTATAGTATTTACACGAAGTTTGCTGTGGTACTGCATGTATGTAAGTGAGTGCGTGTGCAACTTGAAGTTCGGTGGTACACGTACTTGCTAGCACTTGATAGCTTGCATTAGGTATGGTCTGCTTGTTTCAGTGCATTTCCTTATCTTCAGTTGAATTGGTCGGTGTGTCAGTTATGATGTGAAAGAGAAAAATACTTATGCACGTAGCATTCAGCGCAGTGCGTTGATGGTGCATGTATGGGTATTCAACTGAATGAGTGAAAAATTCTTCTTGGAAAAGTTATGAAAAATTCAGCGACCTTGAAGTAAACTTTAACTGCAATCTTGAAAATACGGGAAGAAACCGGACGGAAAGTTTTGAAAATTCGAGCGACTGACATTCAATATTTATTGAATTTTATTTGAAAAGTAAATAAAAGGGAAGAATGATTTTTGGTCAAACCAGAATTATGAAATCCAGAAGATAAAAACCTGAGGTGCCGTGAACCGACAGTAATTGATTAATATTAACTAGCAGCATTTATTGGATATTAAATGACGGCAATCATTTAATATTAACTTTCTGATTGGACTGTAATCCGCACGAAAGACAAAAGTTTTTGACCTACCACAATACTTAAAGATGTTTAGGCCGTTTCAACCCTTCTATTATTAGCGAGTTTAGAAAGGCCCTTAACATAAACGCTGAAACGTTTTACCGGCAAGTTATTAATAAACTGAAGGAGGTAAAATAGACGCTAGCGACTAGAAGATATGACTACGTGACCGTTTGTTCTGAAAGTCTGACCGTGTGAATAAAGTCCACAAACAACGAAGCTGAAAATTATAAGGTGTCTAATTTTCAGGTAAACCGAACATGTTAAATTCTAAATCTGAAAAGCCGCCCGAAATTCTAGAGTTGAAACAGAGCCAATCTTCTTGCTAAATTGAGAGATTTTATTACATAAATGAACTGAACGCTAACCGAAGAATGATTATTTTATTCTCAGAATTACAGTGAAGTTTCAACTGTTAAAAATTCTCTCTGTTGAATTCACGGAAGGATTGGTTAGACTGTTATTTCAAATGCCGTAGAACGTGAAAAATCAGTGAATTTTCGATTGGTTAATTTGAAAATAGCGCTAAGGGATCATTGACTGTCGATGGCTGTTGAATTTGTGATTTCTGTCTACTTTATATAAGTAATTCATGTGAGTTACTTTGAAATTAAAATTCGTAACGGAAGGTTGAGATTGGTTGAAAATCATGATCAAATGGATTAAACTGACTGCTTTAAAGATTTTATAAATTAATGATTTTACAGTAGATTGATAGCACTAGTATAAGACTCATTCATCCCGAATGATATTTGATGGAATTCGAAAATTTGGAAGACACGGGATTTTGGCTTGATGAATTTAATACTGGACGTATTTATATGTTGATTACTTGACAGAAAGGTGTTTTTATGAGTGGAAGTTTGAATAATTATATGAAAGATTAAGTTGAAAGAATTTACTCTAACACGGAATGTAGATAGTTAAGTGTATTTTCGACTAATCCTTCGTATGACTTGACTGTCCATCGAATATAAAAAAAAAAAAAAGGAAAGGAAGAAAAGACTGTTTGGGATTTTTATTTAAAGTCAAGTGGGCCTATTATATTGAACGGTGTTTATTTATTGAAAGCTCGTTATTGAATTTTATGCTAGTTGCTGACTTGGCTCTACTTGTATGATGATTCGACCAAGATGATTTTGATTTTATGAACCAGTGACTTAAAGTAAGTCCTGACAGAAAACGGAAGAGGTGGATGTTGTTGATTGATGAACAATTTATTATTCATTAATCTGTTCTTTGAGATTTTTTCTGTATTGAGTCTTCAACTCACTGCATGTATTAATTTTACAGGAAAAAATTTTATTTACAGCTGAGTTGATTTTATGATTTTGATGAAGAATTACTCACAGAGGTGACCGACCGAATGCTTTGAAGTTAAAATGCCAGAATTTTCTAGAAAAAGATGACTTCGTAGGAGGTCACGGATATACACTTTAATAAACTCAGTAAACCTGGTTTATTTGAGTTTGAAAACTGACAAGTCAGACCGAAAATTCTTCGCTGAAGATACAAAAGATTCTCTCTTTTTTTGGTAATCGGGTAGGTATTTACTGTAAGAGCAAGTTACACTTGCGTGGCAGGATGAATCTCATTATGAGAATTTGGATGTTTTGAAAGTGACAGTTTGAAAGATTATCTGTGATCTTTACAGAACTTTCGTGTCAGCACGAAAACGGAGGAAGTAAACCGACAGTTCTCATTCAGGATGTAGCTGATGAGTGTACATCCAAGCGTGAGCGTTCGTTGCTCATGCTGATAATTATTGCTTGTTGACTTTCAAAATTGACTGAAAACTGAAACTTCTCTGAAGAGTAGGAGGACTTGGTCCTGTGTTGCTTGAGTGTTGAACCTCGAAGCCAATTTAAAGTAATACTGCCTTGATTATTGATTCATTGGAGAATTCTTGATAATCAGACCGACTGAAGTACTGGAAGTATATTTTGAGTGATGTTATAAAATGAAGTTTACTCAGTTTGAGTAGTAACTGTGAAGTTTAGCTAAATAAATCCTTCGAAATTGTGTGACGATGATTGAAGGAAACTGTGAAGTATTTATTTAAGTTTTCGTTTACGGAACTGAAAATTGTCATGATGATGACTGTTAGATTGGAATGTTAAAACTGTAATGAAATAAAATATTCAGACTCTGACTGAGATCAGACTGAATGAAACTGTATAAAATGAAATTCGTTATAGATCAATGGAAAGATTTAAGCTGTTGGAATTTTGAGAGTTGTAAAACTGACCGGGAACAATTTGAATTTTGATTGGTAAACAAAAATCTAAATTCAACTGTCAAAATTATCTGATGAAATAGCACGTTTACGCTTGCAGTATGGCGTTAAATTTACTTGTGCTAAACTGAATGACGTACGCTGAGTGCCTGTAAGATGATCAATGTCAATTTTTTTTACCACTGTGTCGCAACCGAATTGTTAGTGATTGCTTGATCTTTTGGGAATTATGTTTATTGTTGAAACTTCTACAAAACTGCTTGAAAGAATTGTACTCTAGACTGTAATGAATGAGCGATAAGTCTGATGACTTTTTTTGACAATCAATCAAATCATCACTGGGCAAAATGACTTGATGATTTTCTATTGTTTGCGAGGTAGCAGCAATAGGCTCTGAAGACTGCATTTGGCGAGTAATTTTGTTGTGATTGAAAGGTTGAAAGTCTGGATGTGATTGAACTTACTTCGAAAGTGTTACTGACTGACCGTATTGGTAATTGTCATCATGAGATGAAACTGAACATATCGTTATACTTGCAAGTGTGAAACTGATAAGCCCGATTTTTATTATGATTTAAACCTCGATTTAAACCGTACGAAAATTAAATCTGGTGACTTGCGAGACTGGACTTATCATTATATTTTCAAGTGTGAAAATCTAGAACCAAATTTCGATTGTGATTCAAATCGAACGGAAGATGGACAGCTCATGAAGATTTGAGAGTTAATCATCGTGTTAGACATTGACAGATGTATTTTAACTCTCTGGAAAATGTTGATTAATTAATTCGATTATTGGGAAACTCGGAAACGGAGGGAGAGTTTCTTCACGGAATTTCAAACTGTAGGGATGAAGAATTAAATTGTGCGGCCATGACTGAAATAAAATACTGAACTTAAACTATTTCATTGAGGCAACGGATATGTTGTCAGAGTTTTGGATTTGTTGAAGTACAAATCTGTGTTGAGTTTTTCACCTTAGTTTTCATGACTTCTGTGTGAATGATCATGATTACTGCTGAGATACTCTTGTACAATAAGGGACATTTTTCAAGAATGTGGACCTTGAAAGTTAAACTGAGTCGACTTGTTTGGCCTTTTTGACAGGATGTTTAATTGACAGGTGAGAGTTCGCTTTTATTTATCGTTTTTGTCTGCAAGGAGTAACCGTTTTTGCTAAATCTCTCACTGATAGGGATTTTGTGTAGAAGTCATATGGACTGAGAGCATTTACTGAGTATGTTGTGTTAAACTACTCGCCGTTCAACCGCTACCACGGTTTAGGATAAAGTCATTTTAGGTTCAAGCTAGTGATACTATAAAATCTAAACTGAAGGATGATTTTTTAAATAAAAGAAAGAAATAAGATAAAAGAAAGAAAGAAACTGAGACTGATTATGTTTACTGAATGAGTAACTCCTTCAAATTTGAGGGATTTAAACTTTGATCGTAAATTCCATGAGTTAAACCGAAAATTCCATTATCTTATTTTTATTGCAACTGATAGTTAAAGCTGCATCTTTGAATCGTACTTTCAAGGTGGACGAAACTGACGGATGGATTTGTACGATCTTTATTGATGTGACTGGACGTATAACTGTACGTATAAGTTTACTTGAACAAAGACTTTATACACTGGAAGATACAGACTGAAAAGAGATGAATTTGCTTATGAACAGTGCTGTGCTGGATATTACTGGATTTAGGGACGACATTAAAACTGAAAGAGTCTGTAAATTTTTATATTCTCTCTTCTATGAATTTTTATACATTAAAGGAGAATGAATTTGCAAGCCTGAAATTCTAAAACTGCTAGAGCCCTGATATTTTTTGGGATGATACTGCATAACTTATTTCTGAGTGTGGAAAATTGTAAATTTAGCTACTGTTTGCTTTTTATTATCTTGGTGATTGAGAAAATCCACTACGGAAAATAATTATAATTGAACCTAAACCGGAAGAAAACTGAATTTTGAATTAATAATTCAGGTTGCAATTGCATGAAAGACAAATTCTACTGACAGTAAGATTTTCACTGGATGCTGATGAAAAATGAGAATTGAGTATTTACTGAACGATGACCAATTTGACAAAATCTGTGAACTTACTGAACCAACAAGGAGAGGCCACACCCTTCGGGTAACTGATGCTAACGAAACTTTGAAGATCGTTTTCCAATATCAAAAAATGAATAAATCCATCAATAATGTCCAATGGGGCCTTGATATCGATTCGCCATATAGCTCATATGGCATTTTTAGCACTTTTTTGGTTTTTTAGCTAATTTTTCAAAAATTACTTTTCAAAGCCTATTGCACTTACAGAGTTCTGCAACCTCACATTCTCTTTATTTTTTCATTTTCTTTCAAGAAAAAGTATTCTCAAGTTCAGTTTTGATGAGTTTGAGCCTGTGCTAAGAGGATTTCTAAAAGCATTTTTTAGGGTTTCTTGGCTTTTTTAAACTTTCATTGTACGTGAACAACTTTATGAAAACGATATCTCAGAATATTTTTTCTCAAAAATTCATGAAAAAACAAAAAGAATGCGAGGTGTCAGTACTCTGTACGTTTAATAGGCTTTGAACAGGAATTTTTAGAAAATTAGCTAAAAACCATAAAAAACTCTCAAAGTGTCTAAACAAGCTAATTATTATATTTATAAATTATTATATATTATAATAATAAAAACTATAATATAAACAAGCTAATTATTATTTTTATAAATTATTATATATTATAAACGAAAAAAATGCAAGGTTGCAGAATTCTGTACGTGCAAAGTGTCTAAACAAGCTAACAGCATTCTCAAAGTGTCTAAACAAGCTAATTATCTAAAAATACCTGTTCAAAGCCTATTAAACGTACAGAGTACTGACAACTCGCATTCTTTTTGTTTTTTCATGAATTTTTGAGAAAAAATATTCTGAGATATCGTTTTCATAAAGTTGTACACGTACAATGAAAGTTTAAAAAAGCCAAAAACCCTAAAAAATACTTTTAGAAATCCTCTTAGTACAGAGTCAAACTCATAAAAAGTTAACTTGAAAATATTTTTCCTTGAAAGCAAATGAAAAAATAAAGAGAATGCGAGGTTGCAGAATTCTGTAAGTGCAATAGGCTTTGAAGAGTAATTTTTGAAAAATTATTTAAAAAACCAAAAAAGTGCTAAAAATGCCATATGAGCTATATAGCGAATCGATATCAAGATCAAGGCCCTATTGGACGGAATTATTGATGGATTTCTTCATTTTTTGATATTAGAAAACGATCCCCAAAGTTTCGTTAGCATCGGTGACCCGAAGGGTGTGGCCTCTCCTTGTAAGTGAGAAACCAACTGATTGAAGTGTTGAATCAAATTCATGACGGACCGTTAGTTGATACTGGTTGGAAAAATTCGATTAAGAATTTTGTTGTGAAATTGTGAATTTTCTCGGTTAAATACGAATAACTAATTCGTGTGCCGAAACTGTTAGAACTGCAATCACCGCAGTGGTATTTACTGATTGAAGATAGAAAGAAAGACGTAATGGTTGAAGGAGAAAACTGAGATAAGGTTTACTAACTTTATCTGAACTGAAAGTAAACAATACTGACCGTTGAACTTAAACTGATTTTCTTATGTTACAGGTCCTTGTATAACGGTGTGCAAGCCTATGCTTGCCCAACTTTCTTTCTGTTTATTTATGTAAATATTTTGTAATTGGATTGGAATGATTATTGCTGTTTGTGTCAGAATTGCTTATGCTTTGATGAAAACAGGATTGCTATTTCATTTTGCGATTATTCTTGATTAATAATGAGTAGGCTATTGACGGGAGTGTTAGAGTAATAGCTTCAATAGCTACTCATTGACACTCGTACTATTATAAAATTATAGAGGAAGCTGCTCCTCAGCCTCTATTACTGGACTTGCGAGTCCTTGCGATTAGCCCGCCATTAGGGCATTCCTTTCACGTCGCCCGCGCGAGTAAGTCGTAGCTTTAAGAACGTCCCGAGTGTGCCCGAGTAACTGAATAAATCATACTTTTGCCTAATACTGTGTCTACCTTCTTTATTTCACCCACTACCCCAACAGTTAATAAAGGGTATAGCCGAGTAAGATCCTCGACTCGGCCCCCACGGCGAACCATTACAATATATATTATTCGAAAGGGCATAAAAAAAGAAAATTTTTGGCGCAAACCGCAATCCCTATTCCCAATCTAGGGACCCTAGGGTCTAAAATAGTGATTTTTCAACTTTAATTTTTATCTCAGAACCTATTAGGGCTAGAGACATGCGGTTTGCGGAAAAATTTTCTTTAAAAAAATTGTAGTTCACTCATAACTTTTAATATTGTTTTTGGCGCCAAATTTAAACCGTTTGGGCCATTTTTCGAATTTTTTTACCTTAAATTTGCGATTAAAAAAAATTGAAGACAAACGCCTCGCTAGAAAAAAAATATGTGATGTATTTTAACGAAAATTAACCGCTCTAATTTTTTCAGATTTTTAAAAAGGTTGGAAGGCACTTTTCTGACTGATTTATTAAAACTCTTTACATAAAAAGCCGTCTAGCGGGTGCATATTTGGTCAAAATTAAAAATTATATGTACGGTTGAACTACATTTTTTTTTTTTTTTTTTTAATTTTGCCACAAACCGTGTTTTTCTAGCTATTTTAGGTTATGAGATATTAATAAAAGTTCAAAAATCACTATTTGGCTCCGCGCATGCGCAGTTGAGGGAAAAAAGATTTGCGGTTTGAGACAAAAATTTTCTTTCCAAAGACCTTTCGATTGATATATATATTGTAGGGGTCACTATTTTAGACCCTAGATTGGGAATAGGGAGCTGCGGTTTGCGCCAAAAATTTTCTTTTTCACGTTAGTAGCGCCAAAAGTACTTTCGGGCTACTAGGTTCTTTGTACTTTCGGTCTACTAGCGTGAAAAATAGTATACACGCTCAGGGAGAGCAAAAATGAAAAAACTCGCCTTCGGCTCGGACATCAATTTGGGTTTGCTAAGGGCTACCTCATTCTTGACTCCTCGAACGTGTAATGTACTATTTTTATGCCCTTTCGAATGATATATATATTGTAAGGGTTCGCCGTGGGGGCTGATTCGACTATCTTACCCGGCTATACCCTTTAAGTGAGGTTTTTTCGAATAATTCAAAAGAAAAGAAATGAAATAATTTTTAAAAAGGAACAAGAAATTTTTTAAATTTTTCGATTGAGACAAATTTTTAGAAAATTTTTTATTATCTTTTTTTGATCAATAATTAAGTTTTTTAAACCAAAACATTTTCCGATAATTTTTTTTTTTTTTGTTTTTTTACTAATGAGAATTTTTTTTAATCAAATACATTACAGTTTTCATTGATTAAACTAGATCTTGTAAGAAAGAATAATACAACCGATAAGAATTTCCAAAACATCGATGTTAAAAATTTACAACTTTTCGTTATTTTTATAACTCAAAACTAAGCATCTGTAGTGTAATTTTTACTAAACAAATCCACTTTATCGAAAAAAGTGCACAAAGGATCGAAAAATTGGGCACTAACCCTACAGTTTGATATCAAATTTATAATATTCATAATAAATTTTAAGGGGGCTCGAGAATTTAGAACATTTTTACCACGTTTTACTGCACTGTACTGTGGGTCACCAATCCTAACGAAATTTTGGGGATCGTTTTCTAATATCAAAAAAATGAAGAAATCCATCAATAATTCCGTCCAATGGGCCCTTGATGTTGACTCACCATGTAGCTCAAATGACATTTTTTGCACTTTTTTGGTTTTTAACTAATTTTTCAAAAATTCCTGCTCAAAGCCTATTGCACGTACAGAATTCTGCATACTCGCATTCTTTTTGTTTTTTCATGAATTTTTGAGAAAAAATATTCTGAGACATCGTTTTAATAAAGTTATTCAAATAAAATTAAAGTTTAAAAAAGTCAAAAAACCCTAAAAAATGCTTTTAGAATCCCTTTAGCCCTGGGTCAAACTCATCACAAGTGAATTTAAGAATATTTTTCCTCGATAGAAAAAGATCCCCAAAGTTTCGTTAGCATCGGTGACCCGCAGAGTGTAGCCTCTCCTCGTAAGATTAATATAGACGAATCAGGTATTTTCTAATAGTTTGAACTCTGTCTTAATAAAAAAAAATATATAAGATAGGTGTACCTAGTATGGCCCCCTTAAGCGAGAATCGACGTTGTGGCGAATCAAATCAATATTTTTTGACGTGTAAGGTCTCATTTAAAAGGTTAATTCAAGAGCTTTAAAATGAGATCTTACACGTTTGATTTCGATCAATAAGCTTGAAATGCCAGAGGATTTTCCAAAACACGTCCTTTTAAGACACCAAAAATTTGTGTACCTAATATGGCCCCCTCGAAGTAATTTATTAATTGCGGTTTGTTCCTATTTTTTAAATCAATCAGGGTATGAGAGTAAAAAACTTCAAAATTTTTATTATTTTAAAAACGATTTATTTAAAAATTGAGCCTTTTCTACAATGTTTTTGAAAGCTTTGCAACCCGAGGGAGTAATCACTTAGTCCTCTTTGAAAGAGGACCAAGAGGACCTAAAGAGGACCATGAGGACCTAGACAAACTACATATACGCGGAAATTTTTTTTAAGAATCATAAAAAGCTACAATTTTTTTTTAGAAAATTTTGCCGCAAACCGCATGTCTCTAGTCTTTGTAGGTTCTAAGATATGAATAAAAGTTGAAAAATCACTTTTTGAAAGGTAATAAATAAATCAAAAAATTGTTATTTTCCATTAAAATTATCAATGCAGTTACTACCAAAATTTTTTAATCATGAGGAAACGCAAGAAAAAACATAAAATTATTATTCAGTTATCATTGAAGCATGAAGAATCTCATTAGGACCTATGTATAGGACCCAAAGAGGATCATGAGGACCTAAAGAGGGCCAAAAGAGGACCAAGAGGACTGAAAGGATTTTTGGGGAGGATTAAGTGATTACCCCCCTCGTTGCAACCAGTAGAAAAATTACAGCTTTGAATTTTTATCAAAGTTTGTTTTTTGAGCTAGAATGTTTTTTTTTTAGTTATAAAATGAAAAAAAGCTTTGAAACAATTAAATTTATTTTTCTGAAATAACATTAGGATAGGATTTTCTAAAAAGTAAACTTAGGAAATACACTTTGAAATATCGGTATTTCTACTGATTCGCGGGGGGCCATATTAGGTACACTGCAGTATAAAAAGTTATTTAAGAATAAAACCCGTTAGAAAACGAGTTGAACAAAAACTAAAATCGCATTTTTAACAACTTCTCGTAGGGATTTTGCTATATGTATCTTAATTAAGTCGAAAAATAAAAATTCCAACTGACGAATTTTTCATGATTTATTATTGTTTTTAAAACTTTAAAACGTTTAAACTTTTTCAAATATTAATTTTTTTTAATAAAAATTTTTTTGCAATATTAAGACATGATTTCTAACATTTTCTTGTATGGATGTTGCAAAATTTTAAGTAGGGCCAAAAATAAAAGTCCTAGAAGTTTAAAAAAAAACAATAAAACTTTTATTTTACCACATTATATATAACGCGTTTGTTTTCGAAGTTTTTTCTTGGTCCCTTACGATTATTTTATCCGTACGCTAAAATTTCACTTTGAGGTCCCCTTAACATGAAAAATCGCAGTCTGTAAGGGCTGTGGAAAAAAAGGATTTAGGATTTGGGATTGGTCAAACTTTTTTCTGGTTACCCCAAAGAAAAATTTTGTAAGTAAACCAGGTTCAATTCTGATTGGAGCAAAACACTTGAGATAGCCCCTTTATTTTTTAGACTAGACGCAACTAGATGCAATGTTATACATTTTTGGATATTTTAATTCTATTAAATATAGACGTAGGTTTTTTTACATCTAGTTATTTTATGTTTAAAAATTATTTATTTTATTTTTTAATTTATTAATCTAATTTTCTTGTCACTGAAAAATTGTAATCCTCGTACTATGTTGTAAAACTTAAGGATGCAGATTTAAGCGTACATCTCATGAATGTGCGTCTACTAGAATAAATCAATGTATAATTTTAAATATTCATTCTGCCAAACAAGAATGTGAAAAATGAAAATTGAAAAAAGCTAGGTAGCAAAAACATTTTTTTCCATTTAAACGTAATACTTTCAACTTTTAATAATATTCAATTCATTTTACTCTACTTGACAGTAGAAAATTTATTTTACATTCTATTTAATGAGAGATCAGTTATGTATGTACAACTATGTAAATAACGCTGTTAGAAAAGGACAAACGATAGCTAACTAGTTGGAAAACTGTGCAAAATAAATTTTTTGCGACACATTTTACTTTGAAAATTTCTAATTTATTGCAGAATTAATGATCAAGATCACGATTTAATAAAGATAAGATACCTTATACTTTATATTTTTAACATTGTAAGATAAAGATAAAAATTAAGCTGTTCTCTATCCATAGAAAGTTTTTGTGCTAAAAAAAAGCAAAATGTGCCATTAAAAAAATTTTTATTTTTAATGCTGGCTTGTGGAGTATAAGAGTTTTTCAGAAAATAATAACGAAAATAATAAATAATGGATGTACAGCGTGATTTTTGTAATAAAGGTAATTGCACACTAGATAAAAGTATCCAAGTATGTTCGGCAGAAATGGGAATTTTAGTAAAATTGTTTTTTTGTAAAGTTAAATCATCAATTCTTAAAATAAACTGGTGTACCAGTGTAGTAATGTACGCGTGATAACCAAAAATAAGGAACTAAGTTCATATTTTTAGATTAGAATGTAGAAAAAAATAGTATAGAATTTAAGTTATAGTAACTAAAGTAGTATTTTGCAATCAGTTTTTTTATGTTTTTTTGAAAAATTTTTATCTTGAAGTTACCTTGCAACTGCATCCGATTGTAATATGCATCATCATTAGGGTGCAAGTTAGCTCCCGAAATGTCACGGTACCCAGTGTCACCTATTTAAAAATTAGTTCAGGACCGAAAAATAACTTTTTTATTAAAAAAATTTCATTATCCCTTTTTAACCCTTGCCTCACAGCCTTAAAGTTATTAAAAAATAATTTAAGGGGGCGGGGGGGGGGGGTAAACCCTGGAGGGCAAAAAAAAAGCAAATTTTTCATGATTTTTCTCGAGCAAACGGCAAAAGTTATTTAATTTATTAATAAACTACATAATAAAGTAACATTTGAACTACTTTCTGTAATTTTTTTGAATAAAAATATTAAAAAACAAGCCGATGCCAGTGCTTTTTCGGAGACGGCTTCACTCGACGATTTTTTCCCGTGGTAAACGCCATTTATTCCATAAACATCTGAAACGAAAATTTCAGGAAGATTCTGTTAGAAGATAAGTTTTTCCTGGTAAGGTAAAGGATCCAATTGTGGACCCCAAAAATCACAACTTTCAGGGTTTTTGAATTTTATAGAAAAAACCAAGCAAGTGAGGTTAATTTTTTTTGTACATACTTAATTTTAGTGGTATTAAAAATCAAAATCAATTTTTTTTATTAAAAATTTTTATTTACTTACAGAGTAATTAATGTTTAAAGTAGAGACCTTTTGGACCGTATTTTTGAGACTGTGTGTCAAAGTACCCTGATTAATGGACCTTTTTTACATGCAATATCCCCTTAACATTTTTCTTACCCCAATTAATGGACCCTGTGATTTTATTTCAAACTATTGACTTTTGAGGTTACGATTTTTGTTGACATTGAAGTTAAAAGTAGTTACAGTTTTCATTGACAAAAGTAATTTAACCACATTAGAAGATTTATAAAGCTGATATTTTAGTGTATAAAACTCGATATGAAAGCCAAAACTAACGTCTCATTAATTGGGGTACTCGGGGTTTCATTTAAAGGTTCGTATTAATACCGCTGCTCTTCAGGACCATTAATTGGGGTACCTTGAGACTAGGGCCCAATTATGAGAACTGCGTTATTTATTTAAAAATTTATATTTCTAACTTACAAAATTGATACTATACTAATTTTTGAAGTCGAAGCTTTTCATTGATCAGTGATACATTGCGTAAATAAATAAAGTATGCCTAGAAATTCAAGTTTGAAAGTTGCTTGATTCGCTGCAACTAGAACACCAACCTAACCCTCGAGTTAACCAACATTGTGACTTTAAAAATAAAACGGAATTATTAACGTAAACTTGAAAAAAAAATTTCGAAATATTCTTTGATAAAATAAGTTTATTTTAAAATAGTTTTATGCCGATATTTGCAATAAAAAAATATTTAAAAATGATTTTTGCTGAAGGGGACCATTAATTGGGGTAAGGGGTCCACAATTGGGTCCTTTACCTTAATAACACGAGGATTTTTTTTTTTCACTTTTTGACGATTTGGCGGCTGTTTGAAGTCAAAGGTCGTTTTTTCGACTAAAAATGTCACTTGCCAAATCGTCAAAAAGTGAAAAAAAAAATCCTCGTGTTATTACCAGGAAAAACTTATCTTCTAACAGAATCTTCCTGAAATTTTCGTTTCAGATGTTTATGGACAAAATGGCGTTTACCACGGGAAAAAATCGTCGAGTGAAGGCGTCTCCGAAAAAGCACTGGCATCGGCTTGTTTTTTAATATTTTTTTTCAAAAAAATTACAGAAAGTAGTTCAAATGTTACTTTATTATGTAGTTTATGAATAAATTAAATAACTTTTGCCGTTTGCTCGAGAAGAATCATGAAAAATTTGCTTTTTTTTGCCCTCCAGGGTTTACCCCTCCCCCCCTAAAAAAAGCAAAAAATGATTATCTTAGGACAACTGCAGTACCATGGTACTGTCAGCAATTCTTCCGAAACCCTCACAAAATATATATCATTCGATTGGTACACATAAAAGGAAATTTTTTTGCCAAGTTTAAGGTATATAAATCCAAAATTGTCCGTACAAAACTGGATAAATGAATTATTTTTCCCTTTTTTTTAAACCAATTTTTTTAATCTTTATTTTTAGTTTTCACGGGTAAAAATATATTTTATGACAAAGTTGTCCAACAAATTTTTTGTTCCTTTTTGCTCGAAGTTTTCAAAAATATGTCGATGGTCCCAGCGAAGAAAACCCTTAGCCCAAAATCTGCCACGAATAAAGTTACAATGGGGGTACTTTTGGCGATTAAAATGTCTCTGAACCAGTTTATTTATTATTTTACCCTACGGAAAAAAATGTTAAAACGACCTTTGCTACCATACCGATGCTATATTATAGTTAAATAGTACTTTTCGTGCTAGTAGGCGATATCTCGAGTAGGGCTCTCCTAGGGCTCGAGATATCGCCTATAAGCACGAACATTATTTTTTGTTACGAGACGACGAAAACTCAAGTTTTAGTATAGCAAGTGCGACAAAAAAAAAAATTTTTAACTCATAAGACACGAATAATATGATTCTAAGTTTTCAATTTATAATAATAGCAAGGAGTGATTTTATTCGGGGCTGGTGTGTCGAAATTTTTTTTCTACTATAATATATCATCGGTATAATAGCAAAGGTGGTTTCAACATTTTTTTCCGTAAGGCAAAATAATAAATAAAGTGGCTGGGAGACATTTTAGTAACTGAAAGTAGCCTCACTGTAACTTTATTCGTGGTAGATTTTTGACTAAGGTTTTTCTTTGCTGACCATCGATGTGACTTTTGAGACTTATCATCAATATGTAACTTTTAAGATTCAAATACCTAAATAAATTCAAAACGCTAAAATACTCTTTTCAACTTCCACGCACGTTATGACTGAAAATTTATGAACTACAAAATGTATAAGCTACGTCAAATTGTAGCCAGCATCAGGGCTTTTCAACGATAAATAATTTCATTTAGAAATTTTGAAGAGAACTAAATTAGACTTTCCAAGATAGTCTATCAAACTAGAAACTTACGTGGAGATCACCAGACAATAAGATTATTTTTTTGTTTTTCAGACAGTTTTTAAAAAATTGCACTTACACAGATCGCTATCTTGCGTAAACATTTTATTCGTGAGCTGATTGGTGAAGAAGTTTTTAAAATATTCGAATAGTGCATTAGAGGTTACTATTTTTGTTTTTTTGTTTTTTTTTTTTTTTCTATCCTCGCTTGCGTGCTTAAAAACTGATGAAGTTAGAATTTTTTATTTTATTTAACAAAAATTTCTTTTGCAAAAGCAATAAATAAGGGTCCATGCGCGCTTGCGCGCTGAGTAATTTCTAGTCCCTTTATAAATGAGAGCTACCGCCATCTTGCGTAAAATTTTTATTCATAAGCTGATTGGTGGAGAAATTTTTGAATGATTAGAAAAGTGCATTTTAAGGTTACTATTGTTGTTTTCCTATGCGCGCTTAAACGGGCTAGTTTATGAAAAATAAAGAAAAAAAAAAAACAAAAAAAAAACAAAAAAACAAAAAAATGATGGCCTGAAGTTAAAAAAGATCTAATCAACTGAATATTGCTCAAAAAAGACTAATGTATAGTATATTACACTCTAGGGAGCGGAAGTAAAGAATATCTCAAAGCACATTTAATTATCTCCCAAATCACAGCCAAGGAAGATAAAAATGTGGTATAAGGGACTCTTTACTTTCGTCATACCTTAGGCAGAAAGTAGCAATTTACAAAAGCACGCAGGGAAGAAAGTTGCTATTTTAGGCCAAGGTATGATGAAAACTGGAACGTCCATGAGTCATGTTCTCTTTTTAAGAGGAAGAAAGGGGTTTATAATACATATTACGTTCATATTACGTGCCTAGGGCGCGAATAGTATATTACAGTCCCAAGGGAGTTAAAAATGATTTGCCCTTAGCAAACCTAAATTGATGTCTGAGCCAAAGGTGAGGTCATCAAAGGCTTGCTAAAGGTTAGCTCATTTTTGCACTCCCAAGGGCTGTATACTATTTTTCACGCTAGTACACCGAAAGTACAAAAAATCTAGGAGCCCGAAAATACTTTTGGTGCTACGAGCGTAAAAAAGGGTTTATGCACCTGCGTGTGATCGTCACACTCGAGGGCCGGCGAAGCCGATCCGAGGGTCATCCGATCACATAAGGGTAAAAACCGAGCGCCTGAGATGCGTACGATTTTTTATATCACGCGAGTAATAGTTTCTATGAGTTATTCATCATAAGAAAAGTTGTAAGAAATCAGTTCTACGACCTAGGGCGAAAAAAGCTAAATTTCGCCAGCGGGCAGTAATTTGCGCCTCGAGTAATAGACTTGAACAGGCCACGTGGGTAGGTAAGGGAAGGATTTGAGCTTGAACGACTTCTTTTTTCAAATGTTTATTTATTAAAACAAAAAAAGAACAAGGACCAAATTTTCAAAGTTCTCATCTTATTTTGGAAAAATGGTTAGCAGTTGATCTTATATTTAACAAAAAAAAAAAAAAAAAAAAAAAAAAACTACTGAAAGTACTTTTAGAAATAAATAGCAAGATTTTAAAACAGTTTCCAATATTTCTTTTATAGTAAAAAAAACTTTAAACACTGAATGAATAATTTAATAGCCTCAATGCATAAATGAGCTATGAAGAAATTTCAAGACATTACTTTTACAAAATAAAAAAAAATTTATTCAAAAACATCCTCTTCTAATAGCTAATAGAATATAAGAGTTAATAATCAATTATATATATGTAAAAAACAATTTAGCTCATGAAAATAAAAGTTTTAAATAGTTTTCTATTGTAATTTTATAAATCAGAAAAACATGGATTACAAAGTACTATGATTGAATGTTGAATCAAATTTATAAGATAGAAATACACTTGATCCATGCTTTTCTGATTAGTAAAATTGCAATATATAATTATTTTTATCATACCAAAACTTTCATTTTCATAAGGTGAATTTTACTCTAAAAAAAACTATGAAGATCGTGTAAAGCCATGCCAAGTAGTGATAAGGAGGGTGAGGTCTTTGCCCCCGTTAAATATTTCAAAGCCAGTGTATAAGAAACTCGTACGCTTGAGTTTTCCCTCTCAGGTACAACTTGCTTCTTTTACTTTCTTGTAATTCTCGGCTTTTTTTCAATCTTTTCACGTAAGCCGATCCCGAACTTAAAACTCTATTTACTTTTTTATGACTTCATATGAAAAATGTTTGAAAAATTGGAGAGGGATAAAAGCTAATGAATTTTAAACACGCATTGACAATATCTACACTTGGTATTTAAAGTCCAAGCTTGACAAGGAAAAATTGCAGCTGCTCCAAGGGTAAACCATCGAGCAACGTTCGAGTATCCACTGCGTCAAAGGCTCAGCGCCGCGGAATTTCATGCTGTAAAACGGACTAAGAGACACAGGAATGTGTAGTAAAATCACCTTTTGAAGTCGGAGAAAAATTTCGTTCTCTTTTTTGTTAATTTATTTTCACGTTGATTACAAATCACAATGGTAATTGTTGAGATAAGAAGAATCTCTTTCTTCATTTCAGTTACAAAAGAAGAACGCTAATGCTATAGCATTGGTACTATTATTTCTACAATTATTAGTAACATTATTCCTTATAAGAAAGTCTTTTGACTCTTACTACTTCGTCTTCTTTGTTCAGAAAAAATTAGTTTTTTAAAACCATTTAGTCTCTATAACTCAATAGTTTTTTTCAAGATCATCCCTATGTAAACACTTACACTATAAAATAAAAAAAAACTTATGAACTCATAACTGCAAACATTGATGATGATGAAACACTCACGTTATGAATAAAAGTAAACATCCCTAAAACACACCGTACACTTCGGAATACACCGAGTTTGTCAGTACAACCGTGTTTCCGTAAATATCAAATTAATCAGCTTCGTCTTCCACACAACAATTTGAACTATTGATGTTTACTGAATTATTCAGCGATTTGACGATCGATTTTCGATACTGAGGTTGCAATGTTTATCTTGTGAACAGAATTAAAATTTTAATTTAGTAAAGTCGTGAAGAAATTTTACAATGCATGTGCATAGAAGGTATTAAACTATTTTTCAAAAATTTATCGATTAAATTTCAATGCTGGTTTTTTGTGGAAACCAGAAGAAAAAAATTAATTACAAAAATGATGTAAAGTCTCTTTGTCTTAGCTGCGTACATGGAATTAGACATTGAAATTGTAAAAATAATAATTATTTTTTAAAAACTTGCGAGAGATAAAATTACCAGAGCAATCATGAGTATCCGTCAAATTTGAGAAAGCACATTCCAGTAAAAGCACGAAAACGGCGGCGTTCCCGCTCGAGTTGAATTTTTTTAGTATTCAACCAAAGTGTCTACTCAAACATCATTCTTTCTCTCTCCATATCATTCTCGTTTGCATTTATATATCCTCAACTGACATTTACGATAGTACAGGTGAATATTAAATGAGAACATGGAGTTTATACGATCACACTTTTGAAATAATAAAGTTCATACGCTTGGATTTTAAATGCTTTTTTGAATCACTTGTCAAAATAATTTCAAAGATTTTTAACAGTTTCAGAAATTTGAGTCGAAGTATCTTTTATTTAATTCTGCTAACAAAAAAATTTGCCAACACACATTTTTGAAAAATGAAATAATTTACATGATTATAAAACCACTCGAAACGATCGGCTCCGGTATTGTATCCTCAAAGTTATCAACGATTTTCTTTTTTAAGAAAAAAATAATCTGAACAATAAACAGCGATTAATTTCAAAAGCATGCTAGATTCATCTGATATTGAATTTATAATGTGAAAAAACGATTATGATAGCTAGAAAAAAAATAAAGAATGTTTAAAAGAAAACTATATATTTGAGAAAAAATCATCGTTTTTTTACGAGAAAGTTAGAGGTATCAATCAGCATGCGCTGTCGAAGTCGAATATTGCGAGCTTGGTGAAACTACCAGTGTTTCTTGAAGTTGCATCGAAATTTCATTTTTCCTCGCCTGCTTCGACGTGTTCTGTGCGCTGCGAGAGAAAATGTATGATCTTCACGCAGGCGTCTTTTATTTTTCCATCCACTTGTATCGAGAAAGACTTAACTGCGGAAAGCCTCAAAATTACTAAATTTCTATCTTTTTTATTTTATTTCTTCTTCAATGTAAAATGCTAGCGACTATATTCCTGTAATAATTTTAATTAGACTCACGGTAGCTCAGGAATTACTTGACATCCAACCCTGGAATCCTGGGTTCAAGCTCTGATCCTGGTAATTTTTTCGAGTGTTTTATGATCCGTAAAAATTGTTGGGATCGAAACATCGTGACATGGCTAGGGTGCAAAAACACCCAGGACGGGTATTGGCGTCTAGCACGACCGTAGCGCCCTCGATTCGTAGGCTATTGCCGTGTTAATTCTTATGGAGCAATTTTTAGTTCGAGCGGTTACCATCGGCGAATTTGTGGGCTTTTCCATAAGATTACGTGTAATAGCGCCCCCATTCCCTTCCCCCTCTCCTCGTGCGAGACGCCAATAGAGGACACTGCCGTGAATCGTGTACCGTGTACCGTGTCCTCGCACAGCGCACGGCTAGTAACTTTAACGTTACACTGCGCACGATGCACCGTGCACAGAGGTCGGCTAGTATTTTCCAATTCCAAACTTAATCGTGCACAGCGCACGGTGCACCGTGCACTAATGGTATATTATTCACCGAGGGACTAAAGTGTGCCGGGGAGGCCCACTGCGGTTGCAGCCCGAGCCGAAGGCGAGGGCTGCAATTAGCGGGCCTCCCCGGCACATTATTAGTTCCGAGTGATATATACACTTTTTTAATCTCGTATCGCAAGATTTAACTTGATTTCCTCCGATCAAAGCCAAAAAAACGGCGAGGTTGCTCCCTGCGCATAGCGACCAGCGCGCATCTCACAGCACATCAGTGTGTGTCTCCCCGAGCCGCAGGCGAGCGCTGCTATGCGCGCTGGTCGATTGCGCAGGGAGCCCCCGCCGTTCTTTTGGCTCTCATCGGAGGGACTCAAGTTATTACTTGCGATGCACGAGGTTAAAAATGAACTTTTGCGCAAGCAGTGCACAATCAATTATAAAAAAAAATTTTCACGGAGCACGGTACACCCACTATTCAAGAGCTTCTACGTGCGCGGTGCACGGTACACTAAAAATTTTTTTTAGTAAACACAAATTTTCGATATTTGTTCCGTTGGAAAATTCTTCTTTAAACTTAAAAATAATTTTTAATTTTACTAAAAACATCGACTTTAGATGAAAGTTCTTGGAGAAGTCGTCTGCAATGAATTTTTTTCATCTTGGTGATCCACGATTAATCGGGAAGACGTCGAAACTTTGCCTACTATAATTTTTTAACTAAAAATACCGAATATAAATGAAAGTTCCTGGAGGAGTCGAGTGCAATGAGTTTTTTCAACCTCGTGCGGATAGATTGATCGGGACGACGTCGAGGCTTTGCCTGCTATAATTTTTTAACTAAAAATATTGAATTTACATGAAAGTTCCTGGAGAAGCCGTCTGCATGAGTTTTTTCGACCTGGTGCACCAGGTGTCAAAACTCGAGGGTGAAGATTAATTGATGAGACAGTTATTCAATTATCAAAGATAAGCTAAAAAAAAATTTCTGTAGCGTCACTAATACACTAGAATTCCTTTTTCCTCCTATTTCATGTACGATAATTTTATATTTTTCAACCTTTTATTTAATCTTCAAAAATTAGGGTTAAAAAACCTCTTTTAATGATGACATAGTTGGTTACAGAAAGAATATTCTATAAATATAAATTTTGTATTTAAGGGGGTACTTTGACCTTTGGGTTTCAAAAAATCGATTTTTTTTCATTTTTTTATGGTAAAATATCTTAGAAATGTTGTTACAAAATTTCAAGTCATTTAATACGATATTCACAAAGTTGTAGAGTTTCTAGTGTTTGCATCGTAGAGCCGAGCGAGAGCTTATCAGTATACAGCGCGAGCATGAGCAAACGATGTAGGACTAATGGACTATATCGCTCAACAGCAAAAAGAGGCTTTAGAGAATGAGATTGCTGCAGGGACTCTGCTTCATGGAGCTGGGATCGATGATTCCATTTAATTAAGTAAGAAAAAAACAATATTTTCTCATTATTTTACAGTTGTAATCTTAAAGTGCGTTTTCTCAAAGTCATCATTTTTTTCGGTGGACATCGGCATTTCAAAACTGTTGCACCGATCCTTACAAAACTTTCCACACTTACTCTACACATAAAAAACTAAGAGGTCAGAAGAGAAATTTTTTTTCGACTCAGAAACAAAATGGCGGCCACCAAATGGCGGATTTTTACAAAAAAAGCAGTATTTTAGCTTCAAAGCGGCGCCAAAGGTGCAAATTTGAAAAAAAAATCCTCTCCTGACCTCCTAGAAAACTTATTTTTAATCAATATCTCTTTGGATGTTTATTTTAGACGATCCTGTGCCAAGCTACGATGTCTACCGCAAATGAACTTTTTCTAAAGGCGTCTCGGAAAGTCCTCTGTAATCAGCAGAGTTTTTAATATTTTTTAATAAATATTTTACAGGAAGTTCTCCAAAAGCTACTTAAGAATGTACAGTAAAAATTATTTAATAAAAGTCAACCGTTTCTTTTTTAAAAATCCTCAAAAATATGCCTTTTTTTACCCAAAAATTCAAAGTATTCCCTTAAAACTCTATTGATATTTCATTGAGAATCAATTGTTATTTTGAGTTGATTCTCAATTAAGCTTCGTCATAGCAGTGTATTAATTATTGGCCTCAGGAAACTTAGAAAATCGTTTTCCTCCCGTTAACAATGTGTAGCAGACCCTTGCATCGTCTGCTGCACGAACCACACTATCACCCCATTCCCATAACCTTTAAAATTTATTATATGCAGCAAATGCAAAAAAAAAAATTTTCTATAAGCAATTCTCTTAATAGCAGGCAGTAATAAATAATTCTTCTTTCTTCAATATTTATAAATTATTTCCCCAACTGCTTAGTTAAAAATCTACAAATCATGCACAAAAATTAGTTTACTGTCATATTCATAAATATCCTTCAAGTATTTGGGTACTTTATTAGATGATGCTGTTCTTGAAGCATCACTGTCAAATACTTTTCTTTTTCTTTTTCTGATCATCTTCTTTTCACTAATACTAAGAGCCACTCTCTTACCGTCACTCAGTAAGATAATTGATTATTAATAAAAGAAAAATTACATGCTTAGATTAATCAATAAATTTTGAAAGATAGTAATTTTTAGTCAAGTATTAATCAAAAAAGCAGAAGAATACATTAAAATTAAATGAACTAAAGTAATCAAAGATCGTACAGTTTACACCCGTCTGCACCCGTCTGCTAGTGAGCACGGGCATTGAGGGCGGCAGAGTTGCAACTACCGGAAGCCACCGAAAAAATTAGGTTATTTTTGAAAAAAAAATGACAAAAGTGCACTTTTGTTAGCAATAAATGCTACGATCCCTTTATAAAAGAGAGCTATCGCCATCTTGCGTAAGATTTTTATTCGTGAGCTGATTGGTGAACAAGTTTTTAAAATATTCGAAAAGTGCATTTTGAGGTTACTCTTATTGTTTTTTTTCCTATGCGCGCTTGAAGCGCGCTCAGAAGAGCTAGTAAACTAGAAAAATGCACCGTTTTTAGATTCCGAGAAATTTTTTTTTTAATTTTGCTTAGAGTTTGTATCTTTTGCTAAGTAGCAGACGACATACACTACTACAATTCTGCTGAATAAGAAGAAAACCGATTTTCCTAGTTTTCTGAAGTTATTTGTTAACCGATTTCCATCAAATTAGGCTTAAAAAATAGCAAAAAATATTTCTAAATTTTCTAGCGTTTTTTTTTTTTATTTTCTCTTTATTTATTTTTTTTAAATTGTAATCGACCAATTTTTCATTAATAGTTTTAAGTTTAATATTTTTGAGTTTATTCAAAAAAATAAGACAGAAATTTGCTATTGAATAAATTTTCGATTCGAGATTTTAGCAACCATTTAATTAATCTTTTAAATCTTGGCAGTAATTCAAATCCAATCTTGTTTTAATGAAAAATTGAATGATTAAAAGTGAACGTATCTGATTTCTTCTAAAAATTCATATCGAAAGAAAAAAGAATTGTCAGAATCAATGTCAGTGTAGAGAGCCGTCGATGGCTCAGACGGTTAAGACACGCATCTTAGTCGGCTGAAACATCGGCGCGCAGGCCCCCGAGGACTCGCAGCGAGCTGCTTGCTGCAGGCCTGCTATGCTGCTCTTTCACCAATCAAAGCATAGTTAGAACTATTATTATCAGTTATCATTTTAATTATTACTAAATATTATTTATTATGTAATAATTAATATAAGTTAGAAATTGCATAAATTAACGATAAAAAAACCAGTTAATAGAATATGCTTATTAATATGTTTACCTTATTGAAAATCACACCAGATAAGGCTAATATCGTTTAACCCTTCACCGCTAACCATCTATAACTAATGGAGTATCAAATGGCGTCTTCACCTTATCAGATGAAGCATTCAAGACAGAGCGACCCCGAACTTCATCATACGGTTATACCTCTGATGTTAAAACCCCATTTTAATAATAGCAAATAATCTGCACAGGTTAAAAGCTCAATAAAAAAAGAAAAAAAAATGCCAGTGCATGATATTGAAAATTTAAATCTCGACGTATTTTTCGATTTTATCCAGTTGGACAGATTCAGTTGAGTACGGAAAGATATTTAAAAAAGAAACAAAAGCTGCCTAGAATATGGGATAATGACGATAACGATTAATTGAGCAAACCACATCGATTACTCGATAAATGCGTAGTTTTCTACTGTTTTGATTTAAAAAAAAATAAAAAAATTTTTCTCTCAGCTACAAAGTTCAATTTTATAAAACGAAAAAATGAGAAGAAGGTACGTTCGAAGAGAGAAAAAATATGCATTTTAATTAAACACTTTAATTATATAAAGTGATTAAGTGAGGACTCTGGATGAAAGAGTCTCCCAACCTCATAATAAAATAAAGAAGAAACGAGAAGCAAGCTGCACGTACCAATAAGGTAAACTTAATTTAAGTATGGAAAATAGAAAACAAAGTTGTTGGAAAGAGGGAAGAAAAAATATAAATAATTAAGAGAGTAATTTAGTAGAGGAAATAACCAAAACAATTAAAACTTTCTGGGAAAGTTTTTTAAAAAATGAAAGAAGATTAAACTTTGTAACGTTGAGAAAAAATTCAGGTAGTTATTATTCTTTAAAATTCTCAGTTTTAATTTTTTGAAAGAAATTCTACTCTAGATATGCAGTCTCCGGTTTCTAGATATTCCCTTAGGTTTTTTTTTAGTTTGTTCATTTGCTTATTTCGTATTTCATAGATACATGAAATTTAACAGTAATTTAACATGTTTAAATAAAAGAGTTAACTTAACAACTAAAATTTACTACAGTCGAATAAACAAAATATATAAATCACTAAGCATTTAGTCAACGTGAAGAAATAAGTGAGTATCAACAACATTCCCGTAAACATCAAATCTCTGGTCAAAAACAGACTTACAGCAAAAAGGTTTATTATTTCCAATGTCTGTCCGTGGATTGCGAACGAAATCATTATCGAGACAATCAAAAATCGTGGAGTGAGAATTTTAGGTACAGTAACCGTCATCAAAACTGGAATCACAGATAAACGGTACGATTATTTAATTAGCCATTGTTGACAAATTTACATAAATGAAGAAGATGTGGGCAAAATTCGTGAAGAGTTGAAATTCACGATTGATAATGCTACACCAAAAGAAGGTTGTATTCAAAAAATCGTGCAATGTATGGAAAAAGTCGTGTATGCTAGGCTGAATCAAAAAATCAGTGCAATTTTACAGTTGCCGTAGAGTCTGCTGTGAGCTATATAGAAAGGTTGACTCGTTCAAATATTTTATTACTTTTTATTTTAACTAAATCGTTTTCAACATAATTTTTCTTCAAGTGAATAATACTAAGGAGGACTTTAAAAAACAAAATGAAAGTTTAATTCCTCTAATTTGTTATAATTTAATTTAAAAAAATCTAACCTCATAAAGTAAAACTTCTTTACCGACATGTCAGTTTCAAGCACTGAAGCCAAGAATCTTGGTAAAACTATTGCCATGCACGGAAAAAACCGTTCTGAGGCATACATTTTCAGGTGCTATTTAGAAGCACGATTTTTTGACTACAACCTTCTTTCGGTGTAACTATAATTTCTACTTATTATCTGAAAAAATCAAGTGCGGTCATCGTGGTATGAAAGGTCACATTAAGAAAGATTACCAAAATTTTATGACAAATAATATAGATTTGGAAAATGCGGGTGAGGCAGAAAAGCACTTAAATCATCAATCAAAACAATCTGGATTAAACTCGGAATCTGCAGTCGATCAGCAAAGTTTGCAGTAAAAGAGTGGAAGATTCTTTGAATTCGTTAAGTAGTGAGTCTCACCCTAGGAAAAACTCGAGAACTGAAATGGTTGAAAAAAATTCCTCGGCAGACCTCTCATAAAACCAATCCACAGAAATCAACCCTCATTCTGGTAAACTTGACAGAGAACTCGTAAATTTATTTAACGACAATGAGAATAGTATTATAGATTTTTAAAAACTTTACAAACTATTACGGCCCTGGAAAACAGTTGTGGATAGTAAGGAAAATGACTACGAATTAGGTACTTTGGGTATATTGAGCTCATAGCCCGGAAAGATTATATGGATTTATATAGTTTACTGGTTGACCAGTTTGATATTGAGCCCAATGAGGCAATCGAGTGCTTAGAGTCTGTGTATACCATGATCATACGATATAATAAGGTGTTGGAAGGGAAGCTCAAAGACAGTATTTCTAATCTTCATAACAGGTTATCGTCCTGTATATATGAGCAAACAAAATACGGAAAATGATATGTATGTTGATTCTCAAGAGAACGCTTTAAACTCTATTCTAACTGCATAAGTGAATTTACTCAACTGATATGCAGTGTTCATATTTAAATTTATTACTTTACCTGACAAATTTTTATAATTATTTTTGTATTTTTGCTGTATGGGCCAAAAGGCTTAAGAAAGCGTTAAATAAAAAAGTAAAATCTCTCTTTATAATGATGAAGCATGTTCGAATGTCTTCGTTTTATAATTGATTTGATTGGTTGAGAATGTTAAATTCAAAATTGAAATATTAAATACTTTGTTATTAAGAATTTTTTGAATACTTTAATACTTTTTTTCAATAAATGGACTAAATTTCTTTGTAAATTTCTATAAAATAAAACGAGAATCTTTATTATTTTAAAAACAACTTTTTTAAGCTATAGCCACAAAAATATCGAACTGAATTTACAATTAATTGCACGTTGCAAACGTTTATGTCATGAATTTTTCAACACACGACGCAGAAAGTTCAAACTTTCTAATTTGTCCCAAACAGGGAGTTTGAACTTTTCTTGTCTTGTGTTGAAAAAAACATTACACACGACGCTGGAAAAGTATGAGCTAACAGCAAACCCTTGACACCCTCGCCTTCGGCTCGGGCGTCAATTTGGGTTTGCTAGGGCTAGCTAATACTTTTCTGGCGCCCGGTGTGTAATATACTATTACTTCTCTCGGCCATGCAATAGGTACTTTTCGACTGCTGAGCTAGCCTGGGTAAGTTTCTCTTTACTCTCGAGCAGTGGAGGGGGAGCATTTTACACCTCGCCGGGATGGAAAATTTTTTTCCATCCCGGAGGGATGTAAAATTTTGGCTGCACTATACGATTCCACGACGGTGCGTTCGTTTACAACCGTAACGTGCTACCGAAGAGCCAGGTATTAAGGGGAAAAACCGTAGCGTCGATGGGTCGGACCCAGTCTAATGACCTACCTGGTCTGCAGCACTCTTTCCCAAAATTCTCCCGTAAGCTAATACCACCAATAAAATTTATGCTCCCACTTCACTTTTACAATGCTTCGCTTTTCTGAAAACTTCACGCACAAAAAATTTCCTGCAAATATTTTGCAGTTGAGGTAAGCGTTTAGATCTCTTCGGGCGGTCGGTAGCGGAACATCTCTTTTTTAGCCATTACTTACCTTTGCATTACAAATTTTTTTACTTAAATTCAATCGTATCTGTTAGTGGTTTCAAGTGCTGTGATAAAAAGTGTGAATAAATTCATAATTACAAAAAGCTAAAAGATGTCTTCTCCGATGGAAGTTGATGACGTTGATAATTTAGCTGAATAAGCTCTAAGTTCGATTATACCGGAAAAATCTATAAAGATTTAATATTTATATTTTTAATTTTTCTCAAAGTACCATATTGCATGCCCTGGAGAAGTAAAATATGAAACTACCCTTAAGGAGACGTCAAACATTACCGTCTCGAGGTACGTCCACTGCCCTCGACTACGGGGTTCGCGCGCTATGCGCGCTCCCCCTGCGTCTCGGGCAGCGAACTAACCTCTCGACGGTAAAGTTTAACTTACTCCTTAAGGGCAGTTATATATCATTTCTTCATCCGATGGTCGAAAGTACGTTCATTCCTCCTCGATTTCTCAGTCGAAAGTTTGACATTGCCGCGTTGGTAGGTAAACACGCGCACTCACCATAGCAACGGGATGAAAAAAATCTCGAATTCCCTGGTTTATCAAGCAGCTCATGCACACTTTTTATAACCTTGCTGTTTACAAATGATATAACTTGCAAAAAAAAAAAAAAAAACTTTCAAGTGCACATAAAAAATCTTTGAATATAGGCATGCTAACAACACTTTTTTTGTGTTAAAAAATTTATACATGAATCTATTTATTCCAACATACAAGTGATTACCGTTGCAGCGGTGTGGAGCAATAGAAAAATATTACTAGGAAAACTAAGCTTAACGATACACAAGTGATAACTAGAAAAACTGTGTTAATTTTTACAAAAAATTCATCAAGCACGCGTTACCCGATGATCATACAGCAGCTCAATAATATTTTTTTGTAAATTAATGTAAGTTTATGGTAAATTTTTAGAATTTTTTACGCGCGCGTTACATAAGAAAAAGTGTACGTGTAGCTGCAGTTAGGACATTGTAAAATTTATGGTAAAAAGTAAAAACGACACTTGATAACCTCACTAACCAATCACTAACATTAATAATAATAATAAATAAACAAAAAAAAACAAATAAAAAATAAAAAGTAATATGAAAAGAGCAAACAAATTTTTCGCAGAAGCTACGCTGACGAGCATGAGCATCTTCCGACTTAGATTATGTTTTGATCAAACAAAAAATGTGACTGTATAAAGTGTTCGTTTTGCGCCATTTGTACCCATGTGTTCCGATCATACTCAAAATGAAACTGGAACTATGGGACACCAAAACGAACATTTCCCTGTTTGCTCCGTTCAATTTTATCCATTAGGTCGCGAGAAATCCTTTGCACAATTTTTGGTTGCATTTTTTGCTCTGCTGAAATTATAAGGCAGCTTCCCGACCCCTTCGGGGTCGGTGGAGCCGAAAAATAACTATAAAAAAAGGACAGAAAAAATAAAATCCTCGGTAAAAACTTTACAAGTCTTTGGGATTTCCTGACAAGTGACAACAGCGCGCAGGGAGGAAAGAACAACATGACCGCGTCCCTAACAACAGCCAATGTGGGGTTAATGCGTTTATTATAATTAATTACATTAGTATTAATTATAATTAATACTTTCGACCTCCGATAAAGAAAAATAGTATACATTACTCGAGAAAAAAGTTGAACAATCCCGCATTTTCCTCCCTTGAAATGCAATATACTATATAGTGTTATCTACATTATTATACGCAGCATCCGTATTTTCTGTCCATCCGTCCATCCGTCCGGGATCAACTTTAAAAATTTGATTACAACGCTCCTAATCATCGGATTTAATTCAAATTTGGTATTCGGATATTTTCGAAGATGTATACTATGAATCTATTTTCCGTTTTTTTGTTTTTATTTTTTTTTTATATGACAAGCATTTCTATTTTATCGATTTTTGTCATCAGTTTTATTTTAAAAATTTAACATGGCTCTTCCAATACATCCGATTTTTAAAAAATTACGTATACGTATGTTTTCATGGGTGCTGATTACAAATATCACTTTGAATTTTTAATTTGTCTTAAATAAAGTGCACTTAAATAAGGTGAAATTACAATTCTCTCCGAATATATTGGATTTGTACGAAAATTTGTTTTCGATGTCTTTTGAGGGTCCAGATTACGAATCTGATTTTTTATTTTAAATTTGATGACTCTAATAAGGTCTATACTCAAATAAAGTTAATTTTAAATTTTTGCTCCATACATCTGACTCGTAATAAGTTTTGTGTATTGGGATCTCTTATGCTCCTCATTTTGAATATGACCGTAGATTTTTATTTTACCCTAGATGAAGTTTACTTATATAAGTAAAATTTTCCTTTGTTCTCAATCTATATTAGAACAATCAAAAATTTCGTATACACCTGTTTTCAAGGGTGCTGATTACAAGTATCACTTTGAACTTTTAATTTGCCTCAAATATTTTTAATTTGCCTGAATATTTAAGTACACTTAAATAAGGTGAAATTATAATTCGCGCCTAATACATTGTATTTGTTCGAAAATTTCTGTTCTTCGGCTTTTGAGGGTCCAGATTATGAATCTGAACTTCAATTTGAATCTAATGACTCTTATAAGGTCTATACTCAAATAAAGTTAATTTGAAATTTTTGCTCCATAAATCGAACCGTAATAAGTTTTTTGTACTGGGATGTCTAAGATTGCTCATTTTAGGTGTATATGTCTCTATATTCGAATAAGCCCAGACATTTGGAAGACTTTTTTTGTTTTTTTCATCACTAATATGGTTGCAGATTTTTGTTTTAAAATATTTCTGATTAAAGTTATACTCTAAATAAAATTTAATCATTTACGTAATATCATAATATCATAATATATGATATTATTGAATATATTTGTCTATGCGCGAGCGAGCGAAGCGAGTGAGCGTTTTATGCTAGTTATTACTTACAGGATAATTGAGAAAATTCTGAGAAAAAATTGTTTTTAACTTCTTTTTTTTTGAAAGTAAAAATTACCGTTAATTTACTTTCAAGATCAAAAATTTGATTGCGCATGTTAAAAAATTGAGTGCGCTTGCGCGCTGATACAGACTAGTAAAATAAAAATAAAGAGTCGATAGGATATGTCTCTAAAAAAATTATCATTGCAAAATTTTAGTTTTTTGTTTTAATGTTATATTATCTGAAAATACATTTCCATAAATTTAAAGTTACCCTTTTTCAGAGGCTCTGGGAAAATATCCCATGTACGATAGAGAGCCAAAATTGAGTGAATAATTTATGTCTCCAAAAAGACTTTTTAAAACTTTCCGAGTTTTAAAAAATTTAAAAACTGATCCTAATGTCTGGTGTGTTTGTGGGTTCTCTTGATAATTAAGGTCGGATAAGTTATTTGGATCATCAATTGCAATGAAACTTCGCGATTCGTTTTCTAGTTCCAAATGTTGAGCAAAACCATTAATATTTCCTCTGAAAGATCCTTTTTCCGATGAATCGTGCCAATGTATAAAACTGCTAGCATTTATTGAATAATTTTTAAAAAATTATTTTTCCAAGCTCATTGCACTTACAAAGATGGGGAACGTCGCAGTTTTTTGTCTCTTTATTAACTGCTTCTAGAGAAATTCAGCTGCTATCGAAAAACCTTGAGCAAAAGCGAAGATCAGCAACTATGAGCGAAAAATCTAGTGTCTTCGAACGTTTTTATAACAAGCTCTTACCAAGTGACAAGATAGAATTTTCTTTAGCAGTATTTAATGTATCAAAAGTAGAAAGAAAACAAAGGAACAAATCTTTTTATTAAACTAGTGTAGTGTAGTTATATATACCCTTTACCTTTCTCGCTACGTTCAGAGTTCATTTAAACTTTCGTGGTTATAAATTCATTGGTTTTGTTTAAATACTAATAATTATTATTTTCATGATTTTGATCGGATAATTTCGAACACTTGATTAAATAATTATTTTTTATCAAATCTATTCTCTAAATGTTTTAATTGAATTGTAATATAAAAATTAAAAACAAAAATTCAAATTTTAAATTTTGTTCTTCAACCAATCACATCACGAATAAAATGCTGACATTCTTTTTGGGTTCTCTCTTTTATCTTAGATTAGATCTTAGGATATGATGATTGTTTATTTTTTGTTGACTTAAACTTCAGTTTTATTTACTTTATTGACATTTCTATAATTAATATGTATGTGCTAGCTTGTCTTTAAATAAGCTATTGAAAAATGACAAAAATCGTAACTTAGCTTTAAATAATTACTACTTAATAACTACCCAACTGATATCGAGGACGTGACAGCGATATACAACTGAAAAATTAAAAGAACTTACTTCAAAGTAAAGTTCGATTGTAATTGTATGAGCTGCCTCATTCAAAGAGATACCGATAAAAAAGAATATAATAATAATAATAATATAGTATTTATTTGGACACGTTCGATTATGGGGGTCATATACGGGCGTGTGTTTCTAGGCAATGCCGCATGCTGGGATGGCGCGCGCTACGACCCTGGGCACCCGAGTTCAACAAAAAAACTTATTGGCTATCCGTCAAACTCTAAACCCCCAAAAACCTTGGGAGCCTGAGTTAAATTATTCCAAAAATATGAATGCATTTTAGTTGACGAAATAAATAATTTTGTAACGATACCTAATTACGCTGCACTGGTGCAATTACATCAGAAAGTTGTAAATCTGAAATTTTTAATTCCTAAATGGTGTGTTTGATTAGGAAAACGCTATAAGTTTCTACTTATTGTTTAACTCTTTGTTTGCAACATTATCAACAAATTTTTTTTTTTTAACTAAATTAAATGCTTCTAAGAATGAGACACATTTCGAGAAAAGTGTAAAAATTTTCGTTTGTTTATTGGTAATTTATTTTTTTTTATTTTATATATATTTTTTTATTACTTTGTAATATTTTCAAGTGATGTAAATAAAAGTACACCACAACCTTTTTGTGCAACAAAAAAGAACACTTTTTTATGGACTTGATATTCAAATATAAAGTACGCTTAACTTCTAAAATTATTCCACTCGGTAACCAGAGTTTTGGGAGGTTTAGAGCTTGAGGGATAACTGATTAGTTTCTTCGTTGACCTCGGGCGCCCAGGGTTTTGGGGGTTCAAGGCTTGGGGGATAGCTGATCAGATTATTCATTGAACTCTACGCCCAGGGTTTTGGAGGTTTAGAGCTTGGGGGATAGCCGATCAGTTTTTTCGTTGACCTCGGGCGCCCAGGGTTTTTGGGGGTTTAGAGTTTGGGAGATAACTGATCAGTTTTTTCGTTGACCTCGGGCGCCCAGGGTTTTGAGGGTTCAAGGCTTGGGGAATAGCTGATCAGATTATTCATTGAACTCTACGTCCAGGGTTTTGGGGGTTTAGAGCTTGGGGGATAGCTGATCAGTTTTTTCGTTGACCTCGAGCACCCAAGGTTTTGGGGGCTTAAGACTTGGGGGGAATTAGATAGGTAGATAAAAATAGATCTATCAATTCAATTTTTTATTTTTTATTTTTATTTTTTTTTTCATTTTATTATTATTTTTTTTTTTAGAAAATTTATATGGGGGGGGGGGGGGGGTGGCAATTTCCTTGGCGTAGGGGCTGCAAATTTGGTAGTCCGCCCCTGCTCACAACCTTTTGCTACCCAGGACAGCGCGTTCAACCGCACGGCCACTGGATCAACGCCAAAGATTATGAGCTCGCTTCCTCCACAAGTTATACTTTTCTCTCTTTGACGCAAATATGTACAAAAGTTATAATAAAATTAATTATAATTTTCACACAGTTGCTTGTAGTAAAGTAATAAGACGAATTTCGATTAGGTATACTTATATAATTTCTTTGATGCTTCGAACGAACTAAGCGTCCATAACCACCAAAGAGAGAAAAATAAAACTTATGGAGGAAGGTCATGAGTTCAAATCCACCTTAGGTTAATTTTTCTCTTTTTAATTTTTAATGCTATTTACATAGCAGCTTTGATGGCGATGGACGCTTACTTCGTTCAAAGCAACAAAGAAATTATGGTTGTAATTAAGTACACCTGATCGAAATTCGTCTTATTACCTTACTAGTTACTACAAGCAAATGTGTGAAAATAAGAATTGATTAATCTATAGGTAGGTGCCATTATCTTGAAAATAAAGCCTCGTAAGAAAAATTTTTCCAAATAAAAGTTGTTTCGTTTGGAGGAGGAAGTAAAATGGTGACCTTTAAGTCATCCCTCGACGTTAATGTAGTGTATGCAAAAATAAAAAGTTTGTAGAATTTATGCTAACGCAGCACATACGCGGGACTAAGCTAAGAGTGTCGAGCCACGACGCTGTTCAGTTGTATTGTGCCTCTAAACGAATAAACTTCTTCTTTAGGTTAACTTACAGTTTTATTAATTTCCTAAATACAACTCATTTCCACACCTTACAAACCTATCTCAAATACATTACAATTGGCGACGAGGATAAAACTACGAAAATCCGACGAGGATTAAGGTAAAAGTCCTACAGGGATTAAAAAGTGAAAATCCGACGAGGATTAAGTGTTAAACAACCGACGAGGTTTTAAAGTGAATAAATAAACATAACGAGGCATAATCGATAAATTTCAAAAAGTGAAGTTATACTAAAGGAAGAAGACAAGTGTAATTTGGAACAAAAATTTTAATGAGTGACAGAAGCTTACGAGATTACGTGGAAGATAAAACACCAACGTGGATTCATACATTAAATAAAGAAGAGTTAGTGGAATTTTTAGAAAAATTTCTTTATAGCATTAGTTCTAGAGGAATTTTCTGATGAAGAATTACGTAAATTAGCAAAGAATTTCAGCTCTATTAACGCGAAAGCAGTTGAAAAAAACACATTAATACATCTACTAGCAGTATTTGAATATTACAGCAACAGCAAAGAAAGAAACTTAAAATTATTGAATCTGTGCAAATTCGACGACTTAAGAAGAGTAGCTAAAAACGTGTTAAAAAATGCTGCCTGCTTTCAAGCAACAGCAATGTTTAGTCTTGCAAACTATGCAATTGCAAGCTGGGATGAGTTCATCAAACGGCGGTATAAGCACGTTAATTTTTTGTGGAATAAATAGATCATCATCTTCTTGATATCCAAACTGGGTTGGATCTAAAACTAAGTGATTTGGATCAAAACAGGTCACTTGATTGTATGTATTATATAATGCTCGCAATGTATTTAAGTTTAAATTTGCGCTTGTTGGTGGTAAATCTTTTATGAGATCCAGCTTTTCAAAATTAAAGAACCATAATCGAAGTTCATCAAAACTTTGACAAGTGGAATCTTTTTTATACACTTGAATTAAAAACTTTTCTCCGGAGATAATACTTTTTTCTATACTGTTTTTCGACGCATCTGAAAAACAATAAATATTTTAGAACAAAATTCAAAAATTTTTATTGTTAGGGAATACTTATCGAAACCAGCTAAGTTCTGTATAATGTTTAAAAAAAAATTAAAAATTTATTTTTACCTTTTCCAAATCCAATCAAAAATTCTTCTGGATTTGCTTTTATTCCCGCAAGTTTCGTTTTTATTTTGCTGGTGTAGTCTGACCCAATAAGATGATGAAGTGCAGATAGAATTGAACAAAATGTTACACCAAGTCTTGTACTTAATGTGTGCACTGGTATATTTCTTGTTGTCTTAGAATTACCACCCTTTGCCCAAAGAACCTAAAAAATTAAAATATACCAAAAATAATTGTGATAACGTTACAATCATTTTTAAAATAAAAAAGTACCTCTAGTCCGAGTTGTTGAAAAGTCTCCCAAAAGTACATTAACAGAACAATGACGTCCGTATCGGAAGAAATCACGTAAACATTTTTGAAACCATGCATAATTGAATGTTTTACGTGTACCATTATTTTTAAGTCAGCCTCTTCAATGTCATGGCGGTTAAGCATATTGAAAAAAAAATCTGATGCATGTGGGCAGCTTGAAGAACATGGCATTTCATTTATAGTGCTAAAAAAAAGTTGAACTCCCAAAAATATAGTTTGGTTTTTTTCAATAAAATTTTTTATGAATTTTTGGACAAGTATTTTATTATGAGGTGCAGACCAAAACTGATCACCTGGGAACGGTGTACTCTCATAAATTTTACTATATAATTTGCAGTCTGCTTTTTGCTTCCGAAGTCGCTCAACAGATTTTATTGATTTTTCAAAATACGAATCAAAAACAAAATCCACTCTTTTCGGTTCCATTGTATCTATTTGAGATTTGATATTTTCACAAAACCTGTTGGCCAAGTCCTGAAACGTACTAGCACGTTTTATAGATCATAAAACTAACATGACATCGACTATGATACAAGTATCGTGTTTTAAATGATCTTGTGAGAATTGTTCTCTATCAAATGCATTTATTACAGTATTTTTTTCCAAATGAACTATTAATGAGCTTTTATTATCTTGTTTTTTGCAAAATCCATCATCCTCAAACAAAACATTTTTACTCGTTAATTCATAAGAAAGTAATTTTTTCATAGGAAACTTTCGTTCATTTGCTAATGCTATTGATCGCGCCGAAAGATTTTGGTGTTTGATTTTTTTTTCTTTTTCTATTGTATATTTTACATCAGAAAGCACGGTTTTGAAAGTTAATAAATTATATCTTGAAACTGTAGAAGAAAATGGAATTGATTTTTTTATAAATCTCTCGTTTCTGAAAGTATTGTATCTCTCTATTCCGGTACTGAAAATATTTAGAATGTCTTTTGCAGCATCTGGATTTAAAATTTCTTGAGTCACAATATTTTGCAATTGATGTGATCCAGGTGCAAATGGATTAATATTTTTATTTTTTAAAACGACCAAAATCTTCTTTATAGCTGCCTCAGAATTTTCGATGGCCGTCGAGGAATTTTCATGGTGCAGTACTTTGAATTCTTGATTGGTATTGTTAATAAATAATAACTGCTTTAAATAATTTGTGATACCTAATAACTCGTGAAAAGTTATATTCCACATAGCAACTGCCTCCTTATTTTTCGTTTTGCCAATAATCCCAGCCATTGCTTTTGCAGATCGATTCACGGTCTTTCAAGCGCTTGATCTGTCGCTACCGAAGTAAAAGGAGTGTTAGATCTCTTTACGGTAAAACGACCTTTTAAAAATTGTTCGTACTCTGGATAAGTTTGCTCCAACATAATCATATTTTCAAGGTTAATGCCACCATATTTTGCGTAATTTGTTCTATCAAATACGTGATAAATAGCTTGGACCTTAATTAAACATTTAAGATGTAAAGCCCAATCACCTGTTCTGTCAGCTCTGATTAAATCATTCATCAAGGTACATAAAAGTAAAAAATTATTCCAGTATCTAAACATTTCTGATTCTAAACATCTTTTTTCAATGAAAGCATAAAAATCGGAAATTAAATCAGAACAATTATTTTTGAAATGATTCATTAAATCTGATATTGATTCTAATTCATTTGTTTGAAAATTTTCTTTTAAAAGTACAATAGAATCTATTTCATGCTCAAATTTGTTAATTCGTTCTTCAGTAAAAAATTCAACTAACTGTAGTCTTCGAAGAGCTTCAGCTAACCAATTAAAACCTTGAACTGATCGAGCATAATTTGATCCTTGTAAAACCTTTTCCGTTACATTCACACCGAATAATCCTGCTTCTATATAAATATCTGAAATCCCGCTGTCTTCCAAATATTTGCCCGTGCAGGCTAATATTACCTTTATTTTATGAAAATTACCCAGAAATAATAACAAACCTTCAAATTTATCTGTGTTGTTTAAAATGATATGCATCGCGATCCGATAAACGCCTTTATCACATCCGATCGCCAAAGTTTGTTGATCTAATTGTTCTAATAATTTCTTAAAATTACACAATATTGCATGAACTGTCGCATAATCAGTTATCGGGAAGGCAACGACGGGTAAAAATCCGACAATTTGATTCGAGCGATTGTCAGTGCTAATAGCAGAATTAAATGCACTCCAAGGAGGGACAAACTGTTTTTCATTTTGTGCTTCGATTTTTCTATCTTTGGTTATCGACAATCGAGATAAATGATAAAGAAAGTCGTCTGTTTGCAGATCTCTTTGGTATTGTTCGGTTGTTAAATTCAAATTTCTATTGCTAAAGATATGATTATCAGTAAAATTTATAACCGATGAAAGTTTTTCAAAAGGCAGAACTTCTTGACAGTTGTCGGGCAAAAAAAAGCAGCTGATAAAGCAGCTGCCGATTTGAAACACTTTATCAGCTGCTTTATCAGCTGCTTCATAAATCAGCTGCTAAAGCAGCTGCTTTATAAGTTTTTGTTAAAAATATATTGTTTGGCCTTACTTTGGGCCCTATGGAACCAAATCCCGGGTTTTTAAGTGGGACCTTTATTGTTTGACCCTAGGTTCAGAAAGAGCGGTTATTGTAATTTATAAAGCAGCTGCTTTATCAGCTGCTTTATAAGTTTTTGTTAAAAATATATTGTTTGGCCTTACTTTGAGCCCTATGGAACCAAATCCCGGGTTTTTAAGTGGGACCCTTATTGTTTGACCCTAGGTTCAGAAAGAGCGGTTATTGTAATTTATAAAGCAGCTGCTTTATCAGCTGCTTTATAAGTTTTTGTTAAAAATATATTGTTTGGCCTTACTTTGGGCCCTATGGACCCAAATCCCAAATTTTTTAAATGGGACCCTTTTGTTTAGTCCCTCGATTCAGAGAGAGCGGTTATTGTACATTTGGGTGTCTAGCAAACAAAATGGTGTCTTACACGAACTTATAAGCCATAAAAAAATTTGTTCTCTTCAAGGAACGATATTTTCAATAAGTATGCATCTTTTTCATAGCATGTATGTATGGGAAAGATAATTGTAAAACAATTCTGACCCTGCACGTCCAAAAACTTTTGACTTTACTTAATTTTGGGCTTACTATTCAACTGTTTACTAGTATACAAACTATTTTTCAGAAATATTTATACGTCAATTTTTGTGCTTTCTAGCAGCTGTTAAGAAAAAAGCTGTTCTTAAGAAAAAAAAAATAATGTTTGTAACTAGCGTTAAGTATAAATTAAAATTTTTAATAAATTTACAATTTCTCGTTTTCTTATCTCAAAACAGGAATCTTGTCATTGAAAAAATTGTATAGTACTGCTAGTCACTCTAACCTCAAAATTGAATCTTTGATTCGTGTTTTTGGTTACTCGTAATATAAAGTTCTATTTTGGTACTGTATCAAAATATGCAGGGATTCCAGGGACCCCATATATGTTACTGCTAGCGTTATCAGGTTGAATTGGTGATGTGGCCTTTAATAATTAATACCTGACGTTCAATTGAAGACATCGAAGAGAAACTTTTCGTTATCATTCAACGTTTAATTCGTTTCTCGAGATTTGTAATGATACTCCATTTCGAAATTTGCTTTATTTCAAATTTCAATTTAATTTGGAAAATAAAGTACAGTAAAATCAAGAAATATATATCAATCAATATATTGCGTATTTAACACTTATTATTTAATCATTATTCTTTTTTATTTTTTGTTGTTAAATGTTGAGAAATGCTGTGAGCTAAATATTTATTTTGCCAAAATTTATGAAACAGCTGCTTAATCAGTTGATTTGGCAGCTGCTAAATGAGCTGCTTTAGCAGCTTCCGAATCAGCTGATAAAGTGTTTCAAATCGGCATCTGATTTAGCAGCTGCCAAAGCAGCTGATTTTTTTTGTGCGGGAAGGTAATAAAGAAGAAAAAGATCTTTTTGGTTTTTTGGTATCGAAATCTTTATCAAAATCTTGAAAAATTACTATCAAAGAATCATGAGTCGAATTCAACCCCGACATGGTAGCTTCGTTGTGATCGAAATTGTTCATCGCGGCAGTAATATACTTTTTTGGGTTAAAATGACTAGGTAGTACGATTTTATTTTCAGAAACTATTTTTGCATATTCTGCTAAACGAAATCTTATACGTGAGATATCATCAAAGGAAATACATAAACCCAATCTGTTCAAAGTAACAATGGTATTTTTACACTTTGTAGTACTATAGGTCGATAAACCTAATAAAGTTTGTATGGGAGTTTTCTTTTTGCCTCCTGATTTTATAAAATATATAGTTTGGATCAGTGTCTTAATCCTAAGAAGTTTTATTTGATGGAATTTGTTTGATGTATCTTCATCATCCTGTAGATCAATTTTTTTCTCTAAAATTTCATCCTTTTTGACGTTGAACAACTTTGCAAAAAATTGTAATATTGCATCAGGTATTACCATATTTTCGATTGCTGTCTTTAAATCGGTTTCGTCGCAAAAACGATCATTTAAATCAAAATCGATTTCCTTGAAAGACTCGTTCAATATTTTTGCACATTCATTTATAGAATCTCGATAATAATGGTCTTCAATCACTTGACTAATATTGTTGCTGTGAAAAAGAAGATAATTTGTTTTGTTCTTTGGGTGTACAAATGAAATTTTATCTCCAAAAAAAATTTGTAAGTGCAGTTTTATTCTCTCTTTCTTAATAGTAGAACCATACTTATTTTTAACCATTTCCATAACGTCATTGAGTGAAAAAATTTTTCCTGACATGACTTGTGGTTCAATAATACTTTTTGTAATTTCTAAAATGGCATCATTTTGTTCAAGTGATTTATTCAAATTTGACGGACCGGAATTAGGATCACTTGATTTTTCAAAGTTTCGTTCGTACTTTAACAAACAGCTGTTGTGATACTTTAATTTTAAAGCAACAAACTCTTCGATATGAGTAACGTTTCGTGTTCTATTGAATACTGAATCAATTTATTTCCGACTCTTTTCAAATAAAGTAGCAGCTCTCTCATTTTGCAAAACTCTTTTATTTTTTTCATTGCCATTTCTATCATTTCCACAAATCACACAATTATCACTATTAAAATCAACATTATTTTCAGCTTCATCATTTCGTTGATTGCACATAGAAATTGCCGAGAAATTATTTATTACTTCATTATTATCAAAATTTTCATTTTCATCTGAGGTTGTAACAGCACTTTTCTTTTTTTTAAATGATTTCTTATGGGTGTACGCTTTGTAACAATCATTATCGACGTGATAGTACAAGGGATCTAAAAAAAATGTCAATACAAAAATATTCTTAGTCAAATTAATAGAATAATTTATAAGATATTGTTGAACAAATACTTTCAGAAACAATAGAATACATTTTCGAGTGAAAAAAACCATAAAAACTTGAAATAATTCTTTTATACACAATGGAAAATATTTTTTTATGAGAGCAAAGATTAACAGTAAAAAATTATGGTATCAATAAGAGAAATTTTATATTTAAACTTCAGTGTCTTTTACAGTCTTTTCACAAAATATAAAAACAATAATTTTTATTGTTTGAGTCAATTTGACATTCTTTTTGGAACGAATCTTAAATTAATAAAAACGTAACTACATATGCACACTTTATAAAAAAATGATTATCACGCAACTGCGGGAAAACTTGGTTTTGAAAATTCTTAATTTTATTAACTTTTGTTATTATAAAAAAAAAAAAAAAAAAAAAGGAATATAAAATTTGAAAATGATTTTTTTATACAATAATTCAGCTATGATTCGTTTAAGTACAATAAAATTCTATTTTTGCAGACGTTGATTGAAAATTGCATACCTTCCTCGGACATAGAATTTATACGGATCAACACATCATCATCTTTTATTGTTGCAGTTTCTTTGATTTTCTTTTTTCCTAAGTCTGTTGAAGTTAAAGCTATATCTTTATCTTTTTGACATAAAATACATTTGTTTACATCAAAATCTTGTAAAACAGCTGAGCGATTTTTTCTTTTGTTCGGATTTGATGTTAACATTTTTGATTAATAACTTCAACACTTAAATAAAACTTTCTACTGATCACAGTAATTAATAACTATGAAGGACCATTATTCAGAATAAGTGCAGAACACTTTTTATAAGTGCAGCATCCGTGATCTGAACGGAAGCCACTAGTTTAGTGCAATTGTTTGGAAGATATGTTAGTGAATAAGCCGATTTTCTTTTGTTTTTACGACGATGATACACGTGTGTCCGGCGCCGTAGAACAGTTGAATTTGAATTACTTAAACTTAATATCGTTTCAATTTATAAAGAGATGCAATGATCAATAATTGAATGTTGACTTTAAAACACACAGGATTTTAATAAGTTTAACAACAATTGCAATTATTAAATTTAACAAAATTATTTGAATTCATCAATACCTCTATTCAAAACCAGAAATAAATATTTTTAATTATAATGTAAAATATATGAATTCTAAATTATTGCCAATACTTTCAATTTGTTTTTACAAAACTTTGAAATTTACTCCACACAAAATATTTATTTTTAGAAATATCTGACAACCAGCTTATGCAACATAACAGTTATGACTGTACATTTTATTACATTGAGATTTTTTTTATATACAAATTTTAATGTAAGAAAACGAGAAATTTTTAATTTTATTAACAAAAATATTATTTAAACAATGCCACGTTATTTTTTTAAGTATCCGTTAACAGAATATTTTTTAAACAAAAATTGTTAACTGAACGAGAAAAATACGAGAACATTTTTGATTTATATATTGAGCTTAAAAAACCAACAAATTTTTTTTTAGTCCAAATTTTTTAAATAAATAAATTATTTAAACAATTAATTTTTCAAATTTTCACTCTTAAAGTTCTGATTATGAAAGTCGAATAATATTTAATTCAGCTGAATAGATCGGAAACCGAGCATCTGTAGAAAATCAGTCGAGTTATTACGTATACCAACCAAAGCGGCCGGAGTATAAGTTTTTGAAACTTTAATGATTTTTTTCTCGAAAACTATTGACTTTACGAAAAAAAGTCCATTTACATTTTCGACTTATTTTTAGCTGAAAAATATAAAAAAAGATTTTTTTCATCGAAAAAATGATTTTTATACTTTGTTATTTGTTTAAACAATTGTAAACAAATTTTTCGAACGTCCACCCTCGAAATTCTTAATTAGGAGGTCAAAATACATCTTCTAAGCCTAGGTGGATCGCTGACCACTATAGGGTCACGAAAACCCCTACGGCGTCCTGACTAAATTTTTTAGTACTACTTCATTAATTTTATGTATATTTTATTTTATTTTTGAATCTTGGCGGGCATAGTTATGACATGACAAATTAGAGCGCCTAACGTGGTGAGTACTGAAAGCTTGTCTAACGTATTAGGTTCTCGCTTAACCTTAATTGTGGCTGCAGTTTAGTTTTTCTGCAGTCGATATGATATCAACGTCAGATAAAAATTAATCAGCTTAGAAACCTTAAAAGTACAAAAATAAACGTATTTAAGTATAAGAAAAGCTCTTAAACAGTGAAATTTTCATATTATATGTATAGAAAAGCACTTAAGATATAAAATTTTTAATAGATTGTTTGTTTACATATCGGATGGTATAGGTTAATTAGATTTTTTAATAACTGTGGCTTTATTACGGTTTTTGGTTTTCATATTGTATTTTCTAAGTGGTATTTATGTCGGAGAATTCTGAGTTATATGAATTACACGAAAAATTAAGGATTGCGTATTTTGAAACGCACCTAAAAACCCCTACTTTTACCAATCGTAAAAATTTAAGTGTCATATGGCAAGATGCAAAAAATAAATACAAATCGTTTGAAAATCTTTAAAAAATTCGTTTATGATCTTATCAATTTATACAAAACGGAAGCTGCCAGAAAAAAAGCCGAAAGAATGCTTTTTTTCCTAAAACCATCAAAGGTAAGAAAGTTTTGTTACATTTCCTTCGCTTGTAAAAATTCTTAAATATTATCTAAATTTTCCTGAAATTATTTTAAACTATTCATATTATTTTTAGAATAATAATAAGGATAAAAATGAAAATAAATTGGCAACTATTGACGAGCAAGAGGAAATAAGTTCCAGTTGTGAGCATCAATCTTCCGCAAGTCGTAGTTTAAGTCCATAAGATGTGACAGTCAGTGATCGTAATTAAATCGTCGGTAACGATTTAGGATTTGGCGCGAGTCACGTGACTGTCGAACGCAGCTCAGAGCGGACCTCTGAGGTGGTAGAGCGGGAATCGGGAAGCCACTCGTAGTTTTCGTGTCCAAGTGTTCGCACGTACATGGAACTTAACTCGTCTCGGTTCGACGGCTAACCGGACTCCTCGGGAGTGGAATGTCGTCGAAGAGAGAGTTGGCAGAGACAGAAGGTGCGGGATCGATGGTCATCGCCCGGGAAGCATTCTTCTGTCTAGACGAGTCAACTGGCTTTTGGAAGCCGTGGACGTCGGGGGACCTGACCGACGTCCGGCAGACACGCAAAGATCTGGAGATCGATTCATGGCAGATCTTGAAGCAGCTTACTCGTTACGGAAGTCAAGGCAATTATTGACATTCGCGTCGCGCGTTGTGGTAGAGCCGTAGTGTGAGAGTGTGGTGTTATTTGTGAAGTTGTCATTTCACGTCATCGCCTGGACCGCTTTCCGACGGCTACACGGCGACTCGAGTATGGTAGATATTGCGACTGGTCGGCATCGTAGCCTGGCATTTTGTTTAGCCTGACGGCTTGGTATGAGGTGCACCTTAGCGACTCCGTAAGTTAATTGTAAATGTGCGAGTGAGTGTGAATGCGTGTGAGTGTCCTTAGTACACTGTTATTGTAATAATCTTTGTTTTTCTCTCGCGCGCGTTAGCTGCCGATAGCAGCAAGATTTTGTGTGCGCGCGCAACGATTTAGAGAGCATTGAAGATTCTTTTGTTTACTGGTTTGAACGACACCGAGTCGTAATTCGAGATTTGTATTTTAGGTTTAGATTTGTTTTAATAAATTATTAAATTGTTAATTTAATTTTTATTGACTAAACCTAGTGTTCCTGCGAATCGATCCTGTTTTAATACCCGCACCCACTGCCGATAAACGAACTAGCCGACCGCGTCGCGAGATATAGTAATATTCGCGGACGCGATTTCCTCATTTTATTATTTCAGGTCGACGAGTTGCAGTTCGACGAGTGCTTGGATCAGCACTAAGTACAGGTAATTAGGATTTAGTACGCACCGTGGGTATTTGTATCGGTTCATACAAACCCTTAAATCCACCCCTGTTACAAAGAAGACCGTATACAAGGTACAGTAAAATGGTTATTTGCTAATTAAAAGTAGGTTTTACCAACTTAGATATAATTATTTATATTAAATAAAATTAAGTTAAAAAACTGAATTTGAAATAAAATAATGCTTTTCAGTTGCGCCAAATGACGTCTTAAATGATGACCCTTTGGGTACTAATAGAGTGTATGAAAAACCTGTATAAGAATCTCTTACAAATGAAATTTCACATCTTTATAAAAGAGCACACTCAATTCAAATAGCCAAAGACGCTGGATTAACTATCAGTGCCTGCTCAGGAGACATTACCAAAATTCGTAAACAAATTACCTTGAAAGAAAAATTGTTACACAAAACAAAAAAAAAATGCTGAAAGGCAAAAAAAGTTTAGAAAAAATCAGAAAAATAAAATACAGATGATAGTTAATGAAAATCCGGATATAGCTAAAAAATTAAAATTGCGAAGCCGAGAAAAACGAGGACGTCCTAGAATCGAAGAAGATCAACCAGAGCTGCTGAATGTTATAACGGAACTCGTCATGTTTGGAGCATCCGCAGATGAAAGACATCGTTCTGAACAGCTCAGAAGTTGTAAAACTCTGGATCAGTTGCACAAAGAGCTTAACAATATGAAAATACCTTGTTCAAAAACTGCAACCTATTATCGACTTTTACCAAGAAATTCCAGTACGAATGGTGAAAAGCGACATGTGAAAACGGTACCTGTGAAGCTATGTCGGGCCCAAGCCGATCTCCATAAAGATCATCAAGATCAATTATTTTGTACAGCGACGATCAGATCCCTGGAGACTATCTCATCAATGCTTGGACCAAATGAAACTATTTTTCTTTCACAAGATGATAAAGCTCGCGTACCCATCGGTATTACGGCAGCGAACAAACAAGCACCCTTTTTAATGAATGTAGAATATAAAGTTCGCTTACCCGATCATGATTGGGCAATCGCGGGACAACATAAATTAATTCCATCAGTTATTGATGCATACAGAATAGGTGATAATATGATTGGTAAGCCAGATGCAGTTTCTTACTCTGGACCAACTTATGTAGTGATAAGAAGCGCAAAGCACACATCATCTAATGCGTCTACGCATGCATTGGATGTTCAAAGATTGATGGAGTTACCTTCCTTTTCTCCGTTTTTAAAGACAGTGGATGACCAAGTTAAACCCGTCATGATAATCACATGTGATGGCGGTCCAGATGAAAATCCGCGATATGTTAAAGTTATTGCGTACGCTCTACAACACTTTAAAAACTACAATTTAGACGCCATTTTTATTGCTACTAATTCACCTGGAAGGAGTGCATACAATCGAATAGAAAGACGCATGGCACCCTTAAGCAGGCAACTCTCCGGGCTTGTGATTCCTCACAATCATTTTGGTACACATTTAAATGATCAATGTGCCACAGTTGATGCCAATTTAGAAAAAAAAAATTTTGAGTACGCTGGTACGGTCTTAGCCGAAGTATGGAATGAGTTGGTTTTGGATTCTTATGAAGTAACTGCTGAGTACATTGCTCCTGATAAAGAGACAACTGATGTTCCAGATATACCCAATCCTGAATGGTACGCGCAACACGTGCGCGAAAGTCAGTACCTTTTGCAGGTAATAATAATAAAAATAATAGTTAACATAATAACATCAGAGTTTTAAAATTATGATCATCTGCTTATTCGTCAACTGAAACAAATTTTTTAATCTTATAATTGTTTTTAACTAAAAAATATCTCTTAAAAAATATATTTACATTTTTGTAACTTTCAAAATTAATTTCTAAATAATTTCTAAAAAAAACTTTATAATTTATTTTTTTAAATTTATTAAAAATCTAAATATGCTGATTGACTAAAAATTATGAAATTCAAAACATTCGCTTAAAATTACATCTAATATATTATATATATTTGAGTTACAAACAGTTTGTAATTAATTCAGTTAATTATAAGTAAAAAAAAACTATTGCTTATTTATTACATATTTGCAGGTAACAAAATGTACTGATTCGTCGTGTTGCAGTCCATACAGAAGTTCTTTAAATAGAATTCTGAAGACAAGATTTTTACCCCCTCCATATCCGATTATTCATGAAAGCAGTGGACCTATAGTACCAAACTCTGTCAGTTCTCATGTAAAACTTGCATCTTTATTAAAACGCTTATCAATCGATATTAAACCGACAACAGAATCATTTAAAAGACTTCCATATGATTTATATTGCCCTTCAGTTCAAAAAGTTTTGAAAGACCGTACGTGTAAGGACTGTGGTTTATACTTTGCTAGCAAAAAAGGAGTTGCAATTCATGCGAAACAACTACAACCAGGGGCGTTATTACATTTTGAGCCCAGGTCTGGATAAAGTTCGACCCCCCCCCCCCCTCCCCCAACTAATCTTAATATTTTTCAACTCTGAACAGTTCAGTACCTAATTTATAAAAAAAAAAAAAACTCAAACCTTGAACCCCCCACAACCCTTGGCGCGCGAATTCAACAAAAAAACTGATCAGCTATCCCCCAAGCTCTAAGCCCCAAAATACCCTGGGCGCCCGAGTTAAACAAAAAAACTGATCATCTATCCCCCAAGCTCTAAACCCCCAAAACCCTGGGCGTCAAGCTCAATAAATAAATTAATTAGCTATCCCCCAAGCTCTAAGCCCCCAAAACCCTAGGTGCCCGAGTTCAACAAAACAACTGGTCGGCTATCCCCCAAGCTCTAAACCCCAACATACCCTGGGTGCCCGAGTTCAACAAAACAACTGGTCGGCTATCCCCCAAGCTCTAAACCCCAACATACCCTGGGTGTCCAAGTTCACCAAAAAAACTGGTTGGCTATCTCCCAAGCTCCAAACCCTCTAGACCCTAGGTGCCCGAGTTCAACAAAACAACTGGTCGGCTATCCCCCAAGCTCTTAACCCCCAAATACCCTAGGCGCCCGAGTTCAACAAAAAACTGATCAACTATCCCCCAAGCTCTAAACCTCCCAAAACTCTGGTTACCGAATAAGGTTGTGGATTTTATTTTCTATTTATAAAAAAAAAAAAAAAATTTGTTGATAGCTTTTTTTGTTGAAATTGGGCACCCAGGGTTTTGGAGGTTTAGAGCTTGGGGGATAGCCGATCAGTTTTTTCGTAGAACTAGGGCGCCCAGGGTATTTGGGAGTTTAGAGCTTGGGGGATAGCCGATCAGATTTTTTGTTGAACTCGGGCACCCAGGGTTTTGGGGGTTTAGAGTTTGGGGGGTAGCTGATCGGTTTATTCATTGAACTTGACGCCCAGGGTTTTGGGGGATAGCCGATCAGTTTTTTTTATTGAACTCGGGCGCCGAGGGTATTTGGGGGTTTAGAGCTTGGGGGATAGCTGATCAGTTTATTCATTGAACTTGACGCCCAGGGTTTTGGGGGTTTAGAGCTTGGGGGATAGCTGATCAGTTTTTTTATTGAACTTGGGCGCCCAGGGTATTTGGGGGTTTGCAGCTTGGGGGATATCTGATAAGTTTTTTTATTGAAGTCGGGCGCCCAGGGTATTTGGGGGTTTAAGGCTTCTGGAATGACCGATCGGTCATTTATCGAACTCGGCGCCCAGGATTTGGGGGGTTTCAGGCTTGAGGGATAACTGATCAATGGTTGGTTGAACGCGCCCGGGTCTGGATTTCCAGACCCGGAATTTCTCGGGTCTGGATGAATCCAGACCCACTATAAGGGAAATAACGCCCCTGACTACAACGTAAACAAAAAACAGTTTCCAAGATTAAATTAAAAAAGATCTTGAAAAAAAACAAAAAAGAAGTTTTGTGTGTCTCCGAAGATACCCCAGAAGAGGCTACATGGTTGAATGAAGACGAGATAGCAGATGAATCTGTGGAACCTATTATTGGATCTGCTTCAGAAAAAGCGTCATCGATTGCCATAGCTATTTCAGATTTCAGATTGGATTGTAAATCCATGGACTGAAATGAAATATAAAATACTCGCCGTATACATATAATATACAGAATGAGTGTGTCTAATTTGTTATAATTTTCGTTCAAGTATAATATGGTCTGGTCATTAGTACGTACGTCTAAAATTACGTTGTAATTTTGTACATTGTGTAATTAATTTTAAGTCATAATTAAACTCAATTATTGAAAAAAAACAATTGAGAAGATGTAAATTTTATTTATTTTATAAGCGTGAATAAATTTTTTAAATTTGTTACGTAACATCTAGGGGGAGGGATGGCAAAATTTGTAAAAACGTTACGGTGCGTTCCGGAGAGGGATGGATGGGTGAAAATTTCAAAAAAAAGCGTTAAGTAATTTGTGAACGTCCCCCTACTTAAAGGACTACTTCTTTAAGGTAAAAATTTATTTTTAATAGTATTTTTTTCAAACTTCATGAACGGGATTTTTAGGGTTGCTGATTATGAATCTGATATTCATTTTTAAAATTGATCTATATGTAAGAGCTATAAAAACAGTATATTCCTATAAAAATTTTAAAATTTAATATACTAGCTATTTTGAGTGCGCTTCAAGCGCGCATAGGAAAAAACAATAAAAGTAACCTCAAAATGCACTTTTTGAATATTTTAAAACCTTCACCAATCAGCTCACGAATAAAAATCTTACACTTGTGCAAGATGGCGATAGCTCTCTTTTATAAAGGGATTTCGGTATGAACTATTTTTGATATGTATATTTCATTTTAGATACTTTAAGTAACAATATTTTTAAACCTTTTGTTTTAATTTAAAAATAAAATAAAGATAATTAAATTCTCAACCGAGCAAGCGTTAGCGCAGCGAGGTATAGAAGCTAGTTTTTAATTAATCCGATACGTCAAAGTCACTTTTCTTTATTTTACCTAACACAAGTTCAATCCAACCATACTTATGTAAGATCAAATTAAAAAATAGATATTAAATTCATAATCTTCTCTATCGAAAACCCCTGCCGAAAAATTTCTAACGAATCGGATGGATATAACATATAAGGTCACTTTAAAAAAAAAAGAGAAAGTCTAATATACAACGACAACGATGAAAAAAAAAATGTAAACTTATTAATATAATAAAGGAAGAGTATATTACCTGAAGAGCACCGTATCAGCTGCTTTTGAAAAATAAAGGCCAGATTGTTAAAACTCAGAAAGAAGCTCCATATTCTGGAATTATTGATTGGTTGTCTTCAAAGAACAAACATGAAATTCAATCATTTCTATTTTTTTCAAAAAAATTATTGTTTCAAATATTAAAAATCTTTTTTTATCATGTATTTATTGTAATTTTATAAATAATTATCAATTATAAGAAATAAATTGAAAAATAATTATAATAATACATAAAAAAACAGAAATTTTAAACAAAATTAAAAACAAATAACAGAATTCATTATTCGAATTTTCAATTTTAATTTGATTCTGGATAGCATAAAGAGAGGTAGTTTAAAATAACAAATATATTTACAAATATAATACTTGTTTATTACTTTGTATTATCAGTATGTATACAATAATGTGTATATATAATTAATATAAATAACATAATGGTTTAGGAAATAATCATTATGTCTCACGCAATAAATTAGAGAACAAATTGAAATGAAAAAGTCTTTAGGTCCAAAATTGAAGCTCCATTGAATACAATATAAATTCATTGAGAATCATAAAAAAACAAGAGTATAAAAAAGTAAAAAAAAAAAAATTAAACTGGCATTTTTAATACAGGGGAATTCATTATCAACAGTCAGGTCTTTTCTCAACGGCTAAAGAACGAATAAATTGTCAAATCTTTTCATTTTATTATTAAATACCATTTCTTCATATTTTTTATACATAATAATAATTTGTTTGTTTTGTTATTCATTTTTTTCTTCATACTTACAGAAATGTATTACATTTTGCTCGTTTATAATAATATACGTATAATTGTGAACATGTACACACTTCAAAGAAGTGTTTATCTTTTATTTTTAATTAAAAAAAAATTTTTTTCACGATTTTGGAAGTATATTTTTATATACCTTCATACCTGGAGTGTATTTTTCATAAATACATGAAATACAAGTCCCGTTTCGATGCTTTTCCCCTTTTCTTGCGTGCCTCAGTCGTTAATTCAAAAGATGTGCAATTACCGCGGCTCTCTGCCATTTGGTGATTCATTGATAAAAATATATCAGAATTTTGGCAGTTGGTCACAAATAATTGTGTCTACAGTAAGTTTGAATTTAACTATAGTAAAAAAAATCATTATAGTTGTGCAATTTCAAATAAACTTTGTAGTAATAAATTATTTAACCTAAAATTATATTCAAGAAGTCGGAGAAAAAAATCAAACCTGGGACAAAAGTTTTGTTGAATACATTTGGAATCTCTCACATACAATCAGAGATATAAATTAAGTAGAATCTTGTTTTACAAAATAAAAACATTCAACGCCATGTGTGCTCCATCTGTATAATAATTTTCTGCAACACTAAATTACATGTTTGTACATAATTAACATCCTGTTACGCCTTCGGTTGACGATATTTTCTTATTGTTTATTTTTTAACCTTATATTTATTTATTATAAATACTTATTATATATAAACAGCGATTTCGCATTTATCGGCTTTACTGATTTTTAAAAAAAGTAAAAATAAAATAAAATTGTAAATTAGAAAAAAAAATTTTATAAAGCGTCCGATAATGAATAAAATTTTTTAATTTATTATTCTCTTGTATGCTCGCACTTTATAATAATGAATTAGTCATCATCTTTTCTTGTCTCAGAAATTTGCGCACTTGACTATGGTTTCTAAACTTTTTTTTTGTTATGGTACGATTATTCGCAGTCAAAGTTACTTGAACTGTTTTCTGACGATTAGAAGTTTTTGGTTTCGATAAGGAGGGTTGATTGGTGCAAGGAGCAAGAATTTCAAATTAAAATAGACATTTCATTTTTCTTGGACAACCGAGGATTTTTCAATTAATTTTAACTTGACAAGGAAGTTTTTTTTTTTTTTTTTTTTAAGTTAACAAACAAGCAAAATGATTTCAGAAAGTACTAAAAAAATTTGGAGTAACTAAATTTTTTTAACTTAATTAATAAAGACCTCAAATTTTTATTATTTATTTAATCATTGTCAAATTCAGAGATTTTTTTCAGTTTCTAACGGTGATGATTAATATTCCAAACAAAAAATATTTGAAATTATAATAGGGTTGACAACTTTTTGAAATTTATAATATTTTTTTGCTTATTTAGTTAAAATAATCGATACGTATTTTTTCTTTAAAAAAAAAAAAAAAAAAAACTAAAATTAAAGGAACTACAAGTGTTTAAATTTTCAATATATATAGATGTACTTCTAATGGGATTTCGGGCCAATGACGTCATCAGCCCGTGGTTTCAATACTTTTCTTAATTTTTTTCTTGCTCAATTTTGATTTAAAAATTCTAAAAAAAAATGTCAAAATTCATGAAAAATCAAGTACTTTTTGATAAATATATTTTTAAAGTACCGGTTGCCAACTCTATTTAAAAAAAAATAATTTCATTAGGCGAATAGTTTTCTCCTTTCAAACAAAAATTAAATTTTAAAAATGATTATTGAAAAATTTTTATGCATTAATTTTTTTGCTAATAAGACGTACACTAAAAAAAGAAAAAAAAAAAAGGGTCACCTCTTGCAGAGAAGAATGAAAAAGTTCCGAGTTTCAAAATCGATATACGAGTAGGCGCGTAAAGTCTTTCAGTGCGGGGGCAAAGGCCGAGTTTGTAGGATTTTGAGTTCGACCCACTTTTTTGATTAATTTTCATGTATTTTGGCCCGTTAAATAAGAGCATCGAGGTTAGAAATGTTGAAAGTTGTCAGATAATTTATTATTAACAAATTTTAAGAACAATTAAGAAAAAAAAAACAATTTTTTGCTTAGTAAAAAATTTTTTCAAGTTTTTTGGATCAAAACAAAGAGAATATATTATATGAAATTTTTCTCTAAAATGCATTGTTTTTGCATTAAAAATCGTCAAAGTTTTAAAATATGCTATATTTTTACGATTTTTAACCCGAAATACTATGTCAAAAAATTTATTTTATCACCCTATTAAAGGGTTTACTCATCATCTAGGATCCATGTAACAATACCCTTAAAAAATTTAAAGCCGTTTTTATTCTGAGCTCTTTATTTTTAATTATCAAAAAAGCGTTCGTGCATTACATACATTCGCCAGTCTCTCTCATTCTCATTAGTAAGGCTTAGCGCGTACTCTTTTTTGATAACTTAAAATTAAGCACTATGAATGAAAGTCATAGATATTGTTAAATATACATTGAAAAATGTACAAATACTTTGTTTGAACAAAAGACATTATTTTTTCATACACTTTTTTAAAGTTAAAAATCGTAAAAATTGCATATTTTAAAACTTTGACGATTTTTAACGCAAAAACTACGAATTTTAGAGAAAAATTTTATAGAATATTTTCTTTTTATTTTGATCCAAAAAACCGTTTTTTTTTAATTGTTGTTAAAATTTGTAAATAATGGTGTTTTTTCTTATGTATGTATTAAAAAACACGAAAAAGTTATTGCGGTTGATCGGTGATGATCGACGTCCATAACTGCTCAAATCGAGATGAATTCGGTTATAACATTCCGATTAAAGTCGGAAAAAATTGTACTTCTAAAAACAGTTTTATTACATATCGTCAGTAAGACAAATAAGCATGACACCTCGCTTTTATTAGATTTAATCATCAAAAATAAGTTGCAAGTTGTAATTAAAATAAATCTTACCCAAATAGTGCTAGGTGAAAACTACTTAAGTACATAAATAAATAAATAAATCTTTGTCAACTCATAAATATAATTCAGTATGTAATCAACTTTTTTACGTTGAGTGTAAAAATAACTAAGTAAACATCCTATAAACCCCTGACTAGCGTAACGCCGTGTGAATAAAAATAATAATATTATATTATTATTTTATTAATTTAATCATTAATGATTACGATAAAATCTTATTCAAATAAATTTAGTAAAATCATATGAAACATAACTGTAAGTAAAAACTTTTAAAAAATAACAAAAGTTGTAGTAAAAAAAAAATTATTAAATTATGCAGACTGAATAAGGTCTGATTAATGGGTATTTTTATAAAATGAATTGACATAAACACTTTTTATGATTGGATTTTAAGTTGTTCAATTTCATAAAAGTAGCAGAGAACTTGATTTTATCAAAATTTTTATTTACAAAAAAGTACAAAAAACCACCATGGAATTTTTTCTTCATTCAACATTTTATGTCAGCTAAGTAAAAACAATTTTTTTTTTCAATAATCCCTTGTTGGTCGATTGAATTATTACTAACTTATTTAAATGTTTTTTGTAACATAATTAATCATAATAAAAACGATTTAGCAATTCGTTATTTTTAGTGAAACACCAATCAATGATACACTAAATTGTCAAGTTATACATTTAAATCAAGAGCATCAGCAACTCTTGATTTAAATGCTTAGCCTAGGACATTAATTGTGTATCGTACTTTATTTAACAAAGCCATCTCTGTTATGTAATATGGTACTTTGAGATAATTTTGATTGCTTTTGTTTGAGCAGCTCGTTATAGGGGATACAAATGTACCCTATTATACGTCATGAAAAGAAATCAAGATGTAAAAGTATTATTTGTAATTTTACACGTCAAAAAGTACCTATTACATGCCCAGTTGAATAAACTATTATGCTATGCGTGGCTCGATTGTTTACGACGTCGGTCCACAGTCGTGGCTGAAGTTGCCGCTTGCGCCTGTGTCCGCGCGGAACGTTCTGGGGAGCGATCCCCACAGATATATATATATATACTTCATTCAGAAGTTTTTTTTATAAAGTCACGATATTATAGCAGGAATATCAAGATTATTCAGAGCAATTGCGATTTTTTTGTTTTTTTTTTTTTTTTTTTCAAACAATTTTAATTTTTTTGAGTAAATTTTTATAAAACTTGAATCATTTTGTCGAGCAGAATAGAAAAAAATTTTAGGAAAAATGCAGAATTAAACGTAAGCTTTCTGTTCCGAATTTAGAAAATCAAGTTCACACTATTTGAGCGTTAATATTTTTAAATACTCTCATCAATAATTTAATCTAGAAATTTTTATTAAAATCATGCAAAAAATTATAATATCAAAAAGCACCGACGTATACAATAATATTATTGAAATCACTTGAATATTTTAAGCATAACATAAACGTTTTTGCTACTTTAAATGTTTTGCATTAAAAAAAAACCTTTGCAAAAAGTTACACGTATCAAGGTATATTATCCAACCTAACTCAATCCAAATTTAATGTGTACTTAAATACTTTTTTGTAAAATGAAATTTTTTTTTTTCTTTTGTAAATGTATTTTGAAATGTAAGGCAGGAAAAATTTATTTATTTATTTATTTTTATTCAAGTTGTAATGCTAGAAATTTTTTTTAACGGTATGTAGTGCTTTTCTAAATTTAGAAAATATGTAATGTTTTTGCTCCAACTCGACGACATAGCAGATTCCATTGTTCTAACTTGGATCGCCACGGTAAAGCAATAATTTTCTCAAGATTCAACGCAATATTTGTAAAAAAATTTTTTAATATTTTTTTTTTACCTAATAAATTTTTTATCGATTAGCTGGAGATAAAAATTCAACTGACCGGATGAAGCTTTTTGTCGTTACCCCTCTATTCTCCTCTATACAATTGTTGATTTATTAAAGCACACAAAACCTTCATGCATTACAGTTTGACTAACAAAAAAAAAAAAAAAAAAAACAAAAACAAACAAACAGTCATGAAGTTAATTTTTATTTATAATTAGATCAAAATTTAAAATGTGTTTTTAAAAAATTTCTATTCTTTAAACGAGCTTTTTCTTCTTTATCCCAACAAACTGATGGAAAAAAATTAAAAAAATTAAAATAACTAATAATATGAAATAACAGCAATAAAAACTCAAAATTTTTTTATAGGTTCTCCATAAGTTGAAAAAACTTTTTTAAAGTTCTTTAAAGTTGTAGCATGTCAAATTGTGTTTGGACAGATTTATAATTTTTTCATTTGATTAAATTTTATAAGAATCTGTTTCAAAATATAAAAATTAATTAGTTAAGACATTCAGTATTTTCAAATCAGTTTTTCAAAATTTTTAAAGAATTATAATTTTGAAAGAATGAGTTAGTTAAAGAAAGAAGGATGGAAAAAGCGAGGGTTTGTTTAATTCGGTCTAGCGCATATGTAAATTTAGAGCGTTGAACTCTGGTTTTTGTTTGAGAAGACTGGAGATACACTTTGTTATTTTCTGTTTGTAAAGAAAAAATACGAGGGAAGCTGATTTGTAGGCTCCTGTTATTTAATTTTTTAAAAGAAGAATGTAGCTTAGCGCCCTTTGTTTTTTTTTTTTTTTGTTGCAGTAAATTTTTTTTTTTTTTTTTTTTAACAGTCTGTATCCACAATATTATTGAGATAAATGTGTGATTGAATTGAAACAAACAAATTAAAGATGCATTTCGAGTTTCTAAAAGGGATCAGGACGATTTAAAAAAAGTGTGGAAGGTCTTCGGGTTACAACTAAAAATAACCTGGATTCAAGAGGATAATGTCTTTAAAGAAACCCAACCTACTGTTTTCGATTTGAAAATATTTAAAAAATTCGTAGAGTACAAGGGTCAGATCTTATTGTTAGTGTAGATAACTCTAAGAAAATGAGAAAAAAAGCAGTGAAAACTCAATAACCATGCACATTTTAACATTAGGATCGTCCAAAAAAATTAATAGAAAATGAATCGTAGAAGATAGGAGCCCACGAACTTAAATTAATTATGTCTCGCGAGACGTTTATGGCTTAATCTGCACGCGTGCTTGTACTTCAGCCCTGAACCCACATCCTTTTCCTACAAAAGTTGAATCTCGGCTCTTTAGACAATCGCATTAGATCGCTCAGCTCACGAATTTAATTCCCTTTTCTTTCCCTTTTGTTTTCCTTTTCTCCATTGTTTCGAGTATAAAAGCAGCTTGTTTCGCTGCAAGAATGGACGAGTCGCAAACAAAAAAAAAAAAAAAAAAATTACAGCCCGCTGCTACTAGCACTACAAATAAAGCTCAAGTATTTAATAGATTGAATTCCTTGAAGAGCAACTAATAACATTGGTCATGATTTTTACCAGTCTCGGACTGCCGGGGTGGAAATGCACTGTAAGCCGAATTCAAAATGAAAAAAAATTTTCATTTAATAATAGTTTCTATCAGCTTGCAAATATTTTTGATTTTTTTTAAACTTTGAACAAGGATAACTCTTTAATGCAAACTTAAATCATTAAAAAAAAAGTTACACTTTCGGATCTACTGAGAATTCATAATACTTAATTTGAAGAATAGTATTATTTAGTACCAAAAACATTAGTGTGGCACACAATTTTAAGTGAACTTTTGTTAATGATTCGTTAAGTCACTGATAAATTTTTTGAGAACTTTCCTTTACATTTACAAAATCACAACTGTACCCGAGGGGCCATGCACTCCAGAGACAATAAAAAATTAGTCTAATAAAATACTTATAATCGTTTATAAACTTCACAAAGTACTCTTTTTTCAAAATCCTTTAGTCGAAAGTAATTTTCAAGGTCCATATCCCTTGCAATATTTAAAAGAGTAAAAAAGTTATAGAAAAAATCACAAAAAAATAAAAAAATAACGAAAGAATTAATAAATTACTTATTTGTAATCTGAAGTTCACAGCCCTTCGACTGTACCAAGATTATCCCAGAATCGATTTCGAAGGTATCTGCTTCGCAGGACCTGAACTTGTCGAAGTGTCTTTAAACTTTCTATTTTTTTAATGTATTTTTTTCAATTTATTCAAAATTTTATTATTATTATTATTTTTTTTAATCAATTTATTGATATAGGAGCAGTGAGCCACACGATTAACGTGAAAGACTCCCGTGTATGAATCTCAAATTCATCCGAGTGCGCAAGAGTATTAACAACGCGTCGCGGCGCACGCGAGTCGAGACGATGCGAAATAAACGGGATCATGGCACGCGTACCCACCAGGCTGTGCGGCGCGGACAAATTGTGCCCGTAACCCGCGGCTCCCACACTGGGAAAATAATGGGAGCAAGTTATCCCAAAAATAGGAGTGCTACTGCTCGACTGTGTGGGCACGGTGATGCCCACATACGGGTAAAACTAAGCGCAACGCAGATCCGAAGCAACGGTGGAGGGCGTTGGTACGACGGTTTGGGGATTGTATTTCCCACGTCGGGTACAACCGTACCCACCACGGTAACTCTGATGCCCAAAGCTGCCGGGCATAACATAACCCTACTTATGGGCTAGATGATGCCCATTCTTTTCCCAGTGCACTTCCGAGATTCAAGGGATTTGACCCGCCTGCAACACGTCCCAGGTGTCAAGAAACCTAGCGCGGGCCCGATGCGACACTTAATTTTGAACCATCTCAGATCACACATTGAATCTTTATTTCCTTGTTGTGGTACGACATTAGGTTCAGTTCGATACATTACGTTCGTTTATTTAAACTCGCTTCAGTTTCTATTATTTTTTTATCATAAATAAATTTAACAAGTTGCCTTTTTTATAAATCAAAGATTCGGCGAGTTACGAGCCGCGCGTTTCGCGAGAGTAGGGACAGTGATTTTCAGCGATATCCTGGGTGGCAGCCCACCGTGGAAGCAGTCCGTGGTTAAACAGCACTTTCAAATTGGCGTCCTTTTAAATTGGAAGAAATTTGGCGGACGTTCACTAGTTCTTTTTCGGAGTGGTGGGGGGCCTATAGGTTAGCGCAGCAACTGAGTCACGTGACTTCGGAGTCATGCCCGCCCACCCGAAACAATTTTTTATTTTTAACTCGTCAGTACTTCGGCTCAAATAAACAAATTGTTTTGAAAATTTAACATAACATTATTTATGGTTTCTATTTTCATATAGTCTCGACCAAAAGTACGAAAAACGTTTCATTCAAACACTGCTGAAGTTGTTTAAAAACCTATGAGAATTGTTTGAAAATTATTGAAATTTATTAATGAAGACTTGAGAGAAATCGTGTCAGAATTTCAAGACAATTCACAATCTGGTTTGGAAAAAATAGCAAAATGAAAACGGAAGAGAGCGAAATGAATTCTCCCATAAGAGCCCGTGTTAAACCACCCGATTTCGAGCGATTTTAGCTCAACTTTGGATTGAAATATCTCGAAAACCGTGTTGTGAATCCTTCTGAAACTTTAAGATATTCTTTTTTTAATCTTTATTAAAAGAAGCACAAAATTTGAAACGATTATCATGGATTTCATTTACTAGTGAACGTCCTTAGGAGTAGGAGACTGTAAAAAGGTCTCGAAGCTTAAGTAGAGGGAAATCAGCATTTTTTTCCGTGAGAGCAAATAGCGGTTACCACATATCAAATTTAAATTAATTCAAAACTATTTCAACGCGCGATCTTTGAATTAATTTACTAATATAGACTCTCGCGGCTCACTGCTCGACTATAAATTGATTCGCGATTTGTAAACATATCGAGTCAAACACTGGACTTTGTAGCCGCAAGCGGCATGGAATACAAGATAAAGTTAAGTATTATTAAAAATTTACATCCCGTCAGCTCAAGCACTCTTCGATAAATGCCCTTCTCCCACGAAGGGCCCGCTCACGCGCATACTCAAACCAAGTTAACCTTGCTTGCAGTTTTTCAGGGAGCCAGTAGTTGCATTCAATAAGGTAATTATTACTTGAAAAGTTAAATTTAAGACTTAGTTTTTTTACTCAAAAAAAAATAAATTCAAGTTGTTCACTGCAATTATTTTTCTGAATTTAATTAAGCAAAAGAAAAGTAGAAAGAACTAATTTTAAAAATTATTCAATGAAGATATTAATAATAATTATGGGTGATAAAGATTTTCAGGATCAATTTATGGATCAGTACAGCTTTAATCGTAATAAATATATCTTAATCATTCAACCTTATTTCATTATAACTCTTTTTCCTTTTATTTATCAAATTATTTCCCAATAAAATTTGGATACAAAAAGACTAGTATTGACTATCGAAGGATTAACTGCAATCACTCACGACGTAATTGAGACAAAGCATTTTTAAGAGAAAAATATTCACGTGAAAATTATTTTTGTAAAATTATTGTAAAAATTGTAAAAGATCAATTTTTTGTAGTTTCAAGAAATGAATTCTTCGTTAGTGAAACTATATGTATGTGGTTTTTCTAAAGGATCTCTATTGTAAGAAGACAAATATCAATAATTTAGAACACTAGCTTTTTCAGCGTAACGGCCATAAGCGTAATGAAAAAATTCAAGCTTTAACTTGCTGTAATTTTTAAACTATGAGGTCAATTTTGATCAGACTTCGTAGAAATGTTTATTAATATCTAATAAACACCTCCAGAAAATTTGAACTGATTCTCTATTGTCATGCATTTTGTAGAAAACCACCTTAACACAGGGTTTATATGGGAAGTAGGTGAAGAAAGCCCATTCTAGAAAAAGAACACAGCAGGGCTTGTTTTGATGATGAATAAAAGCTGTTTGCAAAATTTCATGAAAATCCAAGTCCGAAAGGACAAACCATCTCCTTGTCAGTAAAAAACAATTAAATTATAACAAGCATTCTTGCAATTACTTATGAAAGTTTTATTTATAATATTAACATAAGCTGATAGAATTTTCTCAAGAAGTTTTAACATGAAAAAAAAAATTAACTAGGAGCTAATGCAGATCTTGAAAATTTATAGGGAATAATTAAAAAAAAAAAAAAAAAAAAAAAAAACCATGAATGTTATCGCAATGAGAAGTTGTAATTAATCAGTATCTCATTGACACCGTGAAAGCATTGCAAAAAAATTACTAAACTGAATTCAATTGGAAAATTTTTTCATGCTCAAATATACAGAAACGAATCAGCGAGACAGTACAAGGAGATCAAGGCGCGTCAAGTATATTAAGTACTTGATTTTATAATAATATTTGTCAGAAGCAACTTGTGATGTTTTAAAACTCCGAACACGCAAGCAGGAAAAGGTTTTACTTAAACTTCAATAAAGAACCTTTGAAAGTGTTGGAAAGAAAATTAAGAACCAGCACTTTAGTATAAAGATGAGACTATACTTTTGCAATTATTGGCCCACCAAGTTATTTATAGTTATACATATAAATTGTAAGTCTTATTCTTATACAGAATAATACAAAAAGAACGAGTTTTATAACGTTGACAAGAAACAAGGAATTGTTTATTCCAAAATTCATTGACTACCATATCACATATAAACTGATGAGTGAAAAATGATGATAGTTTTTGTTTAACCAAAGAAATGAAGCTCATATGCAAAATTAATATTTCCAAAAAATAAAATAAAATAAATCTTTATAATGGATTTCCAACGCATATGTAAGTAAGCTTATGTAACGTCAGAGGGTATCAATATCAATATCAATTGCGACAGGGTAGGAAGAAAGAAGAAAGAAGAAGAATAAATCGCGGGGAGGTAGAATTCTCCCTTCGCGTTACGTGCTTCGAGTTCTGGATGATGCAACTTATCCACCGACGACCATTAATCCGATGGGTAAACACTACGTGCGCAATATTGACGCACCCAACTTTTTATGATGGCAAAGCTGCTGATTGGCTTTCATTGAGTGGGATTTTTCAGCTAAAAAGAAAGGAGTGACTTTTTAGAAACAATTTGCAGCAAATAAACTCTTTGTGATTTGTACGTGCACGACTAGAATTTTTTACCTCGTGTTGTATACCACCCCTCAAGCGGCAATTAAAACTTCTACTTAGATTCATACAATTTAATTGATTACATTTGTAACTATGTCCACTCACTATGCCGCTGATGCGATCGTTAATAATAGATTCCTCATCCCGATTAATTCCCTTGCTTCCTTCAAAATCTCACAGCTGCAGCACAGGCTTTGATCTTTTCCCTTTCGTGGCTCTTTTCAAAATTGCTTTTTCAAAAAGAGGGCACGACTAAGTACAACCCCCTTTCGTCATTATATACTCTTACTGCTGCTGCTAACTTTTCATTGGACCTTACATTGGGAAGCGCACGCGTTTCTAATTTTAAAATATACCATTTATAATTTTTAAAAAATTTAATAACATTTTTCCGCAAGAGTTTGTACAGGTATATGAAAAAAGGCGAGTATCAAGCAAAAAAAATATCTTCTGTGATACAAGTAAGAACGCTTTTTCTTACTAAAACAAACTCTCTCAAGTGCGACTTTTTATGCAGCAGCCGAATAAATTCGCGTGAGCGCCTTTGGTCACGCTAATACGAACCGATCACGCAGGGATCAATGAACAGCCAAAAGACGTCTCACAGACACGAAATATTACGTTTGTTCCCTAGCACCGATGGCAGTTTTAACACGCGATTCAAGATTGGCATTTTTTTTTAAGTAGTCTTTTAATAGTCAATAACACGGCAGTTTTGAAAAATTGATTTTAATTCATCATGTCATGTTGGCAGAATCATATTTATCACTTTAAAGTTTAGATGTAGTCAAGTGCACAGAAGTTCTTGTACGACCAAAGAGACTAAAGATAAATTTCAAGTTTTTGTTGAATTATATACATACGCATATATGTTTTCATTCTTTCACTATGTTTTGGCATTTATAACTAATTTAACTTTTGAATAGATATATAAAAAAGGGGGAGATAAAAATGAATCTATACTATCTTGTAACATTAGAGTAAAAATTCATTTGACTTATTGCAACAGCAAAATATTTTTGCTATTATTATTTTTTCACCGTTTTTAATCTCTAACATCAAAATTTGATAAAAATTAAAATCACATTTTAGGATTTTTTTTTACAGTTACGACGACTCGTCCCTTATTTATTTAATTTTTTTTTACAAATACTGATTATACATAAGTAGTTTTTATATTTTAGTCGTATAAAATAAATAATTAATGTTTTTAACACATATTTAATGAATGAAATGATGAACAAGAAGAAGAAGAAAAATAAAATTCTTCGAAAAAGTTCAATAAAAATTAAACCTCGACAGTCTTTAATTATTTACATGAATCTTCAACGTTTTCCTCAAAAATACAGATAGTTTGGGCCGCAAAAAACTTTTGAGGCTATTCGAGTTATGATCTTTCTGAAATAAATAAAGAAAAAAATGCTAAATATTATATATATATATTATTTTTACTTTTCCTCTTCTTCTTTTTTTTTCATTTTCTTCACGTCATAAAAAGGGACTTCTAAAGCGTTCCCTCGTAACCACACGGCAGCTTTTTATTAAACTGACCCGAAACCACTTAAAATCTATTTATACATTCTTGGAACATTGAACAGTCTTTACGTGCTCGTGATAAATCTTTGGTTATTTGCGTGTAACTTCTCTTTGAAACACGATAGAGAAAGTTTACGCTTTTGTGTGTGTGTGCGCGCGCGCGCGCGTATGTGTGTGTGTGTGTGTGTGTGAGCTCGCGTTATCGGTGAAAAGTAGAAAAAAATTATATCGATAAAATAAAATTTTGAAATGAATAAAGTTACGCCCGACATTTACTGAAAAGCCAACAGCTTGTATCAAAGACAAGCAGAACAGTTCTTTCATACCTACCGGAGTATTTTCATCAGTAATTAAAAATAGCGTTGACTGACACAGTTTCTGGTTTTATTGAACAAAACTGCACCAACGCACTCAAGGTTAATTTTTGCTTTATCAGGATTGATCATTCTCCGTCCTTTTTGCATCGAAGCACTAAAGCTACGGCAACTGCACAATTTTTTTTTTTTTTTTTTTTTTTTATAAACCCCATCTTACTTGAAAATTCACAAAATCACATACACACAATAAAAAAATAAAATACTAATCCAAAGCACTGCTGGATTAAAATTAAAATCATTACACTTTCACTCTGTACTTTAGAAGGTAAATTTTTCTATTAACAGTCACAGTGTTGGTGTACTGCTACCATCGCTGTTCCATTGATGTTTTTGCCACTGCGAAAACTTAGCCATAGCCTAGACGTCCGTACCAGTGCCCTCCTGGTAACCTTCGTCCGGTGAACTGCGCGTCGAGCCAAGTACACGTTTAAGGGCTGACGATACTGGTGGCAAAACCGGCACACCCTTCTGCCACACACGAATTTGTTTGGCACCAGGTGGAAAAGCTACTTCTTGAGCTTCAAGCCGTTGCTGAGGCTGCTGATGTTGTTGTTGCTGCTGCTGCTGCTGTTGAAGATGATGCTGCCCAGGCATTAAGACGTTACTAGCTTGGGCTATGTCTTTCGATGGCGCTGCTGGGTAAGGATGATTTGTGGAAATGGAAGGCCTGCATATAACTTCCGCTCTGCTCTGCTGGGCTTCCCAGCTGAGACACTCTGAGTATATAAATTTACCATCGTCAACGTTGTCCATTATTCGACTATACTCCCCAGTACTGGCGTAGTTTGGGATGGGCAGTCCAACTCCGTCGTCGTTCGTACCAAGTCTCGTGTCACGAATCAGATCTGGATTATCAATGGGCATCAGCGATGCTTGCGAAGAGTAGGCACAGGAATCTTTTAGTTGACCTATTATCATAGGTGGAACTTGTTGTTGAGAGGAGGTTATTATATTAGTAATACTTCCCTCTTCGTAACCATGGTTTATCACGTAATCATGTGGGTAGTTTTGATGGTGAAAATGATAGTTATCACTAGTCATTAAATTGTTTGTAACACCAACAGTTGGTCTAGAGATCTGATAATTGTGTTGATGGTGGTTTACTAGCAAAGTATTCCCAGATGTCAGGCCACTAAGCTGCTGCTGTTGTTGTTGATGCTGATGCTGTTGCTGCTGTTGATGCTGCTTAACTTCAGTGAAACTCGTGGTCTCTATTTCATCTGTGGCCTTACGCCGGCTAATCGTGGAAGAGGCTGATTGAGGATTGTTAGGATCTTGATGATTCGTGCTGCTACTGTTGCAGCCATCCAAGGGTAAGTTGTCAGAGCCTGGAGCCGGTGTTTTAACGGTGTCTTTCTGGGGCATACGTTTTAACCTTACAAACAACACCATGATCGTTAGTAGAATCAAAAGTATGAGAACCACCAAAGCTGCAGATATTCCTGCTATTTGTCCAGAACCAAGAGTGGACATTCCTGCGGTACGCAGCGAAACGTGGAGGGTGAAATTCGTTTCAACGCTGCCCGCGGGATTTTCAGCAATGCAAAAAAAGTTAGTAGAATCAGTTTCTTGGGCGTTGGTCAGAACAATCGTACTATACTTTCGAAACTGTCCTTCTTCGTGAATTAAAATTTTCTGGTAACTGTTGACAACCGTGTTGTTAGTGTACAGTTTACCGTTCCATATCCACTTAATTTTTGCAGGTGGAATAGCCGTTACAGAACAAACGATTGTAGCATTCTCGCCTATGGTTGCTTCGGCATAACGATTACCCACAAACAAAATCGGCCGACATGCAAATTCATCTGAAGTCAAGTCCGAGAAAGACTTGTTGACGTGTCTTTCCGGCTGATGACAGGTCGGAGCTATGGGAGTGGGCAAATTTTGCTTGACCAACCATGATTTCATCTCACGCAATTGGCAATCACAAATCCAAGGATTATCATGCAACTCAATGGATGTCAGTTTGGTGAGTAAGTCAAAGGTCCCTTGTTCGAAAGTAACGAGCTTGTTGTGGTTTAGTTTGAGACTCTCGAGCATATCGAGGCCGTGGAAGCCTTTGGCCGAAATTTCTTCAAGCGAGGTGTTAGATAAATCTAATTTGACAAGATTTGGAGTATCCTTAAAGGCGTTCGGCTCAATCTTGACAAGAGGATTGTAAGCCAGGACAAGATCTCTCAAAAAGGGAGCCTCGCTGAAGCTGGCACTGGGTACGGCTTTGAGCTTGTTGTGACTAAGATCGAGTTCAACGAGATTCGTTAGACCGGCCAAGGCGTCTTTGTCTATACGACTGATGTGACAGGAGCGCATGTAGAGCCGCTGCAGGTTAGTCAAACGAACGATTATGAAGATCCGATTGGTGAGAGTAGCGATGTTGTTTTCGCTGACGTCGAGAACTTGAGTCTCTGGATCGATACCGTCGGGGACTCCGTTCAGCTTGTTTTTCTTGCAGACGACAGTACGCTTACCGTTTTTCCACTTGCACGAGCAGACGTTCATGCACTTATCGTATTCGGACGAGACCGTTAGAACCGACCACATCAATACCAGGGCCAAGATAATAAACCATCCGCAAATCACCGATCGGTGATTTTTAACACGCATTAGCATCATATTTACTCGCTGAACCAAAAAAATACACCACTACCACTTGTACCCGCAATAAAACTAATCAACATTCGGAATAATTAAATGGAGAAGTTGATAAATCATCTCTCTGCCATGGCTAGTGGTTAAGTGCTAGAGTCAGATCAAAAGATCAGGGTTGAGTGAAGCAACATCATGGCTACTGTAGCTCGCTCGTGCAGCTAGTAAAAAAAAAACTAAGCTTGTTGCTTTTGCTCATTCGTAGATAAGGCTGAGACCACAGTAATGCTGCTGTATCAGGGCTTTTTATTTTTATATCCAACTCTTCACTGGCATTACGTGCTGTTGGTAGGTACAAGCGGGTTTGTCGCTCCCAATTTGCTCGACCTAGATGCCAAGAGCTGCGTTGGTGGTGATTTTGAGCCAAGCTTTCTTGTAGTGAGCATGAGAGGGGAGGCAATTTTTCCAGCGGCGATCTCAAAGAATTCTTAGCGACGCGGCACTGTCACAAACGAGAATGATCCATAACAGTAGCACTACATTGGCACAATCACAAAGCTTTTAAATATCACACCCTCGCGAACAGCAGACACGCACAAAATCACTTGAAAAGGGAGAGACAGGCGCTTTGGGTGGTGGCGGCGGCCAAGTAGATACAATGGCTTTTAAGCGTGAAGACTACCGACGCTGGCGTGATGCTTACGTAAACTCCCCGTAGTCGGGCGAGCTCGCGGCCATCATACTTGATAAGTCATTTTTTTCACTTTTATTTTATTTTCCACCAGCACTTGACGAGGATGCAGCTTTTATTTAAATGAATTGTATATCGTTTCTAACCAACGAAACAAGTGGTCTCGACAGTATGTACCTGGTTACAGCTGGAGCTTTGAGGGTTGGTTTTTTGGAGGGTCACCCGCAGGTGCCTGCAGTAAGTGGCCAAAGAGTGAGCAAGAGCACGTAAAAAGCTAGATCGTGATATGATGGCAGCACCTCGCTTAGCCTATGCAGCACCAGCAGCAGCGCGCGCACAACTTCTCCACCACCATGGCACAAGCACTAGACACTGTAAATCACGAAAAATCGAGTTAATCCGCGTTATAGAACAAACTCGGCCCTGGTTTTTAGAGTTGTTCTTAACTCAAAGTTCAGTAATACAAGAATTATTGAAATTTGTTCGTTTTTTACTTTGCGCGACCACTGAAATTCTGCTGCTGATGGCTCTGACGGTGCTCTAAGCGAGCGAGCGCGGAGCGACTAGCTAGGGGCCGTTTGTTCGGATGGCGGCTTCTGAACCAACGGAGGGGATGAGAGGCGCGCGCATCGGTCTGGGAGAAAGCAAGCGAGTGCCAAAGTAGGGCGCACCCTTCTTCATCCCCTACCCTACCAACCAACAATCCCGCCGCCTGACGGCCTAGTGGGGTAGCGCGACCGCTCCATACGTCTTTGTCCCTCTGCCACTGCACGCGAAACGCTGAGCTGAGTTGCGGGAAAGAATTCGCGTGTCGTTGACTTCCTTGTGAAATAACAATGTAGGGGAACGTTACGCTCCCTAGCTGTGAATTTTTTGCAGCTGCGCGTTTTTTAACTACTGTTGTCCGTTTTTAACTTTTTTAACCTCCTTACCTAATTCCGAGTGAATTTTTAAAATAATACAGTTTTAACTGAGTACATGCTCTGTCAATGCATATTCGGTTCAGCAGCTTATTACCGAAGAGTTGACTTTTTTTACGTTGCAATATTTAGCTCCGTTAAACTTACATTTTTGCTTTTTGAGTAGGCGGAGAACCAAGCAAATAAATGATATTTGTTCGAAGAGTATAAATTGTGATTTAGTATTTAAAGAATACAATTTTTTACTTCTGATGTAAACTGCAAACGAATTTTTTGCCACTCTAATGAAGGTTATTTAAAAAATTAATGTTGAAAACACTTTTTATCCAGTAGTCAAATATTCACATAAATAAGAGACAAAGTATCATTTATTTTTCATGAAGTGTGCAGCTTTTCCATGAAAAAAGTAAAGAAAAATTTCTAATGTATATCATTCTTAACTTGGCTGGAATATTTTTTTATTCCTGACTTACAACACCCGTATTTTGAACGAGAGCTATCACTCGAGCGTAGTTCCTGTCTGCTAGGGCGGAAGAGGACACCAAATGTATTTCATTAAATTTTTTTTTTCTTTTCAATTTTATAATGTGTATCACAGCCCTGATGGTAGATAGACTTTAACAACTCCCGGTATAATTTGCGAGTAGTATTTTTCATAGGAGCTAATTAATAGCGTTAAGACACATATAAACTTTATGGTAAAATTTTAACTTATAGTAATTATAATAATCTTTCTATTTTAGCTTGAAAAAAATATTGTTCCATTTTAAACTCAATGTACTCTAATCAGGAAAATTTTTCCAAGCGTTGTCTAACTTTCAAGGAATAGAGTTCAAGCAGAAAAATTTATATAAAATGCATGTACATGAAAAATTTTTTATAAACTTTTGTTTCAAGTAATCAAAGTGAAAGACCCATTTTTTCTCTCGTCAACTTGCGATAATTTGAAATAAGCACGATTCATGATGAGAATAAGTTATGAATGACTTTTAAATTATTAATTAATGACACTCGATGTAATGTCATTGAATATTTTGTACGAATTACATATCAACTCAAAAAAGCTTATAGTAGAAGTTGGCAATTGATACTTTGAAAATATTTTTTTCCAAGAGTACATGATTTTTCATTTCACGATTTTTTAAAGAATTTTTAAATCTAAATTCATCAAGAAAAATTTAGAAGACTTTTTTAAACCACGGTACGATGACCTTATCACATTTAAGAAGTATATCTATACACATTGAAATTTTAAAAACTATAAACGGTTGCAGCTCTTTCAGTTTTTGTTATTTCGAAAAAAAAAAAAAAAAAAAAAAAAAAAAACACACATATTAATTATTTTTTGATTTTGTAACCAATTAAGCAATAAAATATTACAAATCTTAAAAAGTTGTAAACCCTAACAAAAAAAAGTGAAAAAGAGTGATCTACTTTTTATCGAGATTGAACATATAAATTCGAAACTGCTTAACTTGTGGACGATACGAAAAAAATTCTATGATCCGAAAATTTTGGAAACTTTATCTTTTAGAACCTAGAATCGATACTCGAATTTTCAAAAAATTTAAATAAACTCGTAATAAACTAAAAGTGCTAGTTTCTGGAAAGATGCTAATAAAACACATATCAATCAATTAAATCTCATGTATTACTCTGACAAAAGTGGATAAATACGGCACCTTGCAAGGAATGAAGAAGAGGCAAAAACAGATTAGTGTAGATTATATAGCACATTATAAAGTAACTTTTCAAAAGTTTTTGTTTAAAAATATCAAAAACCAAGCCGATGATACAGGATTTTTTGAGACTCCCTCGATATAAATTTTAAAAATTACTCCATACAAAATGCACAAATTTTCGTGATCAATGATAAATTTCAACTTTAAAACAGATACGAAAAATCCAGAGAAGAAAAATGTTTTCAATGTTCAAAAATAGATACATAATAAGTTTTAAATTTATTTTGAAAACCTGAAACCTTGTTTTTATTATTATTTTTTTTTTTTTCAGTAGGTAAAAACTTCTTTTTGAGACGCTTCTCGTAATTAAAGGATTGTTTTAAACCATTTAAACCATTCATAAATTGAAATAGTCCTATCCAAACTGGGCTTAGATTATATTTAGGCATTATATTTAAAATTAAGCCAATAATTCCTTGAATCATCAACATAAATCCTGGCAATAATGCTTTTTTTTTCACAATAAAAATAATTTTTTTTTTTTAATTTTTTCAGATCTTGGAACGTAACCCCCTTTTTTCCATAAGACTAATGCTTCCATATTCGCGGTTTCCGTATTCGCGGCACCCTCTTGAAACGTAACTACTGCGAATACGGAAGTTCTGTTGTGGGTTACATAACCCTCCAGATGCAATAAGTCTTTTGTTCTTAATTTTTTTTTTAAATTGGTAAAAAAACCGCTTAAACTGCTTTTTTAGCTGCGGGCAAACCATTGTGTAAGTAACAAAAATTTTAAAAATACTAAGAAAATATTTTTTTTATAGCCACCTCTATTTTTTCATAAAATTAATCATGATTTAATTGAAAATAATTTTCTTACTTTAGGCTCGCACAATCAGCTGTGTGACTATTATATTAATGCGACTAACCTAACCTCAAATACGTTCTGCTTGGATCGCACTGTCGAACGCTCGCACAATGACCCATACTTTTTTTCAATTTTGAAAGGACTTTTTTGTTTTTGAAAAAAAAATTTTAGGTGACGTTAAAAAAGGAATAGTTTCTAAAGAGTTTAAACTTTAATTAAAAAAAAAAAAAAATTTGAATATATTAAATAGTTTTTTGTTTTTACATGCATTTGAAGTTTGAAGTGCCCTTAACGTTCGCACAAACGCCCCAACTTATTCTACTGATTTTACTATTTAGAAAAAAATCATTAAAAGCCAATATATTATCATAACTCTCACTCAATGAGACTATTTATTTAATTATCCCAATTGATAATAATGTACATACAATTCCACGATCAACCTGGAACTGAAGTTGTAACAACGAGAGCCTAAAAACCGCTCAATTAAAGAGACTATTTATACAAGGTTTATAGTATTCTTGAAATTAAAGAATTTTGACTAAAAAATTTAATATAAATACTTTAATTAAATTAGCCGTTTAATCCTCTTGTATCTCGGTCTGGTATCATATCGTGATGCCCTATTAATTAGTGATTTGATTATTGAGCATACTCATTCTCAATAATCAAATTCCACGCGGTAATTCCACATCAAACTAAAAAATGTTTCAAATGTTATGAAATACAATTATAATTTGCGAGGACAATAAGTGATTTGACACGACTGTTTGTGTGAAATTAAGACTATAGTAAGGATAAAGAAAGAAATAAGAAAATAAAATAAAGTGAAAAAAGTAGTAATAGATCTCTCTAGAGCAAGGCCCGCGAGTTAAACAGAGTAAAGTAAAATTTCAAAACTTCAAAAGTTTATGCAAACTAAAATGGTAGAGGGTTCCTGGGTAAATAAAATCGAACAAATATGTAAAAATAAAAAAAAAGGAAAAAGATTAAACGAAAAGATAAATAAAAGTTTAAAAAAATCCACGGAGGATTCTTTTGAGCAGGTGGGGGACTGTCGTGTCTCGGTTGTCCTCGTTTTCCTAAAGCAGTGCATGCAGTGCAGTAAGTGCTATTTTACCTAATAGGACGACGTGCAGAACGACGGCTTGTCTTTTACCCCCGTAGCGAGAAATTATTTTCTCAAATCTGAAACGAGAATACCTCTGTTTCTCTTTGCTTATACTATACGATAAACAAGCCTATTTTCTTGATGCTCTTATCGCAAAAAGTTTCTCGCATCAGATGCGAGAAACGAAGAAGTTTCTTGCATCAGATGCGAGAAACGAAAAAGTTTCTCGCATCAGATGTCAACCTTGGTGTACCGATTATTTTCGAATATGAAGCTGGAGCGATAAGCTAATCGTAAGCGATACTTGAATTTCATTCTTAAAACAATTCGCTATAGTCTCTTAGTATTATTTTGTAAAAATTAACAAGATTATCCATCAAATTTGAGAAAGCACATTCCTGTATAAGCACGAAAACGGCAACGTTCCCGCTCGAGTTGGATTTTTTCAGTACTCGACCGTCGTGTTTACCGGAAGGCACGCGCGTAGCGCGTGCCTTCCAGTAAACTCGACGGTCTCGTACTGAAACATCCAACTCTCGCAGAAACGACGCCGTTCTCGTGCTTATACAGGAATATACTATTACGACGCCGACGCCACGACGGGCACTCGAGTGAATGTCGCACCCCTCACCTCACTTCGCTTCCAAACGGCTTAGCGGCGAATAAAATTACAAGCGTTTCAGATTATATGACATTTAAACTTCGATCGCTTGCTTCTTTTCGATGTCTATCGCTTGAAAAAAAAATTCTATAAGTATCTTTTGATTTTGTTTATATGACAAGCAATACTTAAAACAATTATTATTTTACTTAGAAACTTTACTGAGTTTATAGAGAAAACTTGAAAAGTCATTGTTTATAATAATTGTAAAAATTTCATTTGAGATCAGAACGGTGTATGGATTTTTAAAAGTTGAAAAATATTAACAACTGCAGCATGAGACACGCTAATAATAAAAATTGTTTTACATTAAAAGTTGAAAAAACTTTTTCAAAACGTGTGAATGATATATGCACCGAGCAACTCTCACTCGCTCGATTGCAAAGTTAAACCTTTTATTGCCTCGTTGATGATTACCTAGTCTTGTCGAAAAGTTGGCAGACTTAAACTAAAAAAACTTGCTTTTAATTAAGAGTAGGTGACTTCTCATCCTTATCATTACTACAAGTGAGTGAAACTTTGATGATGTTAGAAAAAAAAAATTCATTTCAAATAATAAAATGAGAATCTTTTTTTTTTGGTCTTGCACAGGTATAATAATCTAAAGTTCCGAAAAACAATGGAATTCTGTCTGTCTGCGAGAAAGAAAAAGTAGAAAAATCCGCAGACGCCGCGGCGCGAGCGAGACAGCCCCCGGCGCACGGAAGCATCGGCCCTTTCAATCCTAATTGGCCGCGGAAATCGATATTCTCTGACTCCAGCAACAACTTCGAACTATGAGTTTTTTCTCTTCAGGATAAGCATTGTTTCCCTGATAAAGCCGAAAATTTTTGGTCAAAACGTCTGGTAGGCCACTAGGCTTGATTACTACAAATAAGAAAAGTGCGTTGTTTTTTCGAAGACTTAACAGCTGAGTAAATTGAAAAATGTTAAAAATGTTTTTTTGAGAAAAAAAATAAAATTTACATTCAATAATGCAAACTTTATTTATCATTCGATAAAAAATACATTCAATTTAACCTCTGTTATATTAAGAAGTTTATTTTCGTCGTCGTCGTCGGTTTCCTTTTTCAAAAAGAAGTGACTTAGACGTCTCAGATCGATGAGAAATTTGGTACTCAGGGAATTTCGGGGCTGCTGATCACGAATTCAACATTAATTTTTTAATTTTACTTATGTAAAGTCTACTTATTCAAGGTTGAAATTTATTTTTTCTCAGACTCTTTTCAGACTTTGACGTCTATGATTGATTAGAAACTGAGTAGTCAGGGATTTTTGGGGTTACTGATTACGAAACTGACCTCTATTTTCTGATTTGGCCTATGTAAAGGCTACTTACTTAAGGTAAAAATTCATTTTCAATAGAATTTTTTTGAAGCTTCGTATATGGAAGTTTTTGGGGTTGCTGATTATGAATTTGACTTTTATTTTTAAAATTGACCTACGTAAAGGGCTACTTACGTAAGGTTAAAGTTTATTTTTAATAGTTTCTGTTTCAAACTTTGTCTACGGAGGTTTTTAAGGTTGCTGATTACTAATCCGACATTTATTTTTTAATTTGGTCTGCTTAAGGCGAAGTCAAAGGCGTCATTTTAACAAAAAATTGAAGATTCAGTAAAATTCAAAATGAAAATGAAAAAAGGGCTCTGTAGCGCTCAATCTACTACCTTAATCTATCTTTAAAGCCCAACCCCATCAAAATCGGATTAAAATTAACGTCAGAATATGGGAAATCCTTCCTAAAAATTCAGTATAAATAGATATATAGCAAATGTTATCAAGTTACAAAAATGTACAAGACTGTTTCCCATATTCTGACGTTAATTTTGATCCTATTTTGATGGAATTCGGCTTAAAAGATTTTTTAAGCAAATTTTGAAACTACGCCTTAAAGGGCTACTTATTTAAGGTAAAAATTTATTTTTAATAGCATTTTTTCAAACTTCATAAACGGGGCTTTCAAGGGTGCAGATTATTAATCCAACCTTCATTTTTAAAATTGACCTATGTAAGAGTTATAAAAACAATATATTTCTTATAAAAATTTTAAAATTTAATATATTTCGGTATGAACTATTTTTAATATGTATTTTATTTTAGATACTTTAAGTAACAATAGTTTTAAACTTTTTGTTTTAATTTAAAAATAAAATAAAGAGAATTAAATTCTCAACCGAGCAAGCGTTGGCGCAGCGAGGTATAGAGGCTAGCTAGTTATTAATTTTTTTCCCGAAAATGTGTAATGCTCTGTAATTCGAAATTAAGTTAAAAAACTATACATTTTATCATGAAACACGAAAAGAAAATTATTTTACTGAAGCCCTATATGGAAACGCCATATAACAATTTATATCTTAAACCACTCTTAACCTAAACCGGGGCTTAAGGAATAAGTTTGACCGTTAGTAATTAATAGTTGACCAATATTATCTACTGCAGAATGTTGGGTGAAGGTCTCAATCCCACCGCTAGATATATAAATATATGTCCCTCGTGAACGAGTCATGGAAAAGGATAGCGGCTACTTCTTAGTGCTGACCACGTTCTGACAATATTAACTGCGGTAACTCAGACGCAACTTCTTGGTTCGTTGCATTAATTCACAGACTATTTTGTACACGTAATGTAACTAAAAACAATTTATTTAATTTTCACTTATTATTACAAAATGGTAAATTTAGTGTTTCATACATTTGAAGTCAAAGCCTACAGGAATTTCATAGTTTTTGCAGGAATAAATTTTGAAGGATTTCGACAGTAGGATGATGGTGTAAAATAAAAACAAATATTTATTTTATAGTTATTAAAGAGAATTAAGAATTTTTTAAATAATTATTTATCTTATAATTTCAAAATTTATTGGTACAATTTTAGCATAAAGTTTTAATTTGTTGTTATATAAATAACATACTATGATATACCACTAAAGTACCCTGAAGCACCAGGTAGTACCTTCTGAGTAATGTGGGACTACCGAAGAAACACCAAAGGAGTACAATGGTAGTTCTACCGTGCGCTGATCCTCGAGAAAATTTTATTGAGTAATTATTAAAAAATTAGGAACAATTTTTTATTTTATTTCTATCACCACCACTTTTTTATTGCAAGCATAAATTTTATTACGTTTAAACTTGATTTTGGAAATAGTGACAGATGTTGAAATTTTAATGGTCTTCAAGTAGTTGGGTAAGGTTAAAATGCTAGCGTCAAAAGTACTTGACATCGTGCAAAAGTTGGATCCGAAGGGACCCTCCTCGCACTCACAATTGTTTTGACCAGCGTTGTAGCTGTCGCATTTCCTGAAAAAAACGAGTAATTATTTCAATAGAATGCAGGAGCGCACCCGGAAGTTAAAACCGCGACCGCTCGCAAGGCATCAGAGCATATATCCCGGTGTGGGGTGGCTAGTCTTTGGAACAATGTGCATGTCATAGGTACCAGCTCTTTAGCTTGGCAAATCGTCGTCATGATTAGCCCCCCTTCCCCCTCCAGCGACTCGATCGTTGCTTTGTCTTGAATCTTGATTGATGAGCCATCCAAATGCATTGCTGTTTGACGCACTAATTTTCAATCTCGCTATTTCTCCTTTCCGCGAGGGATTCATACATTGCACTCACGATGTTTTTTACCTCTTAAATATGAGCAAATCCGCCAAATTCTGTTTTTTTTTTTTTTTTTTTTTTTTTTTTTTCAGTAATTTAGAAACTTTTTAAATTTTAAAAGCACATTCTTGAAATTTTGACAAAATTCTTTAAAATAATAAGAAATAAAAAATGTGGCGTAAATCGTCATAGCAAGTTGCCCGAAATAATTATTTAATCAATCAAATTATTATTTAAAAAGAAAATGAAAATCCGACTATGCCAATCTATTTTTTATAACAAAATAAACGAATAGATAGTATTTTTTCAATTGAAAACTGAGTTTTTTTATAATAATCATCGAAACAACTTAAATTTTTCATAAGAGTCATCGTACGGCACCATATGAATAGGGTTATCTGTTTGTTATGTGTTTTAGTAAGTAATAATAATATAAAGGCGATAATATTCACTTACTAATATTTTTACAATAATCCACTAAGTAAATTAAAAGTAAAGCGTGAAAGAAATTCATTGAAATTAGTTAATAGCTACGTAGTTGACTGCCTGCTGCTACACTGTAAAAACACCCGACGAATTTTCTACCACTGCACGATAGAATATTCTATCGCTAGACGTTTTTTTATAGTGTAAAAGAGTCGGGTCCTCTAGACAATGTCATCTGCTACAGGTTGAGTTTAAAAGTCCGAACGATAGAAAAACTCTCTTTTTTTTTTTTTTTTTTTTTTAAACTAAATAGAGTTTATTTGCTTCAGGCAGCTGAACTTACAAGGGGAGGACCACAAGTGTCAAACGCCGATCTTTACCAAATTTGGCAGGGATGTTTGTTTACATAGTAAAAATGAGAATCCTGCGTTCCTAGATCCTAACACCTAGCCATTTCTTAGTATCATCGTTTTTTAAAGCATTTTTCTATGAATTTACGATAAGAATTTACTAAAATAACATTTACTCGGAGAGAAAGATAGATAGAGATATTCATTCAAAAGCTGAGGCAAAAACCTATTCGAAACTCTACTGATTTTTTCAATTTCGTTTTTTTTCAACGTTTTTACAAGAAAAAACATTGCATTTTATCACTTTACATACATCGCAAAGATAAAAAATAAAAATAAAAATAAAAAAAAAAATTTTAAACATGCCTTTCTTAAAAAATATTTGGAGTATAAAAAAATTGCACTAAAAAAAAGATGCACTAAAAAGTATAAAATAAAATTTTTAATTATAGATACATTTTTTAAACTACTTGAACCTTATTAAAGAAATCTTTGAAAAATTAAATATAAATTTGAGCAAAATAAAATTTGGTTATGAAATCATGTCACACAGATTTTATGATAAGGTTATTTTATAAAATAATGCCATATTATATTTAATACGTTTAATTAATCTTTTAGTTCATAATTTGTTTTTAAATTACTTTGATTATTTTCCCGAGCTGAATTTCAACCAATAGGAACGCCGCATTCGACATTTGGCGGAGGGGTGTGGGTAAAATTATTTCGATAATTTTTCGGTTATTTCCATTTAGTCGCATGGCAACTTGAATTGTTAGACTCATTCAATTCAACTTTTGGGTTAGACCCGAGTCACTACGGTGTATACCTATATATGCTCGTATATATAAGTATACATAGGTATATTCATAGTAAAAAAATAGTAATATAACCGCAAAAATGTAAAATGCAGCATTTCTATGGGTTGAAATTCAGCTGGGGAAAATAATCCAGCCAAATACCCCTCGTGTTTCAAAATTTTAGATAATTTTCCTACAGTTTTTTTGCACAGCAACTCGCGGGGCAAGTTTGACAAAAAATCGCTCGTGATTTTTAAATTGCCAAACTTGCCCCCCTTGTTACTGTGCAACAAAACACAGTCGGAAAATTATCGACAATTTTGAAGCACTAGTGGTATTACGACTGAATATTTTTACTTATGAGAGTGATTGTCGATTATTTTAATTAATTTTTCATGTCATTAAATGGATATAACTCGCAATTTTAGAGCTTTGTTTTTAAATCTTACTAAGTATTCAATTAATGATGATAGTATTTTAATGGCAATACAAATTATTCTTTCCTTACCTTTGATTTTTTTTGAATTCTTTTAATTCTAAATCAGTAGAAAAGAATTCAGGTACTTTACCAAGTGCCCCATGCTTTTCTTTTTAGACCTGACCAAAATTTTATGTTAACTCAAATTTATATTTAATCTTTCAAAGATTTCTTTAATAAGGTTCAAGTAGTTTAAAAAATGTATCCGTAATTAAAAATTTTTGTTAATACTTTTTAGTGCAATTTTTTAATATTCCAAATATTTTTTAAGAAAATCATGTTTTAAAAAAATTTATTTTTTGTTTTATTTTTTATTTTCTATTTTTTAGTCTTCATTTTACTGCTATAATTTATTAATAAAAATTAAAATGGAAAGTAGGGTTTTCAAATTCAAACTTCAAATATCGTTGTTTTAAATTTTTTATTGTTACAATTATTAACAATTTTTTAGACATAATCATACCTAAAATTAAACTTTTAAATTAAAATATTAGAAAAACTGCTTTTTCCAGTTTACCCACGAAGTAAACAGTCAGAAGCATTTTTATTTTCGTGGTATCCCCACTAGGCCTAGTCCGCGTCTCCAGCAGTCATAATTAAGTACTTCAATATCTTGGATATACATAGTACAATTAATTTCATAACTGCGGAGATCTGAAATTAAATTTGTTGTATTAAAATTTTTACTTTTTGATAAAATTAATATTATTTAAATATAAATAACTTATGTGTCACAAACTAAGTTTTAAAGATATTAATACAAACTAGCTTCTATACCTCGCTGCACTAACACTTGCTCGATTGAGAGTTTAATTATTTTTATTTTATTTTTAAATTAAAACAAAAAGTTTAAAAATATTGTTACTTAAAGTATCTAAAATAAAGTACATATTAAAACTAATTCATACCGAAATATATTAAATTTTAAAATTTTTATAAGAAATATATTGTTTTTATAGCCCTTACATAGGTCAATTTAAAAAATGAAGGTCAGATTAATAATCAGCAACCCTAAAAACTTCCATATACGAAGTTAAAAAAAAAAAAGCTATTGAAAATGAATTTTTACCTTAAGTAAGTAGACCTTACATAGGCCAAATCAAAAATAAAGGTCAGTTTCGTAATCAGCAACCCCAAAAACCCCTGGCTATTGAGTTTCTAATTAGTCATAGACGTCAAAGTCTTAAAAGAGCCTGAGAAAAAATAAATTTCAACCTTGAATAAGTAGACTTTAGATAGGTCAAATTGAAAAATGAATGTTGGATTCGTGATCAGCAGCCTCGACAATATTAATGAAAGCATTCGACGTTCTACGGTTCCATAACTGTACTTTGCAGAAAATTGGATTATAATGGGTTTTATTTCATGGCTGCCAACTTTACCCAAGTCAACAGTAACGGATGCTGGAATATATTCTGGGTAAAGTTGATTTCTTGCATAGTTTGGCCATTTGATACCATTTTACAAGTCCTTTATAGATATTAAAATTGATCTTTTTTTTTTCTATCATTGGCAACCTTGCCTGTAGATAAAGATCCATACGAGGTGGGTATCAACTACATATGTGTAAGGGACCCACGCATTCCTGCTCTAAGGTGTTTTATACAGTTTTCTCTGTTTCCGTGACATGGATTTACTTTTTTATTTTGAAGGTGACTTGGTCCCACACTTTTTGTCCCTAATCTAAAGTCCCCTTAAAACCCGAAATTGAGTGAATTTCTCGAGCGATGCTTGCATTTTGGTTTTTCGGGGACTCAGTCAACCTCACTTAGTCGCAAGCACATCGGGATACTCAAGCTCATCCCGGTAAAGTAGTCGACCTTACACACTTTTTCCGGTCGGGCATTGATCGACTTTATTCCAAAGCCACAGTATCAGAGAAAATTTAGTCGATCTTTGGATTTCCGAGTTGGAATAAGTGATATAGGACATCCTACCTCACCTAAGCTACAGTGGATTCAATCTCAACATTTTTAACTCGTGAAAAATCACTCGAAAAAATCGCTGAGACCTGGGCTCGAACCCCCGACCCCAGTATTGGGAGACGCGCATTCTATACCCGCAGCCACTGCAGCTCTATTAATGTTTGATCTCAACATAATCTTTGCACCGTTGAAAATTACGATTTCTCCTCTCAAACCTCCAGTTTTTTTTAGATCATTATAATTGATGGAGTACTTTTGCCATTGAGATTTTTTGTTGAATCTACCAGTTTGTCATTTGCTTTGATTTTCGACATTTTCACACCTTTAACTCTGTAAATTTGAAGAACTTTTTCGTTGTGATGATCGACCGTTCGTTAGTTGGGTAAATTCTGACTGCATTTTCTAAAGAAAATTTTTCATCGGTGCCGGGGCCAACTTTATCCATCAAAACTTGCATATGTTCAGGAGTCAGTTTTTCAACCCTCAAGGCATTCAATAGATTACTGCGGTATACGGACATTTTTCCGATTCTTTTTTTGCTCTTAGTTTCCTCTAACTGGTGGCCGCTGCATCAAATCACCAAAACCAAGATATTGAGTCCCACAAAAAGGTTGTCGTTATTTTAAAATTGCTTCAAGCGTGAGCCGATCATGCACAGCATCTCGGACGGCAACATTGAGATTTCGACGATAAAGAAAAAATTCGACATCTTTCCATTCCTAACGCATGATCTGTAGAAATGAATTTGTTTAGTTTTCTATAAACTATTCTTATAAAATCACAAAAAATTTATTACCTTGAGATATACCTTTCACTTCATAGAGAGTCTAAGTAAGAGTTTTAAAAGATGCATGCTTGGTTGCTAAAAAAAATATATTCAATTCAGGCCAGGTAGAGCTGATTCAAACTTGTTTTTGCTATTACGAGCGAACAAATGCGTTTTAGAGGATCTTTTTTGATAATATAAAATAAGAGTTCGCATAATCAAGAAGTCCTAAAATCTCTAACAAAATTAAATGTAAAATTTTCCTGACACATTCAACAGATTTAAATGGTAAAAATTTTTATTGGATCAGATATTTTTCGACTGTTTATCGGAGAATGATTGTATATTATACCTGTCTCTCATTGAAAGTCAAAGTAGCAGCTTTAAAAGACGTATGGTAGTGGTTGCTAAAAAATCTATATTCAATTTGGTCCTACACTGGGAAAAATGTGATTCGTAATCGAGCCACCCGTAGCGCCGTAATGGAACCGACAAGGTGGATCGTTTCTTCTCCACAGTGCAACAAATTTGGCGCACGGTGTTGAAAATTTGCACCACTACACAGTACCAAATACCAAACCGCAGCCGATCGCAGCGCGTGCGCCAAATTTGACTCACATATGAAGCAGTTACTAAGCGCGGCGTAGAGACATAACCTCTTCATTTTTGAGCCGTAACTCGAGCACATTTTTCTCAGTGTAGTAGTTCAAACTTGTTTTGGCGATTACAAGCTAACAAATGCGTTAAAGAGGGACTTTTTTGATAGTATAAAATTAGCCTAAGGATGTTCCAGAAGTCCTAAAATCTCTAACAAAATAAAATGAAAAGTTTTCCTGACACATTCAACAGATTTGAATGGTAAAAAAGTTATACGATCAAGTCAGCCAATTTCTTACGTTGATTTTTTTTATTCAGACATTTTTCGACTGATTATTGAAAAAGGATTATATATTATAGCTCTCGCATCATTAGAGAGCCTAAGTAAGAGCCTAAAAAATGTAAGCTTAGTTGCTAATAAATATATATTCAATTTGGGCGTTATAGAGCTGATTCAAACTAGTTTTGGCGAATACGAGCTATCAAATGCGTTTTTAGGGTCTTTTTTGATGATATAAAATTAGCCTTGGAATATTCTAGAAATCCTAAAAACTCTAAAAAATTTGAATGTAAAATTTTTCTGACACATACAAAGGTTTAAAACGGTGAAAAAGTTGGACAATCAAGTCAAATTTCTTACACAAGTTTTATCGACTCGGACATTTTTCGACTGATTATCGAATGATTGTATATTATACCTGTCACTTCAAAGAGAGTCTAAGTACACACAGAAAAATCTGATATAACAAATAAGTCAGCCGTCTTAACTATTAAACAATATGGAAAATATACCAAAATATACGAAGATTTCATAGGTTGCATTATATGCCGATTAACGGTAAAGACGAGGATTTGACGGCTATATCAGACTATTCTGTGTGTAAGAGCTAAAAAAGATGTATGTCTCAATTATCGAGTCAGCCAATTTCGAAAGAAAATTTCATTGAATCAGACATTTTTTGACTGTTTATAAAATAATGACTGTATATAATACCTATAACTTCATGGAGAATCTAGGAAACAGCTTTAAAAGATGTATGCTGAGTTTTGCTGGAAGATATATTCAATTGGGGTCTAGTAAAGCTGGTTCAACTTTGTTTTCGTGATAACTCGCTAACAAAAGCGTTTTAGAGGCAGGCCTCTTGAAAGTGACAAAATTCCGAATGGCGGGAGTGGAACAAAAATTTGAAATTTCGGGGCAACAGTGGCACAGAAAAATTAAATTAAAAAGCCTAAGCCAAGCCTACAAGCCCATAACGCTGAGCATAAATATTAATAAATAAATTTATAAAAAAACAAATAAACCAACAAGCCTAGAACCCCAAAATGCTGGGAGTAAATATTAATAAATAAATTTATAAATGAATAAATGAACCAGCAAGCCTACAACCCCATAACGCTGGGCGTAAATATGAATAAATAAATTTATAAATAAACCAACAAGCCTACAACCCCATAACAGCGGGCGTATATATAAATAAATATATTTATAAACAAACAAATTAACCAACAAGCCTACAACCCCATAACAACGGGCGTATATATAAATAAATATATTTATAAACAAACAAATTAACCAACAAGCCTACTACCCCATAACGCTGGGTGTAAATATTTATAAATAAATTTATAAAAAAACAAATAAACCAACAAGCCTAGAACCCCATAACGCTGGGGGTAAATATTAATAAATAAAGGAGGGATTGCAATTTGGCCGAAATTTGCCCTACGCCAAATCGGCTGAAACTGCAGGATAAGGTGTCTTTTTGGATCCGAAAAAACATCCCGTAATAGTTTTTTCGATAAATTCATTAGCCGAGCACGCGCAGGAACATTTGTCGCCCATTTAAAATACATGGGAAACCACAATTTTAGGTAGTTTTTCGTTTATTTCTCGAAAACCAGACTAGATCCCTCTCTGAAATTTTAGTATGTTATGAAGACATAAAAAACTCAACTTTTCAGGGTGATTCCGTGAAGGGGCAAGGTGGGCCACCCACTTTTTAAGGCCTCTGAAAGACCTGAAAAAGAATTTTTTTTTTTTCTAAAATTCATAACTTGGCCACTAATTATTCGATCGGAACCAGATCTGGCGCAAAATTTTTTTCTTTAGTTGTACTTTTTAGAAAAATTTTTGTCTCTATAGTTTTAAGAAGTTTTACTGCACGTAAATCGTCCATAACCTCAAAATTTTGAAAAAAACGTGGTTTTTTGGACTTTTCAATTCCGTTATAGCTTGAAAGTATAACAAAATATATATTTTCTGAAAGAACTCAAAAAAACGCGTCTTTTGTTTTCTAAGGTCTATACTCGATTTATGCGTTTAAAGTCGATTTAATTCGCATTAAAGGAAAAAAATCGTGACAGTTCGTTAAAAAACCGTTTGAAACTTGAAAATTTGGCACGTAAACCCCCATTTTTTTTTTTGATAAAAAGATGCCTTTTTTGCTCTAGTTTACGTTGATATGCATTTTTATATACTTTTTTTTCATTTTTTTTTAGTAAAAATTTCATAATATATAGAAAAAGTAAAAAAATTGCCTTTTTTTAAACTCAAATTTCATCATAACTCACATCTCTGACTAATGAGCAGTTAAATACAAGATCTGAGGTCTCAAAATGTCTTTTTCCATTTATATATTACTGAAAAAGTCATTTTATTCACTAACATTAGTTATAAATCTCAAAGTTAAAAAAAAAAAATTAGTTTTGATTCCCTGGTTTTTGAAAACTGAGTATTTTTTGACAATTCATATATATATATATATGAAAAAAATTTTTCCAATAAAATCATAAGCATCAGTATTTTTTATTTTAGTCAACTCTTATTTTTGTGCAGCAATTTAATTATTTAAAATTTTTAGAGTCTACGAACTTTAGCTTTCAGAGGGCGCTGTTAGCGATTTATAGATTAGTCGCGAATTTAAGTTTGTGATTAACGGTGCATTTTCTATTACACTTGTAAAAATTAATGTAAGAAAATTCTTTATAATGCCTCGAAGTTTCATTCAATGTGAATCGTGCAATGTTAGAATTTGGGATAAAAAAAAAAGAAAACTTAATGAAATCACACTTTGTTTGTCTTGTTATCAAGTTTTAAAAAAAAATTTGACTGTAAAAAAGCAGCAGAATAACGAACCACAAAAAAGTACAATGAATGAAGGTTCTGGGTATAATCAAGAACAATCAGAAGCAAGTACTTCTAATGAAGTATTCGATTTAGTTAATCATGATTCCGGAAAAAATGAAGCGAACCTGAATAGAACTACTTCTAATGATTTATTGGAACCTGAAATGAAAAAAATCAAGCTCAACTTTAAAAGATGCGCTAAATCGAGAAATCGGTGAATATGAATATTCTTAGTTTCACATCACTTTTAATCTAATTTATTTAATATTCTTTTTATATCATTACTCAGATGTCTAATTTATCATAACGAGTATAATCTGTCCGTGATTCCTTACACGAAAATTGTTCAAGTGTTTCTAAAACAAAATGTAATTATTTTGCATGGTACAAAATGCTGCGAAAAGCACATTGATTTGTCGATGTCGATTGTCGATTGTCGATCTTTCTACTTTAAGTAGCTTCGAAGAAACAATAATGACTGAAGAAGAAGTAACGATATTTCTGAGAAAAATTCGCGAAGAATATAACTCTTCAATTGAATCAAAAGACGGTGGTGGTAAGTAATTAATAAAATAAATACTGAATTAATTAGAACTGCAGTAATTTTTTGTGACCGTGAACTTATATTACTCAACAAATTTTTTATTGTTAAAGAAAATAAGTATAAAGTTTGAAGAATATTTAAGGTAAAAAAGCTCGTTGCAGTGTCGGTAAAGTAGATTTCTTATCATATTAGGTTATCTTGAGAACTGACAAAACGGTAAGAGATCGAATTTTATCGATTTTTGAGTTTAAGACTTTTATTTTTGATCCTATTGGTCAAGCATGTCATCATCTATCGAGTTCTTTATCGTGAACTTGGTTATTAATCAACAATAAATTTTAGAGGTTGTAATTGTGTCAAATTCTGCACGGCGCGCGTACGCGCGCCCACTCGACTCTTAGTCTTATAAAAAATGGATAAATGAAAAAAAAATTATTTTATAAGAATTTTTTAATCCAAAGATGCCCATCAAACTAAATTAATTTTCAATAAAACAAGTGTAAAATAATTAGCGTTAAAGCTTGAACCTAAATATTTTTGCATTAAAAATTTGATATTTTAACAATAGCTTTATTAAACTAAATCGTTAAGTTTAAAAGGTTATTTCACTCTCTGGGGGTAAAATATTAACAATATTTTTTTTGTCTTAAGACTCAAATTTATCAATAATACATTTTTATCATTGTAGTATTGAACTTTGACAAGCTCGAGAAAATGACCGATAAAAAAATTCGTAGCTTAACAGGCATAGATCTGTCAAATTTTGAGAAGCTGGCATCAATCTGTACCGATGAAAGTAAAAATGAGCATCGATCTATTAGGAATAGCTTAGGAATGCTTCTTGTAAAACTATGGACGGGGATGTCTAATGACGTAATTGGTACCCTTTTCGGAGTAGATGATTCAACTGTTGACAGGTTCATTGCATTTGGTCGACAGCGATTGGTAGAAAAATTTGTACCGATGTATCTAGGTAAAAATTTAATTAGATTAAGCCATCAATCAAGTTGAATAAATATTTTTATACAAATATACAGTTATAAAAATTATTTTTAAATAAAAATACAAATAGTGTTCAAATTATATTTTTACAGTAATAAAATTTTTCTAACAAGTATCGAAGTTTAAAATTTAAAAATCATTAAATTATATTTTTCAGGAGTAGCTCATATTTCACATGATGATTTTGTCAGCAATCATACTCGTTTGTTTGCAGAAAAACTCTTTAATACTGAAAATAAAGCTATTCTAGTAGCTGATGCTACTTACATCTATATTGAAAAAAGCCAGAATTACAGGTTTCAAAGAATGTCATATTCCATGCATAAAAGTCGTTGTTTATTGAAACCAATGATCATGGTTAGTACGACCGGGTATATTTTAGACACATTCGGACCCTACTACGCCAACGGTCAAAACAACGATGCCAATATTATTGAACATATGTTGGTGAGTAAAAATTAAAAATAAATATTTTATGAAAAAAAAAAGTACAATAAATCAACATTTACATATTTTAGAAAAAAAATGTTGATGATTTGAAAAACTGGATGGACTCGGAAGATTTAATTATCGTAGATAGAGGGTTTAGAGATTGCTTGGGGTTTTTGAATGAACCAGGAATAGATACAAGAATGCCTCATTTTTTGGCCAAAAATCGACGACAGCACACGACAAAGGAATCTAATGAATCGCGCATCGTGACATCAGTCCGGTAAAGTAATTAAAATGAAATAAATTAAGCCAAAATCAAGTTATAAAATGTTACTCAACTTGTGTGTGAAGTTGTACATTTACATCGAAAGTTGTTAATACTCGAGGCATGCCTACCCCTAAAATCCAGCTGGATTTCGGTTCCAATATGACAGCTGGATTATTAGCTGGATTTCCAGCTGGATTAAAAAAAAAAAAAATTTTAGTTAATATTGCTTAAAATCAAGTTATTATTCATTTTTCAATGATTTTGAAAAAATTGAACTTAGTTTTTTTTTTTTTATTTTCCAGCTGGATTTGTCCGGCCGGATTTGTCCAGCTAGAAGTCCAGCTGGAAATCCAGCTGGAAAATTTTGAAAAAAAACTAAGTTCAAAATTTCGAAATTATTGAAAAATGAATAATAACACGATTATAAGCAAAATTGACGAAATTTTTTTTTTTTTTTTTAATCCAGCTGGATTTCCAGCTGACTATACAGCTGGATTTCGGTTCCAATATGACGGCTGGATTTCCAGCTGGATTTTAGGGGTAGAGATAAGATGGAGCCGAGAGCATCAGCAACTCTAGATGTAAGTGTACAACCTCGGACACAATTTGAGTATAATATTTTAATTAACAAGGTCATGTAATTTGGTACTTTGATAAAAATGCGGTTGTAAATGTACCCTATTATTCAACGCCGCGGTGAAAAAAAAAGTATGACTTCTACTGCGTATTTAACACGTCAAAAAGTACCGATTACATATGATCGAGTTGAATACAAGTTTTTTTTCTCCTCCCGGCAGTACAGACGAGATGAAACCAAAGGTACAACGGACCACACCTAGATTTGATTTTTTAAGAGATCTCGAATTCGTGATGCAACTGTGGGCGAGGATATAAATTGGCATCTTTCTGGATCAATCTCTCCTGAGAATTGACCCAGATAAGATTTATTCAATTTGTTACGAGTGATGTTTAATATTTTTTTAAGTCAGCCCTGAATTTGATAAGTCTGATTGATAATGTAGGTTATGATTGTTTTAATTTATGTTGGAAACAGAAACTTCCGCGAACGGGTTTTAGACTGGGAGTCTTGTGTACCCAGCTGAAAAAATCTATATGAATATCCGTAAGGAAACCCGTACGGGGACCCATAAGGGTTCCTGTAAAGGATCCCATACGGGTTTCCGATACAGATATTTGGTCAGGGTTTCCGTACGGGTTTCCATACGGGTTTTTTTTTTTTTTTTTTTTCTTTTAATTTTATTTTCACACTATTTTTTTATTTATTTAATATTATTATTAGATATTGATATATTATTCTTTATAAGATTTAATTATTAATAATAAAATTATTTTGAATAAAATTATTGAAGAAAAAAATTTTGTTCGACTGAGATTCGAACCCATGACCCCAGGCATCACAGGCAGACACTCTACCACCTGAGCCATTGAGCTAGCATGCATCAAGACCTCAATTAAACTGCTTTAATATGCAACTTATTGTCGGTTAAGCCCTTTAATTTAGATGAAGCTTCGACAAAATTTGTTTTAGATTTAGATAATGTAATACAATTGCTCGTGTTTGCGCGCTGAGAGAGACTAGTTAAAAATCAAATATAAAACAGTTGTTAAAGTAGTTTAATTAAAGTCTTAGAGCAAGCTAGCTCAATGGCTCAGTTGGTAGAGTGTCTGCCTGCCATGCCTGGTGACATGGGTTCGAATCTCTGTCGAACAAAATTTTTTTCTTCGATAATTTTATTCAAAATAATTTTATTATTAATAATTAAATCTTATAAAGAATAATATATCAATATCTAATAATAATATTAAATTAAATAAATAAAAAAATAGTGTGAAAATAAAATTAAATGAAAAAAAAAAAAAAAAACCGTATGGAAATCCGTACGGAAACCTTGACCAAATATCAGTATCGGAAACCCGTATGGGGACCTTTACCCGTAAGGTAAATGTGGTAGTAATGGAACGCTTGTTCAGGGCCCTACTGGCGTTTAGGTTAGAAAACAAATAAATTACTAATTACAAGTATAAACATATTACTGAATCACGTTCTCGTATCTCTTAGGAATAAATTGCAATGATTATTTTTGATTATTAAAGCTTAAGCTTTTTTAAAAACAAAAAAATGTAAAGTCTCTGTCATGCATGAGTAAATGGAACGCCCATTCTGACTTGCATGTGTCGTTCCACTGGGGTTGTAGGCATAAATGGAACACTTTTTTTATCGTTATTTCTGTACGAATTTTTGCATTATAATTAATTATTCACCGTCAAAAGTTATAAGAAAAGTTAAATTTTTAATATTTATTGGTTATTTATTTTTATTAAGGTGACAGACTGGTCAGCTGTATTGAATTATAAAACTTAGGTATATGCATGACAAAATTTTATCATAATAAATAATTTTTCAATATTTTCAAAATAGAATAATTAATAATATTTGTAAAATTTTACTATTAAACAATCTAAGTGTAATAATTATCAGTAATTATTAAATTACAATTAATGTCAGTTATAAAAATTCATTTTCATAATCACAAAAATTTACACAAACTAAAAGAATTGATAGCTAAAAATTATCTTATACTTATTCAGTTTTTAACAAAAACTTTTTTTTAGCAAACATTTGCTTACATCATAAATAACTCCAAAAATATCAATGATTGCATGTTTTCAAATTTAAAATAATTGTAATAAAATATTTGTTGACTATCTAGTCTGGTTATGTTATAAAACTTCAACGACAGCCTTGTAGTTTAAGTTAGATGCTTGATTATTACTTTTTATCTGTTACAAATTAGGATTGTTATTGTTTATTCAAGTATTTTTTCTATTTTGAAAAGATCAAAGTGTTTCAAGTACTTCTGAAAATAATTATCAGCTATTATTTTGAAGATTTAATTTTTTTGCAATTAAAGAATTTTTCTTTTGTATTACACTACTAAAGAATTTTTTTCTCTCAACTCCTTTTTGTTATTGTACTAGATAATTGCTAAATTATACTTTTTTTCTTTGCTAGCCAACGCTTTTAGCTTTTTTTCACATAGACTTTATCCGGGAACACAAAAATACTTTTCAAGCCCCTTTTAAAAAGTAAACTTAATTCAATAAAAAGAAAACAAAAAATAAGAGGATGATTTTATAATTTTTACAAATAGTTGACAAGAAGTATTTATGTTCATACATTTTAACACTAATAAGGTCTCCATAATTTTCTTTATCACACAAAATATTTTTGCTAGATATATTTGAAGAAACTCCTTTTTTTGGGACTACTAAGAAATGGTGTTTTAAAAATTATAATTATTGATATTTTGTGTGAAGAAGTACTTGAAACTTAATGTTTGGTAAACTTGAACAGAAGCCAGAAGGTAAACAAAATTTTAGGTTGTGTTCACTCTGTAAATAAAAAGTTATTAAAAGTTAAAACTTAACATATTTTTCCACTCAAATGACAAATGTTAGTTCACTTATAAATTTATTACATTTTTATTATCTTCAAACTAATTCAAAATTAATAAAATTCAATTGAAAAGGCGTTCAGTTTATTACTACACATGCATGTGATTGAGGAACAGAAAACTGAAATGTTCCATTTACTAGTGCAGACGGTAATTTTTGTATGTATTGTGGAACATGTACAATATTTAAAAAAGAATTAATACTTTTATTAATAAACTTATTGAACATAAAACTACGATCGATAAGCTTTCTGAAAATATCAATATGCACAGTATTTATTTAAAATTTTACGGATTTTTCAACGAAAACAAAGTGAGTGAGCGGCTACTTATTGAGCATAATCAACGAATGCAAGCTCAAGAGTTTGAAGCTCTTTCATTTATATATTTTTTTTTTAGTTTTTCATTAAATTTTCAAAAGTAAAATATACCTCTCATGAAAGAGGAAGATCTCAGCTTTCATATAAATTTTTTTTTTCGAGGGTTTCTTTTCTTTAATCAGAAATTTTTACATGAAATTAAAAAGTGTTCCATCTATACCAGCGCGTTCCAACTACTACCACACTTACCTTACGGGTTTCCTTACGGATTTCCATATGGATTTTTTCAGCTGGGTATCCTGCGCTCTGATTGGCTGCGCGACCTTTATACTGACGCTTTCAAACTGCCGTCCGCTACCGCGGCCGATGTTTTATCGGTGTGAGAATATCTAACCTTAAATGTCTGTTTAATAGCAATAATAAGCTTTGTTCGATGCAAGTTCTTTTTCGTAGACTTAAAAATTATTAATTTTTTCTGAAAATTTCATAGTTAATTACATTTTAAGATCAATTTAACTTATGTGCACAAATATATTGGACTATAATGACACACGAATTCTTACATTTTTATTTTGATCTGATTTATACATTCTTTTTTCAATATCAAGATAAGCTTAAAATAAACTTTAGTCAACTTTTTTATGCTAGTTAAAAAAGTAAAATTGATTGCATGATGAAAACTATATTTTATATTTTATATTAATAATATAATAAAATTATATTTTATTTTCATGATATTATCATTAGCTGGGTCATCGAAGCTATAAACGGATTAATTAAAAACTGGAAGTTTTTAAAAAACACCGTATCAAATAATCATATACCCTTCATAGGGGATTACGTCAGAATTGTCTGCGCCCTATGCAACGCATTTAGACCGGCTAGGGTCTCAGACAACGCAACAGATTCTGGAAAAGCTGAAAAAATGCTCGAAAAATTAATTGACATCAACACGCTTCAAAATTTTATTGTTGATAACAATCTGGCTGCCAAAAGAGTGTGCTGGGGAGAAATCAATGCAGATTCAGTAACTAATTTTCCCCAGTACAATTTGCAAGATTTGAAAGTCTTAACTTTTGGAGTGTATCAGGTGAGCGTTAAAATTTTTATTCATAATTAAAAGTTTTTATACACAATCCCTTTATAAAAGAGAGCTATCGCCATCTTGCATAAACTTTTTATTCGTGAGCTGATTGGTGAAGAAGGTTTTAAAACATTCGAAAAGTGCGTTTGAGGTTACTATTTTTCTTTTTTTCCTATGCGCGCTTGCAGTACGCTTAGAGGAGCTATGTGAAGTAAAACAATTTAAAAACTGATGAAATTATAATTTTTCATTTTGTTTAACAAAAATTTCTTTTGCAAAGACAATAAGTAAGCGTCCGTGTGCGCTGAGTAATTTCTAGTACAACTAAAAAAGGCCAAAAATAAATTATATTTGAAAAATAGACATAAAAAAATAAGGATGATAATGATGAAATTTTATTTTTGAAGCTGAAGCAAGCTAACTCGTATACACAGGAACATTTAGATAATGATGGACTTTACTCGTTATCTTTGCACAAGGAGAGTGAAGATTTAGTAAGAGTAAAGATTCAGAGTCGTCACACAGCTTCCAAAGTATACAATAGGGCTTCACGATACGAGACGATATCGATATTTTGAATTATATCGATATCGTATCGACATATGGGCATGTTTATCGTATCGAGTATCGTATTGACGATATTTTACTGTAAATTTATCGATATCGTCTTGTTATCGTCTCGGCTTAATCCCGAGAATCGAGAAATATCGACTCAAAAAATTTCATCTACAAATCAGTTGTTAATTATATTATATTCATTAAACACTTTTATATAATAAATTACAGTAATTATAATATATATTTTCATTTAAATTATAATTTATTTTAAAAATACAAAATGAGCAAAGAAAAAAAATCTAAAAAAAAAAAAAAAAGATAGTTACTAATCATGAATTAAGTCCATTAAACACATTTTGTTTCTAATATTTAAAGAAGACTTTGAGCACGAATTCAAACATAAAAGTGCTTTTAGAGAATCGTCTTTTAAACAAGTTCTCACGACGAGAGAGCCAGTTCTCAAAAAACGCTCAACCGCAACAGCTGCAAACCCCCAAATACCCTGGGCACCCGAGTCCAATAAATGAACCCATCAGCTATCCCCCAAAGCTGTAAACCCCCAAAACCTTGGGCATCAAGTTCAATAAAAGAAACTGATCAGCTATTCCCCAAGCTCCAAGCCCACAAATACCCTCGGCGCCCGAATCCAATAAATTAACTGATCAGCTATCCCTCAAGCTGTAAACCCCCAAATACCCTAGGCACCCGAGTTTAATAAACAAACCGATCAGCTATTCCCCAAGCTGTAAATCCCCAAAACCCTGGGCATCGAGTTCAAAAAACTTGATCTTCTAAACCCCCAAATACCCTGGGCGCCCGAGTTCAATAAATTAACTGATCAGCTATCCCTCAAGCTGTAAACCCCCAAAACCCTGGGTGCCCAAATTCAACAAAAAAATTTATCAGCTATCCCCCAAGCTGTGAACCCCCAAAACCCTGGGGATCGAGTTCAATAAAAGAAACTGATCAGCTATCCCCCAAGCTCTAAGCCCCCAAATACCCTGGGCATCGAGTTCAAAAAAATTGATCTTCTAAGCCCCCAAGTACCCTGGGCGCCATAGTTCAATAAATAATGTCATGGTAGCGCTGACTAAATGCGTATTAAGGGTTAACATGTTTCTAGTTGCACTGGTATAGCACAACTTAATTTTAAAAAATTTCTTTTTTGTGATTTTGGTATAATTAATGTATTTAATGAATAGTTATAATGTTAAAAAATTTACAAATGATTATAAAAATCACAATATTTAAAAAATAATGACTTCAATTAAGATTTTAAAAAAAGGCCGTCGATGGCTCAGTCGGTTAAGACATACATCTTAGTTGGCCGAAACATCGTCGCGCTGAGGGACGCCGGTTCGAATCCCCGTCAGATAATCAGTTTAATTATTTAACTTAGGCGCACAGGGTATTTAGGAGTCTACAGCTTGGGGGAAAGCTGATCAGTTTATCTATTGAACTCGAGCGCCCAGGGTATTTGGGGGTGTACAGCTAAGGAGATAGCTGATCAGTTTTTTGTTGAATTTGAGCGCCCAGAGTATTTGGGGGTTTAGAGCTTGGAGGATAGCTGATCAGTTTATCTATTGAACTCGAGCGCCCAGGGTATTTGGGGGTGTACAGCTTAGGAGATAGCTGATCAGTTTTTTTGTTGAATTTGAGCGCCCAGAGTATTTGGGGGCTTAGAGCTTGGAGGATAGCTAATCAGTTTATCTATTGAATTTGGGTGCCCAGGGTATTTGGGGGTAAATAGCTTGGAGGATAGCTGATCAGTTTTTTTGTTGAACTCGGGCGCCCAGGGTATTTGGGGGTTTAGAGTTTGGGGGATAACTGATCAGCTATCTCATATACACCCACACACACACACACACACACACACACACATATATATATATATATATATACTAGGGGGTACCCCCCTGCTCGCTTCGCTCGCCAACCCCCATAAAAATAGTTATAAAATATAGAGTTTTTTGACAGTTAATATTTAACATGTTTTTTGAGTTGAGTTTGTGTAATGAATAAAAGTTCAAACATGTTTAGGTAAAATTGTTGAATATGATTTAAATTGAAAAAAGAAAATTTTATATTAGTAAGTCAAAATACTTCAAGTACTTGAAACATGTTAAATATAATATTTTTTAACCGTTTTGAAGTACTCCTTTAAAAAGGGCTTTTAAAATTACGACTCCTCTAGAAAAAGCGCCCTTCAAAGAGGTTAAATATGGAGTTTTTTGACAGTTAAGGTGCTCGTACAAAAGAAGCTCCTATAATTTAAAATCAACTCCTCCGGGAGGAGCCCCTTAAAACATGTTGAATATAAGAATTATTGACGTTTTGAGGTGCTCCTCCGGGAGGAGCTCTGGAAATTACGGCTCCTCCGGGAGGAGCCCCTTAAAACATGTTAAATATAAGGTTTTTTGAAGGTTTTGAGGTGCTCCTCCGGGAGGAGCTCTTTAAACTACGGCTCCTCCGGGAGGAGCCCACTTCAAACATAATAAATATAAAGTTTTTTGACGTTTTAAGGGGCTCCTCCGGGAGGAACTGTGAAAATTACGGCTCCTCCGGGAGGAGCCCCTTAAAATATGTTGAATATAAGGTTTTTTGAAGGTTTTGAGGTGCTCCTCCGGGAGGAGCTCTTTTTTTTTTGGCTCCTCCCGGAGGAGCCCCTTAAAACATGTTAAATATAAGGGTTTTTGACGTTTTAAGGTGCTCCTCCGGGAGGAGCTACTAAAATTGGCTCCTCCGGGAGGAGCTTTTAAAATTAAGAGCTCCTCCCGGAGGAGCACCTCAAAACCTTCAAAAAACCTTATATTTAACATGTTTTAAGGGGCTCCTCCCGGAGGAGCCAAAAAAAAAAAAGAGCTCCTCCTGGATATAACTATATAATATAGGAAGATATATAATATAATATAGTAAAGCGCCCCCCCTAAAAATGATTGCTGGATCCGCCAATGACACTTTCGAGTTTTATTGGCTCCAGTAACAGTGTACGATATTCACGCTAAGATTTAAAATTGCTATATACATCTTTTATTTTTCGAGATGATATTTTTCGATATTATCGTCTCTGGAATATCGCCGATACAAGAATATCGGCGGTTTCATAAAAAAATTTTACCGAATCGATATCGACATTCGTTGAGACGTATCGTCTCGGATATCGTATCGATTTCGAGACGATATCGAGACGATATCGATATTTTTCTCGAGTATCGTGAAGCCCTAGTACACAAAGTTTGGGTAAAACATATAGCACACGAAAAAGTGACTGGATGGTACTGTATCTGTAAGACGGGGACATACGCACTATTGGATGCTGTGCACACGTTGCTGCTGTAATTTGTTACCTCAGTTTTTACAGGTTTCAAGAAACGAGATATCAAAAAAACTTGGACTACGGTAAGTACATTCAAGACGCGGCCAGCCGCGACATAAGTTCCAGTAGTGATGACTCTTCAAGTGAAGATTCTAAAAACGAGTTAAAAAAAAGGCAATTTTTTTTACTTTTTCTATATATTATGAAATTTTTACTAAAAAAAAAATGAAAAAAAAGTATATAAAAATACATATCAACGTTAACTAGAGCAAAAAAGGCATCTTTTTATAAAAAAAAAAATGGGGGTTAACATGCCAAATTTTCAAGTTTTAAACGGTTTTTTAACGAACTGTCACGATTTTTTTCCTGTAATGCGAATTAAATCGAATTAGACATTGCATAAATCGAGTATAGACCATAGAAAAGAAAAGACGCGTTTTTTTGAGTTCTTTCAGAAAATATATATTTTGTTATACTTTCAAGCTATAACGGCATTGAAAAGTCCAAAAAACCATGTTTTTTTCAAAATTTTGAGGTTATGGACGATTTACGTGCAGTAAAACTTCTTAAAACTGTAGAGACAAAAATTTTTCTAAAAAGGACAACTAAAGAAAAAAATTTTGCGCCAAACCTGGTTCCGATCGAATAATTAGAGGCCGAGTTATGAATTTTTGAAAAAAAAAAAATTCTTTTTCAGGTCTTTCAGAGGCCTTAAAAAGTGGGTGGCCCACCTTGCCCCTTCACGGAATCACCCTGAAAAGTTGAGTTTTTTATATCTTCATAACATACTAAAATTTCAGAGAGGGATCTAGTCTGGTTTTCGAGAAATAAACGAAAAACTACCTAAAATTGTGGTTTCCCATGTATTTTAAATGGGCGACAAATGTTTCTGCGCATGCGCGGCTAATGTATTTATCGAAAAAACAATTACGGGATGTTTTTTCGGATCCAAAAAGACACCTTATTATGCAGTTTCAGCCGATTTGGCGTAGGGCAAATTTCGGCCAAATTGCAACCCCTCCTTTATAAATGAATAAATTAACCAACAAGCCTACAACCCCATAACGCTGGGCGAAAAAATTAGAAAATAAATTTATAAATAAACAAATAAACCAACAAGCCTACAACCCCATAACGCTGGGCGTAAATATGAATAAATAAATTTATAAAAAAACAAATAAACCAACAAGCCTACAACCCCTTAACAATGGGCGTATACATAAATAAATATATTTATAAACAAACAAATTAACCAACAAGCATACAACCCCATAACGCTGGGCGTAAATATTTATAAATAAATTCATAAATAAACAAATAAACCAACAAGCCTACAGCCCCATAACGCTGGGCGTAAATACTAATAAACTAGTTTTCAACTAAAATAGTTTTTAACTATCCTCCAAGCTCTAGACCCCCAAAAGTCTGGGCGTAGAGATCAATAAGAATCTGTAAGCTATCCCCCAAAACCCTGGGTGACGAGTTCAATAAATAAACTGATCAGCTATCCCCCAAAACCCTGGGTGTCCGAGTTTTACAATAAAACTGGTCGGATATCCCCCAAGCTTTAAACCCCAGAATACCCTGGGTACCTGAGTTCAACAAATAACTGATCAGCTATCACCTAAGCACCAAGCCCCCAAAACCCTGGTTGCCTGAGTTCAACAAATAATTGATCAGCTCCCCTCCAAGCTCTAAAACTCCAAATACTCTGGGCGCCCAAGTTCAACAAAGAAGCTGATTGGCTACCCCCCAAGCTTTGAACCCTCAAAACCCTGGGCGTCGAGTTCAATAAATAAACTGATGAGCTACCCCCCAAAACCTTGGGCGTCAAGTTTAATAAATAAAGCGATTGGCTATCCCCTAAGCTCTGAACCTCACAAAATCTGGTTACCGAGTTCAGCGAAAAATCTGATCAGTTATCTCTCAAGCTCTGAATCCCTCGAAACCCTGGAAGCCCAAGTTCAATAAAAAACTGATCAGCTATCTCCTAAGCTCTAAATCTCCCAAAACTCTGATTACCGAGTGGAATAATTTCACAAGTTTAACTTACTTTATATTTGAATAACTTTATATTTGAATTTATTTTTTTGATAATGTTGCAAACAAAGAGTTAAACATTAAGTAAAAATTTATAGTGGTTTCATAATCAACCACACAATTTTAGAGTTAAAAATTTCAGATTTACAACATTATGATATAATTGCACCAGTGCAGCGTAATTAGGTATCGTTACCAAATTATTTATTTCATTAACTAAAATTCACTCATATTTTCGGAATATTTTATCTCGGGCTCCCAAGACTTTTGGAGGTTTAGAGACTGGGGGATAGTCGATAAGTTTTTTTGTGGAACTCAGGCGCCCAGGGTATTTGGAGGTTGAGAGCTTGAGGGGTAGCTGATCAGTTATTTGTTGAACTCAGGCACCCAGGGTTTTGGGGGTTTAGAGCTTGGGTGATAGCTGATCAGTTATTTGTTGAACTCAGGTACCCAGGGTATTTGGGGGTTTGAAGCTTGAGGGATAGCCGACCAGTTTTTTTGTAGAACTCGGGCGCCAAGAGTTTTAGGGGATAGCTGATCAGTTTATTTATTGCACTCGACCCCCAGGGTTTTGGGGGGTGGCTCATCAGTTTCTTTATTGAACTCTACGCCCAGACTTTTGGGGGTCTTAAGCTTGGAGGATTGTTGAAAACTATTTTAGTTAAAAACTAGTTTATTAGTATGTATGCCCAGCGTTATGGGGTTGTAGGCATGTTGGTTTATTTGTTTATTTATAAATTTATTTTCTAATCTTTTCGCCCAGCGTTATGGGGCTGTAGGCTTGTTGGTTTATTTGTTTATTTATAAATTTATTTATTTATATTCACCCCCAGCGTTATGGGGTTGTAGGATTGTTGGTTTATTTGTTTATTTATAAATTTATTTTCTAATTTTTTCGCCCAGCGTTATGGGGTTGTAGGCTTATTGGTTTATTTATTCATTTATAAATTTATTTATTCATATTTACCCCCAGCGTTATGGGGTTATAGGCTTGTTGGTTTATTTGTTTATTTATAAATTTGTTTAGTAATTTTTTCGCTCAGCGTTATGGGGTTGTAGGCTTGTTGTATAAATATTTATTAATATTTACGACCAGCGTTATGAGGTTGTAGGCTTGTTGGATTATTTGTTTATTTATAAACTTATTTTCTATTTTTTTCGCCCAGCGTTATGGGGTTGTATGCTTGTTGGTTAATTTGTTTGTTTATAAATATATTTATTTATGTATACGCCCATTGTTAAGGGGTTGTAGGCTTGTTGGTATATTTGTTTACTTATAAATTTGTTTAGTAATTTTTTCGCTCAGCGTTATGGGGTAGTAGGCTTGTTGGTATATTTGTTCATTTATAAATTTGTTTATTAATTTTCTCGCTCAGCGTTATGGGGTTGTAGGCTTGTTGGTATATTTGTTTATTTATAAATTTATTTATTAATTTTTCTGCCCAGCGTTATGGGTTTGTAGGCTTGTGGGTTTTTTTTAATTATTTTTTCTGTGCCACTACTGCCCCAAAATTTTAAATTTTTGTTCCATTCCCGCTATTCGGAATTCTGTCACTTTTGAGAGGCCTGTTTAGAGGGTCTTTTTCGTAGAAATGAAACTAGCCTTGAAATCATCTAGAAGTCCTAAAAACTCGAAACATATCAAATGTAAAATTTTCCTGACACATTGAAGGTTTTAAGTTTGTCAAGAGTTATACAACTGAGTCAGCCAATTTCGATAGAAAATTTCATTAAATCAGACTTTTTTTGAATGTTTATAATAGAATGATTGTATATCATACCTGTAACTTCATGGAGAGTCTAGGAAAGAGCTTTCAGAGTTGTATGCTGAGTTTCGGAGGAAGATATATTCAATTGGGGCCTGGTAGATCTTGTTCAAACTTGTTTTCGCGATAATTCGTTAACAAATGCGTTTTACAGGTTCTTTTTCGGTGAAATGAAATTAGCCTTAAAATATTCTAGAAGTCCTAAAAACTCTAACAATATAAGATGTAAAATTTTCCTGACACATTCAAAGGTTCTAATTTGTCAATAGTTATACAATCGAACCAGCCAATTTTGAGGGAAAATTTTATTAATCAGTCACTTTTCGACTGTTCATAAAAGTGGGGTTTTATATTATACCTGAGACTTAATGGAGAATCTAGGAAAAAGCTTGAAAAGATATATTCTGAGTTTCGGAGAAAGATATATTCAATTGGGGCCTGGTAAAGCCGGCTTAACTTTTTTTTCGTGATAACTCGCTAACAAACGCGTTTTAGAGGGTCTTTTTCGGTGAAATGAAATTAGCCTTAAAATTAACTGTAAGTCCTAAAAACTCTAACATTATTTTATGTAAAATCTTCCTGACACATTTAAAAGCTTTAATTTGTCAAGAGTTGTACAATCAAATCAGCCAATTTCGAAAGAAATTCATTGAATCAGATATTTTTTGACTGTTTTTGCGCTAACTCGCTAACAAATGCGTTTTAGAGGGTCTTTTTTGAAGCAATGAAATTAGCCTTCAAATTGTCTTGAAGTCCTCGAAACTCTTATAATAATAAATGTAAATTTTTCCTGACGCATTAAAAGGTTTTAATTTGTCAACAGTTATACAATCGAATCAGCCAATTATAAGGAAAAATTTCATTAAAACAGTCATTTTTCGACTGTTCATAAAAAAATGATTGTATATCATACCTGTAAGTCCATGAAGAATCTAGGAAAGAGCTTCAAAAGATGTTTGCTGAGTCACGGATACAGATATATTCAACTCGTAGAGCTGGTTCAAACTTGTTTTCGCGATAACTTGCTAACAAATGCGTTTCAGAGGGTCTTTTTCGAAGAAATGAAGCTAGCCTTTAAATATTCTAGAAGACCTAAAAACTCTAACAATATGAATCGTAAAATTTTCCTGACACATTCGAAGGTTTCAATTTTATCAAGAATTATACAATCGAGTCAGCCCATTTCAAAAGAAAATTTCATTGAATCAGTCATTTTTTGACTGTTTATAAGAGAATGATTGGATATCATACCTGTAACTTAATCCAGAATCTAGAAAAGAGCATTAAAAGATGTATGCTGCGTTGCGGAGAAAGATACATTCAATTGGGGTGTGGTAAAACTGGCTCAAACTTGTTTTTGCGATAACTCGCTGAAAAATGCGTTTAAGAGGGTCTTTTTCGAAGAAATGAAATTAGCCTTAAAATATTCTAGAAGTCCTAAAAACTTGAACCATATTAAATGTAAACATTTCCTGACTCATTCAGAAGTTTATAATGGTAAAAAACATACATAATTCAGTCAACCAATTTTGAAAGAAAATTTCATTAAATCAGTCATTTTTTAAGTGTTTATAAAAGAATGATTGGATATTATACCTGTAACTCTATGGAGAGTCTAGGAAAGAGCTTTCAAAGTTGTATGCTGAGTTTCCTAGGAAGATATATTCAATTGGGACCTGGTAGATCTTGTTCAAACTTGTTTTCGCGATAACTCGTTAACAAATGCGTTTTACAGGTTCTTTTTCGGTGAAATGAAATTAGCCTTAAAATATTCTAGAAGTCCTAAAAACTCTAACAATATAAGATGTAAAATTTTCCCGACACATTTAAAAGCTTTAACTTGTCAAGAGTTATACAATCGAATCAGCCAATTTTGAGAGAAAATTTTATTAATCAGTCACTTTTCGACTGTTTATAAAAGGATAATTAGATATTATACATGCAACTTCACATAGAATCTAGGTAAGATCTTTAAAAACTTCCTGGGTAAATCGACCCGTTATCTTGGTGCTGAGGAGTTGCATACATATGCGTGTTGAATGGACGTCGGTTATAGAACACTTCCTGGTTAAGCTGAACTGCTTGCCAGGTAACTGATCTTTTGTGTCAGGAATCTTTTTTTTCTGCCTGAAGATCAACTTCAATGAAAAATTTTTCCATTTTGAGTGGATTGAGGATATCACTATTTAAAGCGAGGATTTCACCGAGGATTTTACCGCAAAAAGCGATGAATTCATCGGGGATACTTGCAATGGGGATTGTCTCTGCATATTTCATACTACAAACTGAAAGATGAGCTTTTCTCTATTCGGGTGTTTGTTCTGCATACTTCTGACGATGAACCGAAAGTTGAGCTTCTTCATCTTCAGGCGTGATGGTGGCGTATTCCTGATGACGAACCGAGAGTTGTGCTTATTTATGTTCAGGCGTAACGCCGGCGTATTCCTGTCGACGAACTCAAAGTCGAGCTCGACTTCGATCAGCAGTTTCATTTTATTTTCGTTGTGTGTCAATTTTTTTTCTCTTGTCCAATCTTGCTCTTTTAGCTTTTTTACTCTAATCAGCTATATTTTCCTGACGGCTTTGTTTAGCTTTTTCAAGCCTTCTTATTCGTTAAGTTGCGGTCTCCTTTCCCATTACTGATTTTAAAAGGTGAGATTTTATTCGTCTTACTTTTCTTCTGGTAGCAAAGAGCTATGATCTTATTGAAAGCAGTTTCTTGTCTCGTCAGCAAAAAAATTTATTTGTATGGATTAGATTTTTTTCCCACTTTGTGGATTTGCAAACTAGGTGATTGGACAGATCTTCAAGATAATTGTACAAGCCAACAAAAGTGTAGATCCGTCAAAGCTTCTGCAGAGGCTATCTACCAAAAAAAATTTTCCGTTGGGCAAGGAAAGATACAGAATTGACCTTTTTAGAAGGCAATACTGATACCACTAAAATCTTGAAGTTTCTTATCACAGCTTACAACGCGCAGGGGGGCTGCAGCAAAAAAACGTAACGTCACGAAAAGTGCGAGATTACGTAGCAGAATACCTATATATATTTTTCCCCCTCCAACAAGTCCAGGCTTGCGGAGTCAGAGCTGGCTGCTAGTGCTATGAAGATGGTTAGAAAAAAATTCCGTGGCGCTAACGGCAAGACCCTCCTCATTGAAAGTATATCTATACATAAAAAAATATAAATATACTTTCAATGAGGAGGGTCTTGCCACTAGCGCCACGGCATTTTTTTCTAACCATCCTAACAGTCAACCATACACGCGTTAGAAAGAGAGAGAGAGATTGAGAGAGAAGACTGTATGCCGTGTGTTTATGAAGAATAGATCTACTTAGTTCTATTCTTCATACGTTTGTTCAAGGATGGGCTGAAAAGCAACACGTGTGCATGCATCATAACCTCCCTACTGTACAGCCACACGTGTGCTACACGTAAAATGGACTCGAATAATTTTGGACATCTATTTTCCCCGACGACGAGTGGCAGTACGTTTACGTGCCGCGTAAAAATATAAAAGGTGATGACAAAGCAAATCTCGTACCAGTCGCGTCACAGTGATGGCTCGTAAACGTAGAGCGCCGTTTTCCGAAAAAGAAAAACATATTTTGCGAGCCTTGTATCACCTCAACGAGGAGCAGAAAAAAGCAGTTTTGCGCAAAGCTGATCCTCCATTGATTAAGCGTATTTGCGAGTGCGCCTTGAATATCTTAGTGGGGAACGTACCACTGGGTAAAAACCACAAGACGCGTCTTCGGCAACACGCCTCTACTTGACGAACGCTATCCAAGCCCAAGGTTAGTTTGGCTCGAAAAAAAAAACTAATCGTTCAGCGGGGAGGCGGATTTTTACCGGCGCTGTTGGCACCCCTTCTCGGTACCGTTTTATCAACTCTCATAGCTAAATAATGGACCACGCCCGAAAATTAGTTCTACTACCGTACGACAGTCTTCAGCGAATACAACAGCTAGTAGGCAAAGATGGTCTCCTCAAAACAGTCCAGACTCCTGGCACACCAAGCGAAAGGCTCGACGCGCATATGAACGATATTTTAAACTCAGCCGAAAGAGGAAAAGACGATCGAGAAAAGTGGCTCGATTACAGTCGTGCGTTGCAGAGATTTCTTCTTTTTAACGACAAGACGGAAAAAAAAATGTCTCGGCCCCCGATAATTTAGCTCAAGATGCCTCGACCGATGAAAGTGAAGAGAAAAAAAGAAAAACTTTTTTGGAAGACAGCTTCATCATCGCAGGAGTACCCAAAACTTTTAAAAGCGCTGCTACTAACCTTGTGCGTCATTTGAAACGGGCCGGTAACGTGACATGGTCCCCGAGTGGCGCTGTAACTATAAACGGGAAATCGGTGGCGGGGGCTAATATCGTTGGGTTGGTTGGCGATGCTCTGAGACACAGAAAACGCGCTCCACCTACAGGTCGTAAACAGTTTGCTGCTGCTCTTCAAGAGGCGAACACACCGCGCGAGTTTATCGGAAATAATCAACTGTGGGAGCAAATCGTTTCCAGTGCTCATAGTCAGTCATCCAGTGCTACTTCTTCTCCTTCCTCGGATATTTTGGCTCATGGCTACAACTCAGGAGGTGAAAGACCTCATTTGATTTCACCAGCTGATATTACCGAAGACCGAAGTAGTGCTTTCGAAAAAAGTGACAATTTTGAAAAAAGTTTGTCGAGATGGCAAAAGAGAAACGCTAAAAAGGCTTTGGAAAAAAATTCAATCGCTACCGGAACTCCAAAAAAACAAAAATTAAATAACCAGGGAGGATGGAGGTTTCTGTAGAAAACGCTACTCTCCCTGAGAGCGAAGAGGAAGAAAAAAGTGCTTTGGATGCTATCGTAGACCTGATGCCTTTTGAAATGCATGTACCAGGTTATAAGTTTTGCGGTCCCGGTACAAAATTGTCCGAGCGTTTGGATCGTGGTGACGTAGGCATCAATCCTCTAGACGAAGCGTGTCGTGAACACGATATAGCATACGCTGATAAAAAGGCCAAGCGCCGTCAAGCTGATCGCGTGCTTGCCGAAAAAGCATTTTCTCGTTTCTTAGCCGGTGAGACTCCTCCCGATGAAAGAACAGTTGCAATGATGACGACCTGCTGCATGGTCAGCAAGATTACATTTGAAAAATTTTTTAATCGAATAAAAAAAGCCATCAAGAGGAAGGACAAGAAGAAGACAAAGTCAGTAAACTGCCAACCTTTGCGGAAGAAGAAGAAAAAGAAGAAGAAGAAGAAGAATAATAATAAAAATAGTGATAAAAAAAATGCATAGACGACTGCAAAGCTTGTATTACGGCCTACCTCGCGACACGGCATACGCGGGTGCAAACAATCTTTTACACTCTACACGAAAGCAGTATAGTAAACCGAAGGTTTTAAGCTGGCTCGAAGGTCAAGATACCTATAACTTACATAAGCAGGTGAGAAGACGGTTTCCTCGACGCCATTACAACGTTCGTAACTGATGATGTATGGGAAATTGATTTGATGGACATGAGGTCCCTAAAATCTTACAAAAATAATTACGCTTATCTTCTTACCGTTATAGACGTTGTGAGTAAATATTCATGGGTTGAGCCGATAAAAAACAAATCTGCAAAAAGCGTAATTCTTGCTTTCGATAATATATTCAAAAAGTCTAACAACCGAGTTCCCGTTTCCATGCAATTCGACAAAGGTAAAGAGTTTGTAAATCGCGAGTTTCAACTTTACCTGAAAAACAAACTATATTGTACCGCGTTGTCCGTAGTCCCGATGTTAAAGCCGCGATCGTAGAGAGATTTATAAGATTAATAAAAGATCGAATTTACAGATATTTAACGCATAAAAACACGCATAGATATTTAGATGTTTTGTCTAACATTGTAGAAGCCTATAATCATACTAAACACACATCTACAAAAATGACACCGGCGTCCGTTACCCTTGATAACGCTGCCGAAGCTCGTAGAAACATCAAGCATCGTTACGAACGCCCCATCGTCAGAGTTCCTAAATATAACGTGAACGACCTGGTGCGCGTCAGTCAAGCTCGAAACGTTTTTGCGAAAGGTTACGAGAGTGGCTGGACCTTGGAGTTATTCAAGATTTCTCGGATATCCTTGACTAGTTATCCTCCTGTTTATCACCTAAAAGATTTGGCCGAGGAAGAAATCGATGGATTTTTCTACGAGGAAGAGCTTAGTCGCGTAAAAAAAGATTTAAAAAAGGTTTTTTCTGACGTCGAAAAAATTTTAAAAACTAGAACCAGTGGTCGCTCGAAAGAATTTTTTGTTCGGTGGCGTGGTTATCCAGAAAAATTTTGCTCTTGGATCAAAGCAAGTCAATTGAAAAATCTAAAATGAAGGATCAATTTTATATTGTTCTTCTCAGTAACAGTAGCATGCATTATTACCCTGACAATACTACAACTCGCTTCGTCACGCAGCTACCTCAGCAGATACGCTTACACGGTGCCTGGGCAGTCGCTTTAACAGAGATAAGGATTCCATTGATCTTTCAACACATTCCACTTGAGCGCGATAGGAGATTAGTTTCTGTAATACGATACCGAAAGAAACCGACGATAGATTACTTGTTACTCGGCGCAGAAAAAACACAGGCTTTGACTGCTGCTTATGAAACTAATTTAACCTCTGACACGGGTGAAGAAGATCAAGATACAACTTCTTCGACTTCAACTGTATCGCCGGGCGTTTATAAAGATATAAAAACTTTTATTCACGAACTCAATAATTTGGCCTGTACAAAAAATCATCTAGAGTTTGGCATTGAACGCGGTGATTATGTATCTGTTAAACGTCTGTGCACTGAAGCTGAGTGTGCAGGTTTCGTCAATAATAAATAAAGTCAATCTCTCTGCGCGAATAAAAACTATTCTTGGTTTAGACCTCAACAGTGTTAATATATTTGAATCAAACGAGGCGATTGTTGGAATTCGACCTACTAATCTTTCAAATTGTCTACCATCGATGTTGATGGTTTACACAGACATTTGTGAGCCGTATTTTACAGGTGACGTGCAAACTCGATTGCTACGCGTTGTCTCTCTGGGTACCGATGAATACACTTACGGGGGTCTTCGAATCAAAAGTTTCTCCCCACCCATGTATTTAGATCTACTTTTTAATTCTTTTGAGACTATCGAAATCGATATAAGAGATGAAAACGGTGAGCCAATACCATTTGATTTTGGTACGTTGGCAGTGACACTACATTTCAAGCGTACGGATTAAACTATTGAAAAAAAAAAATGGATATGGAGCGCTACGACGAATTTTTTATCCTTCAAAATGGTGGAGGTGCTGGAAAAGGTGTTGGTCATATTTTAATCGGCTCTCCCTATCAAAGAGGTCATGGAGGCATAGGATCTTTTCTTGCGGGCATCTTTCGGCGAGTTCTGCCTTTACTATCGAGTGGTGCTCGAGCCGTTGGCAAAGAAGCTTTTCGTGCTGGTATGAACGTTGTGACCGACGTGACTCAAAATACTCCGGTAAAACAGTCACTGCGCAATCGCATACGTGAGTCGGGAATGAACTTGAAGCGTAAAGCCGAAGATAAATTGGATGCAATGATGATGATGGAAGGATCAGGTTATAAAAGGCCTCGCGGCATGAGCGCTTTGCAGTTGTTAGCCGACTCTGAGACTGTTTGCAAGCGCAAGAGAAAATAAAAATTAAAAAAAAAAATACTTAAGAGAAGTACAAAAAAAAAAATAAAGCAAAGAAAAAAAAGAAAAAAATCGTGAAAAGAAGTGCAAGAGATATTTTTTATTAATCAGCAAAATGGCGTTTCTACATACTCAATCGTGCGAGTGTTTAAAATCGGAGTTCTTGTTATTCGATATTCCTTAACAGCTATAGAAAGTTCAAAGTACGTTCAATATAAACCAATATCTTCGCTCACTGACGATTCACCTATAGAGTTTGTTATCACTGGTACAGGAGACGAATATCTCGATTTAACCCACACGTTGTTGAGTTTGAGAGTAGCTTTAAGAGGTACAATTCCAAAAGAATCTTCAGAGGAAGAAGCAAAAAAAGTTGGACCTGTCAACAATTTTATGCACTCCCTGTTTAACCAAGTGGATGTCTTTTTCAATCAAAAAGCTGTTTCGCCACACAATCATGCTTATAGAACCTTGCGCTTATAGAGATTACATATAAATTACCCGCTGCTAAAAAATCTCATTTGACAAGCGCTCTTTGGTACGACGATACAGCTAAAAATATGGATAACCTAGGAACAGCAAACAGTGGCCTCGAAGCTCGTAGAAAACTTTTCAACTACAAAAAATCTGTGGATCTAATTGGCCATTTACACGGAGATGTCTTCAATCAAGAAAAATTATTAATAAATGGCGTCGAAGTGAAAGTTCGCTTAGTAAAATCGAGAGATGCTTTTAGTCTTATGGATCCTGTAGGATGCTACTCTTTTCATACCGAAGAAGCGTCTTTATTAGTGCGACGTGTAAAAATCAGTCCTAGTGTTTTGTTAGCTCATGCTAGAGCGCTTTCAAAGTCAACTAGTAAGTATCCCCTTACGCGCGTAGAAACAAAATCTATCACGATGCACAGCGGTATTCACGGTGAAACCTTAGATAACGTCATTTTAGGGCAACTTCCAAAAAGAATAATTTTAGGTTTTGTTAATAATAAAGCTTTCAACGGTGATCGTCACCTTAATCCCTTCAACTTTAAAAATTTTAACATTAATTTTCTATGTCTGTATGTTGACGGTGTACAGGTACCATCGAAACCTTTACAGCCTGATTTCAAAAAAAAACGGCGCGTATATAGATTGTTATCACTCTCTATTTTCGGGTACTGTTGTTCATTTTCTTAACGAGGGTAATAACACCTCGCTACTGCCTTTTTGCTTTCGATTTAACTCCTGACTTATCTGCAAATGAGTGTACTCATTGAAATTTAATTAAACACGGTAGCGTTAGAATAGATGTTAGATTTGACGATCCTCTTACCGAAACAGTAAATTGTATAGTTTATTCAGAATATGAAAATATTTTAGAAATTGACGCGTCGAGGCAGGTGCTTGTAGACTTTAGCGGATGAATCACTAGATGTCGCTTTTTAAGTATATAAAGTTAGTCTCGTTAAAAAAATGAGTTAGTTAACGAAATAGAGTCCTACAATGGAGCTCATTGCAGATGTTCAATTTTTCAAAGATAAAAATAACAAGTTGGTGCCTATAGAAATAGCTTTGTTATTTTTAAAAAATGAATTTGTCGTGCATTGGATTGTTAGCGCTGTGCACCGAGCAGATTCGCTACCTTGTGAAGATCGTAAAGAGAATAATTGGTTGACAAGAAATCAACACGGCATAGATTATTTAGAAGGGAGTGTGACTTTGAAAACGCTCAATCGTACGCTCAGCGATATTTTTAAAAGTGTCGATAAAACTTATGTTAGGGGTAAAGAAAAGTGGTTAATGTTTCATAAAATGACTACTAGAGAAGTTATTAATTTAGAGTACGATACGAACTGTCTGTCATTTAATAACCTACCGTGGAGCGATAAGTACTGTATAAATCACGCTGTAAAAAATAATTATTTATAATTTGCTTGTGCTTTAAATAACGTCTATCGAATTAAAGCATACTTGTTATCTAAATCTCAAAGCTTAAATAACGATTTCCCTTTAAGTTCACCTGTAATATTTTACAATGAACAGCCTGCAGATTCTAAACAAATTGTCACTGATGCCCTCACATACTATCGGTGTGTTCCCTGCGGATCGGATTCCATGGGTGTGGATGAAACCGACGGCCTTTGTATTTAACACTGATAATCACACTCAACCTGGTATGCATTGGGTTGCTATACATGTAGATTCACACGGTTTTGGGCATTATCTAGATAGCTACGGTATACCCCCGTTCATACCCAATCATATTAAAACTTTGCGAAAAAATTGTAAGCATTTAAAATGGAATGTTAAACAACTTCAAAGTGAGACATCCGACGTATGTGGTCAATATTGTTTAATGTTTTTACATTATATGACTAATGGATTGGGTTTCGAAGCTTTTCTAAATAATTTTTCTGATGACTTGAAAAAAAATTATTGTATTGCAAGATCTTTTATTAAACACAAATCACGTGATGATTATCAATTTACGGGTAACGGCGGCTGTGTCATACATTGTTTACAAAGTAGTAGTGCGAAAATGTCTTTATTGTAAAATCACGTTGTCAGGACTTTGTAAAACGCCAATGCTGCATTTGCGGGGCTTGCAATATTTATACCTATAAATTGTACGACGAAAGTCAGTCTTTCCATCAGTCACAAAGTGTACAGCCTTCGACTTAACTGTCCCCCTACTCTTTACCAGCCGAACAAAAGCCAATAAACGAGCTCTCGGATTTTTGAAAGTCATCTTCCTTGAAATACTTGTAAGTAGATTTGTTGATCTCTATTATTTTTAAACTTTATTTATTAATTTTCTTGAATTAATCAAAAAAATTTGTTCCAGGCTTGAAAATATGGCTGCAGAAGAAGTAGGCATCGACTGGCTCAACGGTATATCTCAAGCACCTGATTTACCCCGTAAAAACTTAAAGCAGCTAGACATAAATCACAAATACAAAGTGACATCTGTAAACAAGACGACAACAAAATATGGACGCAAAGTTTTGGCTACCTTTGATAACGAATTTGCTATTTATCTGCCTCAAAAAATTTCGGATGCTCAGACCAAGCACAATTTCTTGTGGGAAAAAGTGCAAGATAATGTAGAAAAGGAAAAATTTTATGCCACCTACATAGGCAATTTTCAGTTCGCTTTTACTTTCATTGACTAAATGTGAAAAAGTAAAAGTTTTGTAATGAAATGTAAATGTAATGAAATAATATAAACATTAAATAAATGGAAAAAAAGTTAAAAAATATATACTTCACTTGTTTTTTAAATATCCTTCTCCGGACTTGAATCATTTTTATCAGGATTAAAAAGTAAAATTAATTAGTATCAAAGTATATTCAAAGTATTTTTTAAATGGTTTAAAAAATTATTAAAAAGTAAAATTAATTAGTATCAAAGTATATTCAAAGTATTTTTTAAATGGATTAAAAATTATTATTATTAATTTCTAATTTTTTTAATTTCTTATACTATTTTATTAATTTAAAAACGACCGATCCAGAATTAAATAATCTCTTGAAGAATAGAACAAGATACAGATGCCGCAGCAGCATCAGCAGCTCCTGCAAAGTCAGCAGTCGCGACGTCCGAGCGCAGCCGCCTCAGCGACCTTCGCTTCCGCTGCGTCAGCCTCGTCGCCGTCGTCAGAAAGTCCTCCTCCTGCTCCCCGAGCGGCCCCGAGCACCACCTCCCGCAGCAGCCGCGAGCAGCCGCCTCGACCGCGTCATCGGCCCCCGCCACCGCGCGAGGCCGCTCGCAGCGCCAGGAAGCCCTCCTGCTTCCCGAACGGCCCCGAGCACCCCCTCCCGCAGCACCCGCGAGCAGCCGCCCCTACCGCGGGAGACTGCTTGCTGCGGTGAATCATCTTTGTTTACATTCGCCATAGTGTTACTATACTACTCACGACGCCACGATCGAACGTCCTTAAAGTCATGTTTCCTCTACACCCCATGTTAAAAAATCAGCATATTATCAGCATTTTTCAATAAAGAGCTGTTTTTGACCTGATTTGTAAAAAAAATATTGCTCAGACCCTATCACACTTACAGAATTCCAGAACCTGGAATTTTTTTAGTCTTTCCAAGTACTTACTGAAATGAATTTAAAATGAAAAAATGACGAAAAACATCTTAATTTTACATGGTCTAATACATAAAAAAAAATCTCAAATAATTTTTTAATTTTGAAATGAATTTAAAATGAAAAAATGGCATAAAACATCTTAATTTTACATGGTCTAAAACATAAAAAAGAATCTCAAATAATGTTTTAAATTTGAAATGAATTTAAAATAAATAATGACGAAAAACATCTTAATTTTACATGGTCTAATACATAAAAAAGAATCTCAAATAATTTTTTCCAGAAAGTACTTGGAAAGACGAAAAAAATTCCAGGTTCCGGAATTCTGTAAGATTGATAAGGTCTGAGCAATATTTTTTTTTTAAATCAGGTCAACAACAGCTCTTTATTGAAAAATGCTGATAAAATGCTGATTTTTTAACATGGAGAGGGAACATGAATTTAAGGACGTGCGATCGTGGCGTCGTGGTGGAGAGAGCCGCCTATAGGTTAGGCACGGGAACAGCTGACACGCGCTGCAGCCGATTGACAAAATTATTTTATTTTCAACTCGTTGGGACTAGAAATTGAATAAACGAATCTATCTGAAATTTTTGCAGAGTATTAGTAAAAACTTCTTGTTTCTAACAGTGTAAATCAAAGGTCCAGAAAACTTTTTAAAAAATTAAGAAAAATCAGCAAACTTTTTTCTGATTTTTTAATTGCAAAGCAACGCTGAAATTGTTTTAAAGACCCATAAATAATTTTCCAAAAACATAGCAATTTGTTCCTAAAGGCTTGAAAAAATAACATATCCAAATTTCAAGATGATTCACATCCTGGTTCGAAAACTACAGCGAAATGAAAACAGCATGCTTCTCCCATAAGAGCCTATGTTAAACCACCCGATTTGGTGCGATTTTAGCCCAACTTTGAATTAAAATATCTCAAAAACCGTGTTGTGAATCCTTCTGAAATTTGGACACGGTATTTCTTACACCTAAACTTAAAGATTGCAATAATTTTCAAACGGTTCTTATTACCTTCATCACACGATCGAACGTCCTTAAAAGGCCCATTCAGAGAAACTGACACTTTGAGGTTTCTTTTTGGCATATTTGGAGCCCATATACCAAGTTTTAGCCAAATCCATGACCTAAATGTCTGGTTCTCTCCTTGTAAGTCTTTTTCGCAAACCCTTAATTTTTTTGCAATCGTCTTTTTAGTATTATCTTTCTTTTTTTTTCTATAATTTTTCGGTTGATAATGGCTAAAAATTCGATAATAGAGGTCTGAAACCGAACCGAGAGATTTATTTATCAATGATTTTTTGAAAAATAAACTTGCTTGTGAGATTTCAATTGAATCTTGAATATTACGTCCCAGATATCTCGCAATATTGTCAAAAGAAAGAGTGAAAAAATGTTTTTTTTTTTTATACCATGACTTGAGATTCGATGATGGGGACCTGAAATTTCATCGAGAGCTTTGTTTTTTGATGATGTATCGAGTCATATATTTTTTTACAAGATCTCGATTGAATTTTGAATATTGAAACCCAGATGTCTCGGAATAGTTAAAAAAAAAAAAACGTTTTTTTTCGTCATAACGGATTTGAAGCACTCTAAAAGTATTTAAAAACCGGGAAAAAATAATAATACCAAGGATGTTTCGATTTTTTGATTCAAGACAAAGTTATAATTTCTTGGCCGATTTAGTTGAAAATGCATAATAAAAAAGTTACAGTGAAAAAAAGGTCGAAAAGTACTTGAAAATATAGTAAAAAAAAGGGTAAAAAAGTGGTTTTTTGGATGCCATGACCTCGAATTCGATGATAGAGATCTAAAATTTGGCAGAGAGCTTCCTTTTTGAAAGATCTTTTGAATGATATATATTATGTAAGGGTTCCGATCGAATCCTCCATATCCCACTCAACTTTACCTTGTAATTATATTAATTTTAAATCGTCATTTTTATAAGACTTCAAGGCTCTTGCAGCAATATTTAAAAAGGGGAAAAAAATTTTTTTTGGTGCCAAAGCTTCTTTTTTATCATAAACAAAAAAGTGGAGGCGGGGGGGGGGGGCAAGCATCGGAGCAGTTTGGGAAATAAGGGACACCCTAATGCACAGTAAGTGAACTGACCGAAAAAACAACTACGGGATGTTAAAAGGGATCCTAAAAGACACCTTACCCTGAAGTTTCAGTTGATTTGGTGAGGATCAGATTTTGGCGATTTTGCAAGAGGTCCTTTGGACACGTTATTTCGTACACCTAAACTTAAAGATTGCAATAATTTTCAAACGGTTCTTATTACCTTCATCACACGATCGAATGTCCTTAAAAATGACGAAGCGCTAGGATCTAGAAACGCAGGATTCTCATTTTTACATGTAAACAAACGTCTCAGCAAAGTTTGATAAAGATCGGTGCTTGACACTTGAGGTCCTCCCCTTGTTAGTTAAATAAAGTTATGTTTTATTATTCACATTCAAGTTTAGATATATCTTTTTAATCTGTGGATGTGATGGCTTCAAAAAACATTTTTTACAAGAATTATTCACACTAGAACTTTCAATAATAAAACGATGTAAACAATAGTTTATTTAAGGAGCCCATTATTTGGATTAGTCTTAAATTATAACAATATATAGTTTCAGATGAATGTACATTTATAGCATTTGAATGATACCTTAAGGGGGTACATATACCTAAAATTTTTCAAAAAATCAATTTTCAGGTTTTTGTGTTTTTTGATGTACTTTTACATCAGCTTTCAAATGCCGCAAACCGCGTTTCTTAATTCGTTAAGGAAAAAAAGTTACAGTTAATTTAATAAAGACATTCAATTGATTAAATTTACGTTGAAATGGCTTTTTTTGAAATTCAAGAATTTCAAGTCAGTTCTAGTAGCAGAAATACTTTCTACGATACTATAGGTACAAATGCTTTTTCGATGTATTTTTTCCTTTTTTAATTTTCGCAATGTAGGTATAATTTTTTTTTTATCCACGAACAGAACTGTAAGTATTTATATCGTTTTCGTCTAATAAAAGCGATGAAAAAACAGAAAATTTTTTTATCTGTGATTAGATTTTTTCCGTGACATAATATCTTAATAATGAAAATTAAGAATGACAGATTAACTTTCATTTCAAGTCTAATGCTAAAAACAATTTATTAAGTTAGAATCGATCGCATAAAAAAATTTATAACCTTCATGACATAATATATGACATATTACCTCTACGAGTCTACTTTAGTATATTACACCAATATCGATCTATCGATATCAAATTAGGTATTTCTACGCAGCGTTGCAAGTTCATGACGACTTTTTTGTTCTTTGAGTCATCTTTCTAGTGAAATTCTACTTTACTTGGTTTTGTTTTTGTTATTATTTCAATCTGAAGTAAATAAGTTAGTTTTATTCAAAAAAAAAAATTTAAGAATAAATGACCAATTCTTACCAGGTAAACTAATGAAGTTTTTTAGTTGTTAAAAAAAAGGTGTTTATGTACAAATGTGAAGTGAAAAAATAATTCTGTGATTTAAAATTAAAGATAATTTTTAGATAATTGCATACAAAGTCTTAACTTGGTCTTGGTGCCTAATAGTGTGTGATTTGATAAAAAAGCTAATTGGATCACTTTAGGAGCAGGAGAAAAAAAATAAAGTATCCGACTGTGTGCAAAAGAGTATTTACATCAAGCAAGAGTCCTGCGACAAGATATTTTCAAGATATAAATGTTTATGTGTTGGTGTGTTACATTATATTCATCAAAATCTGTTCAGAACTTTAAAAGCCATTTTCTCAAATATGTGATTTTTGAGAAAATGAGGGCATTGCTCGTAAAGCCAAAATTTTTCCAGACAGCGGATGGACCCAGGACTTTGCACACTTGTTGTACATGTGAACCCTCATGAGCGCAACCTCAGGCAACCAAATCTAAGCATTATTAAGCTGATAGCACACCATAAATTGACTAAAATGATAAAAACTATCAAAATTTTAACCACACTAAGCAATTTTAGAGTATGCAAGTAGCTTAATAGTGCTTGGATTTGGTTGCCTGAGGTTCCGCTCATGAGGGTTCACATGTACAACAACTATACCAAGTCCTGGGTCCATCCGCTTTAAGGAAAAATTTTGACTTTACGAGCAATGATCTTTCATAGCCTAAATAAGCTGAATTTTATAACAATTATAAAAACACTTATTTTAATTTTCTAAATGTAAAAAATTATGTAAAAATGTGTGTATATTATGGAAAAAAAATATCTTTTTAAATAAATCATTTTTAAAAAACTTACAAAATTTTTTCTGAGTTTTTTTTTTTAGGTATATGTACCCCCTTAACCTGTAAAAAACTTGAATAAATGAATTTTTTATTTTCATCAAAATTGTTCGAAAACATTTTTTTAAATTTTGGTATGAAACTCTGCCAAGTTACAAGTGGAGAAATTTTTCATTTCTGAGATATCAAAGTTTAAAGTAGTATTTTTATATCGACGTTTAAAGGGACAATTCTAAAAAGTTTTATTTCTAGGAAAAACAAAAAATAATCTTCATACATTGTGTAACATAACAAGATAGTAAACGAATGAATCACATCTGCTATGAACTAACAAGTTAACGATATGCTTTTTTACCGTACAAACCATAGTATCGATTAAAAAATTTATTTCATATCTATCTTATTCGGATAAAAGATCCCTTACAAAGGCCCCATGGAAAGAGATAACTATGGTATCATTCGGTATTAGAAAATGATTCCCAAAGCCTCCTCGAAATTGAAGTTCCGCAAGCTTTGATCTCTCCTGGTCAGTGATATTTGCCGAAACTTAAAGTTGAAATTCATAAAAATCTGTAGGATTTCAGATATCTACAGTACAGAGAGACTGGATTTTTTCTGCAAAAACGTGAGTTTCTCTTCTTTTGTAGCCAAATTTTTTTTAAAGGTACTGAAAAAATCCAAAAATTAACTCAAAGTCAATAATAAGAAGAAATTTAAGAACGCAAAACAGAAAAAAGCTTACCCTCTTGTCTTCTATTATCAAGAGGTGAAGAAGTTTTGGTGCTCCAGCCAAGATCGCAGTTGGTCTTGGTGCAGGCTGCGGTCTCGTTTGAGCCGCATACGCAGATGTTGCACATCTCTTTGAAAATCATTCCCGGAGTGCAGATGTCAGGGAAGTCTGCGATTGAAAAGACTTTTTTACCAGCTCGACAATATTCCAGGGTCTTGTCTTCCTGAACTGTGGCGCATAATGCATTCTTACCGCTACTGGAGCACAAGCACTCGTACTGATTATACAGAAAACCAGAATCTGGCTTACATAGAAAGGTTATATCTGAAATTCAATTAGTCCATTAAAAATTTTTGCACCTTTATAATGGTCCTGAATGTTCTTTTTCAACGATTATATTATCATGTTACTTTGAGTTACTTGATGAATCAAATAACTAAATTGGAAAAGTTTTAGAAAAAAAAAGAAAATATTAAGCTAAATATTTTTTCACGCCTACAAAAAAAAGTGTAGTTAATTATTATTACTATTTTTTTTGACAGTGAGCTTTAGAAAATTTTAAAGATATAGACTACTTTCAACCTTTGTTTCAGGCTTTTTCGTTAAATCTTATTCCAGAAAGTTAAGAGAAAATTAAAACAGATTTACTTAGCATTTGATCGTCACGAATTTCCACACCTAAGCAAGGATATTTATCGCACAAAAAAGAGAGACCATCGCTGCTGCAGACGCACTGATTGCAATCTATCGAAAATGTTGAATTTGGCACACAAATTTTTTTAATTGAGTCTGATGAATAGTTATCTGAAATAAAACCACTATCTTTTTATCAGAATACAATAAACTAAAAATTTCATTTAACTTAAAAAAAATAAAAAAATTTTTAATGGAATATACCTAAACGGTGAGTTGATTTTTCGATTCATGAATAGTTTATAAAAGAAAATTATCATTTAAAAAAATATAAATTAATGTGACTGTCCCCGGATTATTGGACACTTTTCAAGGAGGGATCTTCGGCTTATGCTCGATTATTACAGTAATATTGCATTAAATAGGATGATAAAAAAATGAGTAAGAAATAGTTCAATGATTTTTTTTTCATCAATTGTTCATAAAAAAAAAATTGTTTGATTTACTATAAACTAACGCAAAAGTCATGTCCAAAGTTTGGCACCCCCAAAAAAGAATTGTCAGAAATGTCCTCGCGAACCGTCCTCCAGAATGGTACCCCTAAATTTTGCGTTTTACGCATATTTTTCATACTCAACTTACTACCTTTGATTGAAAATTGATCAAAATCACTTAAGTTGACCGCTGTGAAAGATTAAAATCATTAGATTTAAGTTAAATATCACTAAATATTGCACTCAACATCAGCTCCAGTGCAGAAGATTATGAATGAAAAACTCAATTGAGGTTATCTTCACCGGTCCGGTCGTCGAGTTTTCTTGTAAAAACTAGATTAACTATATAAAAGCTCAGATTTAATATTTCTGCATGTTTAACCTCACCAAATTTTTTTTAACTGTGCGAACATGACATTCAAGCATTTTTATGCGTAAACATCAGTGAAATTATCAAGGTAAACTCGAAAAAACAGTTAATGCCAACTAAGGGGAGAACATAAAACTTGTGCTTGTGCGGGTGCCATTGAGGGGACAAGTAGTCTCAAACGTCCCCCTCAGCAGCACCCCCTCAATAAATCATGAAAAGAGATAAATACATGGTAAAAATTGATTTAAGGAGGCTCATGCGACTTTTTTCCACGAGGTCAATATTTTTAAAATTTTGAGAAAACATAGTTTTTATACCATAGATTATACTTCTAAAAAAAATATTTAGGTTGGCGACCTAAATTTCGAAAAATTGCAATTACAAAATTAGGATCTTTAAGATGTTTTCTCATGGGAAATCATCGATTTTTCGTTCGCTGAAAAACTGACGAGGACAATTGTTCTGAATAAAATTGTACTAATAGTTTATTTATAAATAAATATTAAACTAATAGTTTATTGTATTTGGCATAAAAAAACATAGGTTGGCGGATTAACTTTCGAGAAAAAAATAAAAACTTTAAAATCAGGCGATCTTAACCTAACTTTTTACTTAAAAAATATGCGAATACAGCTTTAATTGTTTGAATCAATATTAAAAAGTAAAAAAAAAAACATTAGATTTGTTTATTTAAATGCTTTTTTTAATAAGTATCGAAAAAAATATATTCACTATCTTGGGGTCTCTTCACTTGATACGGCCCTGCTCGCGTGAGCCTCCTTAAATATTTTGTGTTAAGTGATAGAAAATTTTTTTTTAGAGTTTTTCAATGAATTTTACGCTTTGCAATCGATAAAACAAAAGTACATCTTTTGATGACAACTTGAGATTTTCCTGGGGGTGTCAAACCACTTTTAAACGTTTTGAAAGACTCTTTTGAAATTAATTTTTAAGTTAGTTTCAAGGTTATAATCGAAATTTTGTTTTTGTTACAGTAAAGTTTAGTGCTTAAACTACATTTAAAATGTTTTCAGGGCCTAAAGTGTGGTTTTATAATATGTAAGGAAGAGGGGAGGGGGGGGGGGGGCACTGCGGTGAACATTTACGCTACTATCCAATACTTCCGGACATTTATCATAATTGAAAGAAAGAAATTTCAAATAAAAAAAGTCAAGTTCTACACCAATTATCTTTTCTTTAATGTTTTTTTAAAAAATTTTCCTCAAATCAGTTTAAAAATATTTGAGAGTGGAACTTTCTCAAGGGTGCCCGCCGTTTTTGTGAATTCATAAAAATCAAAATTTTTTGCATATTATTCAAGTAGCCATTAATACAACAATATTCTACCACATAGTTTAAAAAAACATTCAATTGTTCACTGTTATTTATTATTTATTGCAATTAATCTTTTTCGAGAAAAATTTATTTATTTATTATTTTTTTTTTTTTTCAGATAAAGGAGACCAAAATTTAATGTCCCTGGTAGTAATGTAGTAGTTAATATCAAAACGCTCCAAATAATGGTTTTTTATTTTTTGCTTTTCGGACGCGGCCTGTACTATCTAAGACTTTCATTATAATATATCGTTAAATTTTGAATAATATCTTACTATATTATATAGTTGTTTTTCTTCAGCTAGTAGATACAAAATTAAGCATGTGGGTAGGTTAAGGGTTAGAATTTTAAGTAGAAAAAAAGTTAAGAACAGAGTAAACACAGTAGTACGAAAAGATATAAGAACAATTAATAGTGAACCAGTAGAAACCTAAATAGAAAAAGGGGAAGGTGTTAGGGAAGAAAACAGTGCATGTACAGAAGTAAGTTTAACAGTAGGAACAAATATAAGGTAGGCACAAGTATAAGAACAATAGTTAAAGTACTAGGATAAGCACACGAATACGAACCAAAAAACAAACAAACGTAGGAATAAGAGTCGGTACAGGTGTAGCTACAAAAGTATTACAAGGGTAGGAATAAGGTTTTTAACAAGGGTAAACACAATGGTTGGCAGGATGGTAGCCACAAAGGTTCGTTCGAGGATATGCAGAGGATAAGCTACAAAAGTAGAAACAAGGTTAAGAACAATAGTAAGCATGATGATACGAACTAAGGTATGTACTAAAGTAGGTTGACGAGTACGCATAGTGGTAGACACTAGGTTAGGCAAGAGGATAGTTACAGGAGTAGACACCAGGATACCCTACCCCTAAAATCCAGCTGGATTTCCAGCTGGCTATCCAGCTGGATTTCGGTTCCAATATGACGCTGGATTTCCAGCTAGATTACTAGCTGGATTTCCAGCTGGATTAAAAAAAAATAATAATTTTAGTTAATATTGCTTAAAATCGAGTTATTATTCATTTTTCAATGATTTTGAAAAAATTGAACTTAGTTTTTTTTTTTTAATTTTCCAGCTGGATTTGTCCGGCCGGATTTGTCCAGCTAGAAATCCAGCTGGAAATCCAGCTGGAAAATTTTGAAAAAAAACTAAGTTCAAAATTTCGAAATTATTGAAAAATGAATAATAACTCGATTATAAGCAAAATTGACGAAATTTTTTTTTTTTTTAATCCAGCTGGATTTCCAGCTGACTATCCAGCTGGATTTTGGTTCCAATATGACGGCTGGATTTCCAGCTGGATTTTAGGGGTAGGGTAGGTACAGAATAGGTACAAGGGTAGACAAGATGGTAGGTACCTGAATAGACACAACAGTAGATATGAGGGTAGGTACAAGGGTAAACATAATAGTGTGCCAGAGGGGAAGTTCGGGGTCAGAAGTTTAAGTATAAAATGGTTTAGAACAGAGAAAGCACAAGAGTACAAAGAGATATGAGAACAAGAAAAAGTTAATTAGTGAAAACCTAAGTATAAAAATAGTAAAGTATAAGGAAAGAAAGCAGGGCTTACACAGAGATAGGTACAATAATAGGAACAAGTTTAGGGTAGGCATAAGTATAGAAACAATAGTAATACGAGTAACATAATATAATTATGTTACAAGGATAATCACACGATTCGACACGAAGGTAGGTACACGGTGCGGTAAGTGCAGGTTGATTTTTACAAGTTTAAGTATAAAAAAGTTAAGAACAGAACAGGAGTTCAAACAGAAATAAGAACAAAAAAAAGTGAATTAATAGATATCTAAGTTAAAAAAAGGAAAGTACAAGGAAGTTACGAGGATAGAAACCAGGGCGCGCACAGAGGTAGTTACAACAGTAGGCACAGGTATAGAGTATGCACAATTATAATAGCAATCGTTTTATGACGAAGGTAAGCATACGAGTAGGGACGAAGATAATAACAAAGGTAGTCACGAGAGTAGGTATAGTTGTAGGTGCAAGAGTAGGTATAGGGTAGAAACAATGATAGGCACAAAAAATGTCTGGGAAGCTGGAAATATATATATTTTTTTAACTAACATCTACTGATATCCGCAAGTACTTCGATTTTTAAAATCAGATATAGATGAAAAAAAACGCTTTGAACGTCTTTTTTTATTTTTTATTTTTTTATTCTTTCAGTAGTGGTAAATAAATTTCAACTGAAAAAAAATCATAATTGTTACAAGATGTTATTAACTGGCACGTAAAAACCGAAATTTAAGTCTGATTTTCGATATTTTCATTATATTCTCAATATCGTACTAGACAGATACTAAAAAAAGGAAAATGTGAAAAAATAAAAAATGTTATCAAATTTTATGCAAAATTCTAAAAAAAATGTATACTTGTTAATTATTTTAATTTAGGTACTATTTTTGAGAAAAAAGCGAGGGGCTACCTATGCACTCCAGAATCGTCAAAAGAATCACATAAAAATTAATGTAATCAATAAACTATCAATTTAATTTCAAGTAAAAATCATCGGAAAATATTATTTTTAACGAAATATCAATTGAAATTGATTTCAAGGCTCTAAACACTTTAAATTTGCCAAAAGAATCACGAAAGAATCACAAAAGAATCAAAAATAATCAAAAAGAATCAAAAGAATCATCAGTGATTCTGGACTGCATAGCTCCTCGGAAAAAAGTCCTTTCGAGTTGTTTTTTTTAAACATAGGAGTTGGTTTCCGATAGATCCCTCTTCGTAGTTTAATTTTTGTTATTTATTTAATAAAAATGTATAAAAAATTAAAACCAATTTGCTGTTAATATTTTTGGAACATATCAAATTCAAAAATTATTTTGAACTTAAGTATTTTATTTTAACTTAATTTTATACATCTCTGTTCTTTCTTAATATATTCATGAGAAACCACTTAAATTTTGCTTTATCAAATAAAAAATTATTTTCTTTGTTGGACAAATTTTTATTAGTAAACAGTTTAATGAAAAAATATCTTGTTTCAAGATCATAAAATAGTGTATGACAATATACTATTTGATTTTTTAAAGAATAACCTAACATTTGAAATTCACGTTTTTGTTTGAAATAAATAGTTTTATAAAAACTGATATAACTATATAATGACTGCAAATATCGACTTGAAACTTACACAGGCCACCCTCTGAATCTCTAAAATGCACCATTCGAAGTTTAATAAAAATCGGTACATTACTTTGAACGCCAACCTCTTGACAAAATTCGCAAAAATTGGTGAAAATCCGCCAAAAAGGGCTTCGTCCATCAAGGCTAAGCACAAGGATATGAGTAATTGTATGCACGTGAGTAGGTACACTGGTATCATAAAGTTACACGAGGGTATGCACACGAGTATGAACAAACATAAAAGCAAAGATAGGCACAAGAGTATATACAAGGATAGCTACAAGAGCAGATACAATGGTAGCTACGAGGGTAGCCACAAATGCAGACAGGAGTAAGCACAAGCATTAAATTCTGGGGGGTTGGCGAGCGGAGCGAGCAGGGGCGTACCCCCCCCCCCCCCGTAGTTCATTATATATATTTATCAAACTTCATAAGTTGTTACTTCAACAAAATACAATTAGAACCTAAACAGACAAAAATACTGAGCCTACACTAACATATTGTGATAATCATTCCAGTTTTGAGAGTTAAAGTTTTCATTAAAATTGTATTTCTTTGCTGTACAATATGTAGGTTTTCACAAACTGTTTTGTGGATTTGAAAATGTTGCGCTCAAACATGACTTTTTTTTCACTAATTAACTAAAATAGGATTTTACATTTCTTGCACTTGTCCAACAAGTCATTTCCTGGTTACTACGCCATCTAAACAATAGTCATTGCTACCAGAGATACTTTTTTTAACAAAATTAAAAATTTGGTGGTCGTTAAAAGAATTATGAGGAATTGTAGGTGATACTTTGAAGAAAATTTTAAGATTTTTTTTTACCATTTTGCATAGCGAATACAGAGGGATAAAAACAAAAGAGAATTTAATTTTTTGACAACATTTTTTAAACAACACCGGACTTGTTCTTAAAAGTCAACAATGAAAATTGAGTGAAAAGAAATAATCTTAATTTGTTATGATTTTAATAAACTAAATTTTTTTCACTTGACCTCCAAGACTGTTTTTAATTAAACTTTTTAAATAATTTTACTTAAAAAAAAAAAATAAACATTAAAAATTATAATTTTGGTCGTTTGTATAATGATTGAGTTTACAAAATTAAATTTATCTACTTTTGAAACAATGGCGTTTATATTTAAAAATTTTTAAGAGTATTATTAATAAATAAGAATCCAAAAATAATTCTTATTTCGTAATATAATTTTTTTTTAATCTCAATTAAATAGATAGTGTAAAACCGATTTTGTTTCATATTGCAACAGAAATCTTTAATAAGAAATTGTGCTTTGATCCAAACTACTAAGGGTTTTGGAGTTGGAAACTATAATACTACAATATCTTATGTCAAGGTACTGTACCTCTAAATAACGCCATCCTATAATTTCTATTTGCAAGAAGATAAAAAGTTATGTAGAGCTTTTTAGAATTGAAAATTTTATATGAAAAAGCTTACAGTCGGCCTGGGCGAATCCTTCGAGTAGATTAAGACAGCCAAGTTCCAGGCAGGAAGCGGTGGCTGCATCCCCGCAAATGCAAGTGTTGCAACCACTTTTGAATAACATGCCAGGAGTGCACTGCTCTATCGTTTCGGCTGTTGTGCGTATTGACCCTGACGCCGGCTGAAGTTCATGTGCCAGCTCATACTGAGCCGAGGAGCATGCAGCGTTTCTTCCTGACTCGGAACACAGACATTTCATATGGTTGTGAAAATATATTTCCAATGGCTTGCAGCTTACTGTCAAATCTAAATCCATTATAAATTTATTTACATTTTATAAGATTTATTGTTTCTTTTTTTTTTTTTTTTCAAATTTGTAACAATAAAATAGTTACTATCTATTACTATCTGCTACAAATATTATTTGTACTATTTTACGATTTTTCCTTAAAAAAACTTAAATTTTATCAGAAGATTTTTATTAAAAGGATAAATTAAAATAATAAAAAAATTAATAATGGAAATTCCGGATGAAATAAATTTCAATATTATTAATCAGAAAACATAGATCATCTGCACATACATTCCATAAAATTTGCCAGACCCTACCCCCCCCCCCCCCTTAAGTTGCAAACAAACCCTTTGTGATCCATGCTTTTCTGAAAAGCATGTTTTAAAAAAAGGATCCTGCGATAATCAAAACGGGATTTGGGTTTCAGCGAAATTTTCCTGATTTGTGATATGTTGTATATTTTGTCACCCTGATTAAAAGTCTCCATGGGCACAACCCATGGTATTGATTATTTTGGCCTCTAGAGGGCCCGGTATCTTTGTAGACGGCATATGTAATGTATTGGAAAAGGAAAAGAAAGCAAGATCATAAGGGTCAAATATGGGAATTTTGTTGTTGTTCTGGGATGATGCTGTTTATACTTATCTGTAGAGCTTTCTAACCTAAAAAACACTCAAAAATGAAAAAAAAACGTAGATGTTGGAGAATTTGGTTTTATAAATATATAGCCAAATCTTATTATTTTAAAATAATTTCAACAGTCAAGTAAATTATAAGTGAATAACTGATTATTTGTGTTTTTACTAACCTCAAAAAAATGACACTATTTCTAAAACTGTGTTTATTGTAATGGTTTTTTTTAAGTGGATTTGATTACTTTTCATGTTTTTTTAAGTTTTATTTTTAGATTTTTTTTTAGTTTTATGGTAGTAGTATGAAATTAAACAGTAACTTTTTTCGAAAATTTTTTTTCTTACTTAAGAAAATACTTCAAAAATCTAAAAAAATTGCAATTTTCAAGACAGAAAATTATAAACTCACAAGTCACCAGGTTTTTAATCATGTTTTTTGTTAAGGTTTTTACATAGGTGAAAGTAAAAAAAACAACTACACTGTTTTAAGTAGTCTGTGTCGACCTTACAACTCATGTATCTAGGTAACCTAAAATATAATTATAGACGCTTGTTACCCCCACCCCGATGCCATGCGCCGCCGACACCAGCGCAGCGCCAAATCGTAGTGAAATCACACATTTTTCATTCTTTTTGATTCATTATCTCAGAAATCAATATCGCTTGCTATATTTATCTTTGTACCTCACGATTCTTAAGATGTTTCCCTGCAAGAAAACCTGTTTTTAAAAAATATTTTAAGAAAATTGAATTTGCAATCCGAGAATAACCTCTAAATTTGACCAATTTTACGCGCTCAGCATAGGAATCATGCGTAAAAAGTTGAAACTTCTGAGCTTAATATCTTAAAATTTAGCCCCGCTTGAGGGTATTTGAAAAGACGACGCAAAAAACTAACTCTGTGCAAAGTTATAGATTTTCTAAGAAATTCAATTTTTGCGGTAACTACCTTAACAATCAATTGTTGCTATATTCTCTCTTTAAACGGTTAGTTTTTGTTAGCAGATCTTTTGTTGAAAAACATTTGTCCTTCTTAAGAGTTGAAGTATTAATAAAATCCAATAATTCAAAAAAATTAAAACGTTTTTATCTTTTTATTAAAAAGGTTTAGTGATATTAATTAAGTGTTTATTCAAAGTAATGCAATGGCTCACGCTGGACGATTATCTTGCTTTATTTGCCCTACAGCAATGCCACCAGCATAGATGCGACGCATTGACAGACCCGAAATTGAAGGGAAAAAAGAAATAGCTATTTCACGATGTGATAATGCAAATAGAGAACCTCTTCAAGTGACTCAAGCAACTTGAATTTGTAGTAATTGTAACATATCTATCATTCAAGAAATATAGGTTATATGCAGCAGGATCTTTCTTGTTTAAGGTTAAATGTTCTTACTCAAACTAGTAGTCACACTTGTCTTATTTGCAACAATAATAATAATAATATTAATAATCTGGTGCGGAGTTTTCGGTTGGTTTCTCCCATCCAGCGCCTCCCTAGGTTGCGGATAAGGGCTTAGCTCGCTACTTCGTAGAGGGTACCGGCGAAATAAAATACCCGGGGCGGACAGAAAAACCAATGTAGGGGAGGGATACCCCAAATAAAAACCCCATCATGATTGGCTCGACTCTCAAAACAGACGAAGCCCGGGTGGTCTACGCTGGCCCCATGGATTCTGGGGGGGGATAAGACCGTGTACATATGGAAGGAGACGATCAAGGTGTGTTCCTGCAAGTGCCAGAATTGCAGGGACGGAAAGGAAGCACGTCTAGCATCGGAAGCGCCAGTAGTGGAATCAGGAGTACGATGAGAATCTTTGGAGAGAGCTACTTCGAGGCCGGGAAGAGCAGAAGAGAATCCTGGAACAGATAGAGCAGCAGGCAAACCTGATGATAGAGTCCTGTAGTAAGCAGAAAGGGGTCAACATGACGATCAAAGATGGTTTGAAGATAGTTGCAAGATTGGCAGGAGAGGCACTGGAGAAACACAGAGTGGGTGAGGAGAAGGAGCGAAGTTACCAGAAGGGTCTCCAGAGTGCTGAGGAAGGCAGGGTAGTCAGGGAGAAGCCCAGGGCTAAGAAGTTCAGGGAAGTACAGGGTCAGATGATGCGAGACGCAGTCCTCGCTGCTTCTCGAGCAAGAGACGAGATCAGGGGAAAACCTTCCCATGAAGCCAAGAAGAGAAAGAGGAGCGACGGCACAGCTTCACCCAGAAAGGCAGAACAGGTCGTCGGGGAGGCAAAGAAGAGGAAGGGCAAGAAGAAGCGCCGGCAGGCGAAGGACAGTAAGGACACCAGCGTGGCCAGTATTCTGGTGATAAAGGTCGGCACAGGCCAGACCTACGCTGGAGTATTATCAACGATGAAGGAGAAAATTAAAAGACCAGAAGATGAGGGAATCGTCACTGGTGTCGGCAAGACTAGCAAGGGAGATATACTCCTGCGTCTAGATTGATTTTGAATGACGAATCAATTGAATAATTTGTCAATTTTATTTTTCAAGAAAAAAAGATTGTTTAACACAATAGTACTCGAACCGCATAAAACTCGTCCGTTAGATATTATTTGATTTCAATACTTTCAACTGTTCATATTTAAAAATATTTCAACAGAATCAGAAAATAAAATTTTTAAAATGGGGCGAAGTTCATGCGTTTAAATTATTTCGTGTTTTTATTTGTTTGTTTTCACAGTTCATCTGAAAATTTTATTTTAATTTAGTAAGAATTTTGCCAAGAAAAAACCGAACTCGCCGTAATTTTTACTTTTTTAAAAGTATGTTTTTAGATTTTACTTAAATCGACAGGAAAATAATGTCTCCATACAGCTTTGAAATTTTTTAATCACAATTTTTTAAAGCATTTGTAAAAGCAAATTTTTATCTATTTAAGTAGACCTCACATAGGTAAAATACAAAAAGTAATTTATACAAATACATTCTTTAATAGGTTATTTAAAATCTGCTTCAATATTCTGACCTTATTGATATTCAAAACTACTTCAATTTGTGGTTGTCAAAGAGATATCCATACGCTGACTCTAAACTAATACACTCAAAAGGATTAAATTTTAATTACTTTTTGAAGATTTTAAGTGTAACAAACTTATTTAGTTAAGTAGTAATTTAAAAAATGTTGCAGTGGTTCATGCTAAGGTTTTTTTTATCGAGTTAGCTATTATAATTCATCCAACTTACAGTGTAACGTGCACGAAAGCCGTACAACTTCCCTGGGCATTGATAATATTAATAGTAGCTGTAAACTACAGCATTATTTAACAGTTAATATTAAATACATACATGCATTTAAATCATCATTGGAATTGATAGATTCTGAGTCAATACACTAACACGGATAAGGTTTATTGTTCTCAGTTTAATTTCCAAGATGAATTTGTCTGACTATCTAGTTTAAATTTAGTTTTATCCGCTATATACCAACTCTCTGTACTTGGTCATTGACATTTGCTGCATTTAAATGTGTTGGTGATCAATGTCTCATGGTGTTATTATAATTCAAACAAGTAAATACTTTTAAATCATCATTGAAATTTATAATTTCTGAGTCAATACACTAACACGGATAAGGTTTATTGTTCTCAGTTTACTTTCCAAGATGAATTTGTCTGACTATTAAGTTTAATTTTAGTTTTATCCGCTATTGTTGAGAATGTGAAATCATTTGTTCAGATATATTTTTCAATTAACAATATTAATGACCAATTTATGGAGGTTGGTTTTTTTGAACTTGTTGATTGTACTGTAATTTAAATAAATCTCTCACACCACTTAAGCTTTCTTTAAAATAAATTTTTTATTTCTTCAAAACTGCACTTTATTTTAAATGCATTGAAAAACACTGCACTGTATTTTTATTACACATTTAAAAAATTAATCAATTAAGCACCTAGGCACAGTATATACATATATACCTTAAGATACCTTGAATGTGCCCTGTTTCATTAACAAATGATTTTTTTCGATATTTTTATCAAATATCGTCTAAAAACCAGTAGCAAGTTCAACAAACTATCTACAAGCCAGCAAATTGTTTTTTTAAGCAGCTTAGGTTCTTTAAGATACCTAGAATGTGCCTTGTTTCATGAGCAAAGGATTTTTTTTTGTAGATCCTACCAAATTATGTCTAAAAACCAGTAGCAAGTACAACAAACCATCTACAACGCGGCAAATTGTTTTTCTAAGCAGTTAAGGGTCTCTTAGACACCTTGAATGTGCCCTGTTTCATTAGCAACCGATTTTTTTCGGTAGAACCAACCAAATTTCATCTAAAAACAAGTTGCAAGTTCAACGAACCACTACATGTCGGCAAACCGGTTTTCTGAGCATGTTAAGTTCTCTAAGATACCTTGAATGTGCCTTGTTCCATAAGCAAAAGCTTTATTTAGGTAGATCGAACAAATTTTCTTGGTCAAACAGTTGAAAAGTAAAAGAACTCTTAACAAGTCAGTAAATAATTTTTCTAAGCAGGTTAGGTTTTTGAATATATTCTGCAGTTACCTTATTTAAAAAGCAAAGGATTTTTTTCGATAGATCAAACCAAATTTAGTCAAAAAACCAGTGGCAAGTTCAAAGAACCATCTACAAGTCGGCAAATTGTTCTTCTGAGCAGGTTAGGTTCTTTAAGATACCTTGAATGTTCCCTGATTTATTAACAAAGGATTTTTTTCGATAGATCCAATCAAATTTCATCTAAAAACCATTAGCAAGTTCAACAAACCATCTACAAGTCGGCAAATTGTTTTTCTAAGCAAATTAGGTTCTCTAAGATACCTTGAATCCACCCATTTTTATTAGCAAAGGATTTATTTGGCAGATCCTACCAAATTTCGTCTAAAAACCAGTAGCGAGTTCAACAAACCGTCTACAAGGCGGGAAATTGTTTTTCTAGGCAGGTTGAGTCCACGAAGATACCTTGAATGTGCCCTGTTTCATTAACAAATGATTTTTTTCGATATTTTTATCAAATATCGTCTAAAAACCAGTAGCAAGTTCAACAAACTATCTACAAGCCAGCAAATTGTTTTTTTAAGCAGCTTAGGTTCTTTAAGATACCTAGAATGTGCCTTGTTTCATGAGCAAAGGATTTTTTTTTTGTAGATCCTACCAAATTATGTCTAAAAACCAGTAGCAAGTACAACAAACCATCTACAACGCGGCAAATTGTTTTTCTAAGCAGTTAAGGGTCTCTTAGACACCTTGAATGTGCCTTGTTCCATAAGCAAAGGCTTTATTTAAGTAGATCGAACCAAATTTTCTTGGTAAAACAGTTGAAGAATAAAAGAACTCTTAACAAGTCGGTAAATAATTTTTCCAAGCAGGTTAGATTTTTGAATATATTCTGCAGTTACCTTATTTAAAAAGCAAAGGCTTTTTTTCGATAGATCAAACCAAATTTCGTCAAAAAACCAGTGGCAAGTTCAAAGAACCATCTACAAGTCGGCAAATTGTTCTTCTGAGCAGGTTAGGATTTTGAATATCCTCTGGATTTACCTTGTTTCAGAAGCAAAGGCTTTTTTTAAGTACATTTAACTAAATTTCGTCTAAAATCCAGTATAAAGTTCAACAAACCATCTACAAGTCGGCAAATCATTTTTCTAAGCAGGTTAAGTTCTCTATGATACCTTGAATGTTTCTTGTTTCATAAGCAAAGGCATTATTTAGGTAGGTTGAACCAAATTTCATTAATTTAACGATTTCAGGTTCATGGGACTATCTACAAGTCAGCCAATTTTTTTTAAGCAGGTTAGGTTTTCTTAGATACCTTGAGAATATCTTTTTTCATAAGCAAAGGATTTTTTTCGACAGATCAAACCAAATTTCGTCAAAAAACCAGTAGCAAGTTCAAAGTACCATCTACAAGTCGGCAAATTGTAACTCTGACTAGGTTAGGTTTTTGAATATACTCTGGATGTACTTTGTTTCAAAAGCAAAGGCCTTTTTCAGGTAGATCGAACCAAATTTCGTCAATTAACCGATTTCAGTTTCACAGGACCATCTACAAGTCGGCAAATCGTTTTTCTAAGCATGTTAGGTTCTCTAAGATACCTCGAATGTGCCTTGTTTCATAAGCAATGGCTTCTTTAATGTAGATTGAACCAAATTTGTTCCAAAAATTAGTAGTAACTTCGAAAAACCATCTAAAAGTCGGCATATAGTTTTTTTAAGCAGGTTAGGTTTTTGAATGAACTTCGGAGATGCCTTGTTTGAAAAGCAAAAGCTTTTTTTAGGTCAATTGAACCAAGTTTCTTCTAAAAATCAGTCGCAAGTTCAAAGAACTATCTAAAAGTCGGCAAAGTGTAATTTTGAGCAGGTTAGGTTTTTGAATATGGTCCGGATGTATCTTGTTTCAAAAGCAAAACTTTTTTTCAGGTAGATCAAAGGAATTTTCATCCAAAAAACAATTGAAAATTCAAGGGTTTACCTACATGTCGACAAATTGTTTTTCTAAGCAGGTTAGGTTTTCTAAGATGGAAGGAAGTGCCTTGTTTCATAACTGAAGCCTTTATTTAAGTAGATCGCACCGAATTTCGTCCAAAAAACGATTCCAGGTTTACGCGACCATGTACAAGCCGAAGATTGTTTTTCTGAATAGGTTAGGTTTTTAACACACCTTAGAAGTGCCTTGTTTTTTAAAAAAAAGGCTTTTATGCAGGAAGCTCGAACATAATATCATCCTGAAAATAAGAGCAATTTCAAGGGATCATTTAAGGAGGCTTGGCAGTTTTTTCAAAATCCAAAAGTAAGAACCCAAAAAATTCCTGTAGATTCCTTGAAGTAAGACAAACAACTTTCCTATTTAACACAACAATGGTTGTCGGACTCGTTTTCGAGAAAAAAATCAGTTTAGAATTTTTTTTTTTACATAGGCTCTTATGGAAAAAAACATTTAAAAATTTGGCAAGTCATCAATATCCACAAGTTTACTACGAGTCAGGTGTCATTTTAAAGATGAAAATTTGAAGATTATTTTAAAATTATAAAAATTTGAGATTATCGGACTAATTTACAAGAAAAATAGAAAATTTCGGTACATAACCTTCAAAACATGCAATTTTTCAACGTTTTTAAAAATTTTTTATCTTAAATTTTGTTATGTTTAAAAATGATAAATAATCACTTACTAATAAAAATAAACAAAAAAATACTTTTTCTCTTATTTTCAATTTCATGCACCCGCAAGAGCCCCCGCTAGGTACGACCCCTACGCTGCCAAGCCTCCTTAACCCATTACCGCCCATGGAAAAATCAAAAGTGATATAAAAAAACTAACTGTTGGAAAACCTGTCTCATGAAAAAATAGTAGATACGTATTTTTTCATGAGACAGGTTTTCCAACAGTTAGTTTTTTTATATCACTTTTGATTTTTCCATGGGTGGTAATGGATTAAACTCTGAAAACTGTTCAATTTTTTTCAGGTTAGGTTTTTGCACCTACTCTATGCAGGCCTTGTGTAATGAGAAAGGAATTTTTTTGGGAACATCTTACCTAACTTCATCCTGTCATTAATAGCAAGCTAAAGAGACTAACTGAAAGTTGACCAATCATTTAATTTTTTAGGTTATGTTAACAGACATCTGTTACATATGACCTCTTTAAAAAGCAAAAAACTTTTTTAATTAGATTAAAGCAATTTTTATCTTGAACGCCGGAACTAGCTCAAAGGGCCATCTGGGAGTTGCCAATTTTTACAGGTTAGAGTTGTCGTGTTTATAATGCAAATATTGGCTTATTCAAGCCGATCCAAATTTTTTTGTAATGAAATTTTAAGTCAAAAATTTAAGTCCAAACTAATTTTTTCATTGTTTGTTGCTCTTTAATAGCTATTTTTTTTTGGTTACTTCTACTTGTATCGGGTATAAGGCTTTTTCATAGCAGACGATTATCCATAACCTACTGTTTGCCGATTAAAAAAAATTCCCAATTCAGTCGGCTTTACAGCATTAATGTTAAAAAAAGTTTTTTTCAATTCAATCTAAAAAATGTTAAAAACCTAAATTATCTTGGTAAAAATGAATTAGAAAAGTTTATAAGTACAAAAGATGTGAATAACTTTTAACGCGGGGTGTATGACCCGGGGTGTACAACAAGAATTTTTTTATTAGCTCTGTAGTAAAAACTGCTTAAATTTCTCTACAATAAAGTTGTCAGAATAATAGAATAATTAATATAGTTTAAACCTAACTTTTACAAAAAGTTAAAAAATTCATAGAAAATTAAATAAAACTACAAAATATCGTTTTGGGTTCACTACGATAAATCTAAGTCGTCTGCTATGAAAAAGCCTTATTATACTCCGCCTCAACAATATATGTCAACTTTCATACGGTGCGCTCTGATTGGTCAACTTCTACCCCAAATATAAATAAAATTATAAAAAGAAATTATATAAAAATATATATTTTTGGAATCAGCGTAAAAAAAGGGACCCATTGGTCCAGGGAAATACTTTCCATCCCGACCACCCGACCACCCCGACGTCATTATATACGTCAATGATGACGTCAAAAGTTGCGCTGGTCATTTAGATGAATCAGGTTATCTTTTTGAAGGTTTACTGGATTTATTACGTTAGACCTTACATTATGAAAGAAACTTAAAAATGCAGGGGCGTCACTACTGCTATGGTAGCCATGGCTGCTCCATAGCTCACTTTTTTGTAGCTATGGAATTCCATACCTCAGCTATCCCCCAAGCTCTAAACCCCCAAATCCCCCGGCCGCCCAAGTTCATCAAAGAAACTTATCGGCTATCCCCAAATACCCTGGGCGCCCGAGTTCAACAAAAAAACTTATCAGCTATCCTCCAAGCTCTAAATCCCCAAAACCCTGGGCGCTCGAGGTCAATGAAAAAACTGATCAGCTATCCCCCAAGCTCTAAACCCCCAAAACCCTGGGCGCCGAGTTTAACAAAAAAACTTATCGGCTATCCCCCAAGCTCTAAATCCCCAAAACCCTGGGCGCCCGAGGTCAATGAAAAAACTGATCAGCTATCCCCCAAGCTCTAAACCCCTAAAACCCTGGGCGCCGAGTTTAACAAAAAAACTTATCGGCTATCCCCCAAGCTCTAATCTTTATAGTTATTGCGATCCAGTTGCTCAAGAAAATGGTTTACTCTATTTAATAAAAAGATATGTATAAATTCAGAGGCGGATAAACAAATTTGCCACCTCTTCGCTAAGAAAATTGCCGCACCCCCCCCCCCCCCCACCAAAAATAAATTTTCTAAAAAAACCCTAAATAAATTTCGAAAAAAAAAAAAAAAAAAATTTATAAACGAGAAAACTATTATCATTTATCCTTTAAATCTAAAACCCACAAAATCCTGGGCGCCTGGTTTGGTAAACAAGAGATCTGTTATCCCCCAAGCCTTAAACTCCCAAAACCCTGGGCGCATGGTTTAATAAACAAGTGATCTATTATCCCTCAAGCCTTAAACCCCCCCAAAACCCTGGGCGCCCGAGTTCAACAAAGAAGCTGATAGGCTACCCCCCAAACTCGAAGCCCCCAAAACCCTGGGCGTCCGAGTTCAACAAAAAAAAATGATTGGCTTCTCCCTCAAACTCTAAGCCCCCAAAACCGTGAACGCCCAAGTTCAACAAAAAAACTTATCGGCTATCCTTCAAGCTCCAAAGCCCCAAAACCCTGGGCGTGGAGTTTAGTGAATAAACTAATCAAGTATCCCCTAAGCTCTAAACCCCCAAAACCTTGGGTGCCCGAGTTCAACAAAAAAACTTATCGGCTATCCCTTAAGCTCTAAACCCCCAAAACCCTGGACGTGGAGTTCAGTGAATAAACTGATCAAGTATCCCCTAAGCTTTAAACCCCCAAAACCTTGGGCACCGGAGTTCAACAAAATAACTGATTAGTTTCTTTGTTGAACTCGGGTGCTCAGCGTTTTGGGGGTTTAGAGCTTGAGGGATAGCTGATCAGTTTATTTATTGAACTCGAGCGTCCAGGGTTTTGGGGGTTTAGAGCTTGAGGGATAGCTGATCAGTTTTTTTTGTTGAACTCCGGCGCCCAGGGTTTTTTGAGGTTCAAGGCTTGGGAGATAGCTGATCAGTTTTTTTGTTGAACTCGGGCACCCAGGGTTTTGGGGGTTAGAGCTTGGAGGATAGCTGATCAGTTTTTTTGTTGAACTCGAGTGCCCAGGGTTTCGGGGGCTTAGAGCATGGGGGATACATAGCTGATCGGTTTTTTTTGTTGAACTCGGGCGCCCAGGGTTTTTGAGGTTCAAGGCTTGGGGGATAGCTGATCAGTGTTTTGCAAGAACTCGGGCGCCCAGGGTTTTGGGGGGTTTAAGGCTTGGGGGATAATAGATCTCTTGTTTATTAAACCAGGCGCGCAGGGTTTTGGGGGGTTGAAGGCTTGGGGGATAATAGATCACTTGTTTATGAAACCAGCCGCCCAGAGTTTTGGAGGTTTAAGGCTTGGAGGATAATAGATTTCTTGTTTATTAAACCAGGCGCCCAGGGTTTTGGTGGATAATAGTTCTCTTGTTTATTCAACCAGGCGCCCAGGGTTTTGGGGGTTTAAGGCTTGAGGGATATTAGTATTTCAGGCACTATGTTGAGTGTGCCCCTTTTTAAAAAAAATAATAATAATTTGTTAATTTTTTTTTTTTTTTCGGGTTTTGCCGCTCCCTTTCGAAGCTGCCGCTTCACGCTCAAGCGTGGCTAGCGTGGCGGCTAAGCTGCCTCTGTGTATAATATATAAACTCAAGAGGTATTAGCAATTACTTAGGCCAAGATAATTGAGGCAACTTACAATCGGAATATCTAAATTTTTAGACAATAAATTGCCAGGCGGGTTTTGTAGATTAGTCTGATATTTATTCACTATCCTTAATTATTTTTTATGATTATAACACGCCACCTAGCGGTTGAAAACAATACTCTGCTTAAAAATAATAAAAATAGTGTGCTCACATAAAACTAATCCGAATCCTAAACGATGAAATTTTTTTTTTTTGTAAAATGCTTCCTCAATTCAGAATTTTAATAACAATTAAATTTTGATAAACAATAACACACTATTTTTTGAATAAAAATTGGCACTATAATAATCAGATAGAATAAAGATCATTTAAATTGTTTCATGTGATGTGATGCGCTCTAGGCGCGCGCGCGTCCGACAGCTCGAGACTCGATAATGTCGTATTAAAAAAATCATAACTTGAAAACGAAAAGAGACTCCAAGGTTTTTAAGGTCTCAAAAGACTCCTTATTAAATTTACTTTTTAGAAAAAATATTTAAAAAAAAATTAAAAGGGTGCACCATGGTTTAAAATTTGTTTAAACAAATAAAAAGAAAATTTTATGCAAAAAAATTTAAAAATTTTTTATTTTAATTTTGTTTTCAAAAGGTTCATACTTTTATGCAACTACCATTAAATTTTCATCTAAATCGGTTGAAACACACAGAACTTACAGATTTTTAAAAAATAAGCTTTTTTAAAAATGTAAGATTTTCATTTGGCCGCCATTTTGAAAATTTTCCAAATTTCAGAAAATCACTTTAGCATATTCATATACATGCCAAATACTAACTTTTGGCCAATTTTCATAAAGATCGGAGCAGTCTTGTCAGATCGTGGTTGGTTTGACCAGGATTGCCTCTAAATTTCTTTAAAGGTACATTTAATAGACTATTTTTGATTAAACAAAAAACTTAATCAAAAACTTAATCGAATATATATATAACAAAAATACGCTGAGCATTTGATAAACAGGATGCAATGTCTCGTTTTTCATTCAAAAGTTTATCCCTAAATTTTTGGCGTTTTTTTTCAAGAGCTTTTTTGCATTTGAATCTTTGATTTAAAACTGTTTTTTTTTAATAAAACGACCATTATGTGTCGATTGTGAATACATAATTATACAACAGTTAATTAACACAAAAACTACTTCGACATAACATTTGAAAATATTTAAGAACAATTTTTAAACGAAATACGAAACACAAATTACGAAATACGAATTACGAATGTAAACATCGACGTTGCCAAATTTTTAAGAACAAAAACCGATTCAAAAATACTCGGTGTGTCAAAGCAGAGTCAGGGGAGAACTACCTTAAACCATTAATTAATTAAAATGAGTTATATACTCGGAGCTCCCATAATTTTACCTCACTGTGGTTTTTTAAACGATAACTATATGCACTGCAATTTGTTATCAAAAAATAAAAATAAAAAAATAATTGATTGCAATCGTACTAAAAACTTTATGAAAAAAAAAACGTTCCTGAGTCTTCAACACCCCCCCCCCCCCCCCGAGCCCCCTGAGGTCAAAATATGAAGCATAATGCTTAACCTCCCCCTACCCCTCTGAGAGGAATGAGGTTTATGGACGATCCTTTAGTTGCATGCTATTTTTCGTAAAATCAAGTAGTTTTTCAACATTTTTGTAAACTATAGACATCGATAATTAAATTATGCCACTATCCAAATTTTGCATTATAACTCAGTTTCAATTGGATTTTTACAATTAAGCTAATCATTCTTTGGAACGGAGATGGTTTTAATTGATTAAACCTTGACAAATCATATATTTTCGGAAAGATATTGAAAAAAGGAAGTTTTTTGCGCGAACCGTACTGCTGTATCCTTGAAATTGCCTTCAAGCGATTCAAAAAACCAGCCGCTAATTAATCACTTTGTCAGTAGTTGAGAAATCACGCGCTTAGCTCGGCATTCTTATTTCAATACCCTTTTAACTATATATGATCTTCCAGGTTTAGTAAATTCAAACATCTTCAGGTAGCATAGAAGGCGATTTCTTATGGATTGAAAACTGAATTTTCAGCTGGTTTTTTGAACCACGCAAGGGCAATTTCGAAAATACCGCGGTGCGGATCACGCAGAATTCTTCCTTATTTCAATACCGTTCAGAGAACATATGATTTGCCCAGGTATAATTGATTGAAACCGTCTCCGTTCCACAAAAGAGCTAATTTTCACGGATTAAAAATTGATTTATTCGTAGGTTTTTTGAATCGCGTAAAGGCAATTTTGAAGTTATCGAGCTCCGGCTCACGATAAATACTGCTTTTTTTCAAAATCTTTCCAAAAATATATGATTTGTCAAGGTTTAATCAATTAAAACCATCTCCGTTCCGGAAAAAGCTAATACATACTCCTGGATTGGAAACTGATTTTTTAGTTGGTTTTGAATCGCGTGAAGGCAATTTTAAAGTTATCGAGGCGTGGTTCACGCGGAAAACTTTCTTTTTTCATTATCTTTCCGAAAATATATGATTTGTCTAGGTTTAATCTATTAAAACCATCTCCGTTCCTCAAAAAAGCTAATTTTCACGGATTGGAAAATAATTTTTTAGTTGGTTTTGAATCGTGTAAAGGCAGTTTTGAAGTTATCGAGGTGTGGTTCACGCAGAAAACTTTCTTTTTTCAATATCTTTACGAAAATAAATGATTTGTCAAGGTTTAATCAATTAAAACCATCTCCGTTCCGCAAAAAGCTAATTTTCACAGATTGGAAACTAATTTTTTAGTTGGTCCTCCTCAAAAGTCAATTCTTAATGGTCCAAAACAGGCTGGCTCACAATAATAAGCATTCCCGCAGCATCTTCGAATTGTAGAGGTAAAATACATGAAAACGTCGTTCATGGGGCCAAAACTGGCTTCGCATTATTGGAAATTCGAATTATACAGTTGATTTTACATTAGCTAGCATAGAAAATTGAAGAGTCTGGAATGTAATTTCGATTTATGGAGCGTTTCGAATTGTAGAGGTTTCACTGTATTTGGCATTTACATGAATATGCTATTAAGATTTTCCGAAATTCTGAAAATTTTCAAAAAATAATGTACAAAATTATTTTTCTTAAATCTGTAACTCCCACGGATTCCAACCGATTTGAATAAAAATTTCATGGTAATTGCCCACACAGGGCCGTTCACGATAAAAAAGCATGAAAATCTACGACTTTTTTTAAACCTCCTGAATTTTTAAATATCTATTCTAGGAACTAAAAGATTAAGTTTTCCAAATTTTGAGGTCCTAAAAAATTTATTCGTGTTTTCTACGGGGAAAACACTTTTGTAGTTGGGTGTTCTGTTTTACTGAAAATTGACCACTTTTTTCCACTGTTTTTGCTGCCATTTTAAAACGAATGAACTGACTTCAACGCGGTTGGTCTGAGTGAGTGAATACAATGTGAATTCGAGCAGCAGCTAATCGTCATGCTAAGCGACTACTAGCGCCAAAAAATTCAAATTAACCCGTAACCGTCCATAAAGGGTGAGTTTTGGAACTATAAGTCTTATAAACTTCAGTCGCTCTAACACGAGCTCTTATGGAGCTCGCGAACATGACGAATATGCCGGTGGGGTAAATTTTGTTCTACACCGTGGAGTAATGAGAATGGACTAATAGTTACTCCACAGGGTGGAGTATAGTCATTCGTACTCGAAATTTTTTTCTACGAATTTAGTACAAATTATGATTACGAATCAAATCAAAACTATTAAAATTAGATTTTAGTCTGGTCGCTGTAGGAGTTTTCGTGTGCCGACGAGCGGTATGATCCACCCGTAGGCAACAGTAGGATGCGATGCGCTCGTTTTTTAAACTTTAATGATTTTTTATACGGGAAATATTGACTTTACGAAAAAAAGTTCAAGTATATTTTCAATTTATTTTGAGCTGAAAAATATAAAAAAATTTTCATTTACCGAAATAGTGATGTTTGTAATTTGTTATTTGCTTAAACAATTTCACATAAATTTTTAGAGTGTCTACCCTCAAAATTCTTATTAAGGGAGTCAAAATACATCTTTTGAACCTGGGTGGATCGCATACCGCTCATCGGCACACGAAAATCCCTGCAGTGACCAAACTATTTAGTTTTTTATTTATTATAATTTTGAACTTTGAAAAAATTGAGATTCAATTCAAGATGATTTTTTAAAATTGAATCAATAAAATCAACTAAGTCCTAGAATTTTTTTTTTCATTAAAGAAGTGAATGATTATAATAATTATTATAATAATTTTTTGATTATACAAAGTAGTTAAAAATAACTAAATGAGAATAAACAGATTAATAATTGTATTTTAAACGTAACATTTTTTCAGCTTATAGGATTACTCTACAGAGTATGGTTACTATTACTCCACGCAGTTTGAGTCCTATCGCTCCACAATGACGAGCAACTACTGCTCCACCCCGAATCCCGATCTCCATGTGTGGACAAAAAATATGGAAATTCTGATAACATCAATTATTAAAGCAATCAATCTGAAAAAAATTGTAATTTTTTGAAAGTAGTTAACTTTAGAGCTACTAAGTATTGCAGTAATTAATTTTTTTTATACCACTAGTGCGTAGGTACTCGATTTAACGCACGCTTCGAAATTTAAAAACTCGCCCTACGCACCAGTGGTATAAAATAGTATATGCAACGGGTGCAGCACGTTACTCGTGCTACGCTTCGCTTCGCACTCGGTACCTTTAAAACCGCCCTGGCGACGATACTGCAACCCGTTGCATAATATACTATTATTTCTTTCAAATTAAAAACTTATAAAAATTAATTTGTAATATTAGAAAGAAATAAAATAATTCAACTAACTTAGTAAAAGATCATGAGCGATTCTTGTGACCGCACATGACCAATCGGTACAGTCCATTGACATTCCGCTTGGACTGCATCTGCACCTGTTGCAGTCAATGTGGAATGATGCATTTGGAATGCAAATCATTTCATCTTTACGTTCAACGTAATCCACCACTGGAATAAAGAAAGTATATATATATTTTTTTTTTAATTAAAAAAAATTTCTTATTATCATAAATAAACGCCTCGAGTTGTATTAATTTGAATCTGCGTCATAAAATAAGACTTGTAACTGATTTTGAAAAAAAAAAAAATTACCTGCTGATACGATGCTTGATTGAATCAAAATAAATGTAAGAAGATTCATGTCCAAAAAACTGGGTTATGTTTTCAATATAACATCGGCAAAAAGCTTTTAATACTGAATCTTCGGCAAGAGGAAACTTAAAATATACTGGTCTATATTTTTATTTTTGTCATAGACCTTGAAGAGTCTAAAATTGGTGCCTCCATGTTTATTACTTCCTCAAAAATTATTAGCAAAGTCAAATAAAATCTTTCCACTTTGGATGAACAGATTATGTATTAAAATTGTAAGAAATTTTCATTTAATAATTTAAAAAATATTTTTGTGCGAAGTCTTGTTCTGTAGACTTTGTCGATTTTTTGCAAGTGTTGTCAAGAGATTGTCGTTGAAACTAATAAACCGATTTTGATAAGACTTTGACAAGCGTATTTAAGGGTTGTCATAGAATGCACTTATTAAAGTTTCAAGCAGATAAAAAATAGTTTAGTTTTTATTAATAGTTAAAGTAATTTTATTAAAGTTAAGGTGGTTTTCTACCAAATGCATGACAATAGAGAATCAGCTCAAATTTTCTGGAGGTGTTTATTAGATATTAATAAACATTTCTACGAAGTCTGATCAAAATTGACCATATAGTTTGAAAGTTACAGCAAGTTAAAGATTGAATTTTTTTCATTACGCGTATGGCCGCTACGCTGAAAAAGTGTACTAAATTATTAATATTTATCTTTTTACAATAGAGATCCTTTAGAAAAACCACATACATATAGTTTCACTATCAAAGAATTCATTTCTTGAAACTGCAAAAAATTGACCTTTTACAAATTTTACAGTAATTTAAAAAAAATAATTTTCACGTAAATAACCTCCAAAACTGCGGTATTCAAAGGTGAGGTTAAAAGTTTTAAAAAATGTTTTGTTGTGATTGTCAATGTTTTTTTGGTAGAAAATAATTTCAGAAGCCATAAAAAGTTAAAAAATAAATTTTAACAACCAATTGTTAGTAATTTGGTAAAATAATTTTTTTTTAGTCTTGAACTTGACTAGCTCTGGTAGAAAACCACCTTAATAAATTTACTCTGTAATTTAAAAAATGTTTGTTTCTTCAATTAAATAGCTCAGGCGGTGGGGTTAAAAAGCTTATCGGTACGTATATTTATTTAATTTTTTTCCACTTAATTATTATTGGGTAATTTATTAATCTACCAATGTTTTAAATATTTCGTCCGTCGTAGCATCTTTTAGGACATAGGGGAGAGGTTGTGTTGACCTGATGATCTCGTACTTATTAATTTTTTCGATTTTAATCAGCGTCTTAACGTTTTGAAGCTACTAGGTTAATCATTTTTTTACCTCAGAAAAAATTACGGAAATTTACATTTTCCGTTTCACTGACCCCGGAACCGTCTTCTCTTCTCAGTTGTAATACGCATGCCGCGGCTACTCAGCCATGAGTACGACTTACGAGCAATCGATGAACTCATAACTTTGAAGTGAATTTATTAAATAAATAATAAACTTTTTTAAGTTTTTCGGTGCGGTTTGCGGTTGGTCTCCGCAATCGATTAATAAAAAAATTGATATGATTCGATTGTTTTTCGCTGTTTTACAGGGATTATTAACCTCGTTGATCACAAGTAATAACTTGAGTCCCTCCGACGCAAGCCTAAAGATCGTAATGTACTCCCTGCGCCATCGACCAAAGCGCATCCGGCCTACTGTACCTATACTCTATAGGTACCCTCGCTTACGCTCGGGCCGCAACATTGCGGCCGGCTGCGTGTCGGCCGCTGGCGCTTTGGGAGTATATTTCGTTCTTTCGGCTTTAATCGGAGGAAATTAAGTTATTATTTGTGATAAATGGACTTTAAAAAATTATATATATCACTCAAGACTAAAGTTTGCAGAGGAGGCCTCGACTTCGTCTCGGACTGCAATGTCAGCGGGCCTCCACTGCAATCTTTAGTCCCTCGGTGAATAATATACTAATTTCTTATCGAATTTAGCAAAAATTGTATGTTAATTATTAGTCAGTAACTATATAACTATTTATGCGCTTAATAATCAACCCTTTAGTAATAAATAATTTATCTCAAAATTATTTAGAAGTTGGCCAACCACCGGGCCATAAGAATAATCGTTTCCAACACTGGGACTCAACCCTTGGTGGTATATATGACTTATGACAAGATGAGTTTTGAATAGTACTAGCGCCATGCGTTTATTTCCCTGTGAATATTAACCTCGAAATCGTCATTTAAATCGCATCTTTCAAGTGATTTCGGCGAATAAAATTTTCTATTATTTCTCCAAAGAATAGCTCATTGAAATCAAATAAAAATCATTCTCGTTTCATGTCCCGCCACCAGTCACAGCCATTGTTTGAAAATTTTTCTGAAAATTTAGAATATAATTCAAAAATGGGATATTTACTTTAGTGCTGCTGCTTTCTGATTATTACATACTTTTTGATAAATTTTTACGCAACTTGAACAAACGTTATCGAAGGAGTCCAGTAGAACGACAGTTATTTCAACGCATAAATTTGGGAAATTATGAGGAAAAAATTACTACGCACAATGTGGGAATTTAAAAAAAAAAAAAACTAGTTCTGATCTGATATTTTATTTTATTGAAAAATTGAAAGCCTCTACTGACTAAAATTTTTTTGTATAAATGAACATCAAACTTATATGCAAAAAAAGGCGAACTCGGTACTGCGAATATTTTGTTAATTCAAACAAGGGTATGTACTTCCTAACAAAGAAATTAAAATGTTTGTAACATCATAGGTATGAAACAATTTTTTAAATATATTTAATTGCTTTACTATTATATTGTTTCTTGAAAAGATTAACTAACAAGAATTTGAGTCGAATATCAACATTATGTGATTCTTACTGATACTGATACATTAATCACATCATGAACAGTATATTATACAATCATCTATTAGAAAATCATTGTGTACATACCAACATGTTGTAATAACGCTCACCCATAAATTTGTTCATTTCAAAAAATTATTTACCGAAAAGTTACCGATAGTTGTAAAAATGTCTTTAAATCAAAATTCATCATAAATTATTAGTTTGTCAAAAATAACTTCTTGTTCTATCAGTCAGAAATTTACAATCTTATTACTATAACGTAATTTTATACAAATTTTCCATGATTATTTTCAAAAATGATCATAAAATCTGTTGAACAATTAATAAAAGGAGGCATCAATGTAATTTCAGTCCTATGATGTATATTATAATAATTTTTAGAAGATAAGAATTTGGTTTTATGCTACATTTTTCGATTAAAATCATAAGTAGGGTCAAAAAATTTGAAACAATTTTTGGGCCCATTGGGTCAGTTACTTTAGGCTCAATCAAAATTTTTTTGAAATTCATACGCTAGATTGTTTGAAATGACAAATGGAGGCAGCACACCAAGTTTTAGCTCAAAATATCATCGCACTGCATTTTTTAAAAGAAAATTTTGCACCAAATCCGATCTCTGTAGCTTAATTCGGCTTGGAGGTAAAAATAAAAGTTAAGAAATCCTTATAGCTTAGTTAGGCTTAAAGGTAAAAATAAAAGTTGAAAAATCTTTTTTAAGGATACAGTCTCTTTACAAGTGTAGTAAAGTTCCAAAAAATTCACTAAAAATTTTGTTTTCATAATACCATTTGAATGATATATATATTTTGTTTGGGTATAGTGTTCTGTTGCTCATAAAATTTTTCCATCATACAACCTAAAAATCGGACCTTCGCCCCTTTGTTTCCGATTCTCGGACGGAAAAAAAAATTGCCTAACTCGTTTGGGAAGGGTTTTTTGGCCTCCTCGTTGCATGCCTCGTCTTCGGCTGGACTTGCAAACCTTTCGGGTGCTAAATGAACCCTAGCCCGACCAGGCTGGCAATTTACTATTAATACTTTCATTCAAACTATGTATATATATAAAGATTTTTACAGCTTATAATGTCAGATAAGTTGGTCAAACTGGTTTTAGGCCTTAGAAACTTATAAATCATTCAATAGGTATTATGAAAACAAAATTTTTAGTGATTTCTTTGGGATCTTACTTCCCTTGTGGAAGAACTATACCCTTAGATAAGAATTTTACAACTTGTATATTTATCTCCAAGTCTAATTAAGCTACAGATATCGGTAATGGTGCAAAATTTTTTGTATGGATTTAAAAATTCTTGATTACGCCTAAGTTAGCAGATCTAAAGAGACCAAAAATAGTTTCGAATTTTGTGACCCTACCGTACGATTTCACTCGAAAAAGTTAGCATAAAACCAAATTTTTTTATATTCTAAAAATTATTACATAGAACTGAAATTTAACCGATGCCTCCCCTGAATACACTTTTATTCGCCATTTTTTTTTTTTTTTTTTCTTTAATGCACTGATGAATTGGAAGATTCATGAGATTTTAAACTTCTAACTCAAAATACTAGAAAAATAATTGATAAAGAAACGTCTTTACTTATGGCGATTAATTAAGTATACAATATACTGCGTTTTATTCATATAATATTTTTTGAAAGTAAATGACCAGGTTCGCCTGTACAAATTTGTAAATTACAAAGTTTTAGTCAAAACACTGCAAAACCAAGTGTCTTATTTTGTCACGATTTTAAAACACTTCCAAGTGTTTTATGCGTCTAACCTTGCAGGTTAGGTATTTAAGACACTTGGAAGTGCTTTAAATCGTGACAAAATTTACACGTCAAGCATACCTGTATCGAACTTTTTAAGACACTTGGGTTTGCAGTGAAACAGTAGACTCATTTTATTTAAAACCTTTTTTTAAAGGATCAGTTAAGAAAAATCTAAAATTGAGATTTTTAGAAGAAAGTATATTATTTATAATCAAAATTAGAAAATGCGGGCTTTCAAGAAATTTGACATAACTTTAGTAAAAAATTATATTCTTGCTTTGACGAATACACTTATTTAAAAATTGAAAAATCTCAGGTTAAAAAAAATTTTTTTGAACAAAAAGTATAATCATTGCACCAAAATCACGATTCGTCATAATTAACGTAAGAATTTTAAACAATTTTATTCCAATATTTTCATAACCAATACTGTAATCAATATATTTAATTTTTGTCAGAATTTTGAAAGTTTGGTGAATTTTTAAAAAAATTTAATTTTCAAATTGTGGACTCTGTTAAATATTTATTTTTTTAAACTGATTTTTTTTTAAAGTTCTACTTATAAAAAAAGCATTTTTTTATTTTTTATATTTGAACTACGTTAAACTTAAGATAATATCGAAAGTGTTTCTAAATTAATTTGATTTTGTGTAATTTAATGATTTCATCGAATTTTTATTTACTTTAGTTATTTTTAACAATAGATAACTGTTTTAATTTTAATTTTAATTTGTTTCTGAGAAAAAAAAAAAAAAAACAACTTTTTTATTAAATAATAAAGACACTTTCGTTGCTTAATCAGCATGTTTAACGAAGTTAGTGAATTACCGCAAAAAAATGGAATTTAAGATTTTTTTTTTCAAGTTTGAATCAAATCAGGTAACAGGATTTTAATACATTTACTTTTTAACATTTGCTGTAACCAGCAAAAAAAAAAAAAAAAAAATTAAAATTCACTTTTTTGCATACACTCTTCCACAGACTAGCAGTGGAATGTTAAATTACGTAAAATACGCATTTTTTAAAAACTTTTACAGATGGAACAAAAAGTTTCACGTAGCCAGATGGAAACCAACATCTTTTACAAGACACGATCTTTTCACATTTGATCGCACACGTTTCTCGCGATCAAATTAACTTTCAAGGGGATACTTTGAATTATTGAGCATTAGAAAAGGAGGATTTTTGGAGCTTTTTTTAAAAAAAGCCAGGCGACTTTATTGAATCAAATTTTTTTGCACATTACAAAGTAACTTTTGAAGAACATTTTGTCAAAAAAATCAAAAACCAAGCCAATGACAGAATTTTCTGAGAATATAAATTTTTGGGAAGTTATCTGGTATTTGAAAACTAATGCTCCGTTCTTCTAAAATTTGGGGCACTTCTTCATACATAGTTCCAAGGCCTTCAGGTGAGGATATTCTTTTTTTTCCGATTTACGATTTACGAATACGATTTTTGCCGTAAAAATTTTATGATCACCGTTTTGTTTCTAATGGAAAAAAACCTCCCCTGAAGGTCTCATACTTAGAATGAAGAAATGCACAAAACTGTCATTAGGTTGGTTTTCGATTTTTTTGAAGTTATTTTGTAATGTGCAATAAAATTGGATTTATTAAAGTCGGTTTTTTTTTTTTTTTTGATTTTTTAAAGCTCAAAATTAGACCTTTTTTATTGCCCCACAAGTCAAAGTACCCCTTAATCAAGAAAATGACAAGTCATTATTAAGGATTTCTTTTTTTTAGAAAACCTTTTTATTACAATGTTTACGAAGTGATGACATGAAATCATAATTTAATCTTAAATTTTTCAATTACTGACTCTCCAGAAAAACGGGATATACACTTCTCAACATTGCTTTTAATAAAAGACTTATGTTGCGGCTCAATTGAGCTTTTATTTTAAATTAAAGAACGCCAATGCAATACAAAACTTTTTTTTACATAAAAAGAAAATAATAATAATATTAGTAAGTACGTGATATACGATAAAATTTAGTACCTATGAAACTTTGAATTTAAAACTGTCAAAACTGGTAGATTGATTTTGTATAGCTACAAACGGGCGCGCAACATAAATTTTATTATTATTATTATTATTTTATTGCAAAATAATTAATTTAAACAACAGCACCGTAATAGTTTTTGAATTTTATCATTGCGGTACCATAAAATCAGTACAATTACTTATTTTTTTCAGTTTTGCAAATTACGAAATACGATAAAATAATAGTCCTGTATTAGATGAACTATAATACTCGTAAATTATAAAATAAGAGTTAAATAAAATTTCACAATTCTTTAACAAAAGAAAATTTTTCACTGAAATCCCACATGATGTGGTAAACAAATTTGTTCTTTTCTGAGGTTACTCATGTCAACCTTTTTTCTGTAATACTTGTTTGAACTAGCTCAGTTTTTTGGTAAACTCATAATTTGCAAAATTTTTATTTTTTATTTTGACAGATCGACAAAGATATTATTATTATTAAACAACAACATTAAGTTGTATGTATAAAGCTGATCAAATTCATTTATTTATATTTTATTTTTTATTGCTGTAAATATTATTAGAAACTTTTTGCATTAGACTTATTCGATTCAACTTTGGGAGCAGGTACCGGATCGGCTCCCGGCAACGAGGTGTATCTATAAATTAGTGTATATATCAATATACACCGCGCTGCCGAGAGCTGATCCGGTATAGCTGTTTCCAAAGTGGAATCGAATAAGTCTCTTTAGATGCAAAGAAATTGTCTAATTGGTTTCGTTTTTAAGTTTTTTTTGTTTTTTTTTTTGTTTTTTGTTTTTTTTTTGTCTACTTAAAAATTTTACAGTTTTTTTACACAAATCTGTTTAGGTAACAAATTTTGGTAAATAGACAATGTAAGATAACCACCAAATATTTTTAAAGTTTCTTAGAATAAAAAGTTATACAATTTGTTGGGTGATTAAAAAAAAAAAAATAAATAAAAAATTTATAAATCTTGCAACAAATTAATTTTATGTTTTAAGCTTTAATAGCTCATTTTAAAAATTTAATTTTTATTCGTTTCAAAACTATTGTTTGTAAAAAGTTTTCTCACTCTAAAGAAACGAGTAAGCCTCATATTAAAGACTTAAGGACTATGCAGTTTTGACGGTTTAAAATGTGATTAGTCTTATAAAAATCTTTTCTTATACAAATATTTATACAGTCTTTAGCCCAACTACCGAAATTTGGGCAAGATGATTGTATAATTGTCTGCATAAGTAAGTGGATATAATTTACATTTATTTACAATAGAGTTCATCAGATACTTTTACGTGAAAAAAACCATTATTTATCAGGGTTTTTATGATTATAAGTATATCCTTTGTATAAGATATTTTTTGACAGACACCTACGGTTTTTACATCAAGCTTACAACTTTATAGTCAAGTAAAATAGTGTAACTTAGTAAATGTTTGTGCATCATATTTTTCCTTTTTAAATCATTTTTCCAAGACATAGTTTACAGCTCTCATTCCTCCAAAAACACTGTAGGTTCTTTATCTATTTTTGATTTGATTTTTTTTTTATTTATTTATTTTTTGTTGTTGTTGGAACTAAGTTATTACAAGAATTATAATCGTAAAAACATTTTAAACCGTTCATTAGCCTGCACTTATTCGATTAATAGTAGGAAAGATTTTCATGTAAGAGACGAAATTCGTCTCATGGTGTACAATAATAATTATTATTATTCTAAGAAAAAAAAAAAAAAAAAAAAAAAAAAAAAAAAAAAAAAAAAGAGAATATTAATACCAAGCAGTTAAAAACTAACTTTTTATATTAATTACCTCTTTATCTTTGTTGTTGATGTTGATGTTGTTGTTTTTTTTTTTTTTTTTTTTTTTTTTTTTTCCACTTATATCTAGGTGATTTTGGCTGATGGCACCCACTTTGTTGAATTATTTACAAAAATTTCGAGTACACTTTTACAAGATTATTTTCAGCTGTTTATTATAAATCTTTATCTCTAGGATCAAAAAATTTGCTTCGTTCAATTCTTCCTTACTTATTACATTCTAAATTGTAAAAGTTAAAGATCTCGCACTTACATTAAAATGATTATTTTCACGCTCCTTCTTTAATGACTAATAACTATTTATCAGTACTCATTTTTTATTTTCATAGCAATAATTTTTTCGTTTTACAATTAAAGCTGTATCAATTTGGATGTGCTTGTAAATACTTTACTAGTTTTTTATTTACTTATTATTATTTTTTTTTATATTTGATATTTAATGTATAACAGCAAATTAGAGCATGACATTTGTGTATAAATATTATCATCAAAATGTAAGTACAAGATTATTTAATTTATCAATGGAAAAAAAGGATGCGCAACCATCAACCATTTTACATTATAAAAATAATTGTATAAAACGAGTCAATTTTACAATCTCTGACGTTTAATCATGGAAACCATTAAAATTCGATCGTGCATCATCCAATTTAAAACAAATAAATTGTCAACGCGTTCCTGTTTAAAAAACTTTATAACGATTTGTAATCGCAATTTTCTTTGTTTTACATGTAAGTGTAAAACTGATTAAATTTCAGAGCTGTATTGACATTATAAAGCTTGCACTGTCAAGCCACTGTCATTAAATGAGAACGGATACAAATAATAAGACGTTAAATTTTTATTCAACAAATGATACACTTTTTTCATGTTAAGTGATGATATCTTATCATATGTACATGGAAATTGGCACTATAGATCTTTGATTATTTTATTGGATTACCTAAATTTCAGTAAAAATCCAAAGATCAAATGCAGGTGAGTGCAAAAAAATATTGGAATTATAGAAAGTTACCCCAGCAATATCAATACACTCATTAAAAGGCGGTAATCGATGTTTTTATTTAATTCTTAATAAAATAATTTTTTTCTTTGTTGACAATGGCTTGACTTTGCTTTAGAATAGTATATTTACATGTAAATGTATTTATATACAAAAAATGACTTGCACTGGCACTCCAAAATCATTTTAATCGCCGAGTTTACCAAGTGCAAAGCTAATGATTATTTTTTCATGCTCAGTAATACCTTATTTACAAGTAACTTTTTTTTTCTCATTAAATCTATAATTTTTTTTTTATAATTTTGCGTTACAATTTTTATCTTTGTTTCTTACTTGCTGAAATAATTTGTATTTCATAGCACTGACAATGTATTGTCTTGTCATTTCATTTTTTTATTCTCACTTTAGAGCAAAAAAATTACGAGTGTTTTTTCAATTTAATTTAACTTGGCTTTCAGACTTAAGTATCGCAAAAGGTTTTTTTTTTTTTTTTAATTTTCCATCTCCCTTTTTCAAAATTAAAAAAAAAAAAAAAAAAAAAAAAAAAAAAAAAAAAAAAAAAAAAACTATCAAACAAAAACAAAATTCAAGAGCAACGCACATTACGTGTACTCTTTAAAGTTTAATATTTATCTTATTTTCAGTCAAAACCACTTTAACTGCACTTTCATCAGATTTGAGTGATTATGAATTTCATTTGTAGACACTTTATAAAACTACTTGGACACGTGAGCCTCTTCTAAGGTATTGTTATCATCAGGTCTTGCAACATACAAGCTTGGATCAATGACCTTAGGAATCGGCTTAATCTCAGTACCGAGTTCCTGCTCAATACGATGCAAGTTGAAACGGTCCTCATATGTGATTAGATTGATCGCAATACCAAGATGGCCAAACCTACCGGAACGACCGATACGATGCAGGTATGTTTCAGCCATTTTTGGAAAATCAAAGTTGATCACCACATTTACAGCCTGAACATCAATACCACGGGTAAACAGATCACTGCACACCTGTAATACATAATTATTTAGTTTAGCTATTTGAATCCTTGAAGCAAAAAAAATAAGTTTGTATATGTTCATATTCGTGAAGAATGTTTGATTTAATTGAAAATCTTTAACTATATTGAGAGAAAGATAATAACAAAAAATGCAATAATTTAATTTCACACTAGAGCTTAATAAAACTATTTTGACATTTGCTGATAATAAAAAGCTAAGTGTAGGTTTAGAATAGACTTATTCGATTTAACCTTGGATCAGGTACTGAATCAACTTCCGCCAGCGCTGTGTACACTTACATAGTTAAGTATATGCACAAATGTATGTATAGATGCACAATACACCGTGCTGGCGGGAGCTGATCCAAAGTTGAATAGAATAAGTCTAATAAGAGATATATTTAAGTATTTTAATGAGGCTCACGCGGGCAGGGTTGTATTAAATATGGACACCTTGAGATCATGAATATTTTTTACTATTGTATAGATATGATCATTTTAATAAATCAATATTATGTTTTTTCCTATTGCATAAGGTGGCTATCACCATTTAGCACCAACTTTTTATCTATAGGGCTGATTGATGGAGAAGTTTTTAAAATATTCTCAAAGTGTATTTTCAAATCACAATTGTTTTTTTCCTATGCGCGCTCTGGGAGCTAGTATACTTTTAAATATACTATATTTTTTTAAAAATACAGGATAGAAACACCTCAATATGAATTTCATATAATAAAAGGTTGTGTCTAGGTACCATCGCCGTGAACCGTACACGGTACACGGTAGCTTTTTACTTTAGATCCTATAATTTATCCCAAATAACCCACTTAAGTTTAAAAAACTACTAATTTCTACTTTAAATTCAATTGTCCATCTTAAATAATCCAATTAAATTCACAGAGTGTTTAAAGTAACTCTCATTTGGTACCGTGTACCGTGTACCGTGCACCGAATACGGTACACGGCGATGGTACCTAGACACTTTCATAATAAAATGTCTATTTTTTTTTTTATTTTTTTTTTTTATTATTATTTTTTTTTTTCATTAGTTAGTTGGTCAACCTATATTTTTTTATGCCAAAATATTTAGAACAAAATAAACAATTAGTACAAATTTGTCCCATCAGTTTTTATAAAAAAAAAAGTTTTCTCAAAATTTTAGGAGTATTGATCTCATATAAAAAAAGTCGCGTGAGCTTCCTAAAATACATAAGTTAAGAGAATATATATATGTAAAAATTAGTTGAATTCAATTATCATCAGTCCAGATTCCATAAACTGTCTTTTTATTATGAGTAGATAATTAAGAAGAGTTTTAAAGGGTTCCTGAACAATATAAAATCATACATTTTATGTCATCATCTACAATTTACTACTTATATTATTTTTTAAAACTGTTTTTTTTTCAAATATACTGGTATTATGATACATATTGCAATAAAGTTCATAACGAATTAACAATATATGTTCATGAAAATATTTTATGATCAATATATTGTTCAATAATAATTCAAGTAAATACTGACTGTATGTCCATAGAAGTAAATTACAAAAATTAAGAAGAATTGATTGCATCCATTGAAATCTACTTTTACATTTCATGGGTTTTGAAAATTTTATTTTCTTAGGAATTAAATATTTGTACAATTGAAATTAATTTTATATACATGTTTTATTACGCATATCGGGAGTACGTAAATAATAAAAAAAACTTACCAAATTTCGGCAAAGTCCCGCACGAAAGTCATGGAATACACGATTTCTGTGTGCTTGTGCCATTTTAGCGTGAATGTAATAACAGCAATATCCTAAATCTGTGATTTTTTTTGCTAATAATTCAACTCGTTGTGTTGTATTGCAGAATATTATGCTTTGATTGATTTGTAACTATAAAAAAAATTTAAGGATATATTTTTAAAAATTTAAGTATAACATAGAGTGATTGTATATCAGGACTCGGATCTAAAAACAACTTAACTCCTCTAGGATTCCTATATCTAGTTAAGTTGTTTTTAGATCCGAGTCCTCATATGATAAAAAAGTTTTTTTACCTTGGAAAATAATGTGTTGAGACAATGAACTTTTTGACGCTCTTGAACAAAAGCATAGTACTGTGTAACACCTTTTAATGTCAATTCCTCCATCAAATTTATTTCATAAGGATCTCTTAAATGTTTTTCCATAAACTGTTTTACTGTTAGTGGAAATGTAGCTGAATACAACAATATTTGACGCTCTTGTGGTAATCTAAAAAATTGAATTAAATATATATTAATAATTTCAATACATTTTTAATTTTTTAAATTAAAAATTAAAAAATAAATTTATTTTTAGCCCATAAAGGTAAATTTACCTTGAGATCACGTGATCTAACATGCCTTTGAAATCTTGTGAAAGAAGTTTATCAGCCTCATCAAGAACCAAAATTCTACAGTGTTCCATATTGGCAACATTCTTATCCATCAGGTCAAGAATTCTTCCAGGGGTTGCTATTATTACTTGCACTAAATTCAGAAAAATAAAATTATTAGTCAAAAGTTTAAAAAAAAAAAAAAAAAATGTATGTTATGCTACAGGGTGGAGCAGCATCGCCAGGGCTTATTTCAGGACTAAGTACAATTTACTTTAAGAGCCCTGGTGACAAGCTTCAGCAGTACTATCTTAATTTTTGGCTATTATACTGAAAAAAAGCATTTATTAAATGAGTAAGAATTAAAGTTGATCTGAAAATTCAGAAACATTAAAAAGAATACACATTAATTTACTGTATTTATTAAAATCTGTTTAAGATGCCAATATGAACAAAATAAACTGCTAAACATGCTACAGTACTAGTACAATAACTTGACACATTGATTGACAATATTATTATTGAAACTTAGCTATTAAGGGTGCTTACTAGTATCGTGAGAGGGGCAGAATACCGCAGCGCCCGACTGCAGGGGAACCCGTTTTACCTAAGAGGCCCGTGAATACCTTTAATTTTTAGTGAAATGAAAATCTTCACGTTCAAACAAATGATTTTCACGGTTAAGGTAAAGATACCAGTTATGATCACAAAAATCGCTACTTTTCAGCATTTTGAATTTTATTGAAAAAACAAAGCATGTTAGACTAAATCTTTTTTTACATACTTAAATTTTAGGTTCTTAGGAACTTAAATAAATTTTTTTTTTTTTGTTATGAAAATTGTATTTATATAATGAATAATTAATGTTTGAAGTCAAGATCTTTTATGCCCCTTTTTAAAGTCAAGGCCCCAGTTTATTAGACAACTTCAGCTTTGACCCCAGTTTATGGAACACTTTTACACGTAAAATCACGTCTGTGACTTAAGTACCCCAGTTGATGGAACGGAATCGTCAAAATTCGAGGGTTTCATCACTCCCAAATGAGAAAAAATTACAAATCCAACCAAAAATTAGATAAACCATTCCATCAACTGGGGTACGTAAATCACAGACAGGATTTTACGTGTAAAAGTGTTCCATAAACTGGGGCCCAAGCTGAACTTGTCTAATAAACTGGGGCCAAAAGGTCTTGTCTTTAAACATTAATTATTCAATAAATAAATACAATTTCATATAAAAAAAATTTATTTAAGTTCCTAAAAACCTAAAATTTAAGTATGTAAAAAAAGATTTAGTCTAACATGCTTTGTTTTTTCAATAAAATTCAAAATGCTGAAAAGTAGCGATTTTTGTGATCATAACTGGTATCTTTACCTTATTACGGTTAACGGTTACCGATTCACTCAAAATGTCATGGAACTGTTCACTTTAATAATCGTGAACATCATTTGTTTGAACGTGAGGATTTTCATTTGACTAAAAATTAAAAGTATTCACGTGCCTTGTGGAAATGGGTTTCCATGTGCACAATTTTATTTTGAACTGGTAAGTACTCTGGCTCTAATTGATGAAATTTTGAAAATTGTACACAGCATAATGAACCATATAAACTTTCATACAGTACCAGTTTTATATTTGAAATGTTTCAGAAAATTATGAAAAATCACGAAAACATAACCTATTATTGACAACAGTTTGAAAATATTAATTTGATTTTTACGCCAGTACCCCAAAATGACAAAATTTTGTACATTTTAGAACAATTTAAATGTAAAATAGTATACATGTCTCGGAAGTAAAGAATGAGCAAACCCTAGACGACCTTGCTTTAGGCTCGGGTGACAATTTTGTTTTACTAAGAATAGCCAATTATTTTCTTCCTCAAGCATGTAGAATACTATATAAGTATTTTATATTACACCAATAATTAAGGCCTCAAGATATTGCATTTAAGTTTTCCGGTCAAAACATGCACTCAAGAAAAAACTTAAAGTAGTTCTTGTTCAAACGCACATGGATGCATTCAAATGCATAGGGATGTTTGTAAGTCTTCTTAAAATTGTTAGAAAGATAGTACAAAAAGAACATTTAAATTTTCTGTGAAGTCCACCAACAGTTCTTCATAATTCTTTTGACAATGTTTGAGAAAGTGACATTATCAACAACAAAAAATTGATCAGAGAAAAAGCAACAAATATTTGGATGAAAATTATAAGATCCAATCTAAATTGACAAAATAGCTGCGTTTTTTCAAAACTAGTAAGCATCCTTAAAAAGATTAGGAAAATTTATGGCGCACGGCGATGCGATTTAAGCATCGGCTTGGCGAACAAAAGATAGAGGAGTACAAAGCCCATCAGTCAGCGATTTTTCACTGATTTTCAGTTTAAAAAAAATTAGTTTTCATAATAACATTCGGCAGTTTTAACGATGACCGTTATCACTCGTTTGCTACGATAAAATACCAAACAGATCTTCATCACTCAAGGGTGTAATAGTACATACTGTTTGTATATGAGATTTTACCAATCCTTCTCATCATAATGAAAAATGAAGCAAGAATCTGTGTCGACACATCACGGAAGCATTCAAAGATCCCTTAGGTCATGAGTTTGCCACAGTGAGAATGTCAATACAAAGTATCAAATAAAACATTTCTATTGAAATAAATGATAATAAAACATTAGACACCTTTTTGATAAATCCTCATTATATCTTCTCTCAAATTTGTACCACCAGTGGTAACCATTACTTTTACATCCATGTGTTTGGCAAGTTCAATTAAGATTTGTGATGTCTGAAGCGCCAATTCTCGAGTTGGTACAATAATTAAAGCTTGAATTACATCCTTTTTTGGATCAACCTTAATGCAAAAATTAAGCAATATCAATAAAAGTAATATTAAAAAACATTGACATATGGAAAATCAAGTTGAAAATTTATCGTTAATTATGTGAAATACCATTATTAAAAATTTAAAAACTTTTATCATTAATACATTAAAAGTTATTACTACAGTTATCATTTTTTTTAATTAAATCTAACAACTATTTGAAATTTATAAAATTACATACCTGTTCTAAAACAGGAATTGAGTATGCTCCAGTTTTTCCCGTACCATTTTTAGCACGAGCTAAAACATCTTTACCAGATAAAGCAATGGGAATACTAGCCTCTTGAATTGGTGAGGGCTTCTCCCAGCCTTTTTCAAAAATTCCCATGAGCAATTCACGCTTAAGACAAAACTCCTCAAACTCGTTGCCTCGTGTATCGGTGACATCCTAAAAAAAATATTAGCATAACAATTTTTTAGTTTACTTTATATAATATAAAACTGCGCGGTTATATATGTTTCCCAACAACAGTTCTTACTCTTTGAACATAATTTATTTTTTCAAGTTAATGTGTATTATATTGTGCAACTAGTCAATAGGTTAAGTATAGAAAGATGAAGAAAATAGTTTTTTTTTTTTTTTTTTTTTTTGTTACAATTGATTTGGGAAGGTAAAAAATGTTGAAATAATTACTTACACTTGTTTTGATGCGTTTATCCTTTGGTGGAATTTTAAGCTTAGCTTTCCAACCAATGTCATCCATTTTTTCTAAATCTGTCTTTAAACTTAATGCATTACTCAACACAAGGTTGGAACTTATAGATTCAGTCATCATCTTGAAGCCAATTATTTAAACTTCTAAAAAATATAAAAAACTTAAATTAAAACTGTTTTAAAAAAAATTTTTGATAAATGTTATGTTTTACAATTTATAAAAAATAAAGAAGTAATAATGATTCAATTTAGTTTAAAAAAATCTGATACCTAAATTATTCAGAACTTTGCTTTAATAGAGAAATTTTATTATACCAGAATTATTGTTATTAAAGTTAATAAAGATATGTAAATGAGAATAATAAAAATGTCCTACAAACTTAAAATTCCATAGTTTCTATGTTTACACTGATAACCCTGCTTCAATAGATTCTATGTTTACACTAGTAACCCAAACACTAATATATTTCTAAGATTCACAATTTCTTTTAAAATGAAATGAGGGATTATTCAAATTTTAATTAAATTAAAGTATTTGATAAATATAGCACAGTCTGGAATTCTGGTAAAATTAATATCAGTAAACATTTAAAACAAAGAAATAACAAATAAATTAAATCAAAATTACTTTTGAAAGTTGAAACTTTATTTAGAATTTTGTTAAAACGAAAAAGAAAAATTTGCAGAAACTTTACTCTGAAAATTGAAATCTCCTCTCACCTCTCTCTGAACGCATACACGCTCGCGCATAAGTTTCTATCGCCACGATTTCTCAGACTCACGCCATCAATCCTTTTCCCATGCTATTTTCATTATTGTTTTTTCAAAGCTACCGTCACATATTTTGAGAAAAATAAAAAAAGAAGCATGTAGTAATTGACTCCCATGTGCCGTATTCATGAAACAACTGTTTACTCAGAAGATTTCGATGATTAAAAAAAATAAAATGAAAAAAAAAAAAAAAAAACAACAGCAATTAAACAGTTTGCAAATAATAACTGGATACGTTAAACAATTACAATATCAAACTCAAATAAGATACCGGCCAAAAATGTTTTAGTTACGCTAAAAATCCACGCATCTCTCCAAAAGCGTCTCAATATACTCTCCGTTTAACCGTCTAAAATAACGGTTACCTACCGATGCTGTCAACGAATAATGAAAAATATAAGAATGAAAGATAACTCATAAGCCCGGAAATTTAAGAAGTAAAATTTAATAACTTTTTCATTTTATTTAAAGTTGGTTGCAAGAAATTAACGACGATGTATCACTTTTAAAATTGTAAATAATATTAAAATAAATTATTAAGCAAAAAATACTTGAATAATTCGCATCACGATCAGTTTTTAGAGGATCTATTCCAATTAAAATAATCTCCTATGGGCTGAAAGACTAACTTATCACAAAGAACGAGAAGCAACTCGACATGGAGAAGCTACCCAAACACAACGCGAGTCAAGACCCTCGGCGGGGTCGATGAAAAAGAAAAGAAAAAAAAGAAAAAAGAAAGAAAAATTAACTCACTTCGTACCCAAGGATTGTCGTTTGTATTCGGATACAGCGATTGAATGCCGAAATAATCGTCGTGATGCGTATCAGGAAAACGCTGAAAACTTTCTGCCGTGCTGCGTGTGCTGCTGCAACTCTCCTCTCTTTCGGACCTCAGGCTCGGGAGTCAGTAGCGACCACGGTAAAATGGCCGCCGTCTTGTCCAATGTCAAGCCTGGCACCGTCCCTTTTTGATTGCCCCCTCTCTCTCTCTCTCTCTCTCTCTCTCTCTCTCTCTCTCGAGTCTCACGCCGCGACACTGCGCGAAAATCGCGTGTTGTGAACTTGTGAGTTTGTGACTTATGATTTATGAGATTTATAAGCTTCTTTTCTTTACGCTTTTCACTAACAATTGATTTTTTCTATACGTTGAAAATTTCCGAGTTGAGATGCATTTGTCAGTCGAACATTGGCCGGCAATATTTTTTAGTTCTGAAAATTTTAGAGCTAAAATTAAATCGGTCTTTTGTACCAAGAGGCAAGAACCCACTTTAAATACAGGGTCCTTATTATAGTACGTATTTCCATGAAATTCTATACTGCTATTTTCTCGTTATAAGTTTACAACTTACAATTTATTCCTATATACATAAACACACACACACACACACACATATATATATATATATATATTTATTACACAAAAGGAACCGGAGACTTTTGTTGTACCTATATACACTATTGCAGTAGAACGTGGTAGATCGTACCTTTTGTTTATCTAGAACGTACGTTTTGATAAGCTATATAATGCGCGTATTTGGGAGCAAATAGCCGGACTCATAAATAAATTCTTACCTTCCAAAGTATCTTGTATTGTGCCATACACAATTGTATTTTTTTTTTTTTTTTTCAATTGAATGTAAACGTTAATGACTAAAAATCTTAAACTTTCATTCCGGAATCAGGATGCGTTAGCACTTAGCTGCTGTCGCTTGTCACCTGTCCGTTAAAATCTAGAGAGGGAACATGCATACGTATTTATTTTGTCCAGAGGGGGAGCTCCATGCCTCCATGGCAGCGTAAAAAGGCGGTCTCTTTTTGAATTAACAAAACCCTTTTCTCAATTTCAAATAGTAATAATTTTTTTTAAATTTTAACACTAAGTTAGATTTAAAAAAGATTGCTTTGAAATAAGTTTTAAATATTTAATTTAATCTAACGTAATAGTATGGGGAAAAAAATTATTAACCAATCTATTTCCTGCACTATGCATTAAGAAGAACTTGTGATTGAATATTTTACATTAGACTGTTCTCAATTTCAAATAGAATTGATCAAGAAAGGAGATTATAGTTTTCTATTAAAAATAAAATGAATAATGCTCATCATAATTATCAAGACTTTTTCAACTATTTCTTAAAAATATATTTTTTTTAACAGTCATATATTACAGATGTTTCAGTACACTAAAAATTAGTAAAAGCATTAAAGTAAATCTATAAACTTTAAAATGCAATAAGTATATTAAACACTGTAGTTATTATTAAACATTGTAGCATTTTGTCTATAATCAAAATTATAAAAATGAAGGAAATGAATGTGAATCTAATTATTTGTTTCTTGTTCAGATTATAAAACATAAAATCAAATTATTTCATGAACTTCATTAAATTTACAGAAATTATCATCTTTAAAAAATGTAATATGCAATAATTTCAAATGTACATTATTCTTTTTTTTGTGACATTCTATACTTGCGGCAAGCTTCTGGACAGTGACGTTCAAGATAACGCCTTTGAGAAAAAGCTTTTAAACAAATTTCACATCTCCATTGCCATTGATGGTGATTTCTAGTTCTCTGATGAGCTCTCAAATTAGATCTGAAAAAATATATATATATATACATATATTTATTCTTTTTAATTCTCATTTGATTGAAATAACTTCAATCATTTATCGATGTATTAAATAAAAAAAATAGTATTATTTTACAATAAATTTTTAAAAATTTTGACATAAATTTATTTTTTTTATCAAATAAATGAAATTTTTATAAAAATAAAGTTTCATGAACAAAATTAAACTCATTGCAAATTAAAAGTATTGTTTATTCACAAAGAAAATGACATTTTTTTAACAAAACATATTATCACTTCAGCTTACCGATCAGCAAATGATTTGTTACAAACTGGACATCCAAAAGGTCTTTCTCCAGTATGAAGACGCAAATGTCCTTTCAGAACCCATGGGCGATCAAAACTCTTATGGCAATAAGGGCAAAAGTGCATAATTTTGCTGCGTTTATGATTTGGTGTATCCTCTAACTCAGAACAGGTTCTTTCTTCCTCACCTGATTTCACAGCTTCATTTTCATTGTTAATACAAGATGAATATATAACTGAAACTGTATTTTGCATTTGTATGTTATTTGAAAAATCTAATCCATTAATATCAATTATGCATTCAGAAAATTGATTTTCTTGTTGAGAGGTTTCAGGAATTGTTGGAGAATTCACAGGCTCAACAGTGCAGTAAGTTACAGCTTGATCATCACTGCAACTCGCAGAAGAATTTTCATTTGTTGAACTCTTATTGTTATTATTGATGAAGTATTCAATGTTCTCAGATAATTCAGGATTCCATAAGACACTGTCATTTTTTTGAAAATTGTATCTTGTGACTATTGGAAGATTTGACCAGGACCAAATGTTGCTTGAAATTCCTTGCACATCTTTATGTTTTCTCTTTTTTTTCTTTGGCTCCTTTAAAGATATCTGTTGATCTGGTGAGCTTAAATCTGAAAATAAAAAATAAGTGAATTTTTTGAATGTTACAAATTAAAAAAAAAAAATTTATGCTTATGAATAAATTGTTTGTTTTAAAAACTTTCAACCAAAATTTGAGTAAAATTCAAATAGAAAAATAAAAGTTTTTAAAATTAAAAATTTTTGCTCACTTTACTTTCAATTATTAAATTAATACAAATAATAAAAATAATAAAAATTCAATTGTAATTAATAGTGCAAAATTTGTGATTATTATTTATGAACATACATATATATTTTCTTTATGTTAAAAAAATATTTATATCTCCAACTTTGTATAATTTTTAACAATTCAAACTGAAGGATTACTGATATAATTAAATTTGATTTATGAAAGTTATTTATGTATACTGATATTTTTTTTTTAACTACAGTCTACAGCCTTGAAATTATAAAAATTTTTAAACATAAATTTAATATTGAACGAAATGTCATTGGAAAATGAAATTTTCAAGACGATTTAGGCGTGCAGCATAATTCAATGTTCATTATAAAAGTTTTGTTACAAGATATTTGAAATTCAACCTACCGACGTTGTATTTGTTGTTCTGACCGTAACGTACCATGCACTTCAGCAAACAACGAGGCATTTTGATGTGAAAATTCCCAATTAAATATCTGGTTAAAGAACTCAGCAAAGATAAATTGCAAAGTAGAAGTCTATCGATAATATCTGGTTATTATAAAAAAAATAGATATTATTGGAAAAAATATTTTCTTGACAAAGTTTACCTCTGATACACTTGCAACCCCGACTTTGCCCGACTTAGCAGCCAGAAAGGATATGAGCGTACTCCACATAGTATAGTCGTTTGTTTTACCTTTTATATTTTTGTGCACGAACGTGTGCGAGTATCTTACCTAGCAGCTTTTTAAAAAAATTATTAAAAAGAACGTTTTGCCTCTTCTTTTTGTTTGGCAGTACAACCGACTGACGAGGGTTAGCTTAACCGCGGCTTAAATTTTAAATTGTTATATCTTGCTCTATAGGCTAGGTATACAACATTGTCTTTCGAGGTTACATTAATAAACTATAGATTATCTACCTAGAATCACAAAAATAAGTACAATTTACTAAGATATATTAGTTAGGTACCTAATAATAGTATAATAGCGCGATATAATAATTCAAAAGTTAAAAGCCGGCCTGAAACGGAGCCGCTCAGCTCAGGCCTCAGCCTAGCTGACCATCCAGTTTACAAGAGACATTTCCAATTAAGAATTTTTAATACCATAGTCTTTTTTCATTTTTAATTTCTTTAATAATAAAATTTCATTTATAAAATGATAAAACTGAAAAAATTAAATAAATATGTAACCATTTTACAAAATATTAATGAATTTAAAATGCTTTACGATTTTAAGAGGAAAAAAATTTTTGTAAGAACTATTAGAAAAGGTAATTAGTTAAAATTTCGGTTAATCCAGTTTAAGAGTTGTATAAATACATGTTGATTTAATCGTCAATGTAATTATCATATCCATCCTATGTCCACGAAAATCCAAAATTTTAAAAGTCTTAATTTTTAGCCACGACTATCGGGTCGTTCCAGGCTAAAGTGAACCTATAACGGCGCAAAGTGGGTTATCTCGATATCTTTTTAAGATTTGAAAATTTTATAAAATTCAATACGTCAATTTGAAGATACATGCAAAAACTATGCTTTAAACCCAAATTAATTCGAAAATTTTTTTTTATTCTCTGAAATATTCAATCTTTAAAATTTTGCAATTTTGATAATAGAGTTTTTTTCGCTAATATCTCAGTAAAAAAATTTGAAATAAATAATTTTCTAACTCATAGCGTATAAATCTAACCAAATTTCATCTAAAAAAAAAATAAATATTCATGGAAAAATGATTTTTACACTTGACTACTTTTTATTAAAAGTGTTGAAAAATGGTATGGATATAAAAATTTTTGTTAAAAATAACTCTTGCGATTATACCTGGTGGTGTGACAAGTATTCTTCAGCCACTTGACGTTTGCATTAAGCCCTTTAAACAAAAACTCAGCATGAATTTACTCCAAGTGGCCAAATAAAAAAGCTGAGCAGATCGTCATTTGGATTTCAAAGGCCATGGGATGATATTGATAAACGAAATCGTTATAAAATCGTTTCATTAATAAATGCTGCATTATCACTGCACTTGGTGGCGCCGAAGATGATGTACTGTGGCTCGGCCCTAGTGAAGATCAGTCAGAAAGCAGTTTTTATGTGCGAGTACGGAAAAATATTTCAATTAATTGTTTTCAATAAAACTGATTGCATGTTTTGAAATTGCGTATACGGTACTTTTTTGTTAGAATCTGTTTGTCAGACCCAACTTGGGCCGACCCAACAACCTTAAGCTATATTTTCGTCTATACATGTTTAGGTCAAAATTTTGATCATTTTAATCTGTGGTTAAGATAAGACGAACAAAATTGTTTCAATTTTAACAGCAATTTCGTTACTAAAAAAATAACATTAAAAAAAAATTTAGTTCTGTTATACTTGAAAAATAACATAAAATAAAACTTTTATCGGCTTTAAATTGGCTCTGAAAATTAAAATAACTTTAGGGTAACTTTTGGTTGATATTTAAATAAAGTAAAGTAACGAAGTTACTTTTTTTTAGTGACTTTCTCAACACTGGCTTTGTACACGATTATCAAAGGTATCAAAATAGGTAAGCTTATTTAATCTTTCAGAATTGAGTATCACAATAAAACATATATTAAAAACTTTTTTACTCAAAATCAATATTTAAGTAGTTATTTATTACTCTTGAAAAAATCAAAATTAAAAAAATTGTGCTTTTACCTGCACGAGTGATACTAATTGAGTTACTTTTAAGAATGCAGTCCAAAAGATATAGTAAGGTGAGTGAAGTGGAAGCACCGAGGGGTCGTTATACGCGCGCCGGTTGAGCTAGCATAGCTCCATATCAAACCAATACCACCTCAGGTATTAATTAATCTGCAGATTTATATTCATAAATACTAACTTATTTTCAAGGTGGGGCATTTATAAAAAAATCCAGAAGGTCGTAATAATTATACGATTTGGTACTTGAAGTCATACGTTTTTGAAGATTTTTAAAAAAAGAAACGCTTTTACTTAATCATGAAATTTTACTTATATCATGATTTTTTCCAAATTATTAAGTAATTTTTCAAGGACGTTTTGTTAAATTTTTGATTTTGGTTCATATAATCATTCAAATATATTTTGATTAATAATGAGTTTTATTTAGCCTTATGAAGAGTATTTTTTTTTAATTTACAATTTTGACGACGTTCTGATTTCATAAAATACTAATTTTCATTGCAAAAATGTGCCATTTTGATTTATACGTAAAATAAAAAAATCTTATCTCAAAGGTCTTGTAAGATGTAGTTGTGTAATATGTACGTACATGAAGATTATATAGAAGAAATGTACCAAATTTTAAAAGAATCAGTGGAATAGTTTTTAAATGCTCGATACCATAGGTTTCCTCAGAACGACTTAAAATTTTGAGACAACACTTCTGAAAAAATTGAAAAAATACTGATTTTTTGAACCCTAGCTCTCAAAATTTTAAAAGAGTCCAAGCTAGTAATTACGCCAGCCGCATAGGGTAGTTTTAGCGTAACAGCTCAAAACTATTTCCAGTGATCTTACATCAAAAAACCATCTGCATGTCTCTGCGATAGTCTGGACACAAAATTTTATACTCCGATGGGCCTACTAATATGTAATGATTAATATTTTTGAAGTAACATACTTAGTGAATTCAGTATTCACTCGAAATAAAATTAAGTATTTTGAAAACCGTAATAATTATTTTTAGTGAAAAATTTTTATACCTAGTTCGTATGTGTAATTCGAGGTGTCATTTTAACTGTTCAAAATAATAATTACGCAACAAAACCTTAACACTTTTGAATTTTATCAAAAATAGGCTCTTCTTATAGTAGTGTATGTCTTGCCTCTTACTTGAAATATTAGAAGGCAAATTTATCGATACACGTAAAATTGGCTTTAATCAGAATCTTAAGCGTTAATTCGTTGCGCATGTCACAGATAAAAGGGCTCTACCTGAATATCAGCTTCTAGAATTTATTTAAAATAAAATTTTTTTAAAATAGCATTAAGTGAGTTTTTTCATTGAACCATATTAATGATTAAATTTTCATTTCCAAAATAAACCAGCTTTACGCATTAGCTTGTAAACTAAAGACCAACCACAAAAATTCTTATATAATTCCCGAAATTTAAATTGGCTAAAGAATAGATAGAATAGATATCGGTGACAGTAGTGGGGAGCTACAACTGACGAGTGTACCTTCCGAAGGCTAGCTTGTAAGTCAAAATCCTGTGAGACATCTGGGAGTAAGCACGCGCGAAAAGCTCATCGTTACTTAGGCAAGTTGGCAATTACAAACCATAGATTGTGCTTGGCCTATTAATTAAAACTTCATCAGCAGAAAGTTTGTTATAATTTTTTGGTTTTCATTCTGTTTGTACCAGCAATTTGATTTTTTACGTGTGTAAGTAAATTTTTTGTTTTTTTTTTTAAATTGTGGTTCCATTTTTTTTTTTTTTTTTTTTCAAACTGTATCAGTACTAAATTTATATGAAATGCAAGTTAATAATTATTCAAGATAATTTTTAAGTTGGAAAAAAAATTGTTTTCTTTTTTTTTTTTCCAATTATAATTATCTCTGAAAATTATTGTTAAAAACTTGAAACTTGTCGTTGCTATATATTAAAAAGCACATAGATCTTGAAAATTATGTTAGGACTTTATGAAGTTTTTAAAAGATTCAAAGTATTTCATGCGACTGATTTTTGATGACTCTGGAGTGCAGAGCCCCTTGGATTTTGGATTTTGGATTTTAATAATTCGTAAAAATAAATTTGGGAAATTTTTTGTTGAGATATTTCAAAAGCATTTATTAGATTTGACAAAAGTATTTAAATAAACGTAGCTACCTAGGTTCGTAGAAATAGAAGTTCACCGGTGACTTGTGTTTGTAAACACTCACTAGGTTAACTTAAATTTTAAGAACGTTATCATTGGTATAAACTTGGATATAAAAATAAGATAAGAAACGATAACAGAGCGAACAAACGTCCGCTGAAACAAAATATGATTTATTCTGGAAGTAATGCTTGATTTGTTTTTCAAATATAAAATCTACATTTGACTTTAGTTAGAATTGTTTAAGAATTAACACTGAAATGAATAAATGCTAAGCCAGCAAAAATACATTCGTACTTAATGGTTGCCAGCCACTTTAGTCAAATTAGCAAAAAGAAATTACTGATTTAATGCAGCTCATTTTTATTTATAATAATTAATATAGAGATATATATATATATATATTTAAAGTTGGCATGAGTGTATCTGAGGTATAGTTTAGTTAAAACTTAAAGGGCTTGAAATATAAAGTGGAGAAGAGCAGCGCGACGAGCGGTTGCGCTGGATGTAGTGAACGTTTAAATTGTATAAGTGCATAATATTTATCTATCCTGTGCGTTCGACAATGTGTGCGTAGCCGTACAAATGTACGTGCACGCGTATAACCAAAAGGGGCCTACCACTGACCGTTTAAAAAGACCAGAATGTCATTTAGTTGCATGTACGTACATCGTCCGCGCCTCGTGAAAGTTTTTCCTTTGAGCTGCAAAGCTTTCAAAAACATTCGCAAGCTCAATTATGTGATTTTATTTTCAAAATTATATGTGAGTCTTATTTTGGTTTCACTAATTTTCTTATTTTTATTATTTTTAATTTCTCTGGTAACAGCCGTAAATCGAAGTAAGAACTCGAAAGTTATTATTCAGATTTTACTGTTTTTTTTTTATCTTTCTTTCAATTTCAAGATTCTTAACTATGATATCAGCAAAAATTAAACAATATTATACTAAATTCTTAATTTTTTAATTCACTAAAATTATTATGTTGATGCTAAGTAAATTATTGACAAATTTGGTTTCAATTTGAGAAATCGGTGTTTCTCGAAATTACAAAATAATACACAATATAATTTACGGTATAGTACGAACAGATTAAATTAGATTATCAATATTATGAGTTGTGTCGTAATTCATAAAACTAAATTTTTGATTTTTCATGGTAATACAATTAAGTAATGTTCAAAACTGACAAATTAAAGTACTTTTAAATAGCCTAACTGCAGACTAACTTACTTTAAATTATAAATAATTGAAGTCCCGAAAATTATCATACGAGTGTGTACCCCAAAGCGATCTTAAACTGCTGTCAAATGAAAGTCGGAAGTTGCAATAAATCGTCCGGTTGAAAGTATTTTTTGAAAAAAAGACAAAGAATTTATTAAACTTCAACACTTGAACTACTCACGTTTTTAAAATAGATCTAACTTATTCAATTCATTTTATTTCTCTCATTATTCTTTTATTTATTTTTAAAAAAATCCCCCCTCCCCCCGCCGTTTATTCCGGTACTGGAAGGGTAGACTATAAAAGGATTTAATTATTTGTAGATAGTTGTCATTCACTGAAGTTTGTACATCGTATCATGAGAAATAATTCATATACTTATACTACATAGAGTAATTATTGTTTCTTTTTTGTAGGTAAATATTTTTCATTTTAATTTGTAGTTAAAAAAGACTAAATTTATAAAAATTGACTGAAGCTAAAAATCGGTTTCACGAAATTTTTGGTCAAAAATTAAAAATAAAAATAGTAGGAGAAAAGTGGGCACAAAAAGAATCACATAGATTCACAGGATTATTCAAAGAATGAGTTTGGTAATTTTCAAAGGTTAACGTAATTACAAAAAAAAAAAAAAAAAAGAATAATAATGAGCCAGAGACTCAAACTATTTATCAAACATAAATGAAATAACACGCTCACAACTAAAAATGAACGATACTGCAAAATAGAGAAGTCATTAACCCACCGCGGGGAGTCACACCGCTTGGCCGGTCGAATCAGTTTTCCCCATCGTCTCATCGGCGGGGTTAGTTGCTTTTGTATATCAGTTGACCGGAAGTGCATGTGGAGATGAATCTTCTCTAAAACAAGAAGCCGTGTTTTCAACCTTAATCCTATTTTCAATCAAAAGCAAGAATGTTATTTCACACGTATTAATTTAAGTTTTTTTCTCTTTTTTTATAAGGTCCGTGTTCCTTATTTCGGACGGGTACCTAATTTCAACCACCCAGGTATACTTTCCTGGTACCTCAGCTAAATTGGAAAGTCAAAAAACTTTAAAACATGAAGTCACTTTAAAAATCACTTCCGCGCACGACGCGGCATGTAGCTTCAAGAGATTTTAAACTATTCATTCTTATTATTTTTTTAAATTATTGACTTTAAATAGATTAATATGGAAAAATTTGTTGAAAAAGACCTTTTGTGAGTTATATCCCTTGTTATCGGAGCTTTAATTACTAATTTAATTCCATTGTACCCTATATCCGCGGAGACCCTGTATAATAATTTCAAAAGTACAGCGCAAACTTCTCTTTCTTGAGTCTTCAACTGTCAGAAAGCTTGTAAAATGCGTGGCATGGATCGCGTTCATATCTAAATGATAAAAAAACTGTCGAGCGTTTTTTTAAATTGATTAAAATTTTTATTAACTGCTTTTCAATTCAAAACTAAATGATAAAAATGTTAAGTTTTATATAAAATGCCAAACCTGGTTGGGAGGGGTTTTTTCATCCTCGCTGCATCCTTCGGCTGGAAAACCCTTCGCAGGCCAAATAAATTCTTGCCCAACCAGGCTGATAATTTACAATTTATAGTTTGCTTATAAATTTCATAAAAAATGATCAATAAACTTTGAAAGTTTCCTGCAATGAGTATTTAGATATGTATTGTTAAGAAAGAGCGTCTAAAATAAGGTACACAATTTTTTTACTCTTCAATAAAATAAGTTTCATTAAATTCAATGTAATATTGGCGTAAACGATTGAATCAAACGTGTAAGGGCTATTCTAGAAACTCTTGGATCAAGCTTTAAAATGAGCCGAGCATAGATTTGCGCTTAGGTGTCCGAATTTAGGTTCAGCTCCCTAATATGTATATAAAATGCGCTTTATTATTTTTTTCAATCCAATGCACACTTGAATGACACTTAGTCAATATAAAAATTGATAACAGTATTAAAAAAAAAAAAATAGTTTGTACAAATTTTTAGAGTTTGAAAATTTCTATAATTTTAAAACTTTGTAAAAAACTGATACAAATTGTCGTTTTAAAAATTTTATATACATTAAATTTTTAAACTCAAAATAATTTTTAATTAAAATTAGCTTGATCAAATTTTAAAATTATTTTTCAAAAAATTATAATATGCCAATGAATTTTTATTTTACTACAGGTATAATACATTTTTTTTTTTTTTTTTTATCAGATCATGCAGAAGCAGTTCTGGTTGATATACTTGATTGTGATACTAGACGGAGGGATTTCAAATGCTAGTCCGGAAAATGCTACTTTCAGCGGTAAGATTTTTTATTCCCCTCTTCAACATTTAGTTTCTTTCTTTAAATCATCATGGGATCAAAAATAATAATAAATATTTCTAAAAAATCGAAAGAATTATAAATAAATAAAACTTATAACTTAATACTAATATAATATTTTCCACTGATTTTTTCTGTAAATTTCACCATACAATTTCAATTAGTAACAAAAGAGTAAACTCAAAAGAGTAACTGTTACCGGTCCTTTTTCTTAGTGTACCGAAATAAAAATGAATTTTTATTCTGATACCAAAATAAAAAAACTGAAATTATTATGGTTCTGTATTTCGGTACTAGAATTGATACCGAATTTAATTTAATTTTTAAACTTACGTGAATACAGAATTTTCCAAAATTTGTATCAAATAAAAGCAGCTATGCAGCTAACTGAAATAAACCAAAACAAGAACCAGAACTTGTTTTAAGTTGATAACGAAATAGGAACCAAAATTAATTTTGGGTTTCATCTTAGTGCTGAAATGAACCAAAATTAATTTTAGTTTTCATTTGAAATAGGAATCAGCATTAAATTTAGTTCTCATTTTAGTACTGTAATGGGTACTGATGTTAATTTTGTCAAAAACTAAAATTTTTTGGTTTCAAAAATAAATCAGTTTTATTCACTTTTAATAAACATTTTATGAATAAAAAAAATTGATTTTCGAGGTTTAAAAAAAAATTAGAAAAAAAGGTTGAATTCAAATAAAAATAAATTGTTTTCAATTTTTTGAATTTCAAAAATTTGAACAATCATTGGTACTAAAAATCGAAAATTTTAATCTATAGAAACTTGAAAATTTAAAATTGATATAAATTCTTATCACATTCAAATAATTCATGTACCTGTTTAAATATTATTCTGTAAATTTAAGAACTCAACTGATCACACGGCATTTAGGACTATTTTAGTAGATATGATCCATTGTACAGATTTAATCTACTTATATTTAACGAAATGATTTTATATTTAATTTATTTCTAGAACACTTGAGTTGTGTACCACCATTATGGTTTCAATGCAGCGACAAAGAGCAATGTGTTGCCTATTATTTTTATTGCGATGGAGACATGGTAAGTTAATTTGATTTTTAAATACAAATGTTTCTCTGGAAGAGATTCTACAATTTGGTAATGTTACAGGACTGCCGCGATGGTTCCGATGAAAAAGATTGCAAAGATAAAGTCTCGCAGGTAAAATATTCATTAAATAATACAAGTTGCGTATTTGGTTTTTTTTTTTTTTTTTTTTTTTTTTTTTTTTTTTTTTTTTTTTTTTTTTTATTTAATGCCTACCTAAGCCACAAGGCTTATACAGTAGAGGTTTTTATTTAGAACTCTGTAATAGACTTTCTAAAACTATACTAGTGAATTTGATTTTTCGACAACAGATAACTATTTGAGACTCGTGGTTTGAAAATTTTTTACTTTCTAGATCATTGTGTTTGCTTGTAAATTAAAATTTCTTACAATAAATCGGTCTTTCTTACAAATCTGAAGTAGCTTCCAGGACGGTATAACAGTTTACTTTTTACCTTTTAATTATTAGAACTAAAAAAAGTAAAATTTTCGTTAGTGTTTCATAGTTTTAATTATTCAATATTTTTGTCTATGTAGTAATTTAAACTAATAACTTTGTAAATATTTTTTAGGGTTACGCTACTGCATGCAAAAGTACAGAATGGCAGTGCAAAGATCACTTTCATTGTATCAAACTCGAAGAATATTGCAATGGACAGAAGGGTAAGATTTATTAATTTCATCTTCCTTCGTAAATTATTATCTGCAAAAATAAAAATACGGAAGCTAGAGATGGTTTACTGAGACACTATTCTCTTGTCGGTTACAGATTGCATTGATGGCAGTGATGAACCACCAGATTGTGGCAAAAATGTAAGTAATCATTTCATCTTTCATATTCAGTTAATTTTTCTTTAAAGAAACTAACTATTTTAAGAAAATAATTTTCGCTTATCAAATATAAATTTTTGGCTGTTACAATATTTTTAAACAAATAATCTGTATTGATACAAAAATTGTAAATTCTGATGAAAAATTACAATATTTTTATGCTCTTCTAGAGAACTTGTAATGAATTTAGATGTAAAAACGGTAAATGCATTGAAAAGAGTACATGGATCTGCGATGGTGCCGATGATTGCGGAGACGGTTCAGACGAGGACAGCTGTGGTTGGTGCTTTAACTCAAATAAATGCATTTGACTTAATAAACATAATTAAATTATAAAAAAATTTCTTATTGACTAAATTTTTATTAGATAAACTACCAATTAAGCCCAGTAACTGCAATAACACGATTGGCAAGTATTTGTGTGATAACAAAAACTGCGTGTCACTGTCTGTGGTTTGCAATAATGTCGATGGTAAAGTTTTTTTTTAAATTTATTTATGAATCGTATTACTCATCTTTTTTTAAATTATTAACATCTAATAATTTAATAGACTGTGGTGATGGCAGCGACGAGAATCCTATTCAATGTGTGAAAGGTAAATTTTTTATTTAAGACAAGAGTTTGGTACTTCAGAGTTAACTTGCTTAGAACAACAAAATCTCTCAAAATTAAAACCTTTAAAAAATAAATATTATTGCAAACACTTTTTCATTCACAATTAACAAGTTTTATTTAACAGTTTTGATAGAAAATACTAAATATGAAATTTCAAAAGTAAATTTTAACCGTCTAATTTTACCTTCTCTATACTGTTTATTAAGACTTTGGTTAACATAAAATTTTTTTTTTTTTTTTTCTTAACAACTTTTTTTTTACAGCTCAGAAAACGTGCAATGAAACACATCACTGTCAACACAATTGTTCCGCAACGCCCAAAGGATCTCGATGTTTTTGTAACAAAGGATATGTTCTAAAAAAAAATGGAACGTGTGAAGGTATGATTGAACTTATGTATCAATAAATAAGTGAAAGAACCAATATTAATTTGGGTAAATTTACTTTTTAATTAAAGAAAAGTTGACACTGAGAAAAAGAAACGATAACTATTAACACATCACACGGTAATGAGAGAGTAAAATTTTACAACTATCAGTTACCAAATACGAGGTAACAATAACTGAATATTCGTTGTTACATTGATTTTTCCACGGGTCTAAATTTAACCCTTGTTTTATATTTGATCAGAGAGTTTACCATAAACCAAAATTCGGTAACTATAAACGAGTCTTGTTTCAACCTCCTATTAACGAATATTCAGTAATAGTTAACTTAAAAGAGTAAATGTTAATACCGGTCCTTTTTCTCAGATGCATAATTCATCATTCAAAATCAAAAAATAATATTCTAGAATTGATTGGAATCAATATGATATAAAGGACAACTTTTTTTATTATATTATTAATACAAGTTTGCTAACACTTGCTTAGTTGATTCAATTGTGCAAAAACGGCCTTACGAGGAGGTAATCTTTTTTTCGCATTTGTACATTTAGAGCTTCTAGTATGTTCCACCAAAAGTATTCAAAAACTCAAATCTTACGCACGGGGTACGAGAATGATATGTTTCACAACTATAGCGAGCAAAGTACATTTATATTTGTACAACTACGGACATTTGTTTTGTAATATATTTTATTTAACAGGGTCATGTAATAAGGTGCTTTAAAATAATTTTTGATTAAAAGTAGTAAAGGATAAGAAAATTTTTTTATTTGATAATATTTGATACATATATTTGAAACTTACAGATTTAAATGAAGTTTAACAATGACAAATAAGTAGGAAAGCTAATACTACAAAGCAAACTAAATTATTGGAATATTTAAACAGTTGAGGACTTTTTTTTGTTTGATGGTACAAATTTAACTACGGTACGTGTACCTTATCTTGAACGGATACTTAATTTCGGACAGTCAGGTATACTGAATAATATGCGTGTTCCCTGGTATTTATAGTTTTAAATATAAGTTTCAAATGTAAGTTTTAAATATAACTTGTATGAAAATAAAAAATTTTAGTTTTTATTCTGACTTAACTACATAAGCTAGCGTATCTGCAGACCGGGCGCTAGAAAAGTATTAGTCAGCCCTTCGGCTCGGGCGTCAATTTGGGTTTGCTAGGGGTTGGCTAATCTTTTCCTGCATCGCGTGTAATGTTTTTTTCATTACGACGGGAGGAACGCTCCGACCCAGGCAGGGAATTTGGTGTTTTCGTCCCGGAGGTATAAAAATTAATTAAGCACACAGTTCTCAGTAAACTTGAGAGCGGTCAGCATCATCTTCGTCATAATAGCTCTAAAGGCGACTTTTTTAGAAATTGAATTGGCTAGATTAACGTTAATTTCTAATAAAGGTCCCGTGATTTTAATTTTTAGATAAAAACGAATGCAAGGAATACGGAGTGTGCTCACAAATTTGCAGAAATTTAGATGGCTCCCATGAATGTGATTGCGAGTACGGCTACAAGTTACAGAGCGACAACAAAAGCTGCAAAGCCGAGAGTATGATCGCTTTAATTATTTTTTATTATTTATATTTGTTTAGTTTTTATATACTTGTTAATTTTTATATTTAACTTACTTAAAGATTTATTAAATTGAGATTTATATTTTCAAAAAAATATCGTTATTATAAGTATTGAGTGGTTTTATCCTTTCATTTCAGCTGGTGAAGCCTTATTGATATTTGCATCCAAGACATCTATACGTGGCTATTATCTTGAGTCACAAATTTATTTTCCGATTGCTGAAAATCTACAACACGTGGTTGGTGTTTCATTGGATTCAAACTATGTCTATTGGACGGATATCCAAGTCGGCGACGAGACTATTTTTCGAAGTCTCGAAGATGGTACCAAAAAAGAAGTTGTTGTAACAGCAGGTTAATTTTTTTTTTTTTTTTTGTGATTATAATTTATTTTTCTTTAATATTGTATGTTACCCCTTTTAAATACTTCGAAAATATATTTTAAAAATTTATTATTTTAATTTAAAAAACTTATAGTTAAGCATTGCTCAATCTATTAATTACTTCTTCATCTTCGAGCTGTTTACTGTAAATTCATTATTGAAAAATGATAAACCATGATTAGTCTCAATTTTCGATTAAAAGAAAAAGATGGCTTGAAAATATCTTCCTATACTGATTATATAGTCATATCCAGGAGGAGCTTTTTTTTGGCTAAGAGTTCCTCCCGGAGGAGCACCTCAAAACGGTCCAAAAACCTTATATTTAACATGTTTTACGAACTCCTCCCAGAGGAGTCGAAATTTTAAAAGCTTCTCCCGAAGGAGTACCTCAAAAAGGTCAAAAAATCTTATATTTAACATGTTTGAAGGGCTAGCAGAAGTATTTTAACTTATTATTTAACTTTTTTATGTATTTTTCTGGGGGTCTGCGAGCAAAGCGAGCAGGGGGGTACTCCCTAGTATTTATATATAGCAAAGACTTTTTATTCCTAAATTTTTATAAATCATAAAACATATACTAAGATTTAAAATAAGTTATTGACTTTTAAAGGTACTTACTAGAAAATGTAAATAACAATTATTGAAAGGTAGAAATGTTGAATTGAATAAGTTAACAGTACTTTTTTTTTGTTTGAATGAAATAAAACTAGGTCTCGGGTGTCCAGAAGATATTGCAATTGAATGGGTAACAATGAATATCTATTTCACAGATTCTCTGTACAAGCATATAGGCAAGTAAAAAAATAAAATTTAATAATTCAAATGCACTATACCCCGTTTTAATGGCTTTTCATATCGACTGCTATGAAATCATAAATCGCTCTACATACTATAAATTTTGATTTTAGGTGTTTGTACTAAAGACGGTTCATTTTGCTCTGTGTTGATAAAAGAAGACACTGAGAAACCTAGGGGTATAGCTCTCCTACCCAGTGAAGGGTAAGTACCGTTTCTTTAATTTTTGGTCATATTGACATTTGAAATTCGAATTTTTTAAATGATAGCAACAATTTTTATAAGGTAGGTGTGCCTAAATTTTTTTTTCAGTAAAACAAAGTAAATAAATGTTATAAAATCAACTTTATGGAATCAACTTTGCCGAAATTGGCCTAAACATAGAATGTACTCCCAAGCTTTACTTTTTTGTTAATTCAAATAACTCGATCCATTTTGATCATTTTTTACAGTTCAAATAAAAGGAGGTGGCCATATTAAGTACACTAGGCTTGACCTAAAGAAAAAAAATTTATTATAGTGTCAAATTTGATAGAAATTGTGTTGGCTAAAAAATAAAAACGGGATTGAAAGGTGGAAGGATAGAGAATTGAGTCTAATTATTATTATTTTTTATCAGATGCATCCTGTTGTATTGGTAAAGCATTAAATGTATTGATTTTCACCGATAAGAATAGGAACAGAGGTGTTAAAAACGACTTTATATCATGGGGGCGAACGCAACAATAATTTTGAATTAGTGTTCAAAACTACGAAAAACTTCATAATATGTTGTTTTTGACTTGATAAATTAGATAAATCCTTATGTTGACCATCATAAGATGATTGTTTAATTTTGACTTCTTCTTACCCTGTAGAGTGGTCACGGAACGCACACTTCAAAATATCAGGGGTAGCCATATTAAACACATATTAGTTACATATTAGTCACACCTACCTCATGCAGAATAAATTAATTGACAGTGGGAGAAAAAAAAAATTAAATAAAAACAATTTTTACAGATTAATGTTTTGGAGTGATTGGGGATCTAATCCGCAAATTTCAAGCGCGTACCTCGATGGCTCCAATCGAAAGTCTTTGGTTAAAGATGATATTGGTTGGCCAAATGGCCTGACCATTGATTATCCGGCACGCAGATTATACTGGGTAGACGCCAAAATAAAATCGATTTTTTCTATTCAGCTTGATGGCGAAGATCGCAGGGTCAGTTTGATTTTTTTTAATCATGTAATTTTAAATTTATTCTATCAAAATTTGGGTAATTTTTTCACTGAAATTCATTTTTTAAACTTTAAGACTGTTTTGCATGATGTGGCTAAACACCCGTACTCGATATCAATTTTTGAAGATAAACTCTACTGGAGCGACTGGAGCACCAATGCTATTCACTCTTGCAATAAATTTAGCGGAAAAGATTTCAACACACTTTTTCAAAAAAACGAATCAGTATATGGTATTCATATTTATCACTCAACTCTCAAAGTTAAGGTAAGTGATTTATAGTCATTCATTTGATTGGGCATTTTATACTTTTAACTGATTTTTAATTATAAAAATAAAAATATTGCAAAAAACAATTGGCAAAAAAATTATCAACTTCGAATTGTCAGACCGGACATCCATGTCTTGCAAAACCATGCTCTGAACTGTGCCTTTTATCAGCCAACCGGACTTACACATGTGCATGCTCGCTGGATAAAGAGCTGAATGATGATAAACACACTTGCAAAGGTAATTAATTTTTTTTTTATATTCAAAGTAATTGTATATTATAGTACGGGTGCTGCATCGTCACCGGACCGGTTTTAAGGATCCGAGTGCGTAGCGAAGCGGAGGTGACGTGCTGCACCAGTTCTATAAACTATTTTATAGTAAGTACGAGTAACCAAAAACGCGCATGAAAAATTCTATTTTGATGTTAAACTGACCAGGAGTACTAGAAACACATCTTTTTGAATACATTTTGAATTCACTTCAATTAAATATATTCAACCTCTTCGCTTTTAAACTCTAAGTACTCTTCAACCCAGATAATTAAATTTAAATAGCTTTCTTATTAATATGCTTGATAATGTATTTTATTTTTAATTTTTACCTCGATAGAAAGTGAACGTAAACGAAAATAAGTGTAAGATCACCCTTGATTTTTGCCTCAAAATTAATGACTTTAAAAAGGGCTCGTAAAATTAAATGGTCTTATTAATATATATAAAGCTTTATCCTATTATCTTATTTTTCATTCCAGACTCTAAGAAGCGGATGCACTTGGCCATCGCAGCTGGAAACACAGTAATCGACTATTATCACGAGCTACTTGGTAGACCACGAATGAGTTCCAGTGTCACGTCCGATCGCATCACCACTATGACTTACGACTCTATAGCTAGTACGTTTTACATAAATTTTTTTTTATATTCATCTTTTGACGAGTCAACAATACTCTCTACAATAAGCACATAACGTTCATTACTATGACTAATGTTCGGAAAATTATTTATTGATTAGTATAAATAATAATCCTCTATTATATTAAGAAATTTATTTTCGTCGTCGTCGTCGTCGTCGTCAACTTCCTTTTTCAAAAAAGTGACTTAGACGTCTCAGATCAGAATTAGAAATTTGGTACTCGGGGGTTTTTGGGGGTGCTGATCATTAATCCAATATTTATTTTTAAATTTGACGTATGTAAAGTCTACTTATTCAAGGTTGAAATTTAGTTTTTCTCAGGCTCTTTTCAGACTTTGACGTCCATGATTAATTAGAAATTGAGAACTCATGGGTTTTTGGGGTTGCTAATTACGAAACTGACCTTTGTTTTTTGATTTGGCCTGTGTAAGGGCTACTTACTTAAGTAAAAATTCATTTTCAGCACCATTTTTTTGAAACTTCGTACATGGAAATTTTTGGGGTTGCTGATTATGAATCTAATATTCATTTTTAAAATTGACCTACTCAAAGGCTACTTACTTAGGGTAAAAATTTATTTTTAATAGCATTTTTTTCGAACATCATGAACGGGGCTTTCAAGGGTGCTGATTATTAATCCAACCTTAATTTTTAAAATTGACCTATGTAAGGGCTAGAAGAACAATATATTTCTTATAAAAATTTTAAAATTTAATATATTTCGGTATGAACTATTTTTAATATGTATTTTATTTTCGTATTCTATTTTGAATACTTTAAATAACAATATTTTAAAACTTTTTGTTTTAATTTAAAAATAAAATAAAAATAATTAAATTTTCAACCGAGCAACCGTTGGCGCAGCGAGGTATAGAAGCTAGTATTAATTAAACTATTTAATAATTATTCGCGTAACTAATCTGCCTGTTCTTGTATAATATTTTAAACTTTGAAAAATATTGTTTTGTTTATCTGCATAAATAACTTTTAATAAAATAGTCCATATCAAGTACAATTTTTTTTTTTTTTTTTTGTTTAGTTCAATTTAGAATCAAACGGAATACAAAATAAAAAATCTAAAATCTTTTAGAATGTAATGGAGTAAAAATGTTTGAACTGGGCCACTAAAAATGAAACTTTTTAAAATCATAAATATTTTTGTAGGTTCTCAAATATATATGATTCAAAATTAATGCCCTAAAATATTTTTTGAAAATTTAAATTTTTGAAAAAATTACAAATGAACATTGAGCCACTTTTTTTTTTTTTAAATTGCCATATTTTGACTAATTTTAAAAAAAACTTACGGTTGCGTGTTAGGTACTAGAATCAACTGAAAGATTTGCACGAGACTTGGCCAAAATGTTGTTAATGATTAGTTATAAACTCAGTCCAATTTTTAGAGCTTTCTGTCTCATGGATAAAAAGACAGTGCCACATTAACCCTGATGGGGGCCTATAGGCACAATTTTAGTGGGGACCTATGCAAGGAAATTTTTTTTTACTATTTCAATTAAAACGCATAAAAATTGAGGTCAGGGGCGCAACAACTTCTTCCAGCTAGAGGGTGTCATGAGGACCTCCACCCCCCCCCCCCTTCCAAACCCTAATAAAATTGAAAAAACGAACCCGAAACCCTGGAAGCCCAAGTTCAACGAAAAAACTGATCAGCTATCCCCCAAGCTTTAAGCCCCCAAACCCTGGGCGCCCGAGATCAATAAAAAAAACTGATCAGTTATCCCCCAAGCTGTAAACCCCCAAAACCCTGGGCGCCCGAGTTCAATAAAAAAAACCTATCAGCTATCCCCCAAGCTCTAAACCCCCAAAACCCTGGAAGACCGAGTTCAATAAAAAAAACTGATCAGCTATCCCCAAGCTCTAAACCCCCAAAACCCTGGAAGACGAAGTTCAATAAAAAAAACTGATCAGCTATCCCCCAAGCTCTAAGCCCCCCAAACCCTGGGCGCCCGAGATCAATAAAAAAGCTTATCGGCTATTCCCCAAGCTCTAAACCCCCAAAACTCTGGGCGCCCGAGTTCAACAAAAAACTTATCGGCTATCCCCCAAGCTTTAAACCCCCAAAAACTTTAGGAGCCCGAGTTGAATTATTCCAAAAATATGAGTGCATTTTAGTTAACTTAAGCATGAAATATAGTATATTACTTAACTAGGCAGTATGAATGGGAAACGTCTCAGATCGCATGAAATTGTCGTCCGAGGCGTAGCCGAGTGTGACAAACATGTGATCTGAGACCTTCCCATTCAGGTGCCTAGTTGAGTATGCTATTTTTCCGCACGACGGCGCCGGGAAGAGCTACTGACTGTAGCGGCAGCGGCAGGGAAGTAGCGCTTCCCGGCCGGAGTGCGGAAAAATAATTTTGTAACTATATCTGATTGCGCTGCACTGGTGCAATAGTATCATAAAGTTGTAAATCTGAAATTTTTAACTCCAAAATGGCGTGATTGAGTAGGAAAACGCTTTTACTTATCATTTGACTCTTTGTTTGCAACATAATCAACAAATTTTTTTTTTTTAACTTTAAATTAAATGTTTTTACCAATAAGACACATTTCGAGAAAAGTGTAAAATTTTTTTTTTATTATTTAGTAATATTTTCAAGTAATGTAAATAAAAGTACACCACAACCTTTTTGAGGAACAAAAAAAAAAAAAAAAAACAACACTGTTTTATTAACTTGATATACAAATATAAAGTACGCTTAACTCAGTTTAATTGAGTAAGTTTAAGAGTCAAATGATAAGTAAAAACTTATAGCGTTTTCCTACTCAACCACGCCATTTTGGAGTTAAAACTTTCAGATTTACAACTTTATGATATTATTGCACCAGTGCAGCGCAATCAGATATAGTTACAAAATTATTCATTTCATGCTTAAGTTAACTAAAATGCACTCATATTTTTGGAATAATTCAACTCAGGCTCCTAAAGTTTTTGGGGGTTTAAAGCTTGGGGGATAGCCGATAAGTTTTTTGTTGAACTCGGGCGCCCAGGGTTTTGGGGGTTTAGAGCTTGGAGGATAGCTGATCAGTTTTTTCGTTGAACTCGGGCGCCCAGAATTTTGGGGGTTCAGAGCTTGGGGGATAACCGATAAGTTTTTTTGTTGAACTCGGGTGCCCTAGAGCTTGGACCTAGACAAAATTCAGCGTAAAAGAGATCATCACTTTTTAGGCACGACCGGCCCCGAAGGGGTCGGGAGCGCCTTATTAAAAAATGTATCTAGTAGTATCAAATAATTAATTAGTGCTGATCATAATAAATTCAATAAAAAAAAATTTGGTACTTTGTTTGAATTATATTTATTGTTGTCTAATATTAAATTAAAAAAAAAAAAAAAAATTTCGTACATGTGGTGGGGGCCTATAGGCACGTGCCTGTTCTGCCTACCCGTTGATCCGGCACTGTAAAAAGAGTTGAACAAATATAGTTTTCCGCACTCCGGCCGGGAAGCGCTACTTCCCTGCCGCTGCCGCTACAGTCAGTAGCGCTTCCCGGCGCCGTCGTGCGGAAAAATAGCATACTCAACTAGGCACCTGAATGGGAAGGTCTCAGATCACATGTTTGTCACACTCGGCTACGCCTCGGACGACAATTTCATGCGATCTGAGACGTTTCCCATTCATACTGCCTAGTTAAGTAATATACTATTAACACGCAACCATACGAAAAATCGCAGTTTTTTGAGTTCAATACAGAATTTCAGGCAAACTAACACAAAGATTATGATTGAATAAATCTGAGTGAAAGATAAATATCTACACTCAGAGAAAGATTTGATTGGACCAATTAAATATTCTTTGTTCCCTCAATAGTCTAAACATTGTAGCAGTTACAATACGTATGGTAAGGATAATAATACATATCGTTGCGACTAGCAAAGCAAATATTCAAAAATCTAACCTAACCTAGTTATTTTTTAAAATCTCAATTAAAGTCATTATTTCTTAAATATTGTGATTTTAATAATCATCTGTATATTTTTTAAGATTAAAACTATTCATTAAATACATTAATTATACCAAAATCACAAAAAAGAAATTTTTAAAAATTAAGTTGTGCTATACCAGTGTAACTAGAAACATGTTAACCCTTAATACGCATTTAGTCAGCGCTACCATGATATTGTTACTGCTACAATGTGCATCATTGTCTCTATATCAACTATGGCATCTTAGATGTTACAATATATTGTTGACCCAATCAAACCTTTCTCTGAGTGTAACACTGCACTTTTCTAAGCCGGAATGGGCAATCAATGTCTGTCGCAAGTTAGTTTAAAAAATTACTAAACACTTGGTAGGCAGCCTCAAGAATACTTACAGAATTGAATAAAATAGATTCTTTAAAAAAAAAAAAAAAAAAAAAAAATTATTATTTAGCAATAAATAATAAATTTTGCAATAAACAAACAGTGTTTTTATCAACTTCTCCTCCGTAAAAATTAAAATTTTTTTCACATTATTATTTCTTAAACTCTCTCCTAGACGATGGTGAAAAGAAAATGTTGTACTCTAAATTAGGGAAAAAGTTATGATTTTATATTTATCAAAAAATCGAAAAAACCGGCTGGCATAACGAGAAGTTATATATATGCACTTTGAACATACTCATGACCTCGTATGCTTCTCTTATAGTCTAGCAGCTGATTTTGTCTACTTATTTTGATAGATACAAATTCATAACTTTTTCCTTAATTGAGAGTACAGAATTTTTTTTCACCATCGTCTTGGAGAGCTTAAAGAATAATAATGTGAGAAAAATTTCAATTTCAACGTAGAATTTGATAAAAACACTATTTGTTTATTGCAAAATTGATTATTTAATGCTAATATAACAATTTTTTTGAATAAAACTATTTTATTCATTGTGTAGGTATTGCTGAGGCTGCCAACCAATATTTGTCAAGTTTCATTAAGAATTAAGGAGGTTCACGCGACTTTTTTCCACGAGGTCAATATTCCTAAAATTTAGAGAAAACATAGCTTTTATACCATAGATTACGTTTTTAATTTTATGACAAAGTTGCCCTGTAAATCATTTGTTCTTTTTGTTCAAAGTTTTCAAAACATGTGTCTTTTGGAACTTAGACTTTACTTAATTTCTGAAAAACGGTAAAAGTAAAAAAATTTTAATAAGTTAACTTTATTAATCGATTCTACGTAAAAAGAAAAAAAATTATATTGTTTTTATTTTCAAACTAGCATAAAACGCTCGCTCGCTATCTTACGCCTCGAGTATCAACAACTCTCGATGTAAATGTAAAAGTTCACTCACAAGTTGAGTAACATATCATTTCAACACACGGCGCATAAAGTGCAAACTTTCCTGCTTGACTCAGGCAGAGAGTTTGCACTTTCCTTGCCTCGTGTAGAAAAATATATTACGCACGAGGGAGTGTAATGAGCTGACCCCTACCGATCTTTTGACACCCTTGCCTTCGGTTCGGTCAATTTCGGTTGCTATAAGGGCTAGCTAATTTTGAACTACCACAGGTGTGTAAAATACTATTTCACTTCATTTTTTTATAAACTACATTTTGGTAAACATTTTTTCATTCGTTATAATGGATTTTTAAAGTAAAAATATAAAGTTCTTATTTTTTGAGCTTGAATTAAAATATTACTTCCAATGTTGAAAAATATTTTCTGTCCTTGTACAGTAACAAATTTTGATTAAAGATTTTGCATCTGCAGTACGATTACTTTTAATACCGAACTTATAAATCGAATTCGACGATTCAATGCAATAAAGTCAATCCAAACCGATGAATGCAATAACACATTCTATTGAATCTGTATTGCAATAAGATACGCTGCCGGAAACTGGGGTGACTTTCGACACTTTTTCAAACTGTTTCCAAATTAATTCTGTAAATTAAGACTGAAAATTTTTCATCTTTTTTATATTAGATTCTTACTAGAGTATTAAATTTTGTCAATTAGGGTTCATTTGGCAACGCTTTAAAAAAGTGTCCAAAGTCAACCCAGTTTATAGTATTGAATTGGTCGTGCAATAAGATACACAATTGAGCTATTAATTTATCGTTGCTTAATCTAAAATTGAGTTATACTTATGCTAATCACTTTTATCAAATTTCAACGGTTTAAAGTAACTTTTGGACTTATCAAATTTTTTTAAAATTTTTATAATAAAAAAAGACTGAGAGGTAGTTAAAAATCTAAAAATTATACACATAAAATCGGTCTAATTCATAATGTTTGGGCTGAAGTTGCTTAACTATTACCAAAAAGTTTTTAAAAGTTAAGGTAGGACCTCAGTTACCAGTAGGAAATGTCCGAAAAAATGTATGATTCGAGTAACCTAAAGGTAAATACCAAAAACTAATGCTGCTAAATTTTCAAGACCTGGGGTGACCTATTATCCTAAATATTATTAACTTTTGTGTCGACTAGTTAACCCGCAGTCTTATGGGAAACGATCATTTTTTACGAAATTTTTATACAACGATATGTCTCCACACGGTGTAGATTTTTTCATAATAATAAAATTATTCAAGAAACATGAAATTGCAAATTATTTGTACATTCATGACCTCTAAGTATGAATTAAAAATTATTTATTTGTAAAATCTCAACGCAATTCTATATCTGTATCTGTGTACAGCTAGTCAAATGTGAGGTTAAAATCTGATCTTGACTAGCCGTGAAACTGAGGTCCTACTTTCATGACTAATTTAAAAAGTGACTTTAAACGGTTTAAAATTTGATAAAAGTTGAGTACAAAGTTTTTTGAGTTACTAGAAGAACATTTTTGAATTATCTTGAGATGTTATAATAGATGATTAAGAGTTTATATTAGAAAACAATTCACGAAGACAATTCATGAAATATAGTCATGCGAGAGGATTTGACTCGAGTGGTCAAAGGTATCCGGAAAAAATTCCCGAACAAAAATTCCCGAGGAAATAATTCCCGAACGGAAAAATTCCCGTTGAATAAATATCCGTACTTTGTCGATTTAAAACTCCCGACGAATAAACTCCCTTTTATAAAAATATCCGACGAATAAACACCCTTTTGAAAAAATTATGAAGTTTCTTTTGAAATTGTACAGTGAATTAATACAAACGTGAGGAAAAAATTGATTTTTAATAAAACACTAACGGGTCATTTTTTAAAACAATGCGCGCCGTGGGGCCCGAAGGGCCCCCGCAGAGGCGCGCCATAAAATTTAGTTCTAACCAAAATCTAGTTCGAATAAAATTTTTTTTTTTCTCTGTTATAAGGGAATGTGTTCGATTCAATTAGATTTTTCAAATGTAATTCAATAACTTTGCTAAGATTTCCCTTTTTTCGGGAATTTTTTTTTTCGGGAATTTTTGTTTTGGGAATGTTTTTTTAGAGAATTTTTGAATCGGGAATTTTTACCCGGGAATTTTTACCTGTAATCGTGGTCAAAGTTAAGGATGTTAGGAACTTACGAAAAATGTAGCCATTTTGTTAATTTTTATCGAATCTTTTGATAATTTATATCAAAATAGACGTTTGATTTTTCTTCTATTTTTCTCCGTTTTAGTTTTTCAAAAATTTAAATAGTTGTTAAAATAATTGAACAATTAATTTTATGAAAATCAAGCATTTTTTTATTTAATAAAATAATTTTTAAATTCAAACTTGAAAAAATATTAAAATTTTCTTTGAAGTATTACCTAAAGTAACTCATAGTTTTTTCAACGATCTCTGCATTTTTGAGACAGTAAGGCCATCACAGAAACTCGCGCGAATAGCTCATCCACCGCTGCGCACCTAACCTCATTGCTGGACTGGGTGATCGGTCGACAGTTGACGAGCGATGAGGGATTTCTCACATCGACCATCGCCCAATCCAGCAATGAGGTTAGGTGCGCAGCGGTCGATGAGCGTTGAGCGATGAGCGATTCGCCCGAGTTCCTGTGATGGCCTTTACAAATAATAAAGAAAAAAAAAAAAATGCTTAATTTCTGTTAGACCACCTCTTTAATTGTTTAAACAAACATTTCAATTTTTTAAAAAACTAAAAGGAGAAAAATAGGAGAAAAATCTGACGTTTATTTTGATATAAATTATTAGAAGATTCGGAAAAACTGAATCCAAACTAAAGCAGTCAAGGTGAACGTAGGGACCAATTACCGACGCAACAAACGAAGAAAGAATTTCCTAGTAGTTGATATTCATTAGGCCCGAAAACTAGCTAGGTTTATCGATCAATAATTCCAGCCACAAGGGGTACCAAGGCTGATTTGGCCAGTTCGGTACCACCATTATTCCTGACGCCCCTTCATTTTTAATTTTTACCAGAGCTCTCAAAACTTGATTAAAGGGTGGAAATGCGTAAAAATAAAAATCTGACCACCGGACTGTAAAAGCATCAATCTCTGCAGCTTGGAACTCCGGTTTCCAAGAGAAAAATTTTTCACATTTCGCGTTCGAAAAAGAGGCGAATAAATCGACTTGCGGTAATCCGAAGGTCTGCGTAATTTTCGTAAAAAAAACTTGTTTGATTTCCCACTCTGTGTCTCGGTTTTTTTTCCTCGATAATGCATCCGCTACCTTATTGTCAGCCGATGCGATATACGAAGCGAACAAGAAGATATTTCTCTTTTCCGCCCATTGCCAAATCTGCCTTGCCAAGTCATTATAAGCTGTATAATGCACACCGCCCATCTTATTTACATACGCGATCGCGGTCGTGTTATCTATCCTCAACAGAATTTGACAATTATTTAGATGGCCTGCCAACGTTTCTAACGCTAATTTCACTGCCAAGAGTTCTTTAAAATTTATATGAAAACGATCTTGCTCAGCGTTCCAGTGACCATAAATTTTCTGAATTCCGTCGGTGGCACCCCACCCGGAATCCGAAGCGTCAGACTCTATCGAATGATCAAAGTTTATAGATTTAATTCTATTTCCAGAATTAAATAAATTATTCTTCCACCAGTTTAGATCAGGCAAAATTTCTCTCGGGATTGTAAACTTTCTTCCGTAATTGAACCCCTGTTCCATCAAAGAGAGTAACTTTGCTCTTTCCAACGATTTTGTATATGAAATGCCATACTCGAATGCAGGGCAAGCCGCTATTAATCGACCTAATAAGCAAGAAAATTCACGAATTTTGCATGTTTTTCTCTCTAAGAAAATTCCAACTTCATGATATAATTTCTCTCTCTCTCTCTTATCGAGCGGCAAGTGAATTAAAAAATTCTCGGAATCTAAAATCATGCCTAAGAATTTACATCTGCAAGCCGGTGTTAAGTTACTTTTTCTGAAATTAACCCTAAAGCCTAAATATGTTAGAAATTTTATCGTTCTATCCACGTTGGCTTTACATGTTTCAAAATCATAAGCAATACATAAGATATCATCTAAATATCTGACCAATTTCCATCCCTCTCTTCTCAAAAAAACATCACCGGTTTCAAAAGCTTAGTGAAAATAAAGGGACTTATATTCAAGCCCAACGGTAAACAAGTAAATTGGTATAAACAACCATTGAATTGAAATCTTAAAAACTTTCTGCTTGAATCAGCGATCTTTATGGCATAATATGCATCTTCCAAATCAATTGTACCCATATATGATCCAGGGGAAATAAGAGCTGCCGCTGTTCTTAAGTCTTTCAGCTTAAAGTGCTCAGTTAATTTAATTTAATTTTAATAAATTTATTCAATTTTTTTAAGTTTAAAATAAATCTGGATGACCCATCAGGTTTCGGAACAAGAAAAAAATCAGACAAAAATTGTCCCTCTGTTGGCTCATAATGTTCAACCGCACCCTTCTCCAATAATTTATCTATTGCAATTTTTATTTGTTCAAATTCACTCTTTGACTTTATTTTCTTCACAGGAGGGATTAATTGATATACTTTATAATTAAATTTTAACTCCAGACCCCTTACACAGCTCAATATAAAATTATCGGAAGTAATACTCTTCCACCTTTCCACATAATTACTCAGGTTACCTGCCAACTTATTTTCGACACTTGCTTTTATCTTCGCTGGTGGCTCCTTGGTGGCTTCTGCGACTCTTGCTGATGATGAAGGTGCAACTGGTTGAAGTTTTGGTTCGGAATTTTGCTTTTGAAGGTTAGCCTGGGACCGCTTGGCTTTGTTGTTGGTGCCAGCTGGGTCTGATTGTAGCCCGTTTGGCTCAAGGACGGCCTCCATCCTGACGGGTTTTTCAAGTTTAAATTTTGGCTTTGTCCAAGGGGTTTCTTTGATAAAGCGCTGGCTGCCTGCCTTAACTTCTTGGCCTCTTCTAATTTACTCGCCAAATCTTCGCCAAATAGAAATTCTCCCGGCTTCGTTTTTTCCAGGGTGGCTTTTTGAAACTTATCAGCGCCGGCTATGAAAATGGCCCTTCTTGAATTTGTTTGGCTATGCATAATTTGGGTCAGCATCTTTCCGGCGTCGGATAATCTCTCCATGAACATTATTGGATCAATGCTTTCTTCCTCCTCAATGAGAGAGGACATAACCACGCTTATCGCTGATAAGGCTGCACCGGCTAAGCGTTGCCTGGTTAGCATATGTTCATCTCGCTCCTTGGAACGTTTTTGATTCTGCATCTTTAGCAAGAACTCTTCGTTCGCCCTAGGGATTATCAAGCCTTCCGGATTCGGATATAACTCGAGAAGATCGGCCTGCTCCTTCTCGTCGATTCCATTCTCGAACCAATACTGCCATCTTTTCTGGTCGCTCGAATGAAATTTAACCCGCATCGCCTTTGACTGGATCGGGTCCTCGCCGAAGAGTCCGCTAAATTTTTCAAGCAGGGGGTTTCCTTCGGAATCGGATCATTTGCCTTCTCCTTTCCAGGATTTTTTTCTGCACATAAAAAACAAGATTTTTCATTCAATAACTTTTTTTTTTTTTTTTTTTTTGCTTGAACAGCGAATTCATGCGTAGTGAGCCTTAGTCGGCGTCTCCGTGCCCAGCAGCGGTTTAGCATGTTTTCATTTTATAATTTTTGCTATGCATGTTGCAGTAGCAGAACCTTAACTTCATTTTCAGACGGATCTTCTTGATCCGAAGAATCAGAGCTCTCTGAGCCAGCCGATGACGAATCCTCGTCATGGGTACTATGAAGAATAGATATTCTTCATAATGGCTACTGCCTCCGCTGCCTGCCGCCATTTCTGCGTCCACTTCTACCGTACACTGCTTCTTAGCCTGACTCATTTCTTGCTCTTCCTCTTCTTCTACCCATTTTCGTTTTGATGTTACCTCTAACACACAACGAAAGAGAATGAACAGATATACCGCGCCGCTCGCGAGGTGCGATAGTGGCCGAGAGAAGCGAAGTTTCTTTCTTCTCTCTACTATCAAGTTGTGACCTCTAGCGGCACGAAAGTGCACTACATTTAAATCTCTTCGAACGAGGCTTAGTGAAGTATAATGTACATACATATAGGTACATCGACGGTCTCCGACTGAGAAAACAAGCCCGAGTGGGGAGTGCCTAACAGCCGAGTCGGTGAATCGCTGCGGAGCGAGCGTTTGCCAAACATTCTGCCATGCAGTCGGAACCCACACCGTAACAGCTGTCGCTAAGCCCCGGGGCCCCAGCAACTCACAAAAATATGTACGCCCTTGAATTTTTGCATCGACGCCATCTACGGTCGGGCGGCGAACTAGATATCCGCTCTGTTTTATCCCGAAAGACTAAAATCACAACAACCAGCTGGCTGAAATAGTTCATGACCAACTGTGGCCGCTAGAATCCATCTATTGTTACGAAAAAAGTACCAAAAAATTCGTTATTTCAGCCTACAAGTGCCTTACTATCTGGATTTTTCATCAAGTGAAAGAATAATTCGCAGTAAGTAATTCTTTGTCATCGGCATTAACATGCGCAGCAGACGCCGATTTTATCGAGATTTTCAATCATTGTTTTCAAGCATTTAGAAAAACTTTTCGAAAAAACCAGATAGTAAGGCAAGTGTAGATTAATTTCAACTATTTTTTGAGATTTTTTTGGTAATGATGAAATCATTATTGAAAGCGTATTTCGTCAGGAACTTTTTCCACGCACCCGTAATACAACGTTAGGCGGCGTTCTCCGCGCGGTAGGCAGCACTCTTAAGCGCAAATTACGCGCAATCAACTCACGTATTTAAAAAAACCAAAATAACCCATCTTATTTTTATTTTTTTTTTCCAAAATAACCCATCAATAAAAACTTTTTCAAAGTTTGCGTGTTCCAACCAAAATAACCCTTCCTAAATAACCCATCACCCAATTACTGGAACTCGTTTTTATTCTCAGAAAAAATGGGGCTAATCACTATTCTGACTGACTGGATAGTGTCGAAATGTCCGGTTAGTGCCGAACGTATATATGAACTGTCCGGTTAGTGCCAATAATGCACACACACACACACACACACACGCACGCACGCACGCACACACACACACACATATATATATATATATCATTATATATATATCATTCAATAGGGCATAAAAATTTTTTTTAACCATTTGCGATTGAAAAAAAACTGGGACAAATACCTAGCTAGAAAAAAAACGTGTAATGTATTTTAACAATAATTAGCTGCTCTGATTTTTTCAGATTTTTAAAAAGGGTGGAAGGCACTTTCCTAACCGATTGATCATAATTTTTTTATAAAACGCCGTCTAGCGGGTGCATATTTAGTCAAAATTAAAAATTGTGTAGACAGTCAAACTTCATTTTTTTTTATAGAAAATTATGTCACAAAATAAAATAATAATGTTAGTAAACAAATAACTATCAACTCATATTCAAGTTAGCCAATTATTAATAAATTATTTGTTAAATGATCAGAACAAAAATATTTATCACCGTTATTAAGACTGACGTTAAAAAAGTTACTCTGAATCGCAGGGGATAAGATTTTTTCCTATCGTCGAATGGAAGTAGTGGTTTAGATCCCGTGAAAGTTGAAAAAAAGTTGTTTTCTCTTAAAAATTTTTTAAATACATATTGTGACTTTATAATTAAAACTACTTCAACATCCATTTTAACTACCGCTGAATCTACATTATTATACGCAGCATCCGTACTTTTTGTCCGTCCGTCCGTCCGTCCGTCCGGGATCAACTTTAAAAATTTGATTACAACGCTCCTAATCATCGGATTCAAATCAAATTTGGTATACGGATATTTTCGAAGATGTATATTATGAATCTAACTTCCGTTTTTTTGTTTCTATTTTTTTTTTTTTTTTAAATGACAAGCATTTCTGTTTTATCGGTTTTTGTCATCAGTTTTATTTTAAAAATTTAACATGGCTCTTCCAATACATCCGATTTTTTAAAAATTACGTATACGTATGTTTTCAAGGGTGCTGATTACAAATATCACTTTGAATTTTTAATTTGTCTTAAATAAAGTGCACTTAATAAGGTGAAATTATAATTCTCTCCTAATATATTGGATTTGTACGAAAATTTGTTTTCGATGTCTTTGAGGGTCAAGATTACGAATCTGATTTTCAATTTTAAATTTGATGACTCTAATAAGGTCTATACTCAAATAAAATTGATTTGAAATTTTTGCCCCATGCATCTAATTCGTAATAAGTTTTGTGTGTTGGGATCTCTAATGCTCCTCATTTTGAATATGACCGTAGATTTTTATTTTACCCTAGATGAAGTTTACTTATATAAGGTATAATTTTCCCTTGTTCCTCAATCTATATTAGAAAAATCAGAAATCTCGTATACACCTGTTTTCAAGGGTGCTGATTACAAGTATCACTTAGAACTTTTAATTTGCCTCAATATTTAAGTACACTTAAATAAGGTGAAATTATAATTCGCGCCTATTACATTGTATTTGTTAGAAAATTTTTATTCTTTGGCTTTTGAGGGTCCAGATTATGAATCTGAACTTCAATTTGAATCTAATGACTCTTATAAGGTCTATACTCAAATAAAATTAATTTGAAATTTTTGCTCCATAAATCGAACCGTAATAATTTTTTTGTACTGGGATGTCTAAGGCTGCTCATTTTAGGTATGTATGTATCTATATTCGAATAAGCTCAGACATTTGGAAGACTTTTTTTGTTTTTTTCATCAGTAATATGGTTGTAGATTTTTGTTTTAAAATATTTTTGATTAAAGTTATACTCTAAATAAAATTTAATCATTTACGTAATATAATAATATCATAATATATGATATTATTGAATATATTTGTCTATGCGCGAGCGAGCGAAGCGAGCGAGCGTTTTATGCTAATATAATATATAAGTTCGTTCAGATCAACCAACAAATAATTTATTAATTATTTAATATTACGAATAATCATCGAATTATAATAAATAACTGAAAATATGAATATTTAATAGTCAATTATTATAAAACTAAAGTTAAATTCATTCCTTTTTTGAATTTTTAGATTCACTGATAGCAGTGGACGAAGTGAGCAAATCAATATTTCGTTTTAACACACAAAACAGTGCTGTTAATTATATAATTCCAGTAGTAAACGAATGGATAGAATGCATCGCTTTTGATTATTTCGGCAACAATCTGTACAAAAGTGACCCGGTTCACAAGAAAATCGATGTACACAGCTTAACGACCGGTGAAAAGACTGAATTCTCTTTTACCTCCAGTCCCTATGATTTGGTTGTTGTTCCCGAAGAAGGGTGTGTAATTTCAGGATCAAATTTTATAAAACGTATCCTGTATTTTTTTATTTTTTCTTTTCCTTTAGGATTATGTTTGTAGTATTTCGAACAAATAATGACTTCCACATAGATAAATCCCAATTAAATGGACTAGGTTCGAGAAGTCACCTGATCGAGTACGGTTTGCTGGGTCCTAGAGTTTCCCTCGCTTACGACTTTGAAGACAAACGTCTTTACTGGGCCGACGAGGGCACAGGGCGTATCGAGAGCGTTGACAATCAAGGTTTTTTATCATTATCAATAAAATTGTAAATAAAACTTATTTCTTATTTATTATTCAATATTTATAGGTCAAAACAGACTCTTGTTCCGAACCGGACTGAATTCTCCGGTAAATATTGCCATAATGGACTCTCAAATTTTTTGGACCACGCGTAAGTCAAACCGTCTGAACTGGGGTGACAAAAAACAAAGTATTTCTGGTAATAAAGGAATGAACCTACGTAAGTAAAAAAATCACCTTTTTTCAATTTGTTCAAAACCGTAAAAATTTAGATTTGTAAAATAACTATAAATTTTTTTAATGTTCTAGAAGTTGCCTCTAAAATCGATATTATACATTTGCAAGCTATTTATGGTTCGAGAAAAAGTGATCATCTTTGTCGCAAAAACAATGGGGAATGTTCTCACATATGCCTTGTTACAAATTCTACTCAAAAGGCAAGTTTTTTTTTTGACAGTAATTTTTAAATACTGCTAATAATTCAATACATAAAAAAAAATTTTTTGTACCCTATTAGTTATGTGCCTGTCCAACAGACTTAATGATAAATACGGATCAAAAAACTTGTAGGACAAAAACCACTTGTTTATCAAATGAATTCAAGTGTTCCAACGATAAATGTATCAATAACATTCAAAGGTATTTTACTAAAAATTATTGAAAATTTTTTATAAGTATTGCAAATTGATTTTTTTAATATTGGTAAAAGGTGTAACGGCATTGTTGATTGTCATCCTGGCGGAGAAGATGAAAAAGATTGCACTTTCGGATCGTCGTCATGCCAGCCTGACGAGTTCGCGTGTCGCAGTGGTGAGTGCATAAAAAAGATAAATCGTTGCGATTCAAATTTCGACTGCAAAGATCACTCAGACGAGGAGCTGTGCTGTACCGAAGGTCAGTAAATGTGTTTAATCTTACAAGGAGAGGTCACACCCTCCGGGTCACCGATCTTGACGAAACTTTGGGGACCGTTTTCTTATACCAAAAGATGAAGAAATCTACCAATCATCCCGTCTAATGGGCCTTTTATACCTAGTTCCTACATAGCTTATATCGTATTTTTAGCTCTTTTTGGGTTTTTTTGCGAATTTTCAAAAAATTCCTGTTCGTAGCCTATTGCACTTACAAAATTCTGCAACCCCGCATTTTTTTTGTTTTTTCATCTTCTTTTGAGAAAAAATATTTTTAAATCTAATTTTGAAGAAATAGTCCATGTAAAATTAAGGTAATCAAAAGCATTTTTTTACTGTTTTTTTGGTTTTATAAACTTAAACTGTACGTCGTCAGCCTTATCAAAATTATGTCTAAAAATATTTTTTCTAAAAAATTCATAAAAAAATAAAGAAAATGCGGGGTTGCAGAATTCTGTAAGTGCAATAGGCTTTGAGCAGGAATTTTTTGAAAATTGTTACAAATAACCACAAAAGTCGCACTAAAGTGTTAAAAGTGTCAAAACAAGCTGATTTTCAAAAAATTCCTGCTCAAAGCCTATTGCACTTATAGAATTCTGCAACCCCGCATTTTCTTTGTTTTTATATGAATTTTTTAGAAAAAATATTTTTAGACATAATTTTGATAAGGCTGACGACGTACAGTTTAAGTTCATAAAACCAAAAAAACAGTAAAAAAATGCTTTTGATTACCTTAATTTTACATGGACTATTTCTTCAAAATTAGATTTAAAAATATTTTTTCTCAAAAGAAGATGAAAAAACAAAAAAAATGCGGGGTTGCAGAATTTTGTAAGTGCAATAGGCTACGAACAGGAATTTTTTGAAAATTCGCAAAAAAACCCAAAAAGAGCTAAAAATACGATATAAGCTATGTAGGAACTAGGTATAAAAGGCCCATTAGACGGGATGATTGGTAGATTTCTTCATCTTTTGAAATTTTTTGAAAATCAGCTTGTTTTGACACTTTTAACACTTTAGTGCGACTTTTGTGGTTATTTGTGCCAATTTTCAAAAAATTCCTGCTCAAAGCCTATTGCACTTACAGAATTCTGCAACCCCGCATTTTCTTTATTTTTTTATGAATTTTTTAGAAAAAATATTTTTAGACATAATTTTGATAAGGCTGACGACGTACAGTTTAAGTTCATAAAACCAAAAAAACAGTAAAAAAATGCTTTTGATTACCTTAATTTTACATGGACTATTTCTTCAAAATTAGATTTAAAAATATTTTTTCTCAAAAGAAGATGAAAAAACAAAAAAAATGCGGGGTTGCAGAATTTTGTAAGTGCAATAGGCTACGAACAGGAATTTTTTGAAAATTCGCAAAAAAACCCAAAAAGAGCTAAAAATACGATATAAGCTATGTAGGAACTAGGTATAAAAGGCCCATTAGACGGGATGATTGGTAGATTTCTTCATCTTTTGGTATAAGAAAACGATCCCCAAAGTTTCGTCAAGATCGGTGACCCGGAGGGTGTGACCTCTCCTTGTTAGTTTCTTTCACCTTTGGGGAGCAGTTTATGGAAATCATTATAAAATTTTCAGAGGAATTTAGATGTCGTGATGGCACTTGCATATCAAACTTTTTAGTGTGCAATGGGTCTCCTGATTGCCCCGGAGACGACTTGTCAGACGAGGATTGCGCTGGTCACGCATGCAACGAGTACTCGTTTCAGTGTTCTTCCGGACTTTGTATACCAAAAAACTGGGGTAAAACGGATTGCTTGAAAATTTTTTGTTTTTCTCCTGTGAACCAAAAGAGGGACACATTATTAATTTTGATTACGGTTTAGAGTGTGATGGTGACTCCGACTGTGGTGACGGCTCAGACGAGCATCAGAACTGCAAGCCGCAAGAGGAAAAATGTGAAAACATGTTCAGCTGCCACAACGGCATGTGTATCGACGAGAGGTTGGAGTGTAACAGAGTAAATGTAAGTTTTTTTTTTGATAATTTAATAGAAATTTCGATGATAAAAACTAAACTATTGATATTTTTTTCTAAATTAAATAAAAGTCAAACGATTAACACGTACTCAAAATTTTTCACGAACGGCGCAATTGAAAAAATTAATTTTCTAATTTTAGCTTTTCCATCTTGGCCTTTCTAATTTCGTTTATTTTTAACAGGATTGCGGGGATAACTCAGATGAATTAAATTGTCCCAAAGACAAATTTGAGGCTTTGATTTGTCCAAAAGAATTTTACACGTGTCGCAACAGCTCAATTTGTATACGTCAAAACTTGAGATGCAACAGTCAGCAGGTTTGTGACCTTTAGACTCATATTTTCTCTAAAAATTAAATTACTTTCTTGGTTCAGGACTGCCCCCACGGGGACGACGAGGAGGATTGCTACGGATGTCTCGGAGGTGACTTTTTGTGCAACAACGGAAAATGCATACCTAATAATTGGACCTGTGACTTGACTAACGTTCGTTTTGACACATTTCTACATATATAAATGATAGCCATTTGAAGTAACTGACACAACGTGCATTCTTTTAGGACTGTGGAGACAACAGTGACGAGCTGCTGGATAAATGTGATTCGAGCAAGTCACATACTCGGCCGGCAGGCTCTTCGCCTCACGGTAACTGCTCCAAAGAAGAGTTTGCTTGTTCGACCGGGTTCTGTGTGCCCATAGCCAAAGCCTGCGACGAAACTCATGACTGTCTCGACGGAAGCGACGAAGAAGGCCAGTGTGAAGAGGCTTGCAAGACGAATAGTTGCGACAACGTGTGTCACAAAACTCCCTTGGGGGCTGTCTGCTCGTGCAGGGAGGGCTACAAACTTGGCCCAGACGCCAAGTCCTGCGAGGATGTCAACGAGTGCGAGAGGAATGCGTGCCCTCAGCTCTGCACTAACCAACCTGGTTCATATACTTGCTCTTGCTACGAAGGCTACGCTCTGCGTCTCAATCGAGTCAGCTGCAAAGCGACTGGTAACTCTTCCTTGCTCTTTTTTTTTCATACAAATAAATAAAAGAACAACCAATAGAAACGCCGTATTTGACATTTGGCGGAGGAGTGTGAGTAAAATTATTTCGATAGTTTTTCGGTTATTTCCAATTAGTCGCATAGCAACTCGAATTATTATTTATTCGATTCAACTTCTGGGTTAGACTCGAGTCACAACGGTGTATAGCTATATATACCTATGAATATACTCATATATAGGGTACACACCGTACTGACTCTGGTTAGCCCGGGTCCAACCCAAAAGTTAAATCGAATAAGTCTATTATATAAACAAATAGCAACATCTGTAATACAAAAAATTTAAAATAAAAAGTCTGTTGTTCCACACAAATGTGAAATACTACGTTTATATGGGTTGAACATCAGCTGGGGGAAATAATCCAGCAGTATGCCCCTCGTGCTTCAAAATTGTAGAAAATTTTCCTCAAGTTTCTTTGAACAGCAACTCGTGGGGCAAGTTTAACAAAAAATCACTTGCGCTTCGCGCTCGTGTCTGCCACTTGCCCCCCCTCGTTGCTGTGCAACAAGGCAGTCGGAAAATTTTGAAGCACTCGGGGTATTACGACTGATAATAGTGATGATGATGATGATGATGATAATTTTCAGGACCACCTGTGAAAGTCATTACGGCTTCGAAAGAAGACATTTGGATAATGTCACCTAACTCCCCGCATAGTTCGTTTATGGTTCTACACCGACCCAACTATGAAGTTAATGGCCTTGACGTTGACGCGAGGAGCAATTCTGTTTATTGGAGCAATGGTTATTATTTTTTTATTTTTTTTTATTATCAACGGACAAATGTCTTTTAACATATTACATAGAGTATATAATATTCAACAGTATTTAAATAATTCAAAATAAATATACAGATTTATCAATTATGACGGGGTTTCCAACAGTATTTTACAAAGTTATTAAACAAATTAGTTTTAAATAATCTCTGGTCGAAGGAATTTAAAATATCATCAGGCAATGAATTAAAGTTTCTTATCAGTCTATTAACAGTCGCATAGAAATCAGAATTCGCTTTAGGATAATTTTCAACCAGGAGTCTGGCTTTTCTAAAATAATAATTTATACACCTCGATGGAAAAAGAGACCTAACTTCGTCGCAATTTAAATCACCATTCAAAGTTTTCCATACAAACAATACATCCTGATAATCATAAAAAATTTTACAGATGTAAGACCGAACTTGACCGCTACCGGGATATAGTCATTATTAAAAGGATGCATAGGCTTTCCATCTTTAAAAGCTAAATATCTTAAAAATTTACGTTAAACTGACTCTAACTTATCAATATCATCTGTTGGTACGGAGTCCATATTAACGAACAATAATTTAAAATAGGAAGAACCATAGTTTTATAAAGATACAAAATTGTATTAGGATTTTTTAATTTTGCTGTAGATTTCTTCACAAATCCAAGAGTTTTATAAGATTTAGACAATATCTTCTCAATCTGAAGATAAAATTTAAGTTTGATATCAAAAATTATGCCCAACTCACACATATCAGAAACCCTATCTAAAATATGTTAATCTATTAAGTTATTATTGTACCAAACGATTCCATCTTTCCATGTCTAAATAAAAAATAAGTTTTATTTTCTTTTCAGACTACTGGGGTTTAATCAGCAAAATGAACATAGATACTAAAAATATCTCTTCCGTTGAGTCCGGAGTTGGCAGAGCCGAAATATTGACATTTGATTGGGTTACCGGTTTAGTTTATTACTTTGAAAATGGAAACTCACCTGCCATCAAGGTACGCACATTGGTTCAATTCAAAATATCCTATACTTGATCACTTCGTCAATTTTTTCAATATTTCTAGGTCTGCAACGTAGAGCGTAAAAAATGTGCATTTATTTCTTTCATTGATAGTCATAACAATAAAGTTACAGCTCTCGCCATAGAACCAATAAAAGAGTATGAATATTTTATTTTTCAAAATACAATTACGATGTACAAAAGATTAATTAACTATTTTTTTCTCATCAGAATACTTTTCTGGGCTGAAGCTGAATTTAAATTTTTTGAGAAAACGTCAGGTAAAATCATGCGCTCCGGCCTTGCAGGTGAAAACAAGACTTGTATAGCGCACGAAAATCTCGGAATTGTGAGTGGTCTCACGATTGATCATCATAGGTCCATTTTGTATTGGGCAGATCACACAAACTCCAGAGTTGAGAGCGTAGATTTCAACGGAGTTAACCGCAAAATTATAGAATCAGACCTTCTATATAAACCAGTGGGTTTAAATCTTTATGAAGACTCGCTCTATTGGAAGTCAGAGACTAATGGGGTACTCAGAAAACTTCAACTATACGGAGATATGACTTACAGTCTGATTCCGATGGGCAACACAAACTTTAGCAAGTTTTTTGTTATATCACAAGTCTCAAGGCAACCAACAGGTAATTAATTTATTCTGGACGTTTTCTTTAAATTGTCATTTGAATCGCACTTTTTCAAGCGCTTTAAGAAAAATTTAATCATATTGATATCATGGGAGAGCGCTCAAACAAACTTTTAAGGATTGGTTCCAAGCATCTCCGTGGGTATCTGCTTGGGCGTATATTTTCAAGATGTAAAAATTAATAATTAAATTTTCTTGAAACTGAAAGAAAAATCTTAAAATATTTTCCAGCTCCAAACAAGTGCCAAGACTTTGCTTGTTCGCACATATGCATTGTACGGAAAGGAATGCCAATTTGTATCTGCGAAGATGGACTGGAATTTTCTGATGGGGAAGAGTGTCTAAATGACTTGTTAGAAGACAAGGTAGGCTCATCCAGCGCAACTGTATTCCCGGACATTCAGATAACAAAAGTCTCGGCTTCGAGTGATGAAAATCAGAGTAATACTGGAATGGTTTTTTTTATGAGCATCACGCTGGTGATTTGCGGTGTTCTTTACGGCGGGTATTACATTAAGAAAAGACCCGAACTTTTAAACGAAGTGAAGTAAGTCCTTATTTAATGTTTTTGAAATTAAGATTTTTTTCATATTTATCAACAGTTTATTATCGATTTAATTAAGTCCACTGGACTTATTTTCATTTAATCATAAGATTTATACATCTTTTGACCTTGAGCTGTACGTTGATTGCCTGTGAGCAAGGGGAAAAAAAAAGATCTGCCAGTTACAAGTGCATATGCCCTCGCGAATTTAACTTGAGAAAAATCATGCCACCTAGTAACTATCAAAGCAATAACAGACAAGCCCTTATTTTTCTTTGGTCGTCAAAAATACTTTAATTTGAAACGAAGTAAGTGAACTTTCAGAAGCTCACGCATTTTGATAATACATTGCGGGCGTGCACAACAAAAACTTGATAGTAATTGTCGATTAGGAAGAACCAAAAATTTATTATAGATTGTATAATAATCGCTACAGTTTCGACGTGGCTAAAACGTCCTCATCAGGCTAAAATATTAAAATATAAAGTATAAAGTAATAAATGATGAAAATTCTTTTCTATTTACGAGTTTTTAATTAGCTTACCGAAAATTTAAGGAAGTTAACAATTCATTTTCGTTCTGGTATCAAACTATTGAGTCTTAACTCGTGTTCGAAGTTTGTCACAGACTCGGATTCGTATGTCATTCTCACAACGGTATCTTGTCAAATAATGAGAAACGAAAAATGAAAAGTCAATTTAAAGAGGAAGAAAGGAGCAGAGGAAAAGGTGGGGGAAATTTTTTTTATTGAAAGTGTTTAAACTTCTGCTGGGAATAAGAAGGTGAGAACTCTGAGTTATAATTATTATGAATACTTCCTGATGCAATCAATAGTCTTTCTGTAAACAAATTTTAAGCGATCGGTGTCGGTTATGTAGTTCAATGTATCATCGTTACTGTGTACATTTACCATTTCACTTAACAATCTCCTATGTATCCTAGATTCAACATCGATCACTTGAGATTTTTCAAAATCTATTGTGTGTCCTGTGTCTCTCACATATTGGTAAAAAGCGTTATCTTCTTTTATTGCATTCGTGGCTAAAACATTTTTCTACGCACGACCTGAAGTTGTCATGTTTTAGCCACTCGATTCGATAAAGCACATATCGATACTGGAGCCTAAACAAGACAAAGGTTTTTTCACGCGGCGCATGCGCTATCACACTCGCTTCGCTCGTGCGATAACTTCGCGCCGTGTGAAAAAACTTTGCCTTGTTTTAGGCACTCGTGTCGATATGTACTATATTACACTAGTGCGTGGAGGCTCGATTTTACGCACGCTAACCTCAAACGGGGTACGTAAAATCTCGCCTCCAAGCAATAGTGTAATAAAATATAGTATTGTACATGTGAGTTAAAATGATTCTCCTCGTGGAGCTGTTTTTGCACTCGCTTCGCATCATTTTAATGCACTTGTATAATAATATACTACCGTGTTTCCCCGATTTTAAGACATGTCCCGAATATAAGGCGTTGCTGAAGTTATGATTCCTGCTGGAATGACCGCATATCTCCAGAGTCTAGATATTGTTATTAATTTTTGTGTTAAATATAAGACACGTCCCGAATATAAGGCATGTACGCCTTATATGTGGGACATGTAAAATTTTGCTGGAGAAAAAAAAATATAAGGCATGCCTTATAATCGGGGAAACACGGTATTCTTCTTTTCAATCGCATTTTTATGATCGCGCAAAAACAGCTCCACGAGGAGGAAATCATTTTAACGCACTTGTACAATAATATACTATTCTTCTTTTCAATCCCATTTTTATGATCACGCTTTCTGCGAGAAACTTCGAACACGAGTTAAGACTCAATAGTTTGATACCAGAACGAAAATAAATTGTTAACTTCCTTAAATTTTCGGTAAGCTAATTAGAAACTCGTAAATACGAAAGAATTTTTATCATTTATTACTTCATACTTTATACTTTATATTTTAATATTTCAGCCTGATGAGGACGTCTTAGCCACGTCGAAACTGTAGCGATTATTATACAATTTATAATAAATTTTTGTTTTCTCCTAATCAACAATTACTATCAAGTTTTATTATTTTGACCTTGGAACGATAACTCTCAAATTCCACTAGAAAAAAAAAGTGCACAACAAACTTTCTTAATATGATGGGTATCTTCTCAGATAAATGTACTCAATATGGCCACCCGAAGCGAGAATTAATGCAGCGGAGAGCAAAACAAATTTTTTCAGACGAATTTATTTTAAGGTGGTTTTCTACCAGAGCTTGTCAAGTTCGAGACTGAAAAAAATTATTACACCAAATTAGTAAAAATGGTTTATTAATTTAATTTTTAACTTTTTATGGCTTCTGAAATTATTTTCTTCCAAAAAAACATTGACAATCACAACAAAACATTTTTTTAAACTTTTGACCTCACCTTTGAATACCGCAGTTTTGGAGGTTATTCATGTGAAAATTCTTTTTGTAAAATTATTGTAAAATTTGTAAAAGGTCAATTTTTTGTAGTTTCAAGAAATGAATTCTTCGATAGTGAAACTATATGTATGTGGTTTTTCTAAAGGATCTCTATTGTAAGAAGACAAATATCAATAATTTAGAACACTAGCTTTTTCAGCGTAGCGGCCATAAGCGTAATGAAAAAAATTTAATCTTTAACTTGCTGTAACTTTTAAACTATATGGTCAATTTTGATCAGACTTCGTAGAAATGTTTATTAATATCTAATAAACAACTCCAGAAAATTTGAGCTGATTCTCTATTGTCATGCATTTGGTAGAAAACCACCTTAAGGTCTCGATTTTAGGTTTGATTTAAGAAATTTAAAATAAGACTATACACGTTTGATTTTAATTTGTGAGTATGAAGTGTCAGTGAATTTACTAAAATGTACTTTTTGAGGTACTTAAAAAATTTATGTATCTAAATGGGTTTTATTTTAAAATTGGTTTTTATTTAAAAAATAATGATTATAATAATTGAACTTGTTACAAATTTTTTGAAATCAAGGAATTCGCTGTACTCAATTTTTCATCCCTACGAGTTAATTGCTAAAATGACTAGAAAGCTTTAGAATGCATTAATCTACGCCTAATTTCGATTTTTAAGACAGAATTGGGGTTTCCGTGTAGCTATGATAAAAAATTAATAAATAAATAAAATTAAAAAGGATGCTTGCGACCTCTTCGGACAAAGGAGTAAGGTGGAAACAATGATATGTTACTCAACTTGTGTGTGAAGTTGCACATTTACATCGAGAGTTGTTGCTACTCGACGCGTAAGATAGCGAGCTATCTGGAGCCGAAAGCATCAGCAACTCGAGATGTAAGTGTACAACTTCGGACACAAATTGAGTATCATATTTTATTCAACAAGATCATACTTTGATAAAAATGCGGCTGTAAATGTACCCTATTATTCAACGCTGCGTGAAAAGAAATCAAGATATAAAAGTTTCACTACTACCACGTATTTTACACGTCAAAAAGTACCAATTACATGATCGAGTTGAATAAAATATATTACACATGAGGAAGTGCAAAAATGATCTAACCCTTAGCAAACCCTTGGAATCCTCGCCTTCGGCACAGACGCCAATTAGGGTTTGCTAAGGGCTAGTTCATTTTGGACTCCCTCTGGTGTGTAAAATACTAATGCTGTTTTTGTTTAAAATTTCAACGTTTCGGGTATCATCAGTGAGCCATCGTCAGGATTTAATACAAAAATATTATTTTTATTTTTACTAAACTCTTCATAGTGTTTGATAACATTCTGTCTAGTTAATTATGTTTGATAACATTCTGTCTAGTTAATTATAACATTATGTCTAGTTAATTACGCACCTAGGGCCCTTTTCCCCTAAGTGTCGCGAAATGTCGTCAAGCCCGTGGGCCGGCGAAGCCGGCCCGAGGTTCGTCTGATCACACAAGGGTAGGAAACCGAGTGCTCGAGATGCGTTTTTTATATCACAAGGGTACAAATTTCTATTAGTTATTTAAAATAGAAAAAAGTTGTAAGAATTGAAATTTTCCACCCTAGGGTGAGAAAAAGCTTGACTCAAATTCCCCCTAGCGGGCGGTAATTTGCGTCCCGAGTGACATCATAGTATTTTACATACCTGGGGGAGTCCAAAATTAGCTAGCCCTTATAGCAAACCGAAATTGACCGAGCCGAAAGCGAGGGTAACAAAGGTTGCTAAGGGTTAGCTTATTTTTGCGCTGCCTCGTGCGTAATATATTTTTCAGCATGAGCTCATTGCCCTTGCAAAAAATATCTTTGTGAATTTTTGCGAATCTTTGTGAATTTTTGTAAATCTTTGTGAATTATTGCACAAATTTAGAATTTTTTACTAAAGATTCACAAAGATTCACAAAAATTCTCAAAGATTCTCATTAAATATTAATGTTACAATTTAGCTTATCCTTTTTTTATAAATTTGATTTACATTGTAATTATACCGGTTGTTAAGGTTTTTTTGATGCTGCTAACATGCAAAAACTATACATGTATGCATTTTTTGAGTAGGGTAAGAATTACATCCTTTGATAATACGTATGACCATGAAAAGCATTTTTATTAATTATAAAGAAACTTTATGTGTAACTTAATAAAGTGAAATGAAAGTATTTTTAGAGAGATTTCAACTTTACTGTCAAGGTTCATTAAAACACTACATTTGAATGGAAATTTTAACATTCGCGACAGTAATAGTTTTTATGCACAATACGCAGATTAATATACACTAAACAAGATCCACATAAAATTTTTCTACTTATTTTATAATCTAAATTATATTTTAAGAATACTCAAATGACATGAGAGAGCACAATGCAAAACCAAGTGTCTTAATTTATCACGATTTTAAAACACTTCCAAGTGTGCCATGCACTCCCAGAGGATTTTTTGTTCTGTGGCTGTTCTCGTATCGTTCCCTGGACCATCGGGATCCAAGCTTCCTCGTAGGCCTTTCCCCTGATGTCGGTCCAGTTTATCGAGGACACCGTCTTAGCTGATAGCTCTGTTGAGGGTGGTGATGACATGCTTGCTGGACTTCTTGGCTCTCGCTCCATCCTTGGGTATCCTGTAGTAGAAAGACATACTGGTGGGGCATGGAAATGACCTTTTATAGATTAATCATGTAAATCAACGAGACAATTGGTATAATCACGATACGTCCTTCTTATCCTAAAGGAACCGTTATAAGGTGGCAGGAATCTCGCGATTGTATCATTGGGCGCGCTCGAAATGATACTTGCTCTGATAAAAACAACATCCTTCCTACGGACCAGCTGAGGGATCGAGTTGAACTTGTTGGCGCGTCCCATTCCGATTCGCGACATTCTCTCGCTAGCAAGTTCCAACTTTTTTTTCTTCCATATGCAAGAGCTTTTCCACCAAGAATCAATCTAACCTCGGTATATTAGGATCTTTATGGACCTGGTTTCTACTCGACAAATGGCGAAAAAAAAAACAACAGATTCATGCAAGATTAAAGATTAAAAATAAATAAAAAAACTAAAAAGGCTGCTCGAGTTCAAACCTAAGTTTGCGTATCTCCTCGAATATTTCCTGAAAACATTACATTCACATTCCTGAAAACATATTCATTATTCTCCGCGCGTGGTACGATTGGTCTTCCTGACCATCTTGAATAATATCGTAAAGATACATCTTCACGGAAAAAAAAAACAGTCATATATAATGATCACAAAAAAAAAAATTAGAACATTTTAATTTAACCATGACAAGAACATATGCACGTCTTGCATTTCATAACAATCGACTGTGATTCAAAATCAGTCACTCGTATGCTCGCGTCAGTGTTGGTAAACACTGCAGATGTCCGTCAAAACACAGCTGTGACTTAAATACACGCGCGTAGTGTTTACGGCCCGGCTCTTTAAATCGCCCAACCACTTGCCAGACGTAACTCCCGGAAGGACAGGTGATTCGTTCCTTTTTTTTTCAAACATTGATTAATTTAAATGGAGCTTAAGAAAAATATCATAGAAAATTTAGAATTATTGCCAATTGCTGGGGAGTAAAATGCCAATTGAATCCATGGGTCAGGTGGGACTCAAACCCACGTATGCTAGCTTCTCTCTTTTTTTTTTTCTAAAAAAAACATACATCCAAAAAAAAGCTCGCCAAGCCTCCCCCAACACCAGAATAGTAAAAGGAGTTGCTAAAGAAAAAAAAATATATCCAAACAGAGAGAAAAAAAACAAATTTTAATTCGCGATTTCGAAAAAAAACCTACAAAAAATATTTCCTTAAAAAAAAAAACACAAAAAAAATTTCCAGCCTCCCCCAACACCAAAATAATTATAAATAAAAATCTAGAGTCGTGATTTGAACGCTTAAATTTTGGGTTGATAACCCAGAATCTCAGGTTTATCTGGCTCTTCGTTGGAAAATTTAAACAAATTTGAGGTTCTTTCAATCCTCCCTAACTGTCTATTTTCCCCTAAAAAAAAACTATGACCACCATTTGCATATGAAAAAAAAATGCATTGGAACCCGTTAGGTTTTTCGTGGTTTCGCGCCAAGTCCCTTTTGAGCCGTTCCTCAAAGTTTCAGGGTTGATGCTCACTGCACGTACGATTCAGAGGACAGGGAGTATCTATCCGGCACTAAAATACCCGAGAAAGAAGAAAGAAGAAAAAAAATTCTGTCAGTCCTTGACTGTGTATAGCTTTAAACAAACCCGTAAAAGAAATCAAATTGGACATTCCATTAGCATGCTATTAATTAATTTGTTGATTGTTATGATTTAAAATTCAAATTACTTCAAGGGTACCACCGAGAAAAATTTCCCGGAAAAATTTAAACGGGTCAATCAGTTAATAGTCTCAGCGCGGTGTTAGTAAATACGCTGGTCATTCCGGGCTATTAACGGATTGTTACGTAAACCAAAATTTTACCGATTTTCGGCATTCTTTCGCAATTTCGCCCGAGTTTTTAAAATTTTTAAATCGGTTACTTGCACCGTGATCCGTTCCGATCAAACGCATATATTTTTATCGCGTATGATGGTCCCGAAACGAGGTACCATTTGGAAGACCGTACCACGGTGAAGTTTCTTTGGGTTCTGTCTTTCAGATTAGGTATTTAAGACACTGGGAAGTGTTTTAAAATCGTTTAAAAATTTACACGTCAAGTATACTTGTATCGAACTTTTTAAGACACTTGGGTTTGCAGGTTCCGATTTTGAGGTTAGAAAGGCGAAAAATATCATCACAACAAAATTTTTTTTAATTATCAATGTTTTTTAATTTGGAGAAATTATATTATCTAAAAAACAAGCACGAAATAATTAACAAAAATTAAAGTTCTCTAAAAATATTATTTTTACATAAAAAATTCTTTCAGAATAAAAGAATAAAGCTGGAATCTTCGATAGTAATGGTTTGATGAGAATCATTGGTAACAGTATTCGGCCCGGTAATAGGAGTATATACTGCGCTCATAATCGTGGCTTTTTTTTAAATAATTTAATCTTCTATCTGAGAGCTAGCACAGCAGCAACTGTTCTCCCAAAAAGTTCATCTTCCATTGGTATTTCTGGCGCAGAATCTTTTTTTTTTCCTCTTGTGTTTGAAAGCTCTGAACAAATACATTGCTTAAAGTCTTAGCCGTCTCCACCAACTTATCTTTTTTAGACTGAGCTTCTTTTGTAAAACAAGATGTTGGATTAGATGTACCTGATTTAGCAAAAATCCAAGGTAAAGCTATTGTTGAAACAGGTTGATTAGGCTGATAATTTTCTTTTCCAGTTTTGTTTAAAGAAGATTTTTGTGAACTAGCAGAACTTGAAGAAGTGACTCTATAACTGCCCTTGCAGAAAATATATTTGTGATTTTTTGTGAATCTTTGTGAATCGTCGTGAGTTTATATTAATCTTTGTTGAAAAATTCCAAATCCACATAATAATTCACGAAGATTCACGAAGATGTTCTCCCCAAGGAAAAGAAAGTACAAACTCTCTGCTTGGAACAAGGAGGAAATTTTGCACTTTCTGCGCCTGGTGGTGAAAAAATAAAATTTACTTACAAATTAACAAGTTGAGCTGCTCGTAGTCGAGCGTTAACGACTCGCATTTGACACTATCGCACCCAAATTACTCGACGGCCTTTTTTACTTTCCCATCTTGCGTGGAGAAAAATATACAAGGCCGTCGAGCTGAAAAACTCAACGGCCTTGTACAACTTGTCCTATCGTTTTCTCAATCGAAAAGTACCCTAATACATGCTCCTATTGAAAAAAAAGAGTTCGTTTGGGAACAATCACTACCACTCGTTATACATGATGTTGAGAACAAGCAAAAATATTAAAAGACCGACCGATCAAAGTTGCCACATCTTTGAATTCAATTTTTTTATCGTTTAAAAATTCAAATGAGATTACTTTTTTATTTTTAACACAAACTTGTATTTTCAGAGAATTAAAAAAAAAAAAATTTGCTTATTAAAATCATTTAATTCATTTATAAAAAAAAAATCGGTCGATCGTAGTATAGTTTATTTTCTAAAACGATCTTTTTAATATTAAATAAAACTTTGTTGTTGTTAATTTTTTGTTTCTGTGTGGACTAAGCCGCTATAACCCTCGAGCAGCCCTTGAGAAACTCAGAATAAATATGTGTACTTCCGACCCCCGAAAGGGTCGGAATGGCCTTATAATTTCGGCAGAGCAAAAAATGCAACCAAAAATTGTGCACAGGATTTCTCACGACCTAATGGATAAAATTGAACTGGGTGGACGGGAAAATGTTCGTTTCGGTGTCCCATAGTTCCAGTTTTTCATTTTGAGTATGATCGGAACACATGGGTACAAATGGCGCATACCAACACTTTTTACTGTCACATTTTACTCGATTCTATAGCTATTTAATAAAAAATTGTGCACAGGATTTCTCGCGACCTAATGGACAAAATTGAAAGGGGGTAAACGGGAAAATGTTTGTATTGGTATTCTACAGTTTTAGTCCGATAATAAAAAAAAAAGTTTGTCGAGTGTGAAGCGCGAGTGCCTTTTATGCATTGCGCGGAGCGATAGCGGAGCATGGCAAAAACGCCGTAGCCAGGCAAGTCATCTGGCCCTTTTGAGCGTAGCGAAAGGGTCAGAAGGCCCGCTAGTTTAAATTTTCTATACGAAATGATAACTTCGAAATGAAAATTGCGTTTATGACTCACAGCTGTTTTTGTTTCGTACATAAAATTTTGACCAGATAGTGAAACCAGAAGATGTACGGTCAATTCCGTTTTGCATATTATCGGTTTGTTTTAAGGTTGTGTCTAGGTACCATCGCCGTGTACCGTACACGGTACACGGTACACGGTAGCTTTTTACTTTAGATCTTATAATTTATTCCAAATAACCCACTTAAGTTTAAAAAACTACTAGTTTTTACTTTAAATCTAATTACCCATCCTAAATAACCCACTTAAATTCACAGAGTGTCTAAAGTAACTCTTATTTGGTACCGTGTACCGTGCACCGTGCACCGAATACGGTACACGGCGATGGTACCTAGACACTTTCTTGTTTTAATATCACCCACACGGACAGAAAAAATACAGAAATTTACTGTGGAGGACACGAGAAACTTGTGTGCTGCTAAAGCACGTAAATTTTCTGCGAGCGCCACACATAAAAATCGTGTGTTAGCTTTACGCAGAAAAAATCTTAAGCGCACTGTATTGGAGCCAATCAAAATCACTCCGGTCGCACCTGATTGGTTCCGCTACAGTGCCGCTTAAGATTTTTTCTGCGTAAAGCTAACACACGATTTTTATGTGTGGCGCTCGCAGAAAATTTACGTGTTAGCTTAACACAGTAAATTCCTGTTTTTTTTCTGTCCGTGCAGATTACATAAAAAATTTTTTTAGGTTTCTCTTAAATAAAAAATACTGTTATTATTCACAAAGGTCAAATTCCAGAAACTTAAAAAAATAAAATAAAAAAAAAACACTAAAAAATTGTAAGATTTTAAATAACGTACTTTTGTCACTTTTAAAAAAATATGTTTACAATTCTTATTTAACAAAAGCTGTAAGTAAGATAAAAAAAAAACTGAAAAGAAAAATAACAATGAAAGGCCAAAAAAAATTGTGCTCACCTTACGCATTCGAAGAATTCTGATTATACAGACGTACGCACAAAAAAAAATTCAAAGGCAAACTTTTTTTTACCTTCATTTTTATTGAAACTATCAAATTATTTTTTTTTTAGAATATATTTCCGAAATGGAAGAAGCGACAACTTAAACAATTCATCAACGTCGAGTTTCAATACCCATCAATCCATTTTATTGCCAGGCCAACATGAGTATCCTAATCCGATGAATCAGCTAGAATACAATCCATTAGTAAGAAATTTTAATGTTTATATTCTACTTTTTCCTCTTTGCCTCTCTTTCTCTCTTTTTTTTTTGAACCGACTTGCAGTTCAAGTTTTCTGGCTACCAACAACATTATAATGAATTTTTTCTTAGCAAATATTAACGGAGTTATATTCAAAATAAATTAATTTCTACTGTAAAATTATGCCAAAACTAGTTTCAATCGTGCAGTCAGACTTAACAATTCAATCTATTTTCTAGATGAGTCGACCGGAAGTAGTGCCTGGAAAACATCTAGATGTCTTATCAGAAATATCTGATGGAGAATTAGTAGAAATCGATACTCCTGCCGATATTCGATTGATAAAATGATAAAAACCGTTGAACGATAAGAAAAATGTATCTATGTATCTGTTTTTAATATAAACAAAAATGATTTTTGAAATACTCATTTTCAAAAAAAATTTTTACTTACCAACTCATATTATGAATTTTTAAATTGCCATTAAAAGTCATATTTCATCTTATAGTTTTAAGAAGTAATTTCTGCAAAATGGTTTCTTTGTGTAAATGGTGATGATTTTTTTTTTGTGTTATGAATTTTTTTGTATTTAAAAGTAATTACAATTTGATTGTTGTCAAAATATATGTTAATTTCAAACTGCTCATCTGTGAGATGCTATGTATGTATGAGAATATATATAATTTTTTTTTTTTTGCGTCTGTTAAGTGTTCAATTTAACGTTTAAAATATTTTACTCAAATTTTGTGTTGTATAAAATTTATGAGTTAAAAAAAAAAAAAAAAAAAAACTTACGATTACTTATACTCTTGTTACTTATTTTAGTTTGAATTTTACAATAAAAATTGTAACTAAATTTTAGAAGTAATCAGCTCAAATATAAAATGGTTAAAGAACTTCTAAATTTTTTGTACAAAAAAATATATAATTGTTAAAAATATTTATTGCAAAAAAATTTTTGTTTTTTTTTCGTTTTTTATTCAACTTATCATAGTATAAATATTTCAACACGTACTGCCCTTTATAATAACAGATGGTCTTCAATTAAAAATAAAGGTCTTAAATCATTCTATAAATTTTTTGTGATAAAAAAAACTGAATATTTTTACGACACTTGATTTTATTTTATCAAAAAAAAGCGGACTAACATTAAAATTTTTTTTTTTTTTCTTTTGCAAAAAAAAAATTTTAACTGTTTTAAACAAGCTTTGAAATTTTGGAAGACGAAGTTCAATGCTCGAATAAGGAAAACGAAAATGACTCATTTGGAGAAAAAAACCATGTGTTTGGTTATTAGTTTTTTTGATTTTAAACTCCAGCTTAGTTGGTGATGGTGTGGACTCATTTTATCAAACAATTATAAATTTAAATAATACCAGCTCTAAGGAGTCGCTACCAGATATCGACTCCTCGGCAGACTTTTTTTTTCTATTTGGGTCTATATACTCATTGAATACAAATTTAGTTAATAAATATTAACAGATGAGAAAATACAGACGACTGAAAAATTAGACTAACTAGCCTTACACAAAATTAAGATAGAGTAAGTAGTAACGAAAATTAGTTTCAAAAGATAAAATTATAATTTTTGTAACCAAGGCTTTTAAAAGAATGCAGAATAATGTTCTAAATTTATTTACCTAAATCGTAGAATTTTCGCAGGAAAAAATTTGAAAAAAAAATTTTTCTGTATCTATTTAATACGGTTTGTATTGATTATTATAAACTTATTTTTTCTATAGAAAATCATACATGATTTAAAAATATCTACAGTTTTTGGATTGAAAAAATAACAGTAAAATGAAAATAATCACATGATGTCCCATAGCTAAGTAGAGAAAGTACATATTGAACAGGTAAAACAAAAATTAAAAAATTCTATTTATTTTTATTCAGAGCTATGTGCTTAAAACCATGTTTTCCCGGTAGAAAAAACATGAGTGAATATATATGTATATATATAATTAAATTTTATTTTTTCGTCATTTAAAGTAAGGTACCTGTACCTAATATGGCCCCCCTAAGCGAGAATCGACGTTGTGGCCAATCAAATCAATATTTTTTGACGGGTAAGGTCTCATTTTAAAGCTTAATTCAAGAGCTTTAAAATGAGACATTACACGTTTGATTTTGATCAATGAGCTTCAAATGTCAGAGGATTTACCAAAACACGGTTTTTTAAGACAACTAAAATTTGTGTCCTAATATGGCCCCCCTTGAAGTAATTAATTGATTGCAATTTGTTCCTACTTTTTAAATCAATCAGGATATAAGATTTTAAAAACTTCAAAATTGTTATTATTTTAAAAATGATTTATTTAAAAATTGAGCCTTTTTTACAATGTTTTTGAAAGCTTTGCAACCAGTAGAAAAATTTCAACTTTAAATTTTGGTCAGAGTTTTTTTTTTGAGCTAGAATGCTTTTTTAGTTATAGAATGAAAAAAAGCTTTGAAACAATTAAATTTATTTTTCTTAAATAACATAGGATAGGATTTTCTAAAAAGTAAACATGAAACTAAGGACTCTTAATATCGGTATTTCTACTAATTCGTGGGGGGCCATATTAGGTACACTGCATAATAAAAAGTTATTTAAGAATAAAACCCGTTAGAAAACGAGTTGAACAATAACTAAGGTCGCGTTTTAAAGCTGAAACAATAACGAATCGAAGCTACTTATTCAAATTTTGATCAGGTGCATCTAAATATTTTGGCAGACCACTTAATTACAACGTAAAATAATAACGGAGGTATACGAAACGAGTTTTAGCTATTAGGCGTGCGCAAAAATAATTTTAAAATGTTCTAAACAACTGAAAACTTCATAATTCAGTGTTTTTGACTTCTTCCTAGCTTGCAGAGATGCCGCATACCTAGCATATTCAAAATAACAGGGGGGGCCATATTAGGCACACTTACCTTACTTTTATTTATGAAAAAAACTGTATTTAGGTAAATATATGATTTTGAATGAGCCTTTTATAAATATTTCTAAAAATCAAAAGGGCAAATCAAATATGGCGCGCGTAGTATCTGTGCTGAAAACTTAAAATTTTGTTGAACTTTGAAGAGGCACCATTAGGACGAATAAATCGTAGAGAGACGATTCAAAAAAAGAATTAATCTTTGAAGTCTAAAAACACGTTTAGTATTAAAATAAATGGAAAAAAAATGTTTTCCCACTTTTATTGAAGTTTGAAAAAAAAAAACACTAATTTTTCGGTTTTTTCTTTTTTTCTTAGTTGTTAATAAACAATTGAAAATCAAATTTTTTATTAGTTTAAACTATACCATCGTGTAGAGCATACCTGAAAATAGTCAACTAAGTTATTCATTTATGTATTTAAATTTTAATGTTTTCGGTCAAGTTTTTGAGCTTGAAGTCGAGAAAAAAATTGTCATTTGAGGAGGTTAAGGTGTAAAGAAATTTTCTTCTGTAAATCGCCTTTAGAATGATAAATATTTTGCGTTCGGTTAAAAAAAAAAAAAAAAAAAAAAACCAGGTTGTTTACCCTTATTTTTTTTTGGTGGTAGATATAAAAGAAAGTTTAAAAATCACTAGACTTCATTGTCTAAGAACTTTAAATTACTGTTCAGGGTCAGAAATTTCTAGGACATCTTTCTATTTGGATGAAATAATGTTAATTATAAGAATTTTATTGCTGTAATCAAGCCCTTAACTAAAGCAGTAATATCTCCCTTTTTATACACCTAAAACCCCTACTTAATTATCAAGAAACCTTTATTCTAATATTTCAAATAACCCAATCGTAATAATAAAATTAATAGAAAAAATGGGGTAACTGGGGGTGATTGTGCGAGGCTGTTAGAGCGGATTTGAGGTTGGGTCTAGACAAGGCTGTTTGTGTGAACATGAAGTATTAATATTATTTTTAATTAAATCATTATTAATTTTTTGAAAAAATTGAGATGGCTATAATACTTTTGTCTGTGGCAAAAGTATGTCTGATTTTTTTTTACTCTTTTTACACCACCTCGCACTGACGCCTCAAGTTACCACAGTCGTTTTTTCTTTAAGAATAAAAAACCAGTAAACCCAATGTAAAATAATTATCTTTTAATAATGTTTTTATTGCAGCTATTTAAATACTATTATATAATCGATCATTAATAAAAAGCATGTTTAAAATTTTCACATGACACAACTATAATTCTTGTTTTTCAAAAAAGTTTTAATATATTTTTTTATATTTCAATAACCCATTTAAAAAAAAAATAAGTAATGTTTCATAACTAAGGTAACTGTACCTAAAGTGCCTCCCCCCCGGAATCTTGAGTACATAGCCTTTAGGACACGGCGAAGTCAGGCTCGCATCATAGGTGAAAAAGTTTTAGATAAATTCTGAAGCGAATTTTCATCGAATTTTGATTTTTTTGGACTTAACATAAAGCTTGTAATCTTAGTTTCGGACTACACAGTCTTTTTTTTAATTTTCTGATTCCTTCATTTTTATTTAATTTCAAGTAATGACTTAGCCTCTCATGTCTGATTGTGTCTTAAAGTTATTTTGGAAATAAATGAAAATGAATTTACAACAAATGGCTCTGTAGCCCGCAAACTAAGATCACAAGTTTCATTTTGAGTCCACAAAAATTAATATTCGATGAAAATTCGCTTCAGAATTTATCTAAAACTTTTTCACCGATGATACGAGCCTGACTTCGCCTTAATCATCCGAAAGAGTTACGGACTTCAAATTATGAAGCCATAAGCTTTGGGTGTTAGTTAAAAATATTTTTTAAGCACGCTACATATAGAAAAGTATTTTTTACATTTTTTCTTATTTTTCTTATTAAAAACGGATATTATGTGCTTTGCGATTGAAGTCCAAAGCACCTTATTATTTTATTACATGCGGGCTTTTATTAGTACACTAATGACCTTTTTAAGGAGGCTTATTCGATTTTGGTTTGAAATTGTGTAGCAAGCTAGAATTTGAAAAATATATTCTTTGTTAATTGCGGATTCGATCGGTATATAAAAAATTTAGGGCACCAGCCATTCTTAAAAGTTATGACAAATTAAAAATTACGTAATATAAACACAGGTTCTTACGGGAAGCTATCGTTTATTTATGATAAATTTGAGATAAAATTGTTGAAAATTTCGATTAAATCCTAAAAGATAATTTATTTTTCAAGGATTAAAATGGTAATAAAAAAATTACTAGTAGCCGGACTAAATTTGGAAAAAATAAATAAATAAGTCTGAAAACGGCTTAATCTGACCTCAGCGTACATTAAAAAATTGTGTTAACGGAATTTTATTGATATAAAATAGTGTTTGAATAATTAATCCATCAAAATTTTATTAATTTTAGTTTGAGTTATGTTTGTTTTATCATATTCTAAAGTTAAAAATAATGGGGCCCCATTATTGATACGGCACCGTATGAATGAGTCTCCTTAAAACATTTTTATTTTTTTCCTCACTCACTTGCTCACTTATTTTACACTGAAATAAATATTTTAATCTCGAGTGAACTCTAATACAGTGTACCTAAAGTGCCCCTCCCCGCTTTTTTTTCGACGGTTTTTCATAATATTTGACCGTAAATCGATGTGAATAGTCAAAAAACTCAAATGAATCAAAAATTTGGTAAGAGTCTATATACTTTGTGTGACTCACGTGTAAGTTTTGCTTCGTAAAAACGTTTTAAAGTGCTTTTTAAAATAAATATTGTTGAAATAATGCGAAAGTCATTTTTAGTTAACTCACCAAAGTTTAAAACCATGGATTTTCTTTATTTTCCACTATCAAATAAGAGCTAGCGCCATTTTGCGTAAACTTTTTATTCGTGAGCTGATTGGCGGAGAAGGTTTTTTAAAATATTCGAAAAGTGCAATTTAAGGTTACAATTGTTGTTTTTTTCCTATGCGCGCTTGCAGCGCTCTAAAGGGTCCTAGTTTCTTAAATTTTAATTTAGACCCATGAAAATACTTTTAAATAATAGTAAGTGGGATAGGGGGGGGGGGGGGCACTTCAGGTACACAATTTTTTTATTTCTTGAAAAAACTTCATTTTAGTAAATCAGCAGTCGTATCGAAGCAATACATCGGGATTTTTTTTTTTTTTTTTAATACTTATTTATAGTCGCGACTTTTTATGCTCCGTATGGGCTTATTGACGACTTTGTCCCTACACTGCTTCGCACTAGCCCATGGGCCATATGGACCATGTGGAGTACGGGAAAGCCAGGGTACGTGCCTCATTCGAGTTAATCGTAAGACCAGCGATGAATCGGCAGGCTCATTGGGACTTTTGATCCCACATATCGCCCCCAATTAGATAGTCTTGGATTAGACCAGTGCCGAACCGAGTTTAGCTCATTGGGAAATTATACCCCAAATATTGTCCCCAGTCGAGATAAACTTACGACCAGCGTTGAAATGATGGCCCCCGGTAAAACCGACTCCAAAGCAGTCGTGGTGAACGTAGGGATCGACATAACCGACGCAACGAACGAAGAAAATAATTCGTTAAAAGTTAGTTGTGCGGAGAATCGAACCCAAGACCCCAAAGAACGACGTTGTTTCAGAAGCGAGCACGCTAACCACTGACCCAACGACCGCTCTACATCGGAATTGAACAAATAAGGTTTCATTTTAGAGCTCTTACTTTGACCTTTAAAATGATACCTTACACGTTCAAAAATAATTATACAGTCACCTATAGTAACAGTTTTGGCTCAGAGGGCACTTTAGGTACAATTACTTTATTTAATTATATATATCCTCTTGCGGGAATTAAACCAAATACCTCAGGCCTTCGCCATAACAGTTTTTCACGTCTTCCACCGCACCGTGAAGATATACACGACTTGCCGAATGATTATTATTTTTAGTGTACAAACTGATAATAGTATTTTTAAATAGTAACTAGAGACAAAAACATGTATACGGACTCGAGCCAAATGTTTGCAACATCTCGGTTTCGTCAAAAAAATAATTTCAATTTAAAAAAAAAAAAAAATGTAACTTTAGTTTTGAATTCAACGACCTGCATGATTTTGGTAAAGGGTACCAGGTATTTTATTTCAAAAAAACAAGAATTTTTTTCCTTTTTAGCGAATTGAGAAGTTTTTAAGTTTTACGCGTTTTCGCCGTCACACGGAGAGAAAAAAAACAGAAATTTACTGTGGTAAGTTAACACGAAAAAATCGTGTATTACCTTACGCAGAAAAAATCCTAAGCGCTACTGTAAGGAAGCCAATCAAAATCACTCTGGTCACACCTGATTGCCTGATTAGTTAGGCTACAGTAGCGCTTAGGATTTTTTCTGCGTAAGGTTAACACACGATTTTTTCGTTTTAGCTTACACAGTAAATTTCTGTTTTTTTTTTCTCTCCGTGCACGTAGGGCCAACCATCTTTATATTCTATGTTTGTATATATTTATTGTAAATAATTTTTTAATAATTAAGCTTTGAGATATTATTTGATCTATTGAAGAGTGTTTTTTTGTAAGATTACATGAAAATCTAATCCGAAAAAAGTCTATGTCGGTGCTACAATTTCAGCCACCTTCAGAAGGCTATATTTAATTTTCCGTTGAAAATTTTGAAAGTCTGAGTTGAAATTCTGAAAAAACAACTCTTTGAACTTATAAAAACATAAAAATATGATATATTTTCAGATATTGCCTTAGTTTCCAGCGCAAAAAACCAATCGACCATGAAATGACGCTTCGGACTAAATGCGACTAAATGGGTTAAGGGTTTTCTGAGAAAAACCCGTTTGAAAAATTAAATTAGTTTTTTCCTTTTTGTACTAAGTTAAAGCTTTAATGGTTAAGGAAATGAGCAAGGTGAACAGGTAGAATCAAAATATAAGAAAAAAACAACTACAAATGGTAGAAAAACTTTATTTTTTCTTATATTTTGATTTTGGAATTTAAACTCAGTAAAAATTCGTAAAAATATAGTAAAAATTGTAGCACACTTTTGAAATTTTGACTGCATTATTCTGACTTGATGCAATTGAAAAATAATCATTTTTAAGTTCGCCCAAAAAGTTATTGCAAAATGAAACTATCATGCACGTTGCAGGCCTCCGTGATCAAGAACTCTTTTTTAAATTTCAATGATTTTTTTCATTCAAACTAAGGCTTTAAATAAAAAATATATTACTCAAACTAAAAACACTTAATCTATTTTTTCTTGAAAAATATGAAACCATTTTTTTCATTTCAAATTGAGAAATTTTTGAAATGGTTAAAACTATATGATTGTTTAAACAATTTAAAACAAAATTTTTCCCCATGTTTGTCTCACTATTTTGATAAAAAACGATGACGGAATGTTTTAATCTTCTTTTATCCCTCTGAGTCAGTTGCCGTCATTATTTTTCGAATTTTTTCATCAATTGTTTATTGATAATTTCATTTTTTAATAGCCCTATTACCGGTAATTTTTGACTCTCAAGAGTAGTTCTTTGAACCACAATTTTTACATGTTTGAGCACTCATAACAAAAGTTCTAAGCATCTAATCAAAATATTGAATAGATGATTGTCGCCTTATTTTTCCCTTTATAAAAGAGAGCTATCGCCATTTTGGTGAGATTTTCAATGTAAGATTTTATTCGTGAGCTGATTGGTGGACAAGTTTTTAAAATATTCGAAAAGTGCCTTTTGAGGTTACAATTATTGTTTTTTTCCTATGCGCGCTTGCAGCGCGCTGAGTGGTACTATGAATAAAAAAATCGAATGCCGCAATTAGTTTATTTAAATTCAAAGATTTTTTCTAGTTTGTTTAAACAAATAATGTTTAAACAATAAAAAAAATAAAATAAAAAACATTTTTTTTATTTTTTGGAAATTCAGGTTTTCTATCAATTGGTTTTTTAATATCTTTTTTCGTTTCTCCTTGGTCCCAAATGGGTTAACTTAACTCGTGCTCTTATGGGAATGAATAATTTTTTTTTATGCATCTTTCCTATTGTTGGTGATAATTAAAAAAAAAATTTTATAGTTCTTTTTATTACCATCTTTGCGCCATTTTTAGAAGATATATAACAAACGAAACAAGCGCGCAATGGTGATATTCCCGTGTAATAGATTTCCATGCGCGTCTGATACAGAATATAACTTTTTTTCTTGCAATTTATTTACGACATCTTGAAGCTTTAATTTTTAATGTAAGATACAAGAAAGGGTATAGCCGGGTAAGATAGTCGAATCGGCCCCCAGGGCGAACCCCTACAATATATATATCATTTGAAAGGGCATAAAAAAAAAAAAATTTCGGCTTCTTCTTCTTCTTCTTTAAATTATTGGCACCAAATTCAATTGTACGGCTATCAACAGTCGGGGTGTAGGCCAAAAACTGGCTAAGCCATCAACAGTCAGGTTTTCTTGATTCGACCGGACCCTCAATCTCGTCGTCGTGTTGCCAAAGGGTGAAAGAAAAAGATAGAATAGAGATAAAAGGGAAAAACTTTGACTATTTTAAGAAAAGGAAAGGAAAAAATTTATATAGTAAAGGTTAAGAAAAACAAAAGACCATTAGAGCGAGAGCGACAGCGACAGCACGTCCGATCGGGACGAGAGTCAAAGCGCGAATAAAAAAAAAAAGCGCGAACCCCTACAATATATATATTATTCGAAAGGGCATGAAAAAAGAAAATTTTTGGCGTCAACCAGAATTTTTTATACCCGCTACTGCGCATGCGTGGTCCAAAATAGTGATTTTTCAACTTTGATTTTTATCTCGAAATCTAAGAGGGCTACCAAAACGCGGTTTGCGGCAAAATTTTGTTTACAAAAAATGTAGTTCAATCATATTTTTTAAAATCATTTTTAAAACAAACGGTGATACATACCTCTCTGAAAAAAAGATATGTCATGTATTTTAGAAAAAAATAGCTTTAAAAATTTTTTCAAATTTTTTGAAGTGGTGGAAGACACTTTTTAGGCCAAATTATTTAAATTTTTTATCTAAATCGCCACCTAGCGACTGCATACTGCGTTAAAATATAACATTTATATCGCTGAACTACATTTTTTGTAAACAAAATTTTGCCGCAAACCGCGTTTTTCTAGCCCTCTTAGATTTCGAGATAAAAATTATAGTTGAAAAATCACTATTTCGTCCCGCGCATGCGCAGTTCAGGGAATAAAAAATTGCAGTTTGCGCCAAAAGCTTCCTTTTTTCAAGACCTTTCAAATGATATATATATATATTGTAGGGGTTTCTGCATAAAAAAATTTGGCCTACCTGACCCAGATTGAAAATAACTAATTTATACAATTTTTTAGTGATGAACATATGGTTGAACTGATCTCGTTAGAGGTATTAAAAATTTTTTTTGCAAAAACCCCTACAATATATATATATCATTTGAAAGGTCTTGAAAAAAGGAAGCTTTTGGCGCAAACTGCAATTTTTTATTCCCTGAACTGCGCATGCGCGGGGCGAAATAGTGATTTTTCAACTATAATTTTTATCTCGAAATCTAAGAGGGCTAGAAAAACGCGGTTTGCGGCAAAATTTTGTTTACAAAAAATGTAGTTCAGCGATATAAATGTTGTTATATTTTAACGCAGTATGCAGCCGCTAGGTGGCGATTTAGATAAAAAAAAACAATAATTTGGCCTAAAAAGTGTCTTCCACCACTTCAAAAAATTTGAAAAAATTTTTAAAGCTATTTTTTTCTAAAATACATGACATATCTTTTTTTCAGAGAGGTATGTATCACCGTTTTTTTTTTAATCGCATTTTTTAGGGAAAAAAATTCGAAAAACAGCCTGAACAATTTGAATTTGGCGCCAAAAATGATTTTCAAAAATATGATTAAACTACATTTTTTGTAAACAAAATTTTGCCACAAACCGCGTTTTGGTAGCCCTCTTAGATTTCGAGATAAAAATCAAAGTTGAAAAATCACTATTTCGTCCCGCGCATGCGCAGTAGTGGGTATAAAAAATTCTGGTTGATGCCAAAAATTTTCTTTTTTCATGCCCTTTCGAATGATATACATATATGTAGGGGTTCGCGCTGGGGGCCGATTCGACTATCTTACCCGGCTATACCCGTAAGATTTTCAAACTTTGTCACAGTTCTAAAATAAGTATTGTTTCAAATTTTGTCGTTTTAAGGATGATACAGCATGACTACGTGAGTCAAAACACTTCACCAATGTATTTTAAATGGTAAGAATTCAAATCAAATCAAAATCCAACTTTGAGACTTGAAACAATTTTAGTTATATTAAGAATTACTGATTGAATCTTTTCCGGCAAAACAAATATACCTTCCCGAACTTATAACAGAAAAAACAGAGTTGAAAGTTCGATGATCTTATGCACGGGCAGCATACATACCTCTGTGTTCAACCTCCAAAACATTGAACTCAATTTTCTCAATAATAAGTTCAGAAAGGTATATTTTTTGTTTCAGGAAAAAATTTGTCAACTCTTTCTGTACATAACTGTATGATCTGGAGTCTTAAAGTTGGAATTCAATTTTTCATCTATAGAAATGCAGTATCATCCTTAAGGACGTTTCAGCCATCAGACCTCCAGTGACTCTCATTCAGTTTTGGGGCTCTGTGCTCGCGCCGCTTGTTATGTCTCTCTCGCTCTCGTGGCACAGCATAGTCGTAAAGACTAAAAAATCAACTTTACTGTTAAATTACTCTGAAAGTAGGCCCGGTTGCCGTATTTTGAAAAATGTTAGATTGATTCTTGTTCCAATAGCTAGAATATACTCTTTTTTTTAGAAAAAGTTAAGTACTAGTTAATTTGCAGTCGTCGACAACATTAAAAATTGTAGTGCTCTACGTGCCATCCCATGCAAAACGACCGAACTTTGAGCGTTCATAACTCAAAAACGAGTCCCGCTCGCCAAATTTTTTTTTATGGCATTCGAAAGAGCATGTAAAAGTTGGGGGGGGGGGGGGTAAAAGCATGTAAAAGTGCATGGGGAGTTACAAAAATAGTTAACATTGCTCAAAAATCCTTGAAACGTCTTTAAAAAGATTTTGTAGATTGAAAAATAGGTTGTTTTTCCTAATTTTCTGAAACATTTTTTGAATATAAGACTGGTACTGCATGAAAATATAGACGTTTAACTATGCTATTTAAAATTTGCAAAACGATTCATTGATTAGAGCCAGAGTACTGACGAGTTCAAAATAAAATCTTCCAGCTAATCTGGCGCTGTGGTACTCTTACCCTCTCCCCTGCTCCCCGCACAAAATAAGTAAACATCCTTAAAATGTACTTTCAAAAAAGAGCTCCACGAGGAGGAAATCATTTTAACGCACTTGTATAATATTATACTATTTTTTTCTAAATTACGGTAGTAAACATCAGTTACGTAAAATTTTTATTTAAATTAATTAATTTTTACATTCAAGCTTGTGAACACCCAAGAACTTCCTAGTTAATCAAAATTTAAACTTATCTCATGTACTGATTAAAAAACAAAATTTTTGAACTAACTGTGGTAACTAAAAGTAGAATTTTTTTTTCCTTTTTTATTTATTTAATCTACTAATAATATAGAATATAAATAATAAGTTGTAATAAAAAGCACACTAATTTGAAAAAAAAAATTTTATTTTGATTCTTTTTTTCCAAAAAAATATAGTTTTATTACTGGTCAGCTAATTTGAAAGCTTCAAATGAATATTAGTTAATAAATTATTCAGTATAAATGTATTTTACTAAAGAAATGTAAAAAAGTTTTTCGGTTTACTTGTTAATAAATAATTGAGTCTAAAATATTATTTTTGTTTTGAATAGGAATTCATTTTTTTATTATCATATGAATTGAGAATCTAAATTTTTAATATACGTGTAGTTGATAATATGTATAAAATAATATAACTTCATAAGTTCGATCTTAATAAACATGAAAAATGACTTGTTTTCTTGTGATAAAATGAATAAGATCATTAATTTAATAAGAAAATTTGTAATTTACACTTATAATATATAATGATTACAAACTAATTAATAACTTTACTTTTAAGAAAGTTTAAAAAAATTTATAAAAAAAACTTAAATATAATAAGAATGCTTATCACGAACTTTGTAGTCTCCAAAGTTACTGGAATTCCTTGTCCCCGACTTTTCGATTTTCGCAGAAAAGCCGTCATTCGTCGATTTAAATACGGAAAGAAAAAAAATTGCCCTTCGGTGGGGATACGTGACCAAGCCTTCTTTATGAGAGGTCAGTATTTTTGATATTCGTGGGGAGTCGCACGCGCTGTGACGAGGATTCGTGATACAAAGTTTCGTCTCGCCATTCAAAGAGCTTCAGTTCAAGTTATCTCCGCGAACCGAGAGGACCGTCAATTTTGTATTTAATAATATCTTTGTTGTTGTTGTTGCTGTTAGTGGTGGTGTTGGTGTTATTATTATTATTATTTTATTATATAATTATTATTATTTATTATTATTATTATTATTATTATTATTAAAATGTTTCAGCATCTAATTTATAAGTATTAAAAACCTGTGACATGATTTAAAAGCGTACAACTCAATTGAAAAAAATTTTAAATATTTCCAAGTCATTATGAAAACATTTTTGGAAGTTCATGTATAAAATATCCTACTTTCTTTAAAAATTTTATAGACTTTTATATTGAGAGTGAAAATTTATAGGTATTATGATATTATTCTATTATTATACATTATTCTAAGAATCTGAAAAAAATTGAAGTATTAAATTTAATGAACTTTAAAGTTTAATGTAATACTGTTCATATGCACTATAATTCAAAATTTGTTTTTTTTATTCGTAAAAACTCCTTTAAATAATTGAAGCTTTGCATTTATTAAAACAATCCTTCATACAGTTAAGTTTAAAAAAAAAAATTCTAAAAATGCTACTTATTATCTATTAAGTATTAATTACTTCTACGTTTTAACTATGTAACTTCTTTCTTAGAGATGTCTTTATAAAAATTAAGTACACCAATTTTACGGTCAAACTGAATTTATTATTATTAAATTAAAATTTTTCTCTCTTTTACTATCAATTATTAATAATCTTTTTATAAAGATGAGCAATTAGTAAGGAACTCTAAACCTTTGAACTATCACTATGTGAGTTCATGAAATAAATTGAATCCACATTTTTTTAAAAGAATTAAAAACTGCAAACTCTAACTATTGTATTTACGAACTTATAACATTAATATAAAATTAAAAATTTTAGATAATGGCTCTGACGGTATCGATTTTATTAGCATCAAGTTTAGTATTTTTCACTACAGCATACATTTTTTATTACCATTTGCGAAGAATACGTTTGTACACTGAATCCGCTAAGTTTCCTGGACCATGGACTTTACCTTTTATCGGCAACGCACATTTATTCATTGGAAATACTGAAGGTGATTTTTTTTTTTTTTTAATTATTATTATTTTTTTTTTTTGATTTTTTTTTTAAGAATAATTTGTGATTTGTCCGAAAACTCTATTCTTTTTTTTTATTACTTTTAGAGAACTAGTCTATTTCACAGCGCAAGTACGCTCAATTTTTAATATGCCATCATATTTTCAATTTAGAAAATAAATAAAATATAATTTTCGTTTTTAATTTCAAAAAAAGGAAGCGAACAAATTTTTCTGAATGTTTTTTGAACTAACTTATAAATAACAATAACATTCAATTAATATTCTTTGCAACTAAGTACAGTTTTATATTTTTGTGGTTATAGAGTAAAAAAATTGATTCAAATATAATGAAGTTTTTTATTTTTTTTTTTATTGAAATACTACAGAATAAAGAACTCCTTCTATTAGTTCAAACACAATATTTTACTATTCAAAAAACTATTGTAGAAACAACGAAATGTTTAACCTTTCAACTTCAACACAATTCAGATTTTGAATTTGACGATCTCGACCGATCACATCAATTATAAATCGAGGACATTCGATCATCGTTCATCATTATAAAGAAGGATTTCAAAAAATTCTGAAGTATTTTTACGAGCCCAAAAAACTTTATTGTTTTTTCAAAATAATAAAATCATTTATTTTAAAAACACATGTTAGACTGTAACAATTAGTTTTTGGCCAAATTTAAACTTCTATTTATAAATTATAACAATCGCTTTTATTATTTAAAAATATTTTGAATTGTTCCTGACTTTTTTGAGTCACACTAATAAGACTTGCCAATCTCTAAAATTTTAATTAAAGTTACATTAAGTTTAATTTATCATCGTACTTGTTAAAAATTCATTAAAACATAAAAATAAAAAACTATTCTACGATTCAATAAAAAGTTTACATGACACGTGATGAATATTAAAAAATTTGGAATTAACGAAAAAAAAAAAAAAATTAATACAATGCAATTAGGTGAATCGTAGTTAAGAAAAGAAAAAACTAATACATTCTGATAAAAACTCTAAAACATTACGTATCCTCCACATTTTCATTGTGAAGAAACTACAGCTGATAATATTTGTAGTGAACAAAGCAAATCGGAAGAGTAGTTAAGTTTTTAAAATTCAATTGCCTACTTCAAAATACCACTGGTCAACTTTTATTACGACATAATAGATAGTTTCATGAAATTTCTTCGAAGAAAAGCAATGCATTATGATTGTGAGCACAAAAAAGGTTAGCCTGCTTAAAAGCAAGTCCGAAAATTGTCAGTAGTAAAATAATTATTTTTTTAATAATTAGGCTTGGAGGTATAAATTTAACAATGCTAGCATGTTGCATTGTTGCATGAGCGCAGATTAAATTTACATAAGATTAAACAAAAAAGTATCTAACAATGAATAAATCTAATATTATAAAAATATCTTTCAACTGTAAATTTTCTTCTTTAAATAATTTAAAATTTATTTATTTATTTTTTTTTTTTTTTACAGACATACTTGATAATTGTATACATTTACTTAACAATTATCCTTCTCCTTTTCGTGTATGGCTCGCCAATAGATTATTTTATGTCGTTTATGAACCTGAACAACTGAAGGTACGAGCGAATTAATCCAATTTAATTTTTTTTAAATTTTATATTCGTTTAAAGCATACATGATATAATATATTATGAGATAGAATAATATAAAATATTCTTAAAATTAACAACATTTTTTAATTCTTGAGTAAAACTTATTTGCACAGATTTTGATATGTAAGCATGAAAGAAAAAATTTGAATATTAAAAAATATAACTATTAATTATTTAATAAAAAAAAAACAAAAAAACAAAAAAAAACAAAAAAAAGACTCCTAAATCATGACGTGAAGTTATGTTTAGCTTATTCTTCAATGAATTTTTTTTAATAGATTTTTTTTGCTGTTATTGTATCTTTAGAAAGTATTTTGTACAAACAAAAATTTAAAGATAAAATATTAAAAAATTAATATAGAATCATTACTGATAGCATCATAATAAAAAAAGTTTTACGTAAAATTTGTTTCAAAATTTTACAAAAAAATGCTTGCATGTTTTATTTATTAAGTTTAATTAAAAAAATTTTATTCTTTTTTTATAAAAATAAAATAAATTATTTTTTAAAGACATAAAATCTTACTTATAAATATCTACAGATAGTTTTGAATAGTCAAAAAACGATTGAAAAAGAAGAACTCTACAAGTTTGCAGAACCTTGGCTGGGCACCGGTCTCTTCACGGCTCCTGGTAAGAAATTGAAATTACTGCATTTGATTTTGTTCTTGCTTACTTGTTTCTTACCTCCGCTTCGTCACGTTGAATCAGCAAAAACCACTAATTCGATTTACTATTCACACTCACCGTGCGCAGTCGGTCACCCATCCAAGTACTCACCGCACGCAATGTCCCTTTATAAAAGAGAGCTATTGCCATCTTGCGTAAACTTTTTATTCGTGAGCTGATTGGTGAAGAAGTTTTCAAAATCCCTTTCCCTTTATAAAAGAGAGCTATTGCCATCTTACGTAATAGTATATTACAGTCCTGAGGGAGTCAAAAATGAGTTAGCCTTTAGCAAATCCAAATTGATGTCCGAGCCGAAGGCGGGTTAACTCATTTTTGCACTCCCAAGGGCTGTATGCTATTTTTCATGCTAGTAGTCAGAAAGTACAATATTCGTTTCCGGTACGGACCCGAAAATTGTACTTTCGGGCTACTAGCGCGAACCCCTACAATATATACAGTAGTCATTGTAGAGTTATTGCATTCACTTGGTGAAAATCCATTGTCAATTTGATAATAATAAAAAACAAAATGTTTTCGATTTTCACAATTTATTTATTAACATTAGTTAATACATTAGCCTCATGACAGCCGTTTCGACATACAATGTCATCTTCAGATGAGTATACACAATACTAAACTTAATTACAAACATCTATTCACTTAAAGAGTTATCCTTATTTACAAAGTATACAAATTTAAGAGTGGGGAGTTATTTATGTCTACCTGATCGTTTAGTAATCTATTCGTGTTTCTATATCGGTTAATCTCTAGAGATTCTAACAAATTTAATTTTCCTGACTTATTCATACAGTGTAAAATTTCAAAATTCTCATCAAATTTATGGTTTTCTTCTATTAAATGTTTAGCGTAATTAGATTTTTCTACATTTTTATTATTGTAATGGCTAATGTGTTCTTTGATTCTTTTTTCAAAAGTTCTTCCTGTCTGTCCTACATAGACTTTATCACAATCTAAACAATTTAATTTGTAAACTCCTGACTTGAGTACTTTATTTGTTTTACTTTTATTATTTTTGATATCCTTTGCTATCGTATTATTTGTTTTATATGCAAATTTTATTTTACAATTAAAATTATCATTCAAAATATTAAAATTATCTAAAACTCTTCTGCCTTGTTCACCGTTATATGTAAATGTAAAATAATTATTACTTGTTTTATTTACTATACTTGGATATATTTAATTCATTAATTTCGCTTTCAACTTTCTATTCAATATTTTATCGATCAATCCAACATTAAAATTATTATTATAAGCTATCTGTCTAATAATATTGAGTTCTTTATTAAAATTCTTCTCTGACAAAGGAACATGCAATAATCGATGAATATAACAATGAAATGCCGCCATTTTTATAGATAGCTTATAATAATAATTTTAATGTTGGATTGATCGATAAAATATTGAATAGAAAGTTGAAAGCGAAATTAATGAATCAAATATATCCAAGTATAGTAAATAAAACAAGTAATAATTATTTTACATTTACATATAACGGTAAACAAGGCAGAAGAGTTTTAGATAATTTTAATATTTTGAATGATAATTTTAATTGTAAAATAAAATTTGCATATAAAACAAATAATACGATAGCAAAGAATATCAAAAATAATAAAAGTAAAACAAATAAAGTACTCAAGTCAGGAGTTTACAAATTAAATTGTTTAGATTGTGATAAAGTCTATGTAGGACAGACAGGAAGAACTTTTGAAAAAAGAATCAAAGAACACATTAGCCATTACAATAATAAAAATGTAGAAAAATCTAATTACGCTAAACATTTAATAGAAGAAAACCATAAATTTGATGAGAATTTTGAAATTTTACACTGTATGAATAAGTCAGGAAAATTAAATTTGTTAGAATCTCTAGAGATTAACCGGTATAGAAACACGAATAGATTACTAAACGATCAGGTAGACATAAATAACTCCCCACTCTTAAATTTGTATACTTTGTGAATAAGGATAACTCTTTAAGTGAATAGATGTTTGTAATTAAGTTTAGTATTGTGTATACTCATCTGAAGATGACATTGTATGTCGAAACGGCTGTCATGAGGCTAATGTATTAACTAATGTTAATAAATAAATTGTGAAAATCGAAAACATTTTGTTTTTTATTATTATCAAATATACAGTAGTGATCAAAATTATAGAGCACTCCAAATTTCATACTTCAGTCATTAAATTTTTGTGCTTTTATACGACTGCAAACACTTAAGTATTTTTATAAATGCCTGAAACTTTTTTTTTCACTTAAACTACATAAAAACTGGAAAGAAGAAGTTTTACTTAACTTAAATTCAATAAAAAAATTAACTTTTACCTCCATTTTTATTAAAAAGTTCATTTTTCAAAAAACAGCTAATTTTCGCTTTTTTAAAAACTTGCGTAGTATATTTCAACCAGTTAAAAACATCCGAAAATATTGTAAATTTTTTTTCTTTTCTTTTTAGTATTCAAAATCAACGAAAAAAATTTTCAAGTTGATTGGTGCAAAATTGTTCAAACCACAAGCAAATAACTCATTTTTTTAATCATTGTAATATTACCGATTTTTCATGATTTTACATAATTTAATGCCTTAATCTCATATTTTTTTTCAGTATTACAGGTAAATTTGAATAAAAACACTAAATTAATAATAATTTAACTAATTTAATTTTAAATTGAAGAAAATCTTACAGAAAATCACCATAAGCTTTAAAATTTTACAAATTTTTCAACACAATTAATCTTTGAAAAGAAAACGTTATTTTTGTAATAATTGCTTTAAAATAATAAAATTAATACAATCCAGTAATAATTTATACGTAATATGAATAAAAATTTTTTGTTTTGCTTAAATTTTGATTCAGCTAATATTTAGTAGCTCGTCCTTTTGCGTTATAGCAAGCCTGAACCCTTCGTGGCATGGATTCTGCAAGCTTCTTACAATAGGTCAGACTTAAAGTTTGCCAAGCTGCTGCAATTTCTCTTTTTAAATCATCAAGATTTCTCAGATTCTTATCTTTGATCATCATTTCTAGTTGATCCCAAGCATTTTCAATTATATTTAAGTCAGGCGAACGGGTTGGCCAATCTAAAACTGGTATTTTGTTATCTTTTAACCAGGGCATAGTTTTCTTTGAGGTATGACAGGGGGCGTTGTCCTGTTGAAAGTACCAAACTTTTCGACGTCCAAAGATTTTTGTTTTTGACGGAAGCATGTAGTCCTTCATCACGTCGATGTATTTTTCGCTGTTAACAGTTCCTTGCACAAACTTTAATTCTCCAAATTCCTTTTCCTGACAAACAGCCCCAAATCATAATAGATCCACCACCTTTTTGAACCCTGGGAGCGATGCAATCTGCATTATATTTTTCAATACTAGAACGTCTCACTCTTCTCGGTCTGTTGGAAAATAATTGAAAAGAGGATTCATCGCTAAACAAAACTAAATTCCACTTCTCAACAGTTCATGATAGTTTATCTTTGCACCATTCATAACGAGCTTTACGATTTTTTGCAGTCAGAAGTGGTTTACGAACTGCGACAGCAGACTTTAAATTATTTTCAAGCAAGCGCCTATTTACTGTTACTCTTGAAACTTTTACATTCAGTTCATTAGTTGATTGATTTTTTATAGTATTTGCTGTAACAGTGCGTTCTTTTTTTGCTTTTTTAATAATTATTCTGTCTATTCGATCGCTTGTTATCCTTGGTCTCCCAGCACCTTTTTTAACTTTTACGGTTTTTGCGCTGGTGTAAGACTTAATAGTATTTTGAACACAATGCCTACTCACTTTTAGAGTTCTAGATATCTCACACTGATTTTTCCCTCCCTTAAATAATCCTACGATTTGCCACTTTGTCGACTCATATATTGCTCTTCTGCCCATGATTACAGTTACTAATAAACATTAAAAGTTATCATTTTGTGTATAATAACTGCTCAGTCGGTAAGGCAGGTATATTATCTACCGATTGAATAGACGTCACAACTATAGTCTATAATTCGAATCCGAAGAATTCAAATAATATATTTAATTAAAATAAGCTTACTTTAGATTTATACTGAATTGTTAACGAAAGGTAAAAACATTTTAAAAAGTATACTTTATAAATAGCAATTATTACAAAAATAACGTTTTCTTTTCAAAGATCAATTGTGTTGAAAAATTTGTAAAATTTTAAAACTTATGGTGATTTTCTGTAAGATTTTCTTCAATTTAAAATTAAATTAGTTAAATTATTATTAATTTAGTGTTTTTATTCAAATTTACCTGTAATACTGAAAAAAAATATGAGATTAAGGCATTAAATTATGTAAAATCATGAAAAATCGGTAATTTTACAATGATTAAAAAAATGAGTTATTTGCTTGTGGTTTGAACAATTTTGCACCAATCAACTTGAAAATTTTTTTCGTTGGTTTTGAATACTAAAAAGAAAAGAAAAAAAATTTACAATATTTTCGGATGTTTTTAACTGGTTGAAATATACTACGCAAGTTTTTAAAAAAGCAAAAATTAGCTGTTTTTTGAAAAATGAACTTTTTAATAAAAATGGAGGTAAAAGTTAATTTTTTTATTGAATTTAGATTAAGTAAGACTTCTTCTTTCCAGTTTTTATGTAGTTTAAGTGAAAAAAAAAGTTTCAGGCATTTATAAAAATATTTAAGTGTTTGCAGTCGTGTAAAAGTCCAAAAACTTAAAGACTGAAGTATGAAATTTGGGGGTGCTCTATAATTTTGATCACTACTGTATATCATTCGAAAGGGCATGAAAAAAGAAGATTTTTGGCGCGAACCAAAATTTTTAATACCCACTATTGCGCATGCGCGGTCCAAAATAGTGATTTTTCAACTTTGATTTTTATCTCAGAGGACATATTCTTCTCCACTTGACCCATCTATACCCAGTTACGTTGGGTGTTAGAATAAGAGAGTATACGAAAAAATAAAAAAATAAAAAAAATAAAAAGGAGAAAAAGTAACGTGTACGTATTTTTAAAGTAAAAATAAACAATGAACCAGGCTGTTAGAATCAATCAAGCAATTTTTTTTAGGAATTCAACTGAATGTTTATTAATAAAAAAAATATCTACTCAAGTAAATACAATCAACTACGCACTGACATCGCATCTGCTCATTACAAATCTCTAATCTACCACGTTTACAGTAACCGTTGATTTTTATTTTGATTCGATTATCATGAACACTCTAATCTTATTTATCTATCTATAATGTCTCATGTTCCAATTTATTGAGGTGCCATGAGAACGGTTTTCATTCTTGTCTTCACAATTTAAATACAAGTAATGTTAATTGGAGTTCTTCCTCCTTGAGCAAGACCAAAAAAAAACTAATTTTTTTTTTATATGCAGGCAAACATTAAATAAATATATATATATATATATATATATAATAAAAAAAAATAATTAAACCAAGAATACTCAACGTATTCACCAGTCACTCGTCGTCGCAGGACAGCAAAGGAAAGCCCATGGAGCGTACTGGTTGGCTTCGATCGCAGGCGTCGATCGTGATTTTCTACGTTGGAAAATTTGTGAGCGGGAATAATAAAAAAAATTTTGTTGTCGCCCGCACTGCTCGCCAATATGAACTTCGTTCGTATTTAAGAGTAATTAAGTTCGACAATTCTGCGTACGAAAGGTCAACAAAACTTTAACTAATCGCGTGTCGCGATTCAAAATTAAATTATAGCTTAGCTATTGAAAAATGGATATACCATCGAGAAGGAAACAGTGAATAATTAATAATGCTCGAGCCGCTCGAGTCGCCGGTTTTTATACCCGAGGGATCGAGGTGAACCCCAATGTCGAATTCACACCATATTGGCTCAGCGTTCTCACCTTAGCTGACCTGTCAGCTGGCGGGGATGTGGACCCAGGCCTCGCGCAAATTTGATTGCCATTTTGCGCATGCGCCCGGCTTGGTTGCTGTCTAAGCGAGCGACGAGAGTTGGAGACAATCAGGAGGCTTTTGCTCTCGTGCAATATTCTAAAGCTAAATAAAATAAATAAAAAAAAATGTTATATATTTACAAAAATCGACCCTAACAATTGCAATTTTTTTGACAAAAGTACTATTTAATAGAAGACTTTTGCCGCAAACTAGAGGTCTCAATCTTATTTCTGCTTGGTGCTAGATCTTTTCAAAGATTGAAAAATGGCCTATTCTTAAGCTGTTTTAAGCAATTTTAAGGTATTTTTCGAAAAATTCTAACTTTTGATCAAAATGAGATAGAAGCCTCTAGTTTGCGGGAAAATTTTGTTCAAAATAAGTTCTTTTTTGTAAAAATATTTTGACAACATAGTTTGGTTATTTTTATAATAATACAGTCCTACACAGACATTGCTATTTTTGCTCTTTTGCAGGTATCTTCAAACGACCGTAGCTTTTTCTAGGCTAAATTTTTGTGCATATTAAAAAGTTGTTAAATTTTTTCTATGAAAAAACAAAAATTTTGCAACCAACCAGAACCCTGTACGATCTTCCGCTTCCAAGATACAGCTGTTTAAAGTTGTCAAACGCGTTTTTTACGATTTTCACACGCATTTTTGAACGGTTTCGACCTTTTTTTTTCTTTGTAGAGTTATTGCATTCACTTGGTGAAAATCCATTATCAATTCGAGAATAATAAAAAACAAAATGTTTTCAATTTTCACAATTTATTTATTAACATTAGTTAATACATTAGCCTCATGACAGCCGTTTCGACATACAATGTCATCTTCAGATGAGTATATATACTTTTTTTTTCTCTCAAAAATATGAGGAATCTTCTCTTCATATGTTTCCAAACGAGCTCCCATAGTAATTGTAGTGCAGATTTCGGGTTTTCGTTGATTCCAAAGCATACACTTTTGACACATTTTATGTGCTAAACTAGTGTTTTTTTAACAATATACACGCTAGATTTAACTTTTTCGTTCATAATAGATGTTTTGAAATTATTTTTTGACTAAAAACTATTTAAATTCCAGCCAAAATTAGGTCGCCTCCCGACAGGCAATTCAAGTCTGGCTGGACTGTCTTATGCCCTGGCCCCCTACGCGCAGGCCGTTCACAGCGCGTACGGGGTGAAAGGTGGCTGGAGTCTGGCAGCCCCATCGTGCTTGAAGCAGTATTCTAGGTTCTACGAAAAAACAAAAACAAAAATCGAAAAATGGACTTTGTAGCGCCCTTGCAAAAAGAAGCAAAGAGAGCGCTATAAAGTCCTTTTTTCGATTTTTGTATTTGTTTTTTTGTAAAACGCGGAATAATAACTGCCGCCGAGCATGTGGCTACGTCTTCACTTCAAATGCGGCACTGTATAATACATGCACGGTCACGCTAACCCGAACATTACTGATCATTTGAATATTATGATTGTCTTTCAAAATATTTTATGGTTGTTTGGTTAGTTTACAAAAAATTAACTGAAATAAAAAAAAATACTAATATATAATTACTAATAAGTGCCACTGATGTGTATAAATCAGTAACAGTAAGATGCTATTGTAACTTATGTTTCATTTCTAACCTTATTTCTTCACTCAAAAAATTTTATTAAAGAGTTTATCTTTAATTATAACAACTTATTAAGCATCAGAATCCATCTTTCCATCCTCTAAAGTAAGAAAAAAAAAAAAAAAAAAAATTAAATTTCCTAACCTCAAACATTAATTTTATTAAAACATTCTTTCTTGTAAATACGATTTATTACCTTTGAAATTTGTAATAAACAATTGATTATTAATACCTAACTTTGTTGAAAATATTCAATTCAACTGTCAACACAGGCCGATTACAATAACGAATCACGTAAACAAGCTCATAAAAGTCCTACGCATAGAGTTGTATATCTATATATAGCAGCAAACCGGGCAGCCCGGACTGGCTCAGACTCGCGCCGCGTTTCATTTTTATTTTTTTCACTTGCCCTTAAGAGGTTCAGCCCGCCCGGGCACCGTACTTGCAAGAAGGCAGCCCGCACAGGCCCAGACTCTAGCCCGCTCTGCGATTTCCTGTCGGGCTGCTATGAAAAAATTGATACTCAACGAAATATTGATCTCAATATCAAAATGATATACTACTTTCATTCAGTTTTTTAGTTTTTTGTTTCGTTAAAAATCTATGTTCAAATATTGTAAATAATATACCACTTGTTTATTTATTTTTTTCTATTTTTGAAATTACAAATAATTGATCATAGTTTATCAATTATTCTGCTAAAACAATCATAGATAACTATTGCTTACTCTGAAAAAAAAATGAGTCCAAATTAAAAATGTTATTTTTTGAATGCTATGAAGCATAAAACAATCTACCAATCTACATTCTTCTTATAATTATATCCACTGATGAAAAAGAGAATGAGAGATTCGATTAGAAAGTCGAGTCGATGTATTGAATCTCAAAAATTCAAATCAGGCATGCCTGAAGATTTAAAATTTGGCGCGTCTGGCTGGTTCACATTTTTGAGAGGCCTGAAAGCGGGCGCTCTTGCTCCAAGAATCAAAGATCAAGTTTCGATTCGATATATCGACTCGACTTTCTAATCTGGGCCTGTGCGGGCTGCCTTGTTGCAAGTACGCTGTACGGTGCCCGGCCGGGCTGAACCTCTTGAGGGCAAGTGAAAAAAATAAAAATGAAACGCGGCGCGAGTCTGGGCCAGTCCGGGCTGGCCGGTTTGCTGCTATGTATAGATATACAACTCTATGCGTAGGACTTTTATGAGCTTGTTTACGTGATTCGTTATTGTAATCGGCCTGTGTTGACAGTTGAATTGAATATTTTCAACAAAGTTAGGTATTAATAATCAATTGTTTATTACAAATTTCAAAGGTAATAAATCTTATTTACAAGAAAGAATGTTTTAATAAAATTAATGTTTGAGGTTAGGAAATTTAATTTAATTTTTTTTTTTTTTCTTACTTTAGAAGATGGAAAGATGGATTCTGATACTTAATAAGTTGTTATAATTAAAGATAAACTCTTTAATAAAATTTTTTGAATGAAGAAATAAGGTTAGAAATGAAACATAAGTTACAATAGCATCTTACTGTTACTGATTTATACACATCAGTGGCACTTATTAGTAATTATATATTAGTATTTTTTTTTATTTCAGTTAATTTTTTGTAAACTAACCAAACAACCATAAAATATTTTGAAAGACAACGGGGAGCACCCGCCTTTGTTGACAAACAACATCGTGCCAGTGCGCGTTCTAGTACCTACGTGTGTATAGTGACAGTAGCGTGTGTTTATCGTCTGCAGCGCGTGTCTTTAGTGCTTTAACATGCTTAACATCATTGAGCCAAAGGTCCCGGAAAAATCTGGTCTTAACCATTTGAGGTTGTGAGACGCACGTGGTTTTTGACTCGCACAGTTGGCCCTACCAAACCTCCCAGATCTACTACGCGCCGGCGCCCCGCTTCTCCCGTCGCCCGCTGCTGTCTGCTTCATCAACGCTAACATCGCTCAGCTGATTTCGAGCTAAGTACCTGTATGTCGCCTTCTGCTCTTATCTCAATGAAGTGAACTTACCATTACCGTTCTACGTGCTACAATATTATGCCAAGACGCTCATGCATTAAGTGTAAAAAGATAGTCAATCATCACGGCATCAGACCTTCTCTTTTATGCATCAAGTGTAGTTCTCCTTACCACCCCAAGTGTGTTGGTGTCGACGCCGTCGAAATCACAGATTTCTGCTGTCCGTCTTGCTCTGTCGATTCTCCCAGGCTTGTTCGCCCACGTAAAAGCTCGATTGATTCATCAAGCCCTCTCAACTCATCGCTTACTCTCCTTTCGTCAACTGTTATAGATCCGTGTGCATCCGATCAACGTCGTGCATCCACGCCCTCTCCATCTTCAGCTCAAACACTGAAAACACCTCGTATTCAACACGACCTCGTCGACCTTTCCTCCAATTCGAGATCCTTTTCTGCTTCAACTGCTGCCTCAGCCAACTTGCCCATAATGTCAGACGCTGAACGTGACCTCATCGAGAACCGCTCACACATCGAGGCTACAGCACCCGAATACCACCGGCTCTTTCTCATCGACTTCAAAGAAAGCCGCCAAGAAGTTAAAGATTTAAGCGACCGCGTTACCGGCATTGAACTCCATAACCAAGGGATTACCCGTGCTCTGTCTATGAAAGACTGTTGAGAAATCAAAATCGCCGGCATTCCTGCAGATGCGCATGACACTCTACGGCTTTTAGCAGAATTCATCTTGCACGAGATTGGAATTTCCAACCCCTCAGCCATCATTTCAAGTCACAGAGAATGGCTTCCGAAAAACACACAACCCTCCGGCACACCAACCGCCCGTTTTCAACCCCAAGGTCAATCTGGTCACCAGCCTCGAAACTCCCCCCCTCAGTCTCACACTATTGTTTTAAAAATCATATCCAGTGAAGCGCGTGATGACATTCTACAGCGCACCAACAAACTTAAGGATCGAGATGCACAGTCGCGGTTTGGCAAGGGAGGTAATTCCAAAGTTTATATAAATCCGATTTGGCCCAAGCCCGTTTACGATCTACTTCGGGAAGCTCGTGCCACTGCAAACAAGCTCAAATATGCTCAGCCTTTCGTTAACAACTTGATTGTCTTCATGCGTGAGACTCTCAAGTCCGTCTCGATTCCAATCTACTCTTCAACTCAGCTCTCCACACTACCTTCAAGAACTGCCGTTGACAGTGCATGACAACTCTCACGGTTTGACCGCACTATCGTCCCCAACACTATTCACTTCGGTCATATCAACATCAATCGCCTCAGCAACAACGAACACTTCTCTTTGCTCGAAGCAACCTCTGAAAAGAAGTTTTTTGATGCTATAGGTGTATCAGAAACATTTTTATTGCCTGGCAACCCCGACTTTCACCTTACATTAGATGGTTTTAACTTCTACCTAGCTGATCGATCCGGCAAAGAAGGAGGTGGCGTTGGTCTCTATGTTCGAGATTATTTTCAAGTTAGCATCTTGGCACAACACTAAGGAAATTTTTGTAACGAACCCGAATTTATTGTCGCTGAACTAATAAATGACTCTTTAAAAATTTTATGCGCTGTTGTTTATCGTCGTCCCGGAGCCTCTGATCCCTCTGAACTTCTAATTTATCTCTCAAAGTTTATTTCAAATTACAGCTGCTCTGTCATTATGGGTGATTTTAACGTTGATGTATCAACTCAGAATCCTCAATCCACCCTGCTGCTCAACACTCTGGCATTTCTCAGCCTCCACGTTGTCTCGACTGAACCAACCCACCACTGCTTATGGAAAACCCCGTCTTCACATACGTGCTTGGATTTGATTATTACGAATGACTTAGACAATATCAACGGTTTTTTCAAGTCATCTTCTCCATTTATTGCTGGACACGACTTCATCGAACTAAATTTTCCTATTCCAAAACCTGCGCCCATCACAAAAACTATTAAAACCAGATGCCTCAACAAAATTAACCTGGACAAGCTCTCTAGATCTCTCACCAACGGACTCAACAACCTAGATTTTGGTTCATCTCAACTTCACCTGTCTTGCTCTTCTTCTCTCTCTGACCCAAACACTATGTCAATTTTCTCTGTTGATGAAATAGCTGCCCACCTCACCAATACCTTAATTTCCGCGTTTAACTTTGTTGCTCCTGTCAAGTCAATCACCTTAACCTCCAAAAGAAAGCCTTGGGTCACCCATGAAATCCGTCTCCTTATGAAGGACAGAGACCGTGCCCGACAAAGGAGAGACAATGATCGTTTCAGAATTTTGCTCTCAAAAGTCTGCAATCTGCTAGATTCAGCCAAGAATAAATTTATTCTCACATCTGTACTTTCTAAAGACACCCTGAGCTCAAAATGGCACGAGCTGAAGAAACTTAACGTGGTCAATCATAAACGATCTTCCCCCCTTGATTACTTCACTTCAAATGAGTTAAACGTTCATTATGCCGCCACAGTCAATACTGCAGAACCACTCTCAATTTCTATGCTTCACGATCTGCTTGCAATCCCACTTGATAATACTCGCAACATTTTCACCTTCGACAGAACAACCACCACAGTGATCCATGCGATGGTCTCACGTGCTTCCTCTAAAAGTGTCAGTATAGATGAAATGCTGAAACTATCTCTTCCAGTTTCGCTCATCACCATAACTAATTTGTGCAATGTTTCACTCACCAGCTCCATATTTCCCACAACTTGGAAGCAAGCGACCATCAACCCGATTTTGAAGTCTAAAACTCCCAACTCACCATCTGACACACGGCCTATTGCACTTTTACCCGAGCTCTCTAAAATACTTGAACGAGTAGTTTATGCACAAGTTTCCAAATTTTTGAACGACAACAACTTAGTTCACAATGACCAAGCTGGATTCAGGCCAGGACACAGTAGTCAAACCGCTCTTATTCGTGTACTGGACGATGCCAGATCGGCGATCGATAAATACAAATTGACAGTCTTGGTCCTACTCGATTTCTCCAAGGCTTTTGACAGTATTTCACACAAACTTCTGCTCGAAGAACTACGTAGCCTCAACTTCTCTGATTCAGCAATCAAATGGTTCTTCTCCTACCTCTCTGACCGACTACAGGCTGTAATCGATGGTACGGGAAATCTCTCCGACTGGCTCAAAGTCGGTTGTGGCGTCCCTCAAGGCAGCATCTTAGGTCCTCTACTATTTTTGATTTTCATCAATGCTCTCTCGCGTGTCCTTAGATTTACCAAGTGCATCAAATATGCCGACGACTCTCAGGTATACCTTCATTGTTACTTGCGCGAGCTTGCGGAATGCATTGCAAAAATCAATCTCGACCTCCAGGCAATTGCTGATTGTGCTTGTGACAACGGTCTTATACTCAACGCGGCAAAGTCAAAAGTTATCATCCTTGGCAGCAGCCACTTCATAGATCTCATTGATTTCAACGCAATTCCAAATGTCACCATCAACGGCACTGCTCTCCAGTTTTTATCCGAAGTGAAGGACCTTGGAATTACCCTCGACTCAACGCTCCAATGGAGAGGTCAGACTAGATCTCTAAAGTTTACTCTGGTCTCTTCACGCTTAGATTTTTCAAGAATGCCCTTTCCACCCAGCTGCGTAAGGAACTGATTCAGAGTCTGATTTTCCCCCACTTTGATTACGCCTGCACCGTTTACTCTAACATTGGTAAAGTTCTAGACTCCAAACTACAAACTGCTCAAAATGCCTGTGTCCGCTATGTTCATGGTAGCCTACCTTTTTCTGCTCATGTCACCCAATTTCGTCTGAAACTAGGCTGGCTATCTGTCTGCCGTGGACGAGAATACTTCATCTGCATACTGGCATACAAAATCATCGCCACAGGCATTCCTGAATACTTAGCGATCAATTTCTCACGGCTTAATGTTGATGTTCACCTCAAGCGTTCGGATAGAAATCCTCCCCAGCATTTGATTTACTCTACTCCACGTACAGAAACTCAAGCACGATCATTTGTCATTTTGGCTTCTAAACTACTGAACTCGCTCAACATAGTCAACTTTAACATTAATAACCTAGATAAATTCAAGACCGAGCTCAGAACCTCTCTCTTCACACTTGATGCTGTGGACTGGAACGCTAGAGTTGTCAACGAAGGTTTGTGACCATCTCCTTTCAATCAAGAATTGTACTGGCCAATCACGTCAGACTCAAGTAAACCTATACGACCTCAGAGACAATTTGTGTTTTTTAATCAAATTTTATACGAATATTTTTGCTGTTGCTCTGAACATGTTCTATCATATTTTGTTTATATACTTTTACTTTACTATTATTTTACTACTTTATTTACATATACTCTTTTGTTATCTTATTCATATTGTACCACTATTGATCATACTGTATTTAATTTAAAATTGTAATCTGCTTTGCGCCAGACGGGGTTCTACCCCAAGGCGAAATAAACGAACGATCAATCAATCAATCAATCACCTAAGTTTGCGCGCACGCGGAGTACCTAAGTTTGCGTGCACGCGGGATAATTTAGTTTGCGCGTACGCGGAACACCTAAGTTGCGCGTACGCGCAAATTTTTGTTTGAAAGGGTAAGTTTGCGCGTACGCGGAAGGTGCCGTCCAGACAAACTCATAGTAATTACTGTCGTTTGAATCGTCCTCCAAAATTTCCTATCTAGTTCAATATCTAATGATGATCTAGTTTTGAGTTCGAAACACATTAAGCTAAAGTATGTAAGAGAATTTTCTAAGAATAGTTTTTATGTTAGACTTTATTTGTAGAATACTAACCTTACGAATCTAAAACTTATATGAAAAATATGTTGCCGCTTATTCTAGTTCTTTTTTCTTTCTTTTCTTTTCAGCACAGAAGTGGCGAGTTCATAGAAAGCTAATAGCTCCAACATTTAACCAACGAATTTTAGAATCTTTTGTTGAAGTTTTTTCTGCAAAGGCAAATATTATGGTTAAAGAATTGGAAGTTGAGGTGAACGGTGGAGAATTTGATGTCTTTGATTGTGTATCATTATGTACTCTCGACATAATTTGTGGTCTGTATAGAATTGGCTTATTTTTCAAAGATTAAAAATTTTACTGATTTTTTTTTTTTTTTTATATATCTGCTTATTGAAAAAGATTAGGCAAAATTTTTTTGTATAAGATGTACACTAAAATTTTTGAATGAAAACTTGTTACTCAATCTAAGTTATTTATTTTATCGCACTAGTGCATAGAGACTCGATTTTACGCATGCTAACTTCAAACGGCGAACGTAAAATCGAGATCCACGCATTTTGTATGGTTAAATATAGTATTGTACATGTGTGTAAAAGTGACTTATCCTATATGTGACTATTTTACATGGGCGAAGCGAGTGCCAAAACGGCCAGATGAGGAGGAAATCATTTTTACTCCACTGGGACATGTAAGGGACCATTCTCGAAGATTTTATTTATTTATTTATTTATTTTTTTTTTAAATTTTATTTCAGTAGAAAAAAATGATACAATCACTTTGAAATTCTTACACAATGAAGTTAAATACTGAAAATACAAGAAAATTTTTTTTATTTTTTATTTTTTAATGTTTTTGTTTGTGAAATTTAGCTCTGAAAATTGTCCTGTTTATTATGATGGTGAAATTTTTAACTCGTCAACCGTTCGTCTGAAATCAAAAAGTAAAACATTTTCTTAATCTGTATAGTTTTGGCTTTCGCACGAACTACAATTGTTTAAAAAAATTAAAAATTAACAAAATAGGGGACCTTTTGAATTTTTAGACCACTATTTTGCAACTTCAATTGTTTATAATTTTTTCAAATTTTTATAAAAATTAATGGTTGTAGTTCATGCGATAGCGGTCCATGTCAGGAGTATACAGTTAAAAATTGGAGTTAATTCGTGCATTATTTTTTTTTTAGAATTTCCACCAGTTGAAAAAGTACTGTTTCGAGAAAAACGCGTTTAAAGTTTTTTAAAGGTACGAGCGTTTCGAGCCGTGCACCTGCGTCAGATTATTGGGCGTCTCTACGGCCTTGAAAGTCTTCCAAAACTATTTTTCCATCTTTCTATGGGTATATACTAACCAAAAAAAATATTTTTGAAAAACCAATTTTTGGAAAAAAATCTTCGAGAATGGTCCCGTATTGGTACTTTTCGACGCGTAAAATACGCGTGGCAAGTACTACTTTTCTAGGGTGTATTGAAAAGTGCCTCCTCCCGATTTCGCCGAAAACGTTTCTCGCCGAAAGTTTTCTCGTCGATTTCCCTATGGCGGGTAGCATGCTAGTTCTAACTCATAGAGCGCGCGTCGATCTAAACTCTGCCGACCACCGAGAATATTGAGACGGCGCGAACTTTTGAATTTAAATGAAAAAATTTGATTCTTCGTATTTTTTTTCAAATTCCGTTCAACAAATTTTAATATTTATAGAATTTTAAAAAATTAAATTTTTTTCCTGTTCAAAAAAGAAAAAAAATGAAACCATACTAGAAAATAAGTTATTTTAAAAATATAATTCGTAAATTAGTTATTAATTTTTTATTTTATTTAAAACTTTTAAATTAATAGTGACAAGTTTTTCTTGGAGTTTAAAATTATTCAATTTTTCTGTTACTAAAATACATGATGCTGTAAATAATTTTTTCTTATAAATGATGTCATCAAAATAAATTTATTAGGAACTGTTATAGATTTTTTGGTTTTATTTTGATGATGTCATAAATTTATTAGGACTTGTTATAGATTTTTTGGTTTTTTAATCACCATCAACAAAATTTTAGTTTTAGTTTCTTTACAAAAAATTTCACCTTCCATATTCTACTATCGGTCTGAGTAGAAGTGCTCAGGAGAAAAGTACAAGGGTGAGTGAAAAATTAAATTATTTTTTATTTTTTTCATTTTTAATAACATCAAATAATTTTATTGAATTTTCCTTACAAAAGTCTAAAAGTTGATTTGGTTCTTATGCTTAACTATAAATAATGCTATTTCATTTAAACAACGTCAGTACTATTTACTTTCGGAACCGTCTGAACAACGTTCCACATCTTCTTTAACTTTTGACAAAAATTGAGAAACAGTCTTTTATTTATGATAGAAATATTTGAATTATTGCAAGAAATTAGAAAACAATTAGAAAATAAGTTTAGTACATTTCTCGTTAGTCACATAAATTTGAAGAAATGTTTTGTAAATAAATAAAGAAAACTATTATTAATTTGACATATAAATGAATATTAAAGTATACACTTTTGTACTTACACACTTTTCATATTCTCCGCATAAGGTGCGTACAGAATTTAAAAAAAAATATGCGCACAACAATATTCAAACTATTGTTTTGTTCAACGAGGTGCGACTTTTTACATAAACTTCGATTGTTTTCTATTAAAATGTTTTCGCAAAGCTACATCAAAGTAATTTAATATATTCAATTTAGGTGTCGTTCAATATTGATAAAATAATTCGGACTCGACGGAGCCGCAGATTTATTGATTAGAATAATTTTACTTTTCAAAGGAACAATTAAAAAAAAAAAAAGTTCTTGGATTTCTAAGTCTTTTTATTTTTAGTTTAATACAGCTTCTGCTTTTAGGTGGTGCATGAATATCTTTGGTCGACTGTTAATCGTTAATCTGCGGCTCCGTCGAGTCCGAATTATTTTATCGATATAGAACGACACCTAAATTGAATAAATTGATAGTAAATTTTTACCAAAAAATAATTAAATTCAAGTTTTTTGAAAAAAAAAAAAAAAAAAAAAAAAAAACAATGAAAAAAAATAAGATGCGTAAAAAGTAAAGAAAAATTTACTTAAAACTCGTCCGGAAGATGATTCTTTGATTTCATCCCTTTCATCTGTTCATATTCCAAAAAAATATCAGCAGAATCAGAGTAGGAATTTTAAATAATTTGAGTAAAAATTCTTAATGAAATAAAACTGAAAAAAATTTATTAAAAACTCGTCCGGAAAATTATTTTAGAATTCATTTCATTTATCTGTTCGTATCCCCGAAAACATAATATCAAAATCAGAGTAGATACTCGAATTAATTTACAAAATAAAAGTTAAAAAAAAAATAAACAGAATTCACTGTAACTCTACTGAAAGATGGTTTTTTTATTTTTTTATATTTTCTTCATCTGTTCGTATCTTTCGGGCTAAATTGATTAATATTAACATAGATCTGGAAGTAACAACATATATACTTTTGTTTTAGTTCTGTCCAAAAAAACCACTCGCCGTAAATTCTTACCTTTTTAAAGGTCTTTCTTTTTAAAGATTTCATTTCTTTCGCTTGGTATAAGGTGAAACTAAATAAAATTGGTAAAATTTACCAATTGATTCCTGACTAGAACAAACAACTTATGACTCCGTTGAGACGAATGATTTTATCGATATTGAAGGACAATTAAAATGAATTAATTTTCTTGTATACTTTTTTACTGATTTTTAAACATAAAGTATAAAAAATTTTTTTTATTTTGATAATTCTGTTATAGCAACTATACAGTAAAAACTCAACTAACCGTTGGTATTTTACATTTAAAATTTTTTTTTTTTTTTTTTAATTTTATTTATCTCCAGGCTTTAAAAAAAAAAAAAAAAATCATATTTTAATAGTTATTAATTTTTTATTTTTCAAACTATTTAATAATTATTAACTTAAGTTTATTTTGATTATTCAATTTTTTATTTTTCAGTTCTCAATTAAAATGAGGGTAAAATAAATTGAAAGGATTTTTTTTCTTAGTTATGTGTTGTTATTGCTCTGCAAAACCCAGATAGCACAAAAAGTTTTCAGAACGTTCTGGCAACGTTGCACAGAAACCATTGCAACCTTTCGTTGAAAGGTTGCTGAACGGTTTTAGAAACGTTGTGACAATCGTGTAGATCTCCGTTATTAGTTTCAAAGAAAACCTTCAATCAACGTTATGGCAACGAAGTTTGTCAACCATATTTTTTCAAAAGGTGACCACAAATTGTTCTGGCAACGTTTCTAGAACCTTATGGTAAAACGTTCCTTCAAAGTTGCTACAGAGTGTTGACAAGGTTCCAAATTACCGATTTGAATTTAAAACGTTTTAGCGAGAACCTCAAGTTTGGGTAATTTAATTAAAAATACCTATGAATTTGAGGTAGAAAAATTTTATGTTTTTAATTTTTTTTGTAAATAATTCGACCAAAATTGGTAAGAACAGCTCTCAGACTAGTCAAATTATTCAAAAATTATTGAAACGACTTTCAGTCGCTCGGCCGGAGTAACAAAATTTGGTGGTTTATATATCCACAGCTTGTTACTTTGCTGAGAGCTCAGTTCTAACGGTAAGCCACCTAGCGGATGGGACCCAAAACTACTCATTTCGCGTTAGCAGTCGTTAGGTCTTAAAAAGCATTTAAAGTATTTAAATATACATGTTAAAAACATACTTAGTTTTTAGCTCTTAATTATAATTTTAATTTTTAGCTAGTAATAAATTGACGTTAGTAAAAATAAAAAATTTAAAAAAAAAGGGAGGTTTAATTTTTTTTTTTTCATGAAAATGTCAACTAAAAAATTTTTAAATATTCATAAATAAATAAATAAGCAAATAAATATGTGAAAATATTTGTTTAAGTTTATTATAGTTAAATAAATGAAATTTTATAATCAAGCCCCGAAGGGGCACAACTTAAATATTAGTTCCAATCCATCATCTCTAACGTTAATGTGTGGTTTGGTGGCTAAAGTCACCGCTCTCTATTTTGCCGTCTCAAGTTCGATTCTATGTGCTTTTTTTTTTTTTTTTTAATAAATTATACACTCTTTAGGTGTTTTTGAGGACATTTTATAACTTTTAAAAATTTTTATTAATAAATGCATTGGTACACTTATTTTTAAAATTTTTAATTTTTTAATAACTTTATGGAGGATAAATGAATGAAAAAAATAATTTTTTCAGGGGAATATTTTTATTTTGGTAATAAATTTTAATAAATATAAGAAAATATCTGATCAAGTTTATTATAGTTAAATAAATGAAATTTCATAATCAAGCTCCGAAGTGGCACAACTTAAATATTAGTTCTAATCCATTATCTCTAACGATAATGTGTGGTTTGGTGGCTAGAGTCACCGCTCTCTATTTTGCCGTCACAGGTTCGAATCTTTGTGCTTTTTTTTTTTTAAAATCATATTCATACGCTCTTTAGATATTTTTAAGGACGTTTTCTAACTATTAAAATTGTTATTAATAAATGCATCGGTACTCTTAATTTTAAAAATTTTAATTTTTTGATAATCGTGTGGAGGATAAATGCATGAAAAAAAATAATTTTTTCAGGGGCATTTTTTTATTTTGGTAATCAATTTTCCTAACAATAAATGAACAGATTCATTATGATTCTTCATAAAGATCAACAAATAACGTTTCTAATCAAGCAATTAGTAATCCATTTTCATTGAAATAAAAGAAAATGTTTATTCAAAAATAAAGTAACTGTACTTAAAATGCCCCCCCTCTCCTTGGTATGTTGAAAGTATAGACTCTGTGACCAGTGTGTCCGATCCCGGCCCAGGGGGTACCGAGAAATTTAAAAATCTTCCGGCGAAGATCAGGCAAACAAAAAAACACACAAAAACTTGGGCGGCTGGGTTCAATAAATAAATAAATGAATAAATAAGTAAATAAATAATCCCCCAAACTTAACAACCCAAAAACCCTGGGCATTGAGATTAAAATAATCAATAATTAGATGAATAAATGAACCCCAAGCAAGACAACCCAACAACGCTGGTCATTCGTGTTTTTGTTTTTTTTTATTTTTTTTATTTTTTTTTTTTATTTTTAAATAAATAAATAAATAAACCAAAAAAAAACCAAATCAATAACGCAGGGTGTTAAAGTTTTTTATGAACAATCAAAAATTAAATAAACAAACAAACAAAGCTAGACGACCCAACAGCGCTGGGCGTACTGGTTTTATTGTGAAAAAATGAATAAATAAATAAATAATCCCTAAAGCATCTACAACCTAATAATGCTGGGCGTCCGGGTATTTTAAAATAAATAAATTAATGGACCGCCAAGCACTTCAACCCCATTACGCTCGGCGTCCGAGTTTTTTTTTTATTACATAATTTAAGAAATAAATTAATGAACCGCCAAGCTCTACAACCACATAATGCTAGGCATCCGAGTTTTTTTAATAAATGAACTAATAAATAAATTAACAGAACGCCAAGCACTACAACCCCATAACGCTGGGCGTCTGAATTTTTCTAATAAATAAATTTAAAAAAAAATTAACAAGCTGCCAAGCTCTACAACCACATAACGCTAGGCATCCAAGTTTTTTAAATAAATGAACTCATAAATAAATTAACAAAACGCCAAGCACTACAACTCCATAATGCTGGGCGTCCGATTTTTTTAAAATAAATGAACAAATATGACAATGTACCACCGAACAATACAACCCCCTACACTGGGCATCCGAATTTTTCTAATAAATAAATTAATCAATCGCCAAGCACTAAAACCCCATAACGCTGGACGTCCGAGTTTTTTTTTTTTTTTTAATAAAGTAACTAACCGCCAAGCAATAAAACCCCATAACGCTGAGCATCTGAGTTTTTCAAATAAATAAATTGATAAACCACCAAGCGCTACAACCCCATAAAGCTGGATGTCTGAGCTTTTTTTTAAAATAAATTAACTATCCATCAAGCAATAAAACCCCATAACGCTGGAAGTCCAAGTTTTTTTTTTTTTTTTTTTTTTTTTTTTTAAATTAACTAACCGCCAAGCAATAAAACCCCATAACAAAGGACATCCGAGGTTTTCTAATAAAGTAATTAATAAATAAACTCATGAACCGCAGGGCATATCAACCCCATAACACTGGGCGTCCGAGTTGTTTTGTTTAAAATAAATTAACTAACCGTCAAGCCCAAAAACTCCATGACGCTAGACGTCTAGGTTTTTTTTTTTAAATAAATTAATAACTAAATGTGCCACCAAACAGTACAACCCCATAACGCTGGGCATCCGAGTTTTACTAATAAATAAATTAATAAGCCGTCAAGCGTTGTAACCCCATAACAATGGACGTCCGGTTTCTTTTTTTCAAATAAATTATCTAACCGTCAAGCACTGAAACTCCATAACGCAGGGCGTTAAAGTGTTTTTTGAATGAATAAATTAATAAATAAATTAACAAACTGTCAAGCGCCACAACCCCATAACGCTGGGTGTTCGAGTTTTTTTTTTTAATAAATTAGCTAACCACCAAGCACTAAAACCCCATGAAGCTGGGCGTCCGAGTTTTTTTGAAAAAGTAAATAAATATATGAATGAACCGCAAAATAATACAACCCCATAACGCAGTACGTTCGAGTTTTTTTTTGTTTTTTTTTAAAATAAATTACTTATCCACCAAGCACTTAAGCCCCATAACACTGTGCTTCTAAATTTTTCTAATAAATAAATTAAGAAACCGCCAAGCGCTACAACTCCAAAACGCTGGACGTCAGATTTTTTTAAAAATAAATTAACTATCCATCAAACAATAAAACCCCATAACGCTGAGCATCTGAGTTTTTCTAATAAATAAATTGATAAACCACCAAGCGCTACAACCCCATAAAGCTGGATGTCTGAGCTTTTTTTTAAAATAAATTAACTATCCATCAAGCAATAAAACCAAAATAAACCAAAATAAAAAAATTAAAGCAATAACCAAAATAAAAAAATTTTTAATTTATTTACTAGAAAAACTCGAACGCCCAGCGTTATGGGGTTGTAGTGCTTGGTAGTTTGTTAATTTTTTTTCTAATTTATTTACTAGAAAAACTCGAACGCCCAGCTTTATGGGGTTGTAGTGCTTGGCGTTCTGTTAATTTATTTATTAGTTCATTTATTTAAAAAACTCGGATGCCTAGCATCATGTGGTTGTAGAGCTTGGTGGTTTAATAATTTATTTATTAAATTATGTAATAAAAAAAACTCAGACGCTGAGCGTAATGGGGTTGAAGCGCTTGGCAGTCCATTAATTTATTTATTTTAAAAAACCCGGATGCCCAGCGTTATTAGGTCGTCTAGCTTTGTTTGTTTGTTTATTTAATTTTTGATTGTTTATAAAAAACTTTAACGCCCTGCGTTATTGATTTGTTTTTTTTTGGGTCTATTTATTTATTTATTTAAAAATAAAAATAAATAAATAAAAAATAAAAAAAAAACGAAAACACGAATGACCAGCGTTGTTGGGTTGTCTTGCTTGGGGTTTATTTATTCATTTAATTATTGATTATGTTAATCTCAATGCCCAGGGTTTTTGGGCTGTCAAGTTTGGGGGATTATTTATTTACTTATTTATTCATTTATTTATTTATTGAACCCAGCCGCCCAAGGTTTTGTGTGTTTTTTGTTTGCCTGATCTTCGCCGGAAGATTTTTAAATTTCTCAGTACCCCCTGGGCCGGGATCGGACACACTGGTCATAGAGTCTATACATTCAAGATACCAAGAAGAGGGGGGGCACTTTAAGAACAGTCACTTTATTTTTGAGTAAACATTTTCTTTTATTCCAATGAAAATGGATTATTAATTGCTTGATTAGAAATGTTATTTGTTGATCTTTATGAAGAATCATAATGAATCTGTTCATTTATTGTTAAGAAAATTGATTACCAAATTAAAAAAATGCCCCTGAAAAAATTATTTTTTTTCATTCATTTATCCTCCACACGGTTATTAAAAAATTAAAATTTTTAAAAGTAAGAGTACCGATGCATTTATCAATAACAATTTTAATAGTTAGAAAATGTCCTTAAAAACACCTAAAGAGCGTATGAATATGATTTGTTAAAAAAAAAAAAAAAAGCACAAAGATTCGAACCTGAGACGGCAAAATAGAGAGCGGTGACTCTAGCTACCAAACCACACATTATCGTTAGAGATAATGGATTAGAACTAATATTTAAGTTGTGCCCCTTCGAGACTTGATTATGAAATTTCATTTATTTAACTATAATAAACTTGATCAAATATTTTCTTATATTTATTAAAATTTATTACCAAAATAAAAATATTCCCCTGAAAAAATTATTTTTTTCATTCATTTATCCTCCATAAAGTTATTAAAAAATTAAAAATTTTAAAAATAAGTGTACCAATGCATTTATTAATAAAAATTTTTAAAAGTTATGAAATGTCCTTAAAAACACCTAAAGAGCGTATAATTTATTAAAAAAAAAAAAAAAAAAAGCACATAGAATCGAACTTGAGACGGCAAAATAGAGAGCGGTGACTTAAGCCACCAAACCACACATTAACGTTAGAGATGATGGATTAGAACTAATATTTAAGTTGTGCCTCTTCGGGGCTTGATTATAAAATTTCATTTATTTAACTATAATAAACTTAAACAAATATTTTCACATATTTATTTGCTTATTTATTTATTTATGAATATTTAAAAATTTTTTAGTTGACATTTTCATGAAAAAAAAAAAATTAAACCTCCCTTTTTTTTTAAATTTTTTATTTTTACTAACGTCAATTTATTACTAGCTAAAAATTAAAATTATAATTAAGAGCTAAAAACTAAGTATGTTTTTAACATGTATATTTAAATACTTTAAATGCTTTTTAAGACCTAACGACTGCTAACGCGAAATGAGTAGTTTTGGGTCCCATCCGCTAGGTGGCTTACCGTTAGAATTGAGCTCTCAGCAAAGTAACAAGCTGTGGATATATAAACCACCAAATTTTGTTACTCCGGCCGAGCGACTGAAAGTCGTTTCAATAATTTTTGAATGATTTGACTAGTCTGAGAGCTGTTCTTACCAATTTTGGTCGAATTATTTACAAAAAAAATTAAAAACATAAAATTTTTCTACCACAAATTCATAGGTATTTTTAATTGAATTACTCAAACTTGAGGTTCTCGCTAAAACGTTTTAAATTCAAATCGGTAATTTGGAACCTTGTCAACACTCTGTAGCAACTTTGAAGGAACGTTTTACCATAAGGTTCTAGAAACGTTGCCAGAACAATTTGTGGTCACCTTTGGAAAAAATATGGTTGACAAACTTCGTTGCCATAACGTTGATTGAAGGTTTTCTTTGAAACTAATAACGGAGATCTACACGATTGTCACAACGTTTCTAAAACCGTTCAGCAACCTTTCAACGAAAGGTTGCAATGGTTTCTGTGCAACGTTGCCAGAACGTTCTGAAAACTTTTTGTGCTATCTGGGAAGGAGTTTTGGCGTAAGAACCAAACTAGGCTTAAATGAATTTTTTGAGATGTTTTTTTTTTTATCACGCAGTCAAAAATATTTTTTCAAATCTCTGATCTTACTAGATTGTTTTATATTTTTTTCATCATTTTACTTACTCTAAATCTTAACTTTTCAGAGTTGAAGCGTAATAGTTTTATTCAAAATTTTATCTATTTGTAAAAAAAAAAAAAAAAAAAAAAAACTTAAAACACATCACTATGACTAAACTGACTTAAATCCCACACAATTTGAAGGTTTCACAAAAATATTGCAATCTGTAGTTATAATAGATACTGTACCGATAAAATTTTTGGTGATAAAATTTATTATATGAACAATTTTTGCAACATGTCTGACAATTTGAATAACCCCATAAGACATTGATCAACATCACATTTAAATGCAGCTAATATCAATGACCAAGTACAGGGAGTTGGTATATAGCGGATGAAACTAAAATTAAACTAATTGATAGTCAGACAAATTCATCTTGGAAAATAAACTGAGAACAATAAACCTTATCCGTGTTAGTGTATTGACTCAGAATTTATGCATTCCAGTGATGATTTAAATGTATTTACTTGTCTGACAATTTGAATAACCCCATGAGACATTGATCACTACCCTGTTGAATGTCCACACGTGTGAGCCACACGTGTGGCACACGTAACATTATTTTCAAGTAGATGATTATAAAAAGGAATAAAATATGGATATAGTTAATTATTTAATGATTTTATAGCCTCTTATGTCATAAATAATCAACAAATTGTTTTCTTTTTTTTATTTTACGTGCTTTTCTTTAACTCACAATGTTTCGTCGTTGTCGTCGTACGTTCAAAACTGCCAAGCTCTAGAACTTGGAGCTTGTAAGACCTGGAGGTCTGAAATTTTGCAGAGGGTCTAGGTTTGGATGACAATACATGAATCCGTAGTCACTTATCGACCTGGACCTCCAGAACGCCGATGACGGGGGTACCTGAGGGAGTCATCTCCGAGAATTTGGGCTAAATTTTTCGGGGACGACTTTGAGGAAAGTTCTAGAGTATTTATCGAGGCAATTTGAACCCAAGTACCAAGGTCACCGATGATGGGGGTACCCGGGGTACCGGGGAGTCATCTCCGAGAATTCGGGTCGAATTCTTGGGATATGACTTAGGATATATTTCGGGGGTGTTTCAGAGCATATGAGGAAGAAGTTTGAACCTGGAGAGCCAGGTCGACGATGACGAGTGTACCTAGGGAACCTGGAGGTCATCTTCGAGAGTTAGGGACAATTTCTGCGGAAATGACTTTAAGAGGTAATATAGAGTATTTATCGAGTCAATTTGAACATTAGTACCAAGGTCGCCGATGATGGGGGTATCTGGGGTACCTGGGGGTCATCTCCGAGAAGTATAATTTAGTTGAACAAAAATGCAGAACTTTTAAGTCATCCCCGCAGAAATTGGCCCAAACTGTCGAAGATGACCTCCAGGTTCCTCAGGAACAACCGTCATCGGCGACCTGGTTACCTAGGTTTAAGTTGCCTCGAAAAATACTCTATAGCACCTCTTTAAGTCATTTCCGCAGAAATTGTTCCTAACTCTCGAAGATAACCTCCAGGTTCCCTAGGTACACCCGTCATCGTCGACCTGGCTCTCCAGGTTCAAACTTCTTCCTCATATGCTCTGAAACACCCCCGAAATATATCCTAAGTCATATCCCAAGAATTTGATTCGAATTCTCGGAGATGACCCCCAGGTACCCCGGGTAACCCCATCATCGGTGACCTTGGTACGTAGGTTCAAATTGCCTCGATAAATACTCTAGAACTTATCCAAAGTGATCCCCGAATAATTTATCCCAAATTCTCGGAGATGACTCCCACAAATACCCCCGTCATCGGCGACCTGGAGGTCCAGGTCGATAAGTGACTACGGATTCATGTATTGTCATCCAAACCTAGACCCTCTGCAAAATTTCAGACCTCCAGGTCTTACAAGCTCCAAGTTCTAGAGCTTGGCAGTTTTGAACGTACGACGACGACGACGACGAAATATTGTGAGTTAAAGAAAAGCACGTAAAATAAAAAAAAAACCAATTTTTTGATTATTTATGACATAAGAGGCTATAAAATCATTAAATAATTAACTATATCCATATTTTATTCCCTTTTATAATCATCGACTTGAAAATAATGTTACGTGTGCCACACGTGGGGCTCACACGTGTGGACATTCAACAGGGTATCACATTTAATTCAAATAACATCAAAAGTTGGTACCACACCACTACATTTATTATCAACTAAAAAAGTAAATTCACTCAGTTTTATGAAAAAGTTATAAATAATTTTGTGTCATCTATTTTTTTTATAATTTTATCTTTATCTTTAGATATTGGCTTGTACATCGTTATGCAGTCAATACCTTGGGCATTTTTATGCAAACAACAAATTAAAGTATTTATTTAATTATTTTCAATTTGCAGGGTCTGAACCGATAAAATTTTTTGGTGATAAAATTTGTTATATTAACAATTTTTGCAACATGTGTGTACTTGTCTAACAATTCCAATAATCCCATGAGACATTAATTACCATCTCATTTAAATGCAGCAGATGTCAATGACCAATCACAGGGAGTTAGCATCTATATTATATACATATAAATTAAACTTAATAGTCAGACATTCATCTTGGAAAATAAACTGAGAAGAATAAAACTTATCAGTGCTAGCGTATTGACTCAGAATCTAAGTTCCAATGATGATTTAAATAATGTATATATACATATATATATATATATACTAGGGGGTATCCCCCTGCTCGCTTCGCTCGCCAACCCCTATAAAAATAGTTATAAAATATAGAGTTTTTTCACAGTTAATATTTAACATGTTTTTTGAATTGAGTTTGTGTATTGAATAAAAGTTCAAACATGTTTAGGTAAAATTGTTGAATATGATTTAAATTGAAAAAAGAAAATGTTATTATGGTGAGTCTAAAAAAATAGTTATAAAAATTAAATAGTAAGTTAAAATACTTCAAGTACTTGAAACATGTTAAATATAATATTTTTTACCCGTTTTGAAGTACTCCTTTAAAAAGGGCTTTTAAAATTACGACTCCTCTAGGGAAAGCGCCCTTCAAAGATGTTAAATATGGAGTTTTTTGACAGTTAAGGTGCTCGTACAGGAGAAGCTCCTATAATTTAAAATCAACTCCTCCGGGAGGAGCCCCTTAAAACATGTTGAATATAAGGTTTATTGACGTTTTGAGGTGCTCCTCCGGGAGGAGCTCTGGAAATTACGGCTCCTCCGGGAGGAGCCCCTTAAAACATGTTAAATATAAGGTTTTTTGAAGGTTTTGAGGTGCTCCTCCGGGAGAAGCTCTTTAAACTACGGCTCCTCCGGGAGGAGCCCACTTCAAACATAATAAATATAAGGTTTTTTGACGTTTTAAGGGGCTCCTCCGGGAGGAGCCCCTTAAAATATGTTGAATATAAGGTTTTTTGAAGGTTTTGAGGTGCTCCTCCGGGAGGAGCTCTTTAAACTACGGCTCCTCCAGGAGGAGCCCACTTCAAACATAATAAATATAAGGTTTTTTGACGTTTTAAGGGGCTCCTCCGGGAGGAGCTCTGAAAATAACAGCTCCTCCGGGAGGAGCCCCTTAAAATATGTTGAATATAAGGTTTTTTGAAGGTTTTGAGGTGCTCCTCCGGGAGGAGCACTTTTTTTTTTGGCTCCTCCCAGAGGAGCCCCTTAAAACATGTTAAATATAAGGGTTTTTGACGTTTTAAGGTGCTCCTCCGGGAGGAGCTACTCAAATTGGCTCCTTAGGGAGGAGCTTTTAAAATTAAGAGCTCCTCCCGGAGGAGCACCTCAAAACCTTCAAAAAACCTTATATTTAACATGTTTTAAGGGGCTCCTCCCGGAGGAGCCGTAATTTTCAGAGCTCCTCCCGGAGGAGCCAAAAAAAAAAAGAGCTCCTCCTGGATATAACTATATAATATAGGAAGATATATTTAACTTTAACTGATCACGGTTATTGACATCTCCTGAACTTAAACTTGCTGTACGTTGGATGAATTATAACAGCTAACTTGATAAAAAAGCATGAACCACTGCAACATTTTTAAATTACTATTAAACTGAAAAAGTTTATTTCAGTTAAATTCTTCAAAAGGTAATTAAAAAAATTTAATCTTTATGAGTGTATTAGTTGAGAGTCAGCATATGGAAACCTCTTTGACAACCCCAAAGAAAGTGAAGTAGTTCTGAAGAATCATCATTGAAATGTTTACTCTGAATCGCTACACTTGCATTGATAAATTTTATAATCACGAACACACTTCCAATATGAACCTTTCTGACAATCAAGTTAAATTTTACTTTTGGCTGCTAAACTAACTTCTCATATTGGTTTATTGACATTAATAATTTAAAAGATTTGCTTTGATAGTAAATAAGTGCATTCAACTTAAAACTGTTTATACAAAATATTCATACTCTTCACATCAAGAGAAAAATCATTCACTCACACACATTCAGAAAAAACTTCAATTTTAATGAGGGCCAATAAACTTTCAAAGCTGCAACAGAATATTTCACAATTTTAACTCACAGCTAACACAAAAATTAGAATAACTTATAGATGATATCGTAGGACAACCGTCGACTTTAGATATTTTGTTTTATATTTTGATTTAAAAAATTAAAGTCAAATATTTCTATAATTATTGGTTAATAATTAAAGAAATAATAATTATTAATTAAACTATGCTAATTATGAATTTAGCGTGATGCCATTATATATTTGACTACTTTTCTTAATTTTTTAAATCATACAATAATGAGCGCTGTCTTCTGCAGCAGCTCACAGCAGCTCGAGCTGATCAGCTGTTGTCATGCCCTGGGCGGCGGGCGGCCCAGGCTGGGCCTCTTGCGTCCGTGCACCTCGCCTGCGCAGGCTTCTCGCAGCTTGCTGCAGCAGGCCAGCCTGAGGCCAGCAGCAGGCTGCAAGAGTGAGACAGAGAGTCCATAACATCCGGTTTCGGCTGCAGCGTCTTGCAAGGCAGCATGCTGCAGAGAGACCGGATGCTCGACACTGAAATTGGAAATCGCCTGAATCTTGAGCGAAGAGAATTTGGGGAGTTGAAAAATTAAAACGTTGATAACTTTATAATGCGACCATATTTCGTGATGATTTTTTTTTTTAAATTACTCAGAGAATCACTGGCTATGCGTAGGCTATATGGTTTTAAAAAAATAATCATCCTAATATTGTTTTTCTCGTGATCGTCCTAACCTAAAATCGAAATTCAATGTATACAAAGCCCTGCAGGCTTTCACGGTAGTCAGTTAATTAAAAAAACCTATTCGCCGTCAAAGCCCGATTGGGTTTTAGGATTAATCTATTTTTAATAAAATTAAATTTATTGTTGTCAGTATTTTGTATTATTATAGTAAGTAAAACCTAATAAAATTCTAAACTACAAACTCACCTTGCGTATTTTGGAAACTTAAATTATCCGTATCGATAAACAAAAAGTTTAAATTTAATAATTGATCGTAGCTTGCTAATTTGTATGCAAAATAAGTTTTTAAATATTTTAGTCATTTATTGGTAATTTTAAAACTGTAGTTTTTCGGCTAAGGTTTTTCTTCGCTGGCAACACCGAAATAATGTAATCAGAATTTAATTTTATTAAAAATAGATTAATATTAAATTACTTTGATGTAGCTTTACGAAAACATTTTAATAGAAAACAATCGAAGCTTATGTAAAAAGTCGCTTCTCGTTGAACAAAACAGTAGTTTGAATATTGTAGTGCGCATATTTTTTTTTTAAATTCTGTACACACCTTATGCGGAGAATATGAAAAGTGTGTAAGTACAAAAGTGTATACTTTAATATTCATTTAGATGTCAAATTAATAATAGTTTTCTTTATTTATTTACAAAACATTTCTTCAAATTAATGTGACTAACGAGAAATGTACTGAACTTATATTCTAATTGTTTTCTAATTTCTTGCTATATAATTCAAATATAATAATTCAAATATTTTAATCATAAATAAAAGACTGTTTCTCAATTTTTGACAAAAGTTAAAAAAGATGTGAAACGTTGTTCAGACGGTTCTGAAAGTAAATAGTAATGACGTTGTTTAAATGAAATAGCATTATTTATAGTTAAGCATAAGAACCAAATCAACTTTTAGACTCTTGTAAGGAAAATTCAATAAAATTATTTGATGTTATTAAAAATGAAAAAAATAATTTAATTTTTCACATACCTTTGTACTTTTCTCCTGAGCACTTCTACTCAGCCCGATAGAAGAATATGAAAGGTGAAATATTTGGTAAAGAAACTAAAACTAAAATTTTGTTGATGGTGATTAAAAAACCAAAAAATTTATAACAAGTCCTCATAAATTTATTTTGATGATGACATCATTTATAAGAAAAAATTATTTACAATATCATGTATTTTAGTAACAGAAAAATTGAATAATTTTAAACTCCAAGAAAAACTTGTCATTATTAATTTAAAAGTTTTAAATGAAATAAAAAATTAATAACTAATTTACGAATTATATTTTTAAAATAACTTATTTTCTAGTATGGTTTCATTTTTTTTCTTTTTTGAACAGGAAAAAAATTTAATTTTTTAAAATTCTATAAATATTAAAATTTGTTGAACGGAATTTGAAAAAAAATACGAAGAAAAAAAATTTTTCATTTAAATTCAAAAGTTCGCGTCGTCTCACCATGCTCGGCGGTCGTCAGAATTTAGATCGACGCGCGCTCTATGACACTAGCATGCTGCCCGCCATAGGGAAATCGACGAGAAACCTTTCGGCGAGAAACGTTTTCGGCGAAATCGGGAGGAGGCACTTTTCAATACACCCCTTTTCTATCCCCCAAAAATATTTTCTTAGGGGGCCGGTAAAAGATACTTTACCTCCGGTGGTCGGTAAAAGGTACTTTACCGTCCCCCTAGTTTAAGTCAAAAAAACCATAAAATTTTAATAGCTTGTACGATGCTGCTTAGCTGACTCGCGCGGTCGTAAAATCACGTCTCCGTTCCTCCTGTTTTTCGATTTATCAGTGGGTAAGTTTGAATATAGAACAATGCATCTCTTTGTAATTTTTTTATTTTTTTCTCAAAGTACCCAATTCATGACCCAATGGAGTAAAATATGATACTTAACTAATGTGACAGGTTACACTATGTCATCTCGAGTTTAATTGCTCCACTCAGCTTCGCCTCGTGCATAAAAAAAAACTCTCGATGGCAAAGTAGAACCTACCACACTAGTTGAGTAATATATCATTACGTACTTGCGTAATAATATGCAGTGAGAGAAAGAATCGGTAACTGTAACCGAATCATTTCGTAACGAGAAGTACAAAGCACGAGAGTAACTGTTAGTGAATATGTGTTAATTGTTAGCACATGGGGCCTTGTTGGAAGCTTGAAATTTTACCCATATTTTACGTCAACTTTACAGAATGTATTTCATTTTTGCAAAACGTTTATTTTGTTCAAAATGATTAAAAATATTTCATTTTCAAAAAGATTCTTTTGATATTTGTAGTTAAGCTGGGAAAGTTGTGTCAAGAACAAAAAAAATTTAATTTTCAAACTCTAATTTCTTACGCTTTGACCGCAGTATTCATTTTACCAATGCTAGTTACCGAATCTTCACTGCAGACAATTAGTTCGTGATTTTTCAAGCTCTCGTAAGCGAATATTTGGTAACTGTATACTCTTAGAAGTTACAGTTGCTGTTTCTTTCTCTCAATGTGCTATAAATATATTTATAATAAGATTGTTCATAGCGATTTTTTATTTTCAAGTTTTTTAAACATCTTATGAAGTAAGGAGTATATTTTTTCTTTAGAAACCGCAATGGGTGTTACTTCAAAAGCACAGACAGAACGATCATCTCCATACGTTGAGTCAGCTAAAAAGTGAGTAAAAAATATTTAAAGACGTTTCGAGGATTTTTGAGTAACGATAAAAAATCTTGAAACTTGCCACAGTAATAGATTTTTTTGTGCTCTATTTAATGAAACAAAAAAAACACAGCAAGCAGGACTCATTTTTGAGTTATGATATCTCAAAGTTCGGTAGTTTTACATGGGATGGCACGTGGGTCACAGAATTTTTTGGATGATCATAACGATTGTGAAAAAACCAATCGCTACAAGATTTTGGGAAACGACTTATGATGCAGGGCTTGAAATAAGAAATATTTTAAGATTTTTTAAAATATGGCAACCAGGCCTACTTTTTGAGTGGTTGAGTAGTAAAGTTGATTTTTTATTCTTTTGGGTTAGCCAGCGCCACGAGAGCGAGAGAGATAGACCGAGCAGCGCGTCAGCTGTTTTCGGTGCGTAGCACCTCAAAAATGAATGAGAGTCACTGGAGGGTCGGAACGTCCTTAAGTGTAAAAATTTGTAAAAAAATTTAATAAGATATTTTCATCTACGATGTCAAGAATAAAAAGTGGCGGACACTGGAGTAATAACAAATATAAATAGTTTTTTTACAGTTGCTTACTTATGATATTTAAAAATTACAAATACATTCTTATCAAGTCTTGGAGTTTCAATGTGAGCTGCAAAAAAGAATGTTGATGTATAAAAAGAAATTAAGTTTTTCGACACTAGCGCGTAAAAACGAACTTTGAAATGGTTTTACGCACTCGGGTCAAAAAATATATTTCGAAACTGGTGCGCATATTCACCAGGGCTCTTTGAAGAACTTTGAATATTAAAGATGATAATTTATAGTTCTATGTGTCAAGTACTGCACTGGCAAAATGATTTTTATCAATTATAGTCTTAAATTATAAGATTTAGCGAATATTTTCATTTTTAGACCAGGTCGCACTTAAATGTATATATCTATACTAACTCCTTTTTCATTCTCTTTCAACGTTCACGCGTATCAAATACTACGTGCTATAAATATTTTAGTGACGATCCCATTTATAGCTAGTGTAATCCAACCACTGTAAATTGTTTTGAAACAGGATTGAGCGGTTTCTTATCAAAGATGAAAAGTGAGCTGTAATTTTTTTCAATTTTATCGTTCAAACCAAATAATTTTTCATCATAGTTGCTGGGAAAATATTTTTATCAACATACATAGGAAGATTTAAAACTGGTTGCCTTTTGTTTGGTCTTGAAGTTTTAATTTGGTCAAGGATAAAAATTTTTGCCTTTTCATCATCATACTTGTTGTTTTTAATACCAATCAAATGAATAGTTTGAATTCTTTACCCAATCACTAAAATTAAAAGTGTTACTAATTTATAAGATAATTCTTTCAAAAAAATCAAAAAATCATCACCTATCTTTTCTCTCAAAAATTTGAACACTATTCCAGATCCCAGATACAATCATACTTTGATTTTGGAGGACGCAGTTTTGAAACTTCTTTACAAAATTTTTTAATCGTATTGTTAACCCCAAACCGTTAAACAAGAATCATTGATAAAGCGAAACGATGAGTGTTAAGTACTCTAAGATGCTCCTCTAGCATATTTATTTGATAAAAACTCTTATAGCTTAGATTTTGACGCTTCAAATAAATAAAAATATTCAAATATATGCTTACAAAAATTCCATCATTTTTGAATTGTATTACTATATTATCGCAAAGTTGAAATAGAAAAAGATTAAATCAAAACTTTAATTGAACAATCTGGATAAATTCAATATACGAAATGTACCTTCAAACAATAAACTTCAAATAATGAACACTTTCATTCTTTTTCTTATCAAACTAGATAAACAAATACAGTGCAACCTCGCGAATTGTCTCTGTCAGCTCCTTTGATTTTGGACAATTCGCGAAATTTTAGGTGGACAAGTCGTGAAGTTTGGACTATTCGCAAGGTTACACTGTACTGGCATTTCGTAATAAATTCAAAGGCTAAAAACTCCATAAATTTGCCCAAAGAATCGAAAGAATTAGAAAGAATAAAAAAGAATCACCAGAGATTATGGAGTGTACAGCTCTTGATTTGCACTTTGAATCTCATTTTTCTCCTTTTATTATTATTGTTATATTCTATTTTATTGTATGAGTGACCGAATATACGAATCAAAGATCCGATTTTGAGGACCAGGAGAACTACAAAAATTAATATTCGTATTCGTCAAATAAGTGTAATAGAAATGATTAATGGCTAATATTTTGAGGTTCAATAATTTTATTTAAAAAATTATTTCTCATGGATTTTTTTATTTTTATTCTCTCTTCCTTCTAATTCGTAAAACGTCTTTTTTTAAAGTGCGTAATAGTATATTATGCAACGGGTTGCAGTATCGTTGCCAGGGCAGTTTTAAAGGTACCGAGTGCGAAGCGAAGCGTAGCACGAGCCCTGGTGACGTGCTGCACCCGTTGCATATACTATTTTATACCACTGGGGCGTAGGGCGAGTTTTTAAATTTCGAAGCGTGCGTAAAATCGAGTACTTACGCACTAGTGGTATAAAAAATGATTTCGATTGTAAAAAAACTTGATTTCATAGATTTATTATTTTCAGACTTTTTGAAGCTATTTTTTCAAGAATGTTTAAAGTTTGGCTTCATCCAGACATAATTTTTTACCGTACGAAACTTGGAAAAGAAATGATGGCTAGTGTTGAATATGTACACAGTCTTACAAACGATGTAATTTTTAAAATATATTTTTATAGTTTAATAATTTTATAATTTTTTAAATAATTAATATGAACGTTACAGGTGATTCAAAAGAAAAAGCAAACTTTGATGACAACTGCAAAACAAACAAAAAAGAGCAAAATGAATTTGAGTAAGTGCAATAGCAAAAAATTAAATTTTGAATATTATTATCATTTTGATGATTTTAAAATGAAATATTAAATTATAATAGTATAAACTTTTTATTTTTATATTATCAATTTCAACTTAAGGGGATAGTAGGGTCAAACGAGCGAAAAAAAGTACTTTTTTGAAGATTTTTAAAATGAAATCAAGCAAACTCTGTTTATTGTAAAATATAGTACTTTATTAAGTAACATTTAACAAAGCTTTTGTCAAATTTTGGAGTAAAAATATGAAGATTTGAGCCTCTGACAGGCAGTTTTCGGCAAGACCTTTCGAAAAGTTGTTTTGCGGTGTCCACTCGTACTTGGTACTGGCTTATCTGAAACACAATTTCCAAGAAGATTTAGTTAAAGGATAAGTTTTTCTAGGTATTGACGGGCAGATTTTTTTTTCTTCAATTTTTACATTTTTACCGGCAGTTTGAAGCGAAAACATAGATTTTTACCGCCGGTAAAAATGTAAAAATTGAAAAAAAAAACCTGCCCGTCAATACCTAGAAAAACTTATCATTTAACTAAATCTTCTTGGAAATTGTGTTTCAGATAAGCCAGTACCAAGTACGAGTGGACACCGCAAAACACCTTTTCGAAAGGTCTCGCCGAAAACTGCCTGCCAGAGACTCAAATCTTCATATTTTTACTCCAAAATTTGACAAAAGCTTTGTTAAATGTTACTTAATAAAGTACTATATTTTACAATAAACAGAGTTTGCTTGATTTCATTTTGAAAATCGTCAAAAAAGTACTTTTTTTTTCGCTCGTTTGACGCTATTATCCCCTTAACAGATAAAAAGTAAAATACTAAAAAAGAAGAAAATTTTTCACACATTACATTTTACTACTCAGTTTTTGTGACATCTTAATATATTTAAAAATTTGTCAAATACAGTGAGCAAAGATCTAGATCTAAATAGTCACATTGATTAAAAAGTTAGCTCTCTGACGCGAATGTTGCACGACTTTCCGGCTTCAGTGTTTTTTCCTAAAAACTCTGGATGGGTCAGGGTAGACACCTGGTGCTTCTGCTAATGAGTGCTCTCTGGAGACGATTTCCGGCGGATGAAGCGTTGCACCAATTTTAATAAATTAATAACTAAATAACAAGTATTGTTAATTGTTTTCGCCCCTGGAGATCCTTTCTAATCCAACCACCTAGGTTTACATGGACACTAGTTTTTTTTTTTTTCTAACTCCAAAATTGGTTTTTACCTTCAATCCAATAACCCTTCCTAAATAATCCATCTAGGTTTACGTGAACACTAGTTTTTTTTTTTTTTTTTCAAATCCAATAACCTTCCCAAATAACCCTTGTAGGTTTTCGTGGAAAGTGCTCCGCACTTTTTTCTGGGGATATAGCGTTTAGTCCTCTAGTTTTACGTGAATACTAAATTTAAGGATGTTTAGTACTTTCATGAGGGAAAAATAGGGGAGAGAAGGGGCACCGCAGCTCACCACCAGATGATTTTATTTTCAAGTCATCTGTACTCTGACCCTAATGAATGAATCATTTTGAAAATTTTATACAGCATAGTTGAAAGTCTTTAGTTTAATTTAATATTAGTTTTATGTTTAAAAATAATTTTGACAAATCAGAAAAAATCACGAAAAAATAACCTAATTTTCAATTTACAAAACTCTGCGACAAAAGTTTAAAACGTTAACTTTTTAAATCTCACATTAAAAATAAAGACCGTGTACAAATTTTTAGACCAAAACATGCAGTACAAAAAAAGTTGGAGCATTTCTTGTTCAGAGGTGCATTGGATTTAACCACTGCGAGCTTGTTTTTCTTTGTTATCTTTTTCAAATGGTCAGAAAGGTATGATAAAAAAAATCTTGAAATCTTTGAGTTGAAATCTACATATATCGATCTCTGCATTTTTGGATAAGTGACATACGATCAAAGAAAACAATTGCTTGATTTCCATAAAAGTCTGGGTTAAATTATTAAAAAAAAAAAAACTTTGATTTAAAAAAAAACTAAATAATCATAAATCGATCCCATCAAAATTGACAAAACGGCTGCATTTTTTCGTAAGTACCAAACATCCTTAACCTTAATCAATAACCCATTCCAAATAACCCTTTTAGATATCCATGACTACTAATTTTAACCTTAACTACAATAACTCATCTTAAATAACCCCTTTAGTCTGAAAAGGTCCGAGTAGACATATTTGCTTCCAGAGTAGAATAAGTGCCGATTTTTTAAAAGAATTAGTTCCTTTTCAAAAAGCGTAAATCATTCCTCTCTGTAGGGAACTGAAATCCCGCCAGAAGAGAACTTACTTTCATTCAGATGAAGTAGATTATGCGCCCGTCGATAAAGTAGAAAATTTTCTGTGCTGCGCGAGGACTGAGTCTCATTCAGCGGGGAGTGAGAGCTCTATTGCCTGTATAGGCCTGCACATCAAAAAAAGCACGAAGCACAGGCGCCTGTGCGTGTGCTTTTGTTGCTCCAAAGATTAAAATCAGGATAGGGGTATCATTCGTTGGTTAAAAATCGGTTCATGAACTTGCATTTTTCCACTAAATTAAGGTGGATCTAGCGACCTGCACCGTATCAAGCTGGGGTCCCTTGAGGGTGCAATCTAAGAAATGCACATTTTATCGTATGTTTATGTTGCTGTGCTGTAAAAATAATTATTTAAACGTATCTAGATATTAATTTCAAAGAATTAATACGTAAAAAAGAAAATAATATTTTTTACAAATGCCCCCTTGCACCCCATAATCTAGTAGGTAACTGAATTTTTCGAAACGTGGCAACGTCCCAATCGGTTGACTATTCGCATTCATCAAAAGTCGAAAGTACCAGTACTTATTTGTTTACGTTATGAAAATAATATATTAACACATTGAATTTTACTGAATTACACTTCTCAAACTAGGTTAGCTTCAATGAATCATTAAAAAAATTTTTTTTCATCATCAATATAAATCACTCAATTATTAACACTAATTTTATTTAACACGTTATAATTATTAGGATTATTGATAAAAAATTAAACTTCATACACAAATATTATCTATAAATCATAGCTATCGAATTTTGTTCCACTAAGAGTGTTTACAAGCAGCTGCTTGCCACTGCTTGCCTGAAATTGCGAGGTTGCAACGTCTCCGACAACCTTGATCATGGCTGAACAGCTCTGGAAGGAACTAAGGCATCTTGGTATCTCTTCCAGAGCAGACTCCAATCTGGGTAGCTTCTCGGTGGAGGATCTCAATTCTCACTTTGCCTCTGTCTCTTTTGATAATATGGCACCAGATCTCTCTCTTTTTCTGAATAACTTGGAAAAAGAGACAGATCATGGTGGTTTTGCGTTTGTGGATGTGATGGTGCGCGAGATAGCACGCGTTATGTGCCAGTCGACATCCCAGGCGGTGAACATTGACTCCCTACCGCAGAGCTTTATTCAGTCAGCCTTTCCTTCCATTGGTCCTTTCATCTGCAATATTTTTAATACTTCCCTATCCACATCGACCTTTCCTGAGCAGTGGAAGAAGTCAATAGTGATCCCTCTCAATAAGACACCCTCTCCGTCTTGTCTGAATGATTTTCGTCCTATCTCCCTGCTCAGTTTTATGTCGAAGATCCTTGAGAGACTGGTCCATGACCAGATTACTGCCTTTGTTGAATCGCAGGGTTTGATGGACGATTATCAGGCGGACTTCAGAGCAGGACATAGCACACAGACAGCACTATTGAAACTCACGGACGACATTCGGGTGGGTATGGACAGAAGACAAATGACCGCGCTGTTGCTTTTTGATTTTAGTAAAGCCTTCGATTCGGTCTCGCACGTTATGTTGCTCAGGAAGTTACAGTCCTTGGGTTTTTCACATGGGGTTTTGAGATGGGTTGCCTCTTATCTGGTTGGCCGCTCGCAAGCAGTAAGGGCAGAGGACGGCAGTTTTACTTCTTTCCGCCCCCTTAATAAGGGCGTGTCCCAGGGCTCCGTGTTGGGTCCTCTGCTCTTCCTTCTGTTTGTTGTTGACATTGCTCTAGGCCTTGGCCCTGGTGTCTTTCATGTGATTTATGCGGATGACTTGCAGATTTACGTGCGAGGCCGACTTGAGGACATTCATGCCACTCTTGGGAGACTGAGCCGGGGTGCTGAACACATTGCTGACTGGGCTGCCACTAATCAGCTGGTGTTGAATGCTGGCAAGACCAAGGCAATGATTTTTGGGACCCCGTCCTATGTCAATGCCTTTAACGATTTGGGTATTCGAGTCCTGCGGTTTGGTGGCTGCACAGTCCCGTTTGTCCCCTCTGCGCGTAGTTTGGGGGTGGTGCTGGACTCTAAGCTGAACTGGAAAGACCATGTTCGGTATGTTTGTCGTAGAGCCAACTCTCTTTTGTACCGTCTTAACCATTTCAGACGCAGCACCACCTTTGAACTGCGTAAACACCTCGTGCAGACCTTGCTTTTTCCTATTATTGACTATTATTCACTGGTATACTGTAATATCTCGGGTGGGCAGGATCTCATACTACAGCGTTTGCTCAATCGTGGGATCAGGTACATCTTTGGGATTAGAAAGAGTGATCACGTTACACCCTACCGATGTGAGCTTGGCTGGCTTTGAGTACCGGGTCGCAGGGATTATTTTGCTGCCTGCTTGCTCTATAGAATCCTTCTCACAGGTACTCCCTCCTATTTGACGAATTTGTTTGTTGAAAAGCTCAGCTCACGTCCCTTGAGAATGGCGAACCCGCATGCACTTGATTCGTTGATTGTCCCCTTTGCTCGCACGGACTGTCTGAATCGATCTTTTCATATACTGGCTACTTACTCATGGAACACACTACCCCCTCATATACGCCAATCATCATCCCTGTCCAGTTTCAAACATCTCGTCAAATCACATATCTTTACTGCTGAGGGAGAAGACTGAGTCTGGTACGCCGTGGTTAAATTGTGTACCTGCTGCAATATTATATAGTGATTTAGTGAATCCGTGGAGTGAATACAGATAGACATTGCCTTGGTCTTACCAGCATTCAACACCAGCTGATTAGTGGCAGCCCAGTCAGCAATGTGTTCAGCACCCCGGCTCAGTCTCCCAAGAGTGGCATGAATGTCCTCAAGTCGGCCTCGCACGTAAATCTGCAAGTCATCCGCATAAATCACATGAAAGACACCAGGGCCAAGGCCTAGAGCAATGTCAACAACAAACAGAAGGAAGAGCAGAGGACCCAACACGGAGCCCTGGGACACGCCCTTATTAAGGGGGCGGAAAGAAGTAAAACTGCCGTCCTCTGCCCTTACTGCTTGCGAGCGGCCAACCAGATAAGAGGCAACCCATCTCAAAACCCCATGTGAAAAACCCAAGGACTGTAACTTCCTGAGCAACATAACGTGCGAGACCGAATCGAAGGCTTTACTAAAATCAAAAAGCAACAGCGCGGTCATTTGTCTTCTGTCCATACCCACCCGAATGTCGTCCGTGAGTTTCAATAGTGCTGTCTGTGTGCTATGTCCTGCTCTGAAGTCCGCCTGATAATCGTCCATCAAACCCTGCGATTCAACAAAGGCAGTAATCTGGTCATGGACCAGTCTCTCAAGGATCTTCGACATAAAACTGAGCAGGGAGATAGGACGAAAATCATTCAGACAAGACGGAGAGGGTGTCTTATTGAGAGGGATCACTATTGACTTCTTCCACTGCTCAGGAAAGGTCGATGTGGATAGGGAAGTATTAAAAATATTGCAGATGAAAGGACCAATGGAAGGAAAGGCTGACTGAATAAAGCTCTGCGGTAGGGAGTCAATGTTCACCGCCTGGGCTGTCGACTGGCACATAACGCGTGCTATCTCGCGCACCATCACATCCACAAACGCAAAACCACCATGATCTGTCTCTTTTTCCAAGTTATTCAGAAAAAGAGAGAGATCTGGTGCCATATTATCAAAAGAGACAGAGGCAAAGTGAGAATTGAGATCCTCCACCGAGAAGCTACCCAGATTGGAGTCTGCTCTGGAAGAGATACCAAGATGCCTTAGTTCCTTCCAGAGCTGTTGAGGATCAGTGATGTTCTTGAGCCTTTGCCAATAGAAGTCGAGTCTCGCAGACTCAATCCTCTCATGTGCAAAATCACGCGCTTGCCTGTCTAAAAATAGTTCAATATCGAGTCTCGAGCGTCGGTAACGTTTGTAGAGTCTGTCTCTTTCAGTCAATAGGTCACGGTGGTATGCAGTAAACCACGGATGATGATTCTTTCTTTGTTTGAGGGTTTTCAGAGTAGCAAAAATATCAAGAGCAGCGTTGAGGTTAGAGTACAAGCAACCCACCCTCTCACTAAGTGAATGCGTTTCATCCGTGAATACTGACCAATCACACCCAAGCAAAAATTCATTCAAAGCTCTAGCATCAACAGATTTGAAGTCCCTGAAAGTAAAGTCATTCGTCAAAACTTGGGGGGTTTGAATGTCAAGGGTAACTGTCATCAGGTCATGACCCGCAATAAAAGGTGTCTCTGTCTTCCAGTAGCTAGTCACAGTGTCCAGTGCGTCAACGGGAACCAGGTCAAGCCAAGTATCCGAGTAGGAGGTGTGATGTGTAGACCCAAATGGGACCGAAAATAGAGAATTCTCCTCAATAAAATCACGCACAAAAATCGCATCAGGCGAGTCCGAGAGCTGGTCTGCATTAAAATCACCAAGGATGACCTTAGTGCCATAATCATGCATATTATCACGCAGGTCGGACACAAAGTCAGACCCGAGGACAAATGGGGCATGCGGGGGCCTATACACCACACCTACAAATATGGGGTCAGTGCCTCCAAGAGAGACCTCAGCAAGAAGATACTCAGGATGACCAGGCCTACTGTTCCACTCAGTGGAAGACGAGCAGAGGCGTTTGACTGACAGAGATTGATGAACATAAAGTGCCACCCCGCCCCCCTGGTTATTACGGTCATGCCTTAGAAGAACATAACCTTCCAAAGCAACGAGCGCATCCTCAATCGAAGGACCCAAATGGGATTCAGTAACAGCGATCACGTGTATCATGGGCTGTGACAAAAGAAACAGCCTAACCTGCTCGATATGTCCTTTAAGGGAGTTAGCATTGAAATGGCAGACACGCAGCATCATGCTCCTGCCACGCACGAACCTCTGGTGTAAAGAGTGTGTAGAAGGCTGGGAGAATGATTGAGAATGAGATGAAGAAGAACTAAAGAGTAGCGGGTTGAAATAGGATGTAGTAGAGGAAGAAGTAGTTACATGTGAGGTGAGAGATGAAAGATGCGTACTGTGAAGAAGACTGAAGTGATAATATGAAAATGTAATATTACCGCGAGAGAGAAGATGTGTCAGCATACCTGTTATTACAAAAAACGATTCAAATCTTCAATGCTGAAGATGAGTGTAGGGGTGTCTCCCTTCTTTCTGCGAACGTAGATTCGGCCACTGCGGATGAAGCTGATGAATCCAGAGTCAGATTGTCTCGCCTTCTCACGTACAGCACGATGCAAATCAAAAACTTCCTTAGGAAGAAATTCGTTCAAGTTCAGCAGTCCAGGCAAGATTGAGTTGGGATCAATCTCAGGGGGTAAATTCGATGACAATGCAGAGGTGTGCAGCTTACCCAACTTAATTTTGCTCTGGATAATTTCTAGCATGAGTGCTCTGGAGTGAAGTGTAACCAGAATCGATGGTGGGCGACTTTGCTGACGATTCGTAGGCGAGGTTGTGGTTGGAGGTTGAGTTGAGGACGTTGCAGCGTTTGTAGTGGAAGTTGACGTTGCTGACCTTGTGGTGGCCTTGCTGATGAGCATCCTTGCACCCACTATATCACGGGCTTCGGTATCCGGACGCAGAGTCTTGAGTACTGAGAGGACAAGTGATTTCACGTTGGCACCAGGAGGAGTAGCAAGACCTCCAATTACCAACTCCGAGGAATTTGCAGAGCGTGTCGTCGCGTTCAGTCGAGCAAGATCAGAGCTGAGAGCGGCATTCTTTTTCTCGAGTTGTTGAATTTTATTTAAAAGCTCAGTATCACAGTGGAGGGTGGCAGACAGTTCCAGATTTTCAAATTTCTCCTTCAGCTCAGCCAGTTCACCTTTTATATCTTCCAGCTGGTCCTCAACAGTGTCAACTCAAGCTACCAACTTCGGGATGACATCCAGATCAGCAAGTTTGTTGTCAATTCCATCGAAGCGCTCCTTGAAGGAAGTCTTCAGGTTTCCAAGCTCATTCAGGATACTTCTCAAAAGTGCCTCATTGGCTACTGGCTCAACATTCTCCGAAGTTACGGCATTCGAGGTATTGGATGAACCGGATGAGGCTGAGTTTGTGCGCAGACGAGTGTTCGGTGCGTCGTTCAACCTAGTCTGGTCAGGCGCGGCCTGGGTGATGCAGAACGTGCAGGCTTTCGCTTGCTTACCATGCAGCATAACAGTTGCTAATTTAGCACACTGCGAATGTTAGAGCTTGCTGCAATTGTCGCAACAGTGTAGTTTCGCATTTGTGCGCGCGGGCCCGTGACAAGACATGACACCCGGACGACATCGGAAAAATCCCAGAGGACTTTACAATCAATTACGACGACACAGCGTACCACGTTTATGCTACTAGAGATAAATTAGTGTGTTTTGTGTGTAAGAAAGAGGGCCATATCTCTAAACATTGCCCCGTAAACAAAGTGCGCGAACAGCAAGATAGTCAAAAACTAGAACACACGCAGGCGCACATTGGTCTGCAAGAGCAAATAAACAATAACAAAGCCATAGAAGACGCAGTCACAGAGTCCACACAGGTTAACAAGGACAACTCAGCAGGCAAGGCAGATCTCTCTCCGCGTGACCAACTGGAGTTGAACGGGCAGAGTTTGTTCGCCAAGCCTTCTGCTACACCCGTCAACAACAAACGAGCTCACTCTATATCAACTGTATCTACTGGGAATGCTGAGGAGGAAAGTGAGACGGAGAAAAAAGAAGAGCCGACTACTGCTGGCAGAAAGAAGAAAAAGAAGAAGAAGTCCCAATCTGTTACTCCAGAAATGGTCAAGCAACAAATCAACGAAGCTAAGGCTAATATACCAAGCACTATCGCTGAGACGTTCCCAATCGAGTTTGATCAGCTGACGACATTTATTTGTGAAACTTTAGTCTCCAATTACGCTGTTTGCCCACAAATTGCTACACGATACACCATGAACGTCGAGGGGCTGATGGTAATGATAAATGCGGTGTACAGTCAAGTCAGTGGTCAGGCGCTTAAAACTCGCCTAACCAAAATCACGAAAGCAATTGAAGCTCCGGCGGCGGCCGTCGACCTTGCCTCCTCTGCTGGGGGTGGCACCAACGACTCGGAGCAGGATTTATAGTCTCTTTTTTTCTTTGTTTGTTGGAGATGCGGACGGGCTCCTTGTCCCACACTCGTGTCAAATTTACATCAGCTCCGACTCAATTACGCGTGTTGTATTGGAATGCGCGCAGTGTTGTGGAGAAGAAGGAAGAATTACAAAAGATTTCGGAAGATTACGAAGTTATAGTGATCACGGAAACTTGGCTTCATGCGGGCTCATGCTTTTGATTCGACTGCAGACACTTTAATGTTTATAGGCACGACAGAGATCGAAGCCGCGGCGGTGGTGTAGCTTTCTTGATCCGTGATACGCTTTTTTACGCAGCAGTGACAGACATAAATAACCCGAGTGACTTAACTGAAATTTCCGGCATAAGGATAACAATTTTGGATACACCTTTGACTATTATGCGTGTTACAGACCGCCAGGGCACGGAAGCCTTTCAGTTTATCAATGGGATGTCATCACCGGCAACGCTGCACACAGGGGCAACTGCATGTTGATAGGCGACTTCAACTCGCACAACGAGGCGTGGAACTGCGATCATACCTACACAGACGGAGCCTATCTATTCGAAAGTGCTGATAAACACGAGTTAATTCTCCACAACACTGACACGTATACGCATTACACTGAGTCAACGGGGAGCAAGTCGAACATCGATCTCTGTTTCACCACTGCTAGCATTGCTCATTTTACACACGTTAGAGTTCTCGACGACCCCATGGGATCGGATCACTACCCGATCATTGCCACTATCGACGTCCAGAAGCAGATTTATCACAAAAAATCATTTCGTATACAGTCCAAGCGCACCAACTGGACCCTGGTCTCGGAAATTGTTGAGAAAGAGTACTGTAAATTTTTAATTTACGAGTACGAGCAGATGACTCCAGTTGAGCGGTATGAATTTTTGGTGGACAAGATAACGGACGCTGTGGTAAGATCTACTCCTAGGAGGAAGATAGTTGACCCTGATAAACATCGAAATCCGGTCCCATGGTGGGACGTAGAGTGCGATCGCTACAAGAGACTTCGGCAGGCTGCTTACAGGAGGTGGGATTTCACTAAGACTGAGGAGGACAGAATCGCGTACAAGAAGGCAAGGACCGAAGCAAGAAAACTTTTCAGAGCAAAGAAGAGAAAATGTTTCCGTGAGTTTGCGGAAACTATTGATTTTAATAGGGATATCTCTTACACATGGAACAAGGCAAAAATCTTCAAGAATAAGTGGGTCAAAACGAAGAGCCTTGGTAAGTCCGAATATACCCAGCGCACCGTCAAGATTAAAGAGGCACTGAGTCAGATTTGTGAGATGACTGCTCCCAATGATCCTGAATGGCTTCCACCTACTCAAGAAAGCCCTTTCTTTGATGACTACTTCTCATACGCGGAATTTAATATGGTGCTTGCTTCAAGAGGCGATAAGTCTTCTCCAGGCTGTGATAGAATCAATTACGAGATCTTGCACCGCATCCCAATCAAATGTAATCTCTTGCTCTTGAATATCCTCAATCAGATGTACTCAAATAATGTTTACCCGGACAGTTGGAGGACCACGTACATCCACTTTGTTGAGAAGCCGAACGGGAAGGGTCTTAGGCCTCTCGCCTTGACGTCTTGTATTGGTAAGATTTTCGAGCTGATGCTGTCATACAGAATTAGATGGTGGACTGAGACCAAAAACCTCCTTCCAAGAAATCAAACCAGCTTCCGAAAGGAATACTCGTGCGCTGACAATCTTACGGTTTTCAAGATGAACATCGAGGAGGCTTTTAAACGGAAGGAACATGTGCTTGCCGTCTATCTCGACATCAGCAATGCGTACAATGACGTGCGCTGTGACATACTCCTTGATAAACTAGCAAGGATAGGTTGTTCTGAGAAAGTTCTAAAATATGTCAGATTTATGAAACATGAAAGATATATTTACTCAGAGATCAACCTTGCTGAAGCCAGATTATGCCATAAAGGATTGCCCCAAGGAGGTATACTTAGTCCTTTTCTGTATTTGCTGTATGTTGCGGATGTTGTCCTGAATCTACGTCAGGAAAAGAGGAAAAGGAAATCAAGAAGCAAGAGACAAGAAAGAAAGAAAAAAAATATGTGATCTCGGCCGATGTGATCTGGAAAAGGCAATCAGTGTCATTGCGGACAGGTTCCAGTCTATTGGACTTGATATTTGTGCCAGGAAGACCGAGTTTGTACGCTTCAACAGATTGGGCATCAAGCCTGGTGAGACCGAGATCACGATGATGGGACAAACAGCAATATCCACCTCTGTTGTGAAGTTCCTCGGCATACACTTCGACTACGAACTCTATTTTAAGAATCACGTAAGTCAGGTGATACAAAGGTCAAATAAGGCCCTAAATATAGTTAAATTTCTCCGTGGCATATACTGGGGTGCCCATCCCGATACTCTTCTGCGATTTTACAAGAGTTTTGTGCGGCCTATCGTCGATTACGGGGTATTTGTTTATCTACCAACGCAGAAGTCAAGACTCCTTCGATTGGAAAGAGCTCAGTATGTTGCAGTCAGACTTGCATTTGGACTTCGTTGTAGCACTCCAACTAACATCTTGATAGCTGAGATTGGGCTGATTGCTATTCAACTGAGAGCTAGATTTTTGTGCCAAAACTTTTTGCTCAAAGTTTTTAGCAATACAAGCTCAATTACACGTGCAATTATCTTCAAGTACATGGAAGGCATCACATTGGACCGCAGCAAAAAGGTCAACGTCTTACGTGAAAGCATCAAGAGGGTAGTGGGACTCTCCCATTCAATCAACAAAGGGCAGTTTGCTGTGATGTACAGCTACGATTACGACATTTTGTTAACGCCGATACACGTTGATTTAGAGGCTGGCAAACTACTCAGAAGTTGTGAACATGCTGGACCTTTTTTCCGACTAATTTTTAATGACGATCGGGCTCTGAGTATCTTCACGGATGGCAGTAAGATGGAGAGAGCAGTCTCTGTTGGCACTGCATGGGTTAGTCCTGAACTGGGAATGGTCAAGTCTCGCAGTGTGAACAATAAAGCAACCATTTACACAGCGGAGTGCATGGCTCTGATTGACGCCATGCATTTAGCTTTGGAGAACAGGCACCGCGATGTTAACATTTTCACGGATTCCCTAAGCGCTGTTCAAGCACTTGCTGCGGTTAATTATGGAAGAAATACAAATCACCTGGTCTTCAAGATACTACAATATAATGCCCGGTTTTATCAGGATAACGAAGCAGGTACCAGAGTCACCATATACTGTATCCCAGCACATGTTGGAATTGCGGGCAACGAACTGTCGGACAAAACAGCTAAAGAGGCCACCGACAGGGAACCACAGACACTGGCTTTGCCATACTCGGACCTCAAGCCCCTGTTTAGAAGAATATCATTTGTGGATAACAGCAACCAGATCCGAGAAGAAGGTACCTTGAAAGGACGAGTATACTTCGAGTGGATTTACAAGCCGTTAAGTAAGCCCTGGTTCAGCGGCCTCAATCTAAGTCGTAAACAGATTGTTTTCATTCCGAGATGCCGAAGTAACCACTTAAGCCTCCGTGAGTCAGTGTTTAAAATCAATGTGGTGGACTCACCGACGTGTGAATGCGGCCACGATTCCCAGGACCTGAACCACGTCTTGTGGCAATGCCCTTTGCGCGAAGAGCACCGAGAAGCCCTGATCAAGGACCTCATCAAGATTAGGCAGTATCCACCGTACGACGTTACCAGTTTCTTGTGTCAACTGAACATTACTGTGATGGACTTATTATACAGTTACCTCAAAAAGTGCACTGGGAAAAAATTGGGCATGACTCTCTCCACGTGTCGTGCATGGGGATCCCCTACGCGCAAACGTTTCTCAAGCAGCAGTTTGTATACCTATATATTTGTAGCAATCACCGAGTATCTTGGCGTAGTCTAACCTCAAAATTGGATGCCTATCCTCATTATGTCGGTTATATGTGTGCCAAATTATGTTATTTCACTGGTGATACGTCTTGTGCTTTACAAGTCTTTCGAGCCTTGAGATTGTCCTAAAGTAAAAATAGCACTATCTCAACAATTTATGAAAACATCACGCTAATCGGTCGTTGACGCAAAGTTTCTGTGGGGATCGTGATCCCCGCATATAGGTTTCGCTGTCCCCGCAGCGTCGTGTATCCCCATGCACGACACGAGAGGAGAGTCGTCCCCAATTTTTTCCCAGTGTGCGAAATTAAAATATGATTTTTCAAGGGATGTTTAAAGTGGCCTTCAAGTGAGGGTCATAAATACTTTCAATTTTTATGTAACAATATATTATACTATCTTTATTTTTATTTATTTTTATCTTTAAAATTTTTTGTTTTCTAGCTGATTATCTGTAAAGGTCAATAAAGCATCCCTACTAAAAAAATTCAGATGTAAATCCACGTGGATATCCACGTGATTCATCCACTCTATAAATCCACTTGACCAAATTAAAAAAAAAAACTAAGTTCCACATGTAAAAATTTTATAACTTATGTACTTTTTTATAAACAAAAAAGTTTTTTCAGTTGAATGAAATATTCCAAGTTGAATTGAGTATTTTGATTTTTTCTACACTTTCAGGAAATAAAAAATTTTGACACTTGTAAATTCTTCGGGACTTGATAAAATTATGAGCCCTGAACTTTTTTCGAAAATTACCAGCATTTAGTATTTTTTAGGAACTTGGAATTTTCATAGGATGAATTTTCACATTTCAATTTTCATATAATATTGTTGTTGACTTAAAAATTTTAAGGTCTGTGGGACTTAAAAATTTATCTATTCTTTAAGACTTAGAAATTTTTTGAACCGCAGACACTTAGAATTTTTTCAGTCTCTGGAACTTAGAAATTTATTTTGTTTTTGGACTTAGAAATTTTTCAAACCATAGACACTTTTAAAGTGAGTTAAGTATGTGAAACATAAAAATTTTTTGAACGGCAGACACTTAGAATTTTTTCAGTCTGTGGGACTTAGAAATTTATTTTGTATTTAGACTTTGAAATTTTTCAAACTGCATAAAAAAAATTAAGATCTTAAAAAGATCTGTTGAAGACATATCTTAACAATGGCTGTTTTTGAGATATTTTAAGACGAAAAAAATGTTTTATTTTTTTTATGTATCATTTCAAAACGTCTGAAAAAGTTCTTTTAAAGATAAAAATTACTGATTTTTTCGTTATTTTTCATATGATACTAAGATGATTTTTAGATCTTTGATCATTTTAAGATAAATTTTAGATATTTTTAATTACGTAACCTTTTCTCTTAAAGATATTAATATTAATTTTTAGAAATGATAATCAGGCAAGTGATAATAATTGCAAGATTAATTTTTTGTATTTAAGATTTTTTTAAAGATCATTTTGTGACTAACTTTCGATATTATTTATGCGCATTTTTTTAAAGATGTAAATTAATATATTTTTAAAGATAGCAAGATTCTTAAAAAATAAATTTTGTACGATTTTAAAAAAATTTTCAACCAGCATTTTGAATATTTCAAGACCTTTTTTTGAAACTAATTAAATTTCATTATTTTTTCAAATTAAAGAGTTTACCGTGAATTACTTTCCTAGAGCACTGAGGACTCGGGTACAATCTGTGCATGTTCGCGGCTAACCTTTACTTTTCTTTAATCGAGTTTCTGAAAAAGAAAAAAAAATTGCCACAAAGTATCATTCAAACATTAAACACCAAATTTAAATTACTGCTTCATATTGAAGACTTATCTGATCGTATATTCTCCGGTAGAAGTTCAAACGGCTGACCAACTTTTATTCGCTCTCTTGACTTCTTTCGCTACATTGTATCATTTGTCTGTCGATTCTGTATTTTTTCTAGTTGGTGAACACATTTTTATTTTTATTTTATATAATTTACATTAAAAAAATATATCTTGAATACTCAAAAAAATATTGGTGATATTTTACCGTCTTTGTATGGTTACAAAAAATACGAGAATAAACAAAATGAATTTGGCTGCTAAGACGATCGATCGAATCGAACGTATTCATAACAACGACCTGTGCACACGTCGTTGTTGGTGATAATGTTGGTTAAACTTCAGCATACCGAGATGACGAAGTTTAACCAATATTGCTAAGTTTTCAAGATATATTTTTTTAATGTAAATTATATAAAATAAAAATAAAAATGTGTTCAACAACTAGTAAAAATACAGAATCAACAGACAAATGATACAAAGTAGTGAAAGAAGTCAAGAGAGCGAATAAAAGTTGGTTATCCGTTTGAACTTCTACCGGAGAATATACGATCAGATAAGTCTTCAATATGAAGCAGTAATTTAAATTTGGTGTTTAATGTTTGAATGATACTTTGTGGCAATTTTTTTTCCTTTTTCAGTAACTCGATTGAAGAAAAATAAAGGTGAGCCGCGATCATGCACAGACTGTACCCGAGTCCTCAGGGCTCTACGAAATTAATTCACGGTAAACTCTTTAATTTGAAAAAAATATGAAATTTAATTTGTTTTAAAAAAAGGTCTTGAAATATTTAAAATTCTGGTTGAAAATTTTTTTAAGATCGTATAAAATTTATTTTAAAGAATCTTGATATCTTTATAAATATATATATCTTTAAAAAAACGCGCATAAATAATATCGAAAGTTCATCACAAAATGATCTTTAAAATAATCTTAAATACACAAAGTTAATCTTGCAATTATTATCACTTGCCTTATTATCATTTCTAAAAACTATTATAAATATCTTTAAGAGAAGAGGTTACGTAAAAAAATATATCCCAAATTTATCTAAAATTTATCTCAAAATGATTAAAGATCTAAAAATCATCTTCGTATCATAAATATAAAAATTAACGAAAAAATAAGTAATTTTTACCTTCAAAAGAACTTTTTCAGACATTTTTGAAATGATACATATCAAAAATAAAACATAATTTTTTTGTCTTAAAACATCTCAAAAATAGCCCATAGTTAAGAAATGTCTTCAAAAGATCTTTTTAAGATCTTAATTTTTTTTACACGGTTTGTAAAATTTTAAAGTCTAAAAACAAAATAAATTTCTATATTTCACAGGCTTAACTCACTTTAAAAATGACTGCGGTTTAAAAAATTTCCATGTCCGAAAACAAAATTTCTAAGTCCCAGAAACTGAAAAAATTCTAATTGTTCTCGGTTCGAAAAATATCTAAGTTCCAGAGATTGAAAATATTCTAAGTGTCTGCGGTTCAAAAAATTTCTCAGTCTGCACATTCAAAATCTGCTAAGTATCACAGACTGAACATCTTTTAAGTCCGAAAGAACCAAAAAAATTTCTTATAGACTAGATAAATTTTTAAATCCCACAGACCGAAAAATTTCTAAGTCAACAACAATTATATTATAAGCCTATGAAAATTCCAAGTTCCTAAAAAATTCTAAATGCTGTAAATTTCCAAAAAAAGTTCAAAACTCATAATTTTATCAAGTCCCGAAGAATTTATAAGTGTCAAAATTTTTAAATTCCTAAAAGTGTAGAAGAAAATCAAAGTACTTAATTCAACTTGGAATATTTCATTTAACTGAAAAAACTTTTTTGTAAGTAAAAAAATTAAACAAGTTATAAAATGTTTACATGCGGAACTTAGTTTTTTTTTTAATTTGGTCAAGTGGATTTATAGATTGGATGAATCACGTGGATACTCACGTGAATTTACATGTGAACTTTTTTAATAGGGATAATAATAAAAAAAAAAAAATTTAATTATTGCAATCGGTCCACTTGGTTATGAGGCTTATTAATATATTAAAAATTACTAATACTACAGTTACTTAAAAATTTTTTCAAAACGAGAGATTTCTTGCTCAGCTAAAAGTTGACATTTTCCATTGAAAAAAAAATTTGAAAGACTAGTTTAAAATAGTTAAAGTAGTGGTTACTTAATAAGCTTTTAATTATATTACTTAATTCAAATTTTACTGTTAGATGATGATTTAAATAAAGTTAAGAATAAATGAATAGATTTGTTTGATTCTCTGTAGTAATGAATCTATAAGAATATGAAAATTAAAGATTTTAAAAATAACACATAAGCTTTATGTGATGGGCTAGAAAAAAAATATTTTTACTCAATAGAAATTATATTTGCTAAAAGATTTATTTCACGAAGTTAAATATACTTGTTGTTGAATTTACGTAAAAAAATAATAAATTTCGTAACAGTCAAAAAAACTAAAAATCTAAAAAAATCTAAAAATTCTGCTTGATAAAAACAGAGTATTATTCAAAAATGAATTTAATTTTGATTTTAGCAACTTGACAAAACACTATTTCTTAAAATAATAATTTAGTGGAAAAATGTAAGTTCATGGACCGATTTTTAACCAACGAATGATACCCCTAACCTGATTTTAAACATTGGAGCAACAAAAGTACGAAAGCACACGCACACGCACAGGCGCCTGTGCTTCGTGCTTTTTTTGATGTGCAGGCCTTATGAAGCCAGCAACCAAGAGATCGATTTTTTATTAATTTTTTGGAAAATCGATTGCGTTCAAGTTCCTGAATTTGAAATTATCGAAAAAATTTATTATCGCATGTTTGTTTTTCATTAAATTCAGAAAAATTTTTTTTTGTAAGATTCGTTGTTTTGCCAAAATATACTATGTAATAAGAAGTTCACGTGAAAAGAATTCTTTTTTACTTATTTTTTTAAAGAGTTTTATTTATTCTTTTTTTCTAATTTTTCTAAACAAAAAAACTATGCAACGAAAGCATTTTTGAGAAATTGAAATCATATGCAATCAATATCAATTTTTAGATGAAAATGAAAACCATAGGAAAGCATTTTTAGATTTGCTTATGGAATTGACAAATGATGGTATGAAATTCACGGATGAAGAGCTGCGGGAAGAGGTTGACACGATGATGATCGCAGTGAGTACATTAACTGTACAAGTGATTTTTTTTAAGTGTAGAATTCATATTAAGCTTATAACTTCTTACTATACTTACACTATTACATTGTATTTCTCAATTAGTGCTCGAAGTTGTACACTTATATCTCGGTTTGCGCAATGCGCATTCGTGCACTCATCTTACACCTCGAATATCTATAATTCTCGATGTAAATGTACACACTAATTGAGTAACATATCATTATGGCACTTTTTCAAACTTGAAAAATTGGTACTGCGCATCCGTACAATTCAGCTGCTGTCAGTGATGAATTCGAGAAAGCGGGCATGGGGACATAGCGGTTACTTCAGACCGTACAAGCTCGACCAAGAGGTTATTTCAGATTGCTAGGGGTTCTGTGTGCTAAGGTTAAAGAACATTCGAATGTTTTTAAAAATATTAAATACATTACAAAATTTATATTACGAAATTTATACGATTGATTCATTTAAGTTTTTTTCATAAATAAATATTTAATCATTCCCCCAAGCTGTAAAACTCAAGAACCCTGAGCGTTCGAATTATTTCAATAAATAAAAAAATTAATGAATGATTCTCCCCACCACTAAACCCACGAAAATTTGTGTGAACGAATTTAATTTTTTACCAAATAAATAATCCACCAAGCAAGCTAAACCTTGAAAACCCTAGGAATACAAGTTTTATTTATTAATTTACAAATGATCCCGCAAGAACTAAACGCAAGAAACCCTGGGGCTGGGCGTCAAAGTTTCATTTTTAACTCAATAAATAATCCCCCAAGCAATAAACCTTGAAAACCCTGGGAAGGCAAGTTTATTTTTTAATAAACAAATGATCTCCCAATCACTAAACCCACGAAACTCTGGGTGTCTGAGTTTAATTTTTAACTAAATAAATAATCCCCCAAGCTATACCAACGAAACCTCGGGCGTCTAAATTTCATTTCTAACTCAATAAATCATCTTTTAAGCACTATACCAACAAAACTCTGGGCGTCCGAGTTTGATTTTTAACTAAATAAATAATCCCCCAAGCACTAAACCCACAAAACTCTGGGCGTGCAAGTTTAATTTTGAACTAAATAAATAATACCCCAAGCCCTGAACCTTGGAAACCCTGGGAATACAAGTTTAATTTTTAACTTAATAAATAATCCCCCAAGCACTAAACCCACGAAACTCTGGGCGTGCAAGTTTAATTTTGAATTAAATAAATAATACCCAAGCCCTGAACCTTGGAAACCCTGGGAATGCAAGTTTAATTTTTAAATAAATAAATGATCCGTCAAGCTCTAAACCCACAAAACCTTGGGCGTGCAAGTTTAATTTTAAACTAATTAAATAATACCCCAAGCCCTGATTTTTGGAAACCCTGGGAATGCAAGTTTAATTTTTGAATAAATAAATGATCCGCCAAGCTCTAAACCCACGAAACCCTGGGCTTCCGATTTCAATTTTTAAATAATTGAATGATCTCCCAAGCTTCAAACCCACAATACCTAGGCCGAGTTGAATTTTTAAATGAACAAACAACCCCACAAACTCTAAGCCCACAATGCCGTGGGCTCCTGAGTTAAATTTTTGAATAAACAAATAATCTCCCAAGCTTTAAAAACACGATACCCTGGGATTCCAGATTCAATTTTTGAATAAATGAACGATTTCACAAACTTCAAACCCACATTACCCTAGGTGCTATAGTTCAAATGTGAAATAAACGAACAAACCCCCAAGCTCTGAACTCATGAAACCCTGGGCTCCTGAATTCAATTTTTAAATACATAAATGATCTGCCAAGCTCTAAACCCACGAAACCCTAGGCTTCTGAGTTCAATTTTTAAATAATTAAATGATCCCCCAAGCTTCAAACCCACAATGCCCTGGGCTTCCGAGTTCAATTTTTAAATGAACAAACAATCCCCCAAGCTTTAAACCCACAATGCCCTGAGCTCCTGAGTAAAATTTTTGAATTAACAAATAGTCTCTCAAGCTTTAAAAACACGATACCCTAGGATTCCAGATTCAATTTTTGAATAAATAAATATCCCCCAAGCTTCAAACCCACAATGCCCTGGGCTCCTGAGTTAAATTTTTGAATAAATGAACGATCTCACAAACTTCAAACCCACAATACCCTGGGCTCCTAAATTCAATTTTTAAATACATAAATAATCTGCCAAGCTCTAAACCCACGAAACCCTAGGCTTCTGAGTTAAATTTTTAAATAATTAAATGATCCCTCAAGCTTCAAACCCACAATACCCTGGGCTTCTGAGTTCAATTTTTGAATAAATTAATGTTCCCCCAAGCTTCAAACCCACAATGCCCTGGGCTTCCAAGTTCAATTTTTAAATGAACAAACAATCCCCCAAGCTTTAAACCCACAATGCCCTGGGCTTCTGAGTAAAATTTTTGAATTAACAAATAATCTCTCAAGCTTCAAAAACACGATACCCTGGGATTCCAGATTCAATTTTTGAATAAATTAATGTTCCCCCAAGCTTCAAACCCACAATGCCCTGGGCGCTAGAGTTCAATTCGTCGGTTTAGAGTAAGAACCTGCTATCTCAGCGGGCCAGAGCAAGAACTTGCTATCTCGGCGGGCCAGAGCAAGAACCTACTACCTCGCAGGGCCCGGTTCAAAAACCTGCTATCTCCGGACTTAAAGGCTACTATTTCACGGGCTCATTTAAAAAATGGCACCAAATTTTTTTTTTTTTTTTTTGAAGCGTACCAGAGTAATAATATAAGTGTAGAAGCTACGCTTCAGAGAAGAAAAAAAATGTTGATGCCATTTTTTAAATGGGCCCGTGAAAGAGTAGCCTTTAACTCCGGGCCCCTGAGATAGCGGGTTCTTGCTCCAGCCCCTGAGATAGTAGGTTCTTGCTCTGGCCCATCGAGATAGCAGGTTCTTGCTCTGGCCCGATGGGATAATAGGTTCTTACTCTAAACCGACGAATTGTGAAATAAACGAACAAACCCCCAAGCTCTAAACTCGTGAAACCCTCGGCTACCGAATTTAATTTTTAAATACATAAATGATCTCCCATGCTCTATAACCACGAAACCCTGGGCTTCTGAGTTCAATTTTAAAATAATTAAATGATCACCCATGCTTCAAACCTACAATATCCTGGGCTTCCGAGTTCAATTTTTAAATAAATAAATATCCCCCAAGCTTCAAACCCACGATGCCCTGGGCTCCTGAGTTAAATTTTTAAATAAATAAATATCCCCCAAGCTTCAAACCCACGATGCCCTGGGCTCCTGAGTTAAATTTTTGAGTAAATGAACGATATCACAAACTTCAAACCCACAATACTTGGGCACCTGAGTTCAATTTTGAAATGAACGAACAAACTCTCAAGCTCTAAACTCACGAAACACTGGGCTCCCGAATTCAGTTTTTTAATAAATAAATGATCCACCAAGCTCTGAACCCACGAAACCCTGGGCTTTTGAGTTCAATTTTTAAATAAGTGGGTTTGAAGCTTGGAGGATCATTTATTTATTCAAAAATTGAATTCGGACGCCTAGGGCATTATGGGTTTGGAGCTTGGAGGATTATTTGTTCATTTAAAAATTGATATCGGGCGCCCAGGGTATTGTTAGTTTGAAGCTTGGGTGATCATTCAATAATTTAAAAATTGAACTCAGAATCCCAGGGTTTCGTAGGTTTGGAGCTTGGGGGATTGTTTATTCGTTTAAAACGTGAACTCGGGTGCCCAGGGCATTGTGGGTTTGGAGCTCGGAGTAGTATTTGTTTACTTAGAAATTGAACTCGGACGCCCAAGGCATTGTGTGTTTGAAGCTTTGGAGAATATTTATTTATTCAAAAATTGAACTCGGCAGCCAAGGGTATGTTTATTTATTTATTTCCTAAAAATGTTATTTAATCTTCATCAAGTAGAAGCTACCACTATTCAAGATTTGAATAATTTAAAAATTGAACTTGAAAGCCCAGGGCATTGTGGGTTTGAAGCTTGGGGGATCATTTATTTATTCAAAAATTGAACTTGAAAGCCCAGGGCATTGTGGGTTTGAAGCTTGGGGGATTATTTGTTCATTTAAAAATTCAACTCAGAAGCCCAGGGTTTTGTGGGTTTAGAGCTTGTGGGATTGTTTGTTCATTTAAAAATTCAAGTGTATTGTGGGTTTGAAGCTTGGGGGATCATTTAATTATTTAAAAATTAAACTTGCATTCCCAGGGTTTCCAAGGTTTATTGCTTGAAAGATTATTTATTTAGTTAAAAATTAAACTCGGACGCCCAGGGTTTAGTGCTTAGGGGATCCTTCGTTTATTAAAAAATCAAACTTCCACACCCAGGGTTTCTAAGGATTATTGCTTGGGGGATTATTTATTGAGTTAAAAATGAAACTTAGATGCCCAGGGTTTCGTGGGTTTGGTGCTTGGAGGATCATTAGTTTATTAAAAAATTAAACTTGCATTCCCAGGGTTTTCAAGGTTCAGTGCTTGGGGAATTATTTATTTGGAAAAAAATTAAACTCGTTCACACAAACTTTCGTGGGTTCAGTGGTGGGGAATCATTCATTAATTTTTTTATTTATTTTAATAATTCAACACTCAGCGTTTTTGAGTTGTATAGCTTGGGGGAATGGTTAAATATTTATTTATAAAAAGAACTTAAATGAATCAATCGTACAAATTTTGTAATCAACTCAGTATTTTTAAAAACATTCAAATGTTCTTTAACCTTAGGACACAGAACCCCTAGCAATCTGAAATAACCTCTTGGTCGAGCTTCTACGGCCTGAAGTAACCGCTATGTCCCCATGCCCGCTTTCTCGAATTCATCACTGGCTGCTGTCGCCACGAGGTGGGCTTTCAACGATTACGTTGTGATAAATACATCCATTTACTTAAAAATAGTTTTTTCTAAAATTCTACACATTAAAGTTCCTATTGCACTGAATCAGTGAAAAACTTAAAAAGTTAAAATATTTAACTAAAAAATACTTTTTTTTGCATAATTAACTAAATACGGATTTCCTCGTTATACATGTATGTTAAAGAATATAAAAAAAATTATTATAAAGTCGAATGGCAAGGATCGTTGACTAGACACTTTCGAATTGAGATGGATTCAGCCAATTTGTAAATAAATTTTTGTAATTTAACAAATATTTTTATTTAAAAAAATAATAAGAATTTTATAATTTTTTATTTAAAAATTATCAGTCTGAATACTGAGAGTGCTCCAAAATAATTGTTGAAAATTTTCCGACTGTTTTTTGTCATAACAACGAGGGGGGCAAGTTTGGTAGGTTAAACTCTTTTTGCCAAACTTGCCCCGCGAGTTGCTATGACAAAAAAACTGAAGAAAAATTTTCTATAATTTTGGAGCACGAGCGATATTGGCTGGATTATTTTCCCCAGCTGAATTTCAACCCACAGAAACGCAGTATTTTACATTTTTGCGGGATAGTAGTCTTTTTATTTTAAATTCTTTGAATTACATAGGATGTAATGTAGGTTACTAATTGTTTACTGATCATAATTTTTTAGTCGTCACGCGACTAATTGGAAATAACCGAAAAATTATCGAAATAATTTTACCCACACCCCTCCGCCAAATGTCAAATGCGACGTTTCTATTGGTTGAAATTCAGCTCGGGAAAATAATCATCATTTTTTTCATGATTACGTAATTTTGGAGTGCTAAATAATTTTTTACTTTTGAAAATATTTGAAAGTTACCGAAGGACATTTTGATCATAATGCGCATGCTGTGATATATATCATTCTTCTAAATTAATCAGTCGTAATACCCCGAGTGCTTCAAAATTGTCAATAATTTTCCGACTGTTTTGTTGCATAGCAACGAGGGGGGCAAGTTTGGCAGCTTGAAAATCATGAGTTTGAAGTGCGAGTGATTTTTTTGTCAAACTTGCCCCGCAAATCAGTAATGTTGATAACTAATGTCGCTTTTTAACATAACTCATGTAAGTTGTGAAACCCAAAGTTATGAATAAAGCTTTAATGCACATAATATATAGATATTGACGCTAATTGCGTTGATGAAATTTCATTTATAAAATAATTAACTGTACAATTCTTCCCTGGAGATGATTTCTACAGGAAATTGCAGATCCCAGGTTAATAGCTGGTGCACTCAACAGTGGTTATGTTCCGGGGCGGATTTTTCCAGGAAGTTTCAACTCGGGATAGGTCAGAGTGGGCACCTGGTAAACTTGGTGATTACTGCAACCTGGAGTTTCCTCATGAAGTTTTGACTCCGGAGGGGTCAGGGCGAAGATCTGATGCACCTGGTGATAATTAAGCCTGGGAGATGATTTCCTCAAGAAGTTTTGACTGTGGAACGGTCAGGACGAACACTTGGTGAACTCGGTGATTACTACAACCCGGAGATATTTTCCCCAGGAAGTATTGACTCCAAAGATGTCAGAGTGGACACCTGGTAAAGTTAGCGATAACTACAGCGTGGAGATGGTTTCCCCAGGAAGTTTTGATTCCGGAGGGGTCAGGGTGGACACATGGTGCACTTGGCGATAACTAACAAGGAGAGGCTATACCCTACGGAGAACCAAACTCTACCAAACTTTGGGAATTGTTTTCTTGTACCATAAGATGTAGGATAATATTAATAGTTCCATCCAATGGGCTTTTTTAGTCTGTTCACAGGCTATGTGTACTTTAAAAAAAACACCACTTTTAGCGTAATATCTAAAAATACACATATTTAGTATTTAGCTCACTCGAAGCCCATTCAATGGATCATTACCAATTTTAGCTCATGATTTCTTTTACTTAAACACTCTTGAAAAAACTATTAAAAATAACACTGCCTTGAGCACATTCCCATTAAAAACTTGATCACATCACAATATAACTTTTCCAAACAGCGCTATCAATCTACTACACACTTATATCCATAACTGTACAAGCAGATAAAAATGATTGTACACCTCAACACTTTGACATACGCAAATCAAAATTTAAACTGCCTTGAATGAAGACCGGGTTATGTTTTCAACTTTCTTGACTCACAGACTCACTAAAGATTATTAGCTTTTGTACATAACATTTAATATTTATGATACATGTTTGTAGATTGGCTTGCCGGATTCTTGATTAATAAAAATTATTTAAAGTTTTTAAATGAAATAACTAAAAACACTTATTTTAAACAAAAACACTTGATCATTTAGCACATTTTTTAACACTTTACATATTTACTCAACTACCACACTATTTTTGTTGATCTGATTCTAGTTGATATGGTTCTTTATTCACATTGACATCGGTATCTTCACATAAAAACTTCTATGATGACACTCTTACTCTAGCCAGTTGATAAAAGAAATTTTAATTTTGTCCAATCCTTGCTGCAGACACTTTTTAATTCTTGACACCACATACTCTAAATGAACTGAAATTTTTTTTTTTTTTCATAAAGCAACAATACTTTTTTTTGAATAAAAAAAACATGCATATTTTTAATAAAAATAAAAAATATACTTATCTGACAGGCTGAATGACCCAAGTTAGTAAAATAAATGGCAATGAGTTGTTTTTTTCCACTTTCATGATATCTTTGCTTCATCTGTTGTCAGCTCAGCTGGTTCCAAAACACACATGGAAAAAAAAACTGTGGGTTCAACCCGAGCTACGCGCCACCGGACAGACGCGAGCGCCGTGCACGGTCAAATCCCACGTCACCACGGGATTATCCCGTGGCGTGATTAGGGGATTCGACCGTGCTTGGCTCAACAAAATAACTCGCTCACGCTTGTGGTATACATGTTGTGCAAATAATTAAAAAAGATATTAAATAAAATAATAGCGATTGTAAAATTAATAAATAATATTAAAGTAGTTATTAAATTAATAAATAATATAATTTGAAAAATCACAGCAATTTTAAATTTGATTAATTACTTATCTTCTGTCACAGGGCTCGAATTAAGGAATTTTATTCCTCAGAGGATCGTGATGCTGACAAAATGCACGTTCTGTGCATACGACACTCTGTCGATTTTCTTCCAGTACCTGAAAAGTGGGGGGAAGACGCGTACACGAACTAATGTTTTTATTAGGCGGCGCGGCTGCTCTCCTTCGTCGGTAGTGGCGTGAGTTTACGTGGACCGATCGCAGGAACACGGGTAAACACAATTAATAATCAGATGTAAATTTTAATAATTTTAATCAACAATAAAAATAAAAATAAAAAAAGTTACATAATATTCCAAACTAATTCTACCCGATGGTTTACAAACAAGTAAACCCGAATGACTCAAAGTCTTAAATCGACGAAGAACTGATTTTACAAAAACAAAGTTGGTCGTTAGTGTCGCGGTCGCTAAAAACACACCGACACACACACCTCCTACGTCTTTCTCTCTTGGTAAGCAGCAGCCGTACTTCCTATCGCACTGTCTTTTTATCTATTTTTCACGCACTTTTTTTTCTCGCTGGTGTGGCGGAGTTTGGTCTTCCCGGTGGCTGTTCACCTCCGGTTCCTGTAGTCATCGTGGTTCTTCATCTGAGCAGCCCCAGACCCGGAAAACCTGCAAAATCTCAGCCACTGAAAACTTTAAGGTTAGATCTTTTCGTCGCAGACACAGCCACTCCGTACGTCGTCCAGGATCTTCCCACCAGCTCAGCACAAGCCAGAGAGCCATTGCTCCACGCCTGCACCTCGTCCAGTACCCGGTTGCCGCACCTCCTGGGTACTTCTTTTCCGCCAGGGTACGCTTCCAAGCAGCTTTCTGTCTTACCGACCTCACCAGCTCTGCCTCTACTTTGAGACTCTTCCGGCAGTCGGCGCTTCGCCGCAATCGCGAGACCACGGCGCGTGTGCGTCTACAGTGATAACTCATCTGCTGCAAAACGTCAACATAAACAACATAAACACAAACACTCTGTAACCTGCTCGGTGAATGTTCCAAGTGCGCGTAAATAATCCAGACTTTTCATACTCCGGCAAGTATGTCACGGTATAGTTAACTCGATTATGTCAACTCGCCGTTCTTGTGCCTCCTGCCGAAAAGTTCTTCATCAGGGCCGAACACCAGACACAAAGTGCATTACTTGCTCAAAACCGCTTCACATCTAGTGCGGTTCTGCGGCGCACGCAAGTGACCCAGGCCAAATCTCGAGTCTCCACTGCAGCTCAAAAACTACCTCTCGTTCTCCTGCTCCAGCATTACCGTCCCACAAACGTCTCGCATCCACCAGATCCCCGCCCTCCCCCACTAGCGCCCATACTTCCAAGCAGCCACGCCCAGAGCCCAGCCAAAGTCCCTCTTTGTCCCCCAGCACACCCCTTTCACCTTCCCTCTCTTGCAACCCCAACATGGGCTCGAATGAAATGAGTAAAGAGGAACGTGAACGGGCTGAGGCCAATGCCCCTGACTGGCATCGCGCCTTCCTCAAAGAATACCGAGCCGATAAGGACGAAGTTAAAAATCTCGCTTCTCAAGTCGCTGATGTCGCGCGTCAAACCCACGGCATTACTCAGGCAATGGCTACAACTGATTCGTGTAAAATACGTATCACAGGACTCCCCAACGTGAAGGATCGCTCTCCACTCCAACTAGCTCTCCAAGTCCTGAAGTTTATCGGAATTCAAGATCCCAAAGGCCATGTACTCGACCATAGAGACTGGCCCATCAAACCTAGCTCTGTTAAACCTGCTCCTCGCCTGGTTGGAATCGTACTGGAACTCGCCGCCACGAAAACACGAAACTCAGTCCTACGTAGAACAGGCAGACTCCGTGACAAAACAGCGGAAGAGGTCCTAGGCGTTGGCGGGTAAAACCGCATTTACATCAGTGCCTTATGGCCGAAGTCAATATACCTGCTGCTCCGCCAAGCTCGTGAAGCTGCAGACAAACTCAAATACGCCTCACCTGTAGTCGAGAACCTCATCGTCCACATGCGAGAAACAAGTCGCTCCACACTCATTCCGATATTCTCGGCCTCGGACCTTCAAGCACTCAAGCCGAGACAGACGTCTCTCCCCGACTCCAGAGAAGACTCCATGTCCGAAGAAAACTCCAATTGACGTCGAACCGTTCAACTGAGGCCCCCTGACATCTCCAATTCGATCCGAGCTGGGCACATAAACATCAACAGATTAAACTCACCAAAAAATTTCGCACTTTTAGAGGCCGAAGCAAGCCAAAGGTTCCGCGATCTCATGGGCGTATGCGAGACCTTTTTGTCACCGGGAGAGCCCGACTCTCACCTCACCCTGGATGGCTTCAGCCTCACCCGAGTTGTTCGTGTGGGAAAAGAAGGTGGTGGAGTAGGCCTGTACGCCAGAGACTACCTAACTGTAAAGCCCTTAGCACAGTCTAAAGGCGTTTTTGATAACACACCAGAATTTTCGATATGCGAAATAATAAACTCAAATTTGAAACTACTCTGTTGTGTTGTTTATCGCCGCCCTCACGCCAGCTATCCCACTCAATTTTTCAAGATTCTCTCCACCTACTTGCCTCGTTTTGACAATGTAATTGTTATGGGAGATTTTAACACTGACGTCTCGTCCACCAGCTACGACGCAAAACAGCTGCTCAGCTCAATTCGCGCACATAACTTATACCTAGCCTCGGTTGAACCAACACATCACACCACCTGACGTGATTCACATACCTGCCTCGACCTCTTCATGGTTAACAACTTCGATAAAATCCTGGATTTCCAGAAGTCGTCTTCTCCGTTCTGCGCCGGCCATGCCTTCATCGACATCACGCTCAAATTAAAGCGACCCGCCGTCATCTCCAAGACCATCAAAACTCGGTGTCTCAACATGATTGATCACACGGTTCTGGCCTCTGCCCTCACTCAACTACCAGCTTCGTACTTCTCAACACAGCAGTTATCCAGTCAACTCATGGTCGATCATGCTGCATCCAGCTTCACACAATCACTGCTATCCACATTCGACACCGTCGCTCCAGTCAGGATCGTGACCATCTCCTCGAAGAAGAAACCGTGGGTTTCACGTCAAATCAGAGACCTCATGCGCACCAGGGATCGCGCTTACAAACACTTCAAATATATGACCTCAGCACTTGACCGCCTAACCTATGAGCATCTACGTTCTCGTGTTAGAAATCTCTTGGACTCAGCTAAAAACGACTACATCAAAGACTCACTTTCATCAGCGGGAACCCTAGGAGCCAAATGGCGTACTCTCAAAAGACTTCACATCGTCTCGACGGAAACCTCATCTCCACTGGACCACTTTTCACCAGCAGTCCTCAACGCACACTACTCAGCCATGGTCCAAAAAGCTCCGCCAGCGACATCCACCGATCTTCAACATGTAATAGCCAACTACCCCATCGACACCAATCGTCCGGTTTTCAACTTTCGTCCCACAGCCAACGATGAGATTCTCAAGCCTCATCCAAAGCAACTGGAGTAGATGGTCTGTCCGTCCAAATGCTTAAGCTGTCTACCCCCCATATTGTCTCAGCACTCACCGAGATCTGCAACTACAGCTTAGAGAACTCAGTTTTCCCTGCACCATGGAAGCAAGCCCTCATCACTCCCATTTCAAAGGGTAAAAACCCGGCTTCTCCGTCCGACACAAGACCAATATCACTTCTGCCAGAGCCCTCCAAGATACTTGAACGTGCGGCCCATGCCCAATTCTCCACGTTCCTTGAATCTCACTCTTTGATCTACGAGTGTCAAGCTGGCTTTAGACCTGGACACAATACTCAAACTGCTCTACTTCGCGTCACGGACGATGTCCGGAAGGCCATCGATCAATATGAGCTCACCATCTTGATTCTGTTCGACCTGTCCAAAGCATTCGACAGTATACCTCACCTCATTCTCATCCGAAAGCTACGAGAATTTAATGTGTCTGACTCCGCTCTTACCTGGTTCTTCTCTTACCTCACTGGCAGACTTCAAGCAGTCATAGATGATGATGGTAACTCCTGTGATTGGTGCAACGTCGACTCCGGAGTCCCTCAAGGAAGCTCATTTGGCCCGTGTCTCTTCTGCGCATTTGGTAATGACCTTGAGAAGGTCCTTAAATACGCCCGCTGCGTACAGGACGCTGACGACTCCCAGATATACCTGCACTGTGGCCTCCCTGAACTGCTCGACGGCATCCACAAAATAAGTATCGATGCTCAATCTGTCGCCGACTGGGCTGCCCAAAACGGCCTAACGCTTAATGCAGCCAAGTCAAAGGTTATGATCCTCGGAAGTGAACAATACACGCCAAATATAGATCTAGATTCCCTCCCGAAAATAACTGTAGACGGAGTCGCGCTAGACTACGTCACCGAAGTAAAAACCTGGGAGTTACGCTCTCGCCTACTCTTGAGTTCAAATCCCACGCTAAGCTGGTCTCTTCGAAAGTTTACTCAGGTCTTTTCTCGCTGAGATTCTTCCGCCACTCTCTCACAAAACCTATGCGCATTCACTTGGTACAATCTCTGATCTTACCTCACTTCGACTACGCCAGTGCTGTATATCTACATCTCGACAAGTCACAAAATCTGAAACTTCAGAGAGCACAAAACGCCTGCATCCGGTTCATCTTCGGCAACATCCCGTACGACGCCCACGTCACACCGCATCGACTAGAACTTGGCTGGCTTTCTACCCTCCGTCGACGTGAGTGCCTGACCTGCACCGCAGCTTACAAGATCATTGCCACAGGTACGCCCACCTACCTGGCAAGTCACTTTCAGCGTCTCAACATCGACACTCACCAACTCAGAACTGGTCGAAACCCACCCGAGATCTTGTATTACAAAACTCCTCGAACAGTAACGTGGCAAAGATCTTTTTTGATTCAGGCTTCTGCTCTACTGAACTCTCTCCACATCACCAACTTCGACATGGACAACTTTAACACTTTTAAGCGAGCGACCAGATGCCCTATACGCTAGAGACATCGTTGACTGGAACACGAGGATAGTGAACGAGGGTCTACTGTGCCCTCTTGTTCCCGTCCCCACCGCCCATCATCTGCCTCAACAGCTAGTGTGATATAGTGAACTCGTGATATTGTGATACCGTGGTGTGGTAAAAATCTCTGCTGTCAGACATTTCAACATTAACTCATGTGTTATATATTACTACTATTTGAAACTCCATTGTAAAACATCTATCATTATCATAATTCACATATTATTACTTCTATCTTTCTTGTATATTAATTTAACCTGTACATATACTTGGACACCAGACGAGGTTCTACCTCAAGGTGAAATAAACGAACTATCTATCTATCTATCTCGCGCTCGTCTGCTTGCTGCAGCGCGCCAAAAGAACAAAGGCGAAGATTTTTCCAGAGTACTACGGTACTCCGACAAAACACACTCCCGCGCGCGATACAATTAATCTTACAATAAAACGCCTTTCAAACTTACTTTGATAAACCAGGTGCACCTGCGCTCGGATGAACAATCGCAATCCTGTATGCCTCGCTGAGGCCGGGAATGCCTTCAAACGCCGGTCGCCGGTTGCTGTGAGGTTTTCTTCGCTAATTATCACGTCCCGCTCGAAAGACAACTCGAGGACGTGATAATTCCAAACTCCACGAACAGCACCACTATCAACAGTCATGATGTTGATCTTGATAAACAACGTTACAATCTCGAACAAATCAATCGACAAATTAATCTCACGCACACGTGTGTTTTCTCTCGCGGTCAAGACTCGAGTGACGCAACTCGGTTGGTGGCGCTGTCGCCTCATTACCGACCGTGCGTCTACGCGTTTCTAACGGTCGCGTGCTGTAATTCAAATAAAATTTGAATTTAGCCTATCTCCCCACCCGCCCGTTACACTTCATTCAACATTGTAACACATTACAAAGACTTGTTTTGAAGATTTACAGATACATATGCCTAACTAAAAAAGTAATTGATCTAGAATATTGAACTAATTTTTAAACTTATTTTATCAGTTTAACTACTGCATTTTTATAAAAATATTTTCAAACTAAGAAAAAATCTAAAACATAAGAGTAATAATTTTATATTATATTTTATTTTATTTAAGTATTTTTAAAAAAATCTTCAATGGTATTTTGTAATTTATTTTTCCCGTATACTTAAATAAAATAAAATATAATATAAAATTATTACTCTTATGTTTTAGATTTTTTCTTAATTTGAAAATACTTTTATAAAAATGCAGTAGTTAAACTGATAAAATACGTTTAAAAATTAGTACAATATTCTAGATCAATTACTTTTTTAGTTAGGCATGTAAAAGTAAATCTTCAAAATAAGTCTTTGTAATGTGTTACAATGTTGAATGAAGATAAGTAATTAATCAAATTTAAAATGGCTGTGATTTTTCAAATTATATTATTTATTAATTTAATAATTACTTTAATATTATTTATTAATTTTACAATCGCTATTATTTTATTTAATATCTGTTTTAATTATCTGCACAACACCTTGGTACCCAGTGCGACCGCCAGCTGGGAGAAAAGGCGGGACTCGAATTGACGGCCTCGATGATGACGAGATGGAAAGTGGCGTGCCAAATCTACTTATTTAGACGTCGACGAGAGCCTTGGAGATGGTGGTTGCTTCCATCTTGGGTATTGGTGTTCAGGCTGGCCTCCGGCCAGCGGGTTAACCTGTCTATGATGGTCAGACAGTATTGCATGCCCTGGACGAGCGGAACTTTGATGATGTCGACGTGGATGTGCTCGAAGCGGTTGTCCGCTTCTTTAAAACTACCGAGTGCCGAGAGGTTGTATCGACTCACCTTGGAACGCTGGCAGTCCTCGCGGTTGCGCGCCTACTGGGCGCGCGTCTTCGCGTACGCCTGGCCAGACAAACTTCTCTGCCAGAGTGCGGGCTGTTGACCTACCTCCTGGATGGGAGAGACTCTGTACAACGTCAAAGGCCACTCGTCACAGTGGAGCAGGTAGGTACGGCCGAACGGTTCCCGTGGAGACGTCGCTGTAGATTTCGTGTCCATCGACGTCGAGCTTCTGTAGTTTGAGGCTGGAATTGTTGAGTAGGCTGGGCAGCTCATCGTCTTTGTCTTGGGCTGCCGCGATGGAGGCGCCGTCCAATGTAGTGGGCATGGAGATAGTGCAAATCCTAGAAAGCGCGTCAGCGACGAAGTTGTCGGTGCCACTGATGTGCTTGATTTGTACATCGAACCGAAGGATGTATTCAAGGTGACGAACCTGCCTGGGAGACGCTTTGTCCGAGCGCTGGTCCGCTGCCGACTCGAGTGGCTTATGATCCGTGTATACCGTGAACGGACGGCCTTCGAGGATTCTCTCGAAGTGTTTAATGGCTCGGTAAATGGCCAGCAGCTCGCGATCATAAGTGCCATAGCGGGTTTGTGTTTTGCTGAGCTTTTGCGAGAAAAATCCCAATGGATGCCAGGATCCGTCAGGTTATTGTTGATCTAGCGCGGCTTCAATGGCGAAGTCGGACGCATCTGTCTTGAGCTCAAGCGGTACGTCTGGGTCTAATAATGTGGTGCAGGCTGCGTCGGCTATCCTCTTCGGCCATAGGAGTGTGGTAGTAAGCCGACTGCAGATCCAGCGTGGAAAATACGTCACCCTTGCTTTCCTGCAGTAAATCCTCTATGACTGGGATTGGGTATTTATACGGCTGGGTGCGAGCGTTTACCTTCCTGTAGTCGCCGGTGATGCGCCACGAGCCATCCTTCTTGGGGACCATGTGGAGCGGACTGGCCCACTGGCTCGACGAAGGCCTGATGATGTTGCGTTCCGGCAGATCGGCGAAGGCCCTCTTAGCTGTCTCGAGCCCTTCACCAGAGAGGCGGCGTAGGCGTTCGGCGACGAGTGGTCTGGTGGTCACGATACAGTGGTGTACTGGCAAATCCGGGAGGCTAGCTGGCTCCGGGCTGGACTCGAAGATGTTCGCGAATTCCTCCAGCAGAGCTGCGTACTGTTGAGCCAGGTGGTCCGTCGGGTGGGCCGATGTGCTATATCGTTGACACTGAAAAGATCGGTGGCTTGACGAGCTTGCCCTCGGAGTTGATGCCTGACAGTGGGTCGATCAGGCTTCTCGGCTTCATATCAACAAGGAGGCCATACTTGAACAAGAAGTCCGCTCCGAGGATCGCGTGCTGGACGTTGGCGACAATGAAGTCTCATACAAAATCTCTCCTCAGACCAAGGTTGAGCACGAGCTTTCTTCATCGGTACGTGCTGATGAGCGCGTGTTTGGCCGCTTATAGCGTAAGGTGTTAAGGAGGTAGTTTAGCGGTTACAGCTGATTTTGGGAGCAAGGACACTCTAGATCCAGAGTCAAAGAAAGCGTATCGATGTGCGCAGGTCGTGCAGGTGACGGCGGTTTTCTGTGATGTTGACGTCCACCTTTGCCGCCTGAATCGGAGGTGACGTTAAGCGTTTCCCTTTACGGAGGCCACAATGGCCTGGTAGCTGCAGGGGCTTTTGCAGTGCCGAGCTTTGCTCCCGTAGTTTCGATGATACCAGCAGTGTTCGGGATGCCCAGCTGTAGCTGGTGATGCTGAACAGCTTGGGTGGCGGTCACGTGAACGGCCGCGAGACTGACCGCGAATCTGGTAGGGGCGATTGTCCATAGCTTGCCGAACGAGAGAGCTGAGCTGCGCCATGCAGCTCCTTAGTGATGCCTCTTCTTCCGCAAGGCTGTCCAGGCTGATTGCTGGCTGTGCAGCCTGGCGCTGTTTGGAGTCGACGGCCATGACAACTGGCCCCGATTCGACCAGGTCGTCGGCTGCAGTGAGCAGCTCTTCCATGCTTGAGTTTTTAAAAATTCGAGGAAATCGCGTGGACGATGGTGGCAGGAGGTCAAACCACTTAATTCTCAGGGCGTCGTCAGACAGCTGTCCGCGTGCGAGAGACCTCATCTCGCGCCAGAGCTGTGATGGCTTCCGGTCACCCAACTCGCATTGTGTAAGTAGCTGCCGAATTTGCTTGTCATCTGAATCTGTTGTGCCCTCTAAAATGGCCGACTTGAGCGACTCGTACTAAGCGGTCGTCGGTGGCGAGCTGATTATGTCAACGACGTCGGCGATCGTGGTCGGGTCGAGCACCCCAATGACTAGATTAAATTTTCCAAGGTCACTGCGGACGCTGTTGGTCTGGAAAATGGCTTCAGCCTGTAAGAACCTGAGCTGCGGCTGTTGGTGCCAAAACGTTGGTAGATTGCACTTTGACACTGATTCGACGTTGCCGAGAAAATCGAAGTTCCCGAACAAATTTCTGTTGATGCCGCCACCACCCTGGGACTGAGAACCAGGCGTAGGCGTCGTGGTGATCGGCTGCGTTGTTGAGGCGGGTACCGTCGTGGACGTGAGGAGCAGGTTTAGCCCTGCTGTTGTCGACGGCCTGGTTCACTTAAATCGCTGTCTGCGTCGCGCAAGTTGCGGGGTCACCATTGTGGAAACGAGGATTATATGGCAGCAGAGAGAAGTGTTAAAATAATAACGCGCGGCAATTAACAACAACAATTAACTTTATTTATTGAACTGAAACGTACAGAGTTCGTGTGAACGCGACGGTTGTTCGAGCTGAAGTGAAGCGGGCCTTCTGGGCTCCGGTGCCAGAGTTGAGGCGACCGAGGGGGGCGCGCGGGTTAGTCATCTGTGCGCGGCAGCAAGAGCTGCTTCCTTCGAGCACGACTTGGTGGCGCAATGACTTGAGGCGCCACATATCTATATATTTTGTAAATCAAAGCTTTATTCACAACTTTGGATTTCATAACTTACATAAGTTATGTTAAAAACCGACATTAGTTATCGACATTACTAATGGTAACACTTCTGCTGCGGTGTATTCCTATATATGAATATTCATAGGTATATATATTTACAGTGAGTATTCTCCTGACATTTCATATATACAGCAGTGGCACTATTCGGACATTTCGGTATTATCATGACGGTCAGGATAGTGCAATGACATTTCATAATCAAAAAACTCGAGTTCCAGGTAAAATCAAGGTCCAGGAAATGGGCGACGGGCTATTTTGGATGGGTTATTTTGGTTGGACCGCGAAAACCTAGAAAATTTTTTTATTGATGGGTTATTTTGGAAAAAAAAGATGGGTTATTTTGGTTTTTTTCAATACGTGGGTGGATTGCGCGTAATTTGCGCATAAAGAGGGTGTTACCTAGGATACCTAGGATACTGTTACCATATTACTCTAGGAATTTTTCACTCCGGCCTTTAGCCGGATAATGCCCACTGTACCTGTATATCTTCCTATATTATATAGTTATATCCAGGAGGAGCTCTTTTTTTTTGGCTCCTCCGGGAGGAGCCCCTTAAAACGTCAAAAAACCTTATATTTATTATGTTTGAAGTGGGCTCCTCCCGGAGGAGCCGTAATTTAAAGAGCTCCTCCCGGAGGAGCACCTCAAAACCTTATATTTAACATGTTTTAAGGGGCTCCTCCCGGAGGAGCCGTAATTTCCAGAGCTCCTGCCGGAGGAGCACCTCAAAACGTCAATAAACCTTATATTCAAGATGTTTTAAGGGGCTCCTCCCGGAGGAGTTGATTTTAAATTATAGGAGCTTCTCCTGTACGAGCACCTTAACTGTCAAAAAACTCCATATTTAACCTCTTTGAAGGGCGCTTTTCCTAGAGGAGTCGTAATTTTAAAAGCCCTTTTTAAAGGAGTACTTCAAAACGGTTAAAAAATATTATATTTTACATGTTTCAAGTACTTGAAGTATCTTAACTTAACTATTTTTATGGGGGTTGGCGAGCGAAGTGAGCAGGGGGGTACCCCCTAGTATATATATATACTAGGAGAAGAAACGATAAGTCGACAGGTTAGATCAATAAGATAAATCTCGTCTATGCTGTGCAATAATATACGGATATACCTTATTGATCTAACCTGTCGACTAGGAAAGATATTTTCGACCGAACAAATTATATTATAGATTTTTTAAAGTATTTTTGGAAAAACCTCGGCCACGATTATTTTGGTCAATGTTCTTTTTACAGGCATCACGATACTGTTACTGCTTCAATAAGGCATGTTCAACAACGAATATTAATGCACAACGTAGTCAATATTTATCTCATTGATCTAAATGTAGTACACAGTAAATTTCGTTTAAAATTTTTATCTTATTTTTTTTCAACAATCCACTTTGTTATTAGGTATTAATATTCGTTGTTGAACATACCTTATTGAAGCAGTAACAGTAATCGTGATGCCTGTAATGAGGACATTGACAAAAATAATCCTGGCCGAGGTTTTTCCAAAAATCCATCAAAGATACTTTTACAAATCTATACTATAATTTGTTCGGTCAAGACACATCCCAATTGATTCAATATTCAATATAAAGAAGATCTCAACCAATTTAAATTCAAGGACCATTTAGAAAAATTATTGATGATTTTGCTCATCATTCGGTACCAGAAAGCGATTTCCAAAATTTCTGCAATCGATGATCCAAAAAAAGTTATCCAACCCTGAGAGGAGGACCCGCTAGGACTAGACATTTGGGTTACTTCTTTGGGTTTTTAGCTAATTTTCAAACAATTTGTGTTCAAAACTTGAGCCAAAGGCGAGAGTGTCAAGGGTTTGCTAAGGGTTAGCTCATACTTTTCCAGCGTCGAGTGTAATGTTTTTTTCAACTCAAAGCAAGGAGTTCAAACTTCCTGTTTGGGAAAAATCAGAAAGTTTGAACTTTCTGCACCGTGTGTGAAAAATAAATTTTATAGAGTTAGGAAGTTTTTTTAATCACAATTTTAATGTTTAGAAGGACAATAATTGATGCATTTACCGCAACGTATTCAAAGTTTTTGCGCGCACGCGGAGATCTAAAGTTTTTGCGCACACGCGGAGTACCTAGGTTTGCGCGCACGCGGGATAATTTAGTTTGCGCGTACGCGGAACACCTAAGTTGCGCGTACGCGCAAATTTTTGTTTGAAAGGGTAAGTTTGCGCCTACGCGGAGACTCCTCCGCGTACGCGCACGAGTACATACATGAATACATACATGAATATATTTGGATGATAATTACAAAATAAAAAAAATAAAAAATAAATAAATAAGGATTTAAAGTTTAACAAGAATTTTTTAAATAAAATTTTACAATTTATTTAAAAGAAAAAATTACTCCATTATAAATTTAATTTTTCTGAAAATAAAATCTTTTTTTCATTTTTTTTAAATTAAAAACTTGGATTTTTCTAATTAATCTTATAATGAAATTTTTTAAAATTAATGAATTCAAATTTTAAAATTTTATATAGTTTAATCATACCATTAAAAAAGAATTAATAAATTAAGAAAATATACAAAACTTGTAACAAAACATTAAAAATGGGGGGTGGGGAAAAAAAGGGCGTGGGAAGGGCGGGCGGGGGGCGTGATTGGAAAATTATAGGACAATTCAAAACTCATAGAAATAAGCATATTTCGGTACACTTTTACGGTTAGTTAAGCACTTTTTTGAGAGGCCTGTGGGAGGCGGGGGGAGGGCGGGCGAGGGGCGTGGGGGGGGGCGTGAGAGAGGAAAAACAACTATATAATATAGTAAGGTGTGTGTGTGTGTGTGTGTGTGTGTGTGTGTGTGTGTGTGCGTGCGTGCGTGCGTGCGTGCGTGTGTGTGTGTGTGTGTGTGTGTGTGTGTGTGTGTGTGTGTGTGCGTAGGCCTTCGGCCGGACAGTGACCACTGTACATACCACATGAAAAATTACTAAAGCAATAATACAGCCTCGTTAAGCGCAAATCACGCGCAATCCACCCACGTATTCAAAAAAACCAAAATAACCCATCTTTTTTTTATTTTTTTTCCTAAATAACCCATCAATAAAAAAAATTTCTAGGTTTGCGCGGTTAACCAAAATAACCCATCCCAAATAACCCATCACCCAATTCCTGGAACTCATTTTTATTTATTCTCGGAAAAAATGGGACCGAACACTGTCCTGACTGTCCGGATAGTGCCGATCGTGTATATAAACTGTTCGGATAGTGACGTAATAATATATTTATAGGTATATACCGCAGTGACTCGGGTATAACCTAAAAATTGAATCGAATGAATCTAACAATTTCAGTTGCTATGCGATTAATTGGAAACAACCGAAAAATTATCGAAATAATTTTAGCCGCACTCCTCCATCGAATGTCAAATACAGCATTTCTATTGGTTGAAATTCAGCTCAGGAAAATAATAAATGTTATATAATTTTTTATTTAAAAATTATTATTATTTTTTTCACTACTCCGTAATTTTGGAGTGTTGAATAATTTTTTACTTTTAAAAAGATTTGAAAGTTACCGCGACATCTTGATCATAATGCAACCTGTAATTATTCATCTAAATTAATTAATAGTATAGATTTACATCGATGCTTTTATAAATCCATCTTTTTTTTTCTCTGTCCAGGGAAATGACACAACAGCGTCTGTAAATACTTTTGCAATACTCATGTTGGCTAGTCATCCAGAGGTTCAAGTAAGCGTTTAGCTTTGAGTTCATCCCCTGTAAGAAATGTGAATTAGGTTATCCATTTAATAGCCATTTACTGACTATTTCATAGACTAAAATCTAATATTTTCCTAGTAACTGGCCATTTAATCATTATATTAAATGGATAACCCAGTTCACATTTCTTACAGGGTCTTGATGAAAGAAAATTATGTAACTTTTATTTTAGGAAAAAGTTTACAAAGAACTGTACGAAATTTATGGAGGCGAAGATCCAACCGTAGCACCAATCAGACATGAAGATTTATACCGTTTGGATTACTTGGAACGCGTTATCAAAGAAACAATGCGACTTTTTCCAGTAGGTCCCCTCTTGGTTAGACGGGTTACAGACGATCTTAACATTGGTACATGATTTACTCGAAACTTTTTCAACAATGATTGTCTGAAAAAAAATTCAATAACTAATTATAATGATTTTAGGAAAATATACCTTAACAAAAGGAAGTTCAGTTGTAATATCTATAATAAAAGTTCATCGAAGTGAAAAGTATTGGAAGGATCCTCTCGTTTTCAATCCTGACAGATTCCTGCCACAAGAATCTCGGCATCCTTACTGCTTTATACCTTTTAGTGGAGGTCCAAGAAACTGTTTAGGTATTACTTGAAAATATTTTTATTTTTAATTCTCTTGCTCAATCTGATGTGTTTGAAGTTTCAGTTATAATTTTTTGTTTCAAGAATGTAATTGTAAACTAATTAGAAAACAAATCATTTCAGGTATGAAGTACGCAATGATGGCAATGAAAGCATTGCTTGGAACAATCTTGCGAAAATATGTTTTAAAAAAAGATAATATAACACCAGTCAAAGATATAAGATTAAAAGCGGATGTTGTTTTGAAGCCAGTAGTTCCCGTGTCAGTAAGGATAGAAAGGAGAGTTCATAAAAGAAATTCACAGTAATTTATATTTTTATATATCTTCTAAGTATAGGTGCGACCTTGGGCTTCTTGCATATACTCGCAAATGACTAAGACTTTTCCGAATTCAACTGATTGTTTTTTATTAGCACGCAAGTGTTTTGATTGTGATGGTTTTCATCCATTTTATAAAACAAGATCAAAAGATCATTTAAATAAAATAGATATTTTTTATGTCTTTAAGTACAAAAAGCATACATGGTTTGAGTTACTTTTGAGTTATGTAAGTTTTTTATAATTAGTTTTTTAAAATTTTATAATGTTATTTTGTTCATTACTATAGTGGAAAAGTAAAAAATATATTTATACTTACTTATGTTGATAAAATAAAAGATACTAAAAGTTTTAAATCATTGTCAATATCTTAATTTTTGTAGAATTATTTTTTTCTATTTTTTGTTGAGTTGAAGTAATTATTTAAATTAAACAACTTAAAATGAGACCTTATTGAGTTCTTTTTTTCTTTTTCCTCCATTTGGCCATTAAGTTTCTATTGTTTATTTTCGACACTGGTGCGTAAAGAATGAACTTTTGTCAATTGGAGCATGTATTAGGGTACTTTTCGATTGAAAAAACGATGGGACAAGTTGTACAATGCCATTGAGTTTTTCAGCTCGACGGCCTTGTATATTTTTCTCCACGCAAGATGGGAAAGTAAAAAAGGCCGTCGAGTAATTTGGGTGCGATAGTGTCAAGTGCGAGACGTTAAAAAAACCCATAAAAATTTGATGACTCCTAGCTCTTGTTTCCGCTTGATAATGTAGGCGTTGCATTCTGAGAGGGTATATCTCATTTGATCTAATCAGAATCCCACCGAATGATTTTGTCGCCGAAAAAAATCCCACCGAATAGATTTTTCATCGACGAAAATTCCACCGAATTCATCGGCGAGTCATATACATGGTGCCCCCCGCTTTATTTGGAAAAATTGACCGTCACAAGGTGCATTCACAGTGGCCGTGGACTTGAAAAATTTTGATAATTAAGTCAAGCTACCGTGTAGTCATCGGCTAATAGGAATATAGATTAAAATAATATTCCAAGGTAACCATAAAATTCGCAACACGTTGCGTGGGAATTTACGCGACACGCATGAAAACGATGAAGAAGTAAATCGAAAAGTCAATTACTTCTCGAACTCCTCTTCTTTTTTACTCAAAACTATTATATAGAGTTTGGACTTACCGTGCCGCACCTAACAGTTTATGTTGCAGTAATCACAACTCGACTACCCGAACGAAGATAAATTTTAGCCCAAAATCTGTCTCGAATAAAGTAACAACCGGAGCATTTTCGGTGAGAATTATGAATTTTGACTACGGCAATATTTGTGTAAATGACCTTTGTTACTCGGGGGTAGAGTCCACGGGGTTGGAAAAATATTTCTCGACACACCAGCCTCGAATAAAATGACCCCTGCAACGTTTTATTAGCTTAATATTTTAACTTTTTTTATTCGCGGCAGATGCGGCGTGAAATTTTTTTTTCGCCCCCGTGGATCAACGCTTTGGTAGTTGAAGTCATTTTTACTTCTATTGCCGCAGGTTGAAATCATAAAAAAAGTTTTTGTTGAGCTAAAAAAATCGAGCAAGCTGAGCCGTGAGCTTCGAACTAGCCGAAACGATTCTCGGTTGAGCCGATCTAACCGAGCAACTTAGGTAGACGCGGCATGGTTCAAACGAGAATCGTTTGGCGTTCTCGGTTTGCTCGGCTCGACCATGAACCGTCTCGGCCGCCACGGCGTACTCGACTCGACAAAGAACCGTCTCGTCTCGGCTTGCTCGGTACGGCGCGGCTCGACCGTGGCTTGTTCGGTGCGGCGCGGCTTGGCTCGGCCGCGGCTCGGCTCGGCTTGGCTCGTCCGCGGCTCGGCTCGGCTTGGCTCGTCCACGGCTCGGCTCGGCTTGGCTCGTCCGCGGCTCGGCTCGGCTTGGCTCGTCCGCGGCTCGGCTCGGCTTGGCTCGTCCGCGGCTCGGCTCGTCTTGGCTCGGCCGCGGCTCGGCTCGTCTTGGCTCGGCCGCCGCGGCATACTCGGTCTCTCGGCTCGGCTGCCGCGGCATACTCGGTCTTTCGGCTAGGATACCGTACGTAGTGATAATTACGCATTGGAGATGATTTCCCCAGGAAGTTTTGACTCCGGAGGGGTCAGGGCGGACACCTGGTGCACCTGGTGGTAATTACGCCTTGGAGATGATTTCCCCAGGAAGTTTTGATTCTGGAGGGGTCAGGGCGGACACCTGGTGGTAATTACGCCTTGGAGATGATTTCCCCAGGAAGTTTTGATTCCGGAGGGGTCAGGGAGGACACCTGATGGTAATAACGCCTTGGAGATGATTTCCCCAGGAAGTTTTGATTCCGGAGGAGTCAGGGAGGACACCTGGTGCACCTGGTGGTAATAACGTCTTGGAGATGATTTCCCCAGGAAGTTTTGACTCCGGAGGGGTCAGGGGGGACACCTGATGCGTCTGGTGGTAATTACGCCTTGGAGATGACTTCCTCAGGAAGTTTTGATTCCGGAGGGGTCAGGGCGGACACCTGGTGCACCTGGTGGTAATAACGCCTTGGAGATGATTTCCCCAGGAAGTTTTGACTCCGGAGGGGTCAGGGCGGACATTTGGTGATAATTGGAGGACATTTCCGCTGAGACGAAATAATAAATATTTGTTGCTTTACGTTAACCTACTCAAATATGCAGAGAGCTTAGAAAAAAAATATGAGCCGGAAGCTAAGAATCTTAGTAGTCGGTTTTTTAAATAAAAACTTACGGTTGCAGGATTTTTGAAAAAAAGAAAAGGTAAAAGTACTATAATATTGTTATACATATATTCATATATAGTACGGCATCAACTATCAGCTGACGTAACCACGAATCTTTGCAAGCACCTGACTCGCGACTTTGCGCCTGCTTGTAGTATATCTATATATGTCATAAGTATGTATGTTCTTAAGCATTTTATTTAAGTAAATGTTAACTAGCATAAAACGCTCGCTCGTTTCGCTCGCTCGCGCATGAGGTAAATGAAAAATTCAAAGTAATACTTGTAATCAGCCCCCCTGAAAACAGGTGTATATAAAATTTCTTATTGTTCTAATATAGATTGAGAACAAAGAAAAATTTTACCTAATATAAGTAAACTTCATTCAGGGTAAAATAAAAAACTACGGTCATATTCAAAATGAGGAGCATTAGAGATCCCAATACACAAAACTTTACGAGTCAGATGTATGGGGCAAAAATTTCAAATTAACTTTATTTGAGTAGAGACCTTATTAGAGTCATCAAATTTAAAATTGAAAATCAGAATCGTAATCTGGACCCTCAAAAGACATCGAAAACATATTTTCGTACAAATCCAATATATTAGGAGAGAATTATAATTTCACTTTATTTAAGTGCACTTTATTTAAGACAAATTAAAAATTCAAAGTGATATTTGTAATCAGCACCCTTGAAAACATACGTATACTTAATTTTTTTTAAATCGGATGCATTGGAAGAACCATGTTAAATTTTTAAAATAAAACTGATGACAAAAATCTATGAAATAGAAATGCTTGTCATTTTAAAAAAAAAATATAAACAAAAAAACGGAAATTAGATTCATCATCTACATCTTTGAAAATATCCGTAAACCAAATTTGAATTGAATCCGATGATTAGGAGCGTTGTAATCAAATTTTTAAAGTTGATCCCGGACGGACGGACGGACGGACAAAAAATACGGATGCTGCGTATAATAATGTAGATAATTTATTTTAATACATTTGAAAAATGTTGATTGTGGTTCAAATGCTGAATGTTTACTAACTGATTATTTAATTTTTAATAATGTGTCGCATAAATTTGAGGATATATGAGGCATCGGATGGAAAAACGACCTAACGCAAAAAATGTCGTTTCGAGAAAAATCGATCTAAAGATTGTAATCGCTTGTTTGCCACAAAAAAAAATTACTACTGAAAAAAATATATATTACTACAATAAAATATCACTATTCAATAGTGCAATTCTGTTAAAATAAAAATTTTTTGTTTAAAGTTTTTTACTAAAACCATTAAATATAAACATTATTACTTAGGTCATTTTTCTATCAACGGGGTTTTTTGACAGGGTTTTATGCTAATTTGAGAGCGTAAAATTTTTTTCAGTAATTTTTAATGCATACAATACAAAATACACAAACTTTTTCTTTTTTCAACAGAAATTTAAACAATCAACAATTTTTTTTATTAATAATACACTGAGTATAATAGAAATAATTATATCACGTCAACAATAATTATCACGTCTCAAACGTTTATTCTGTCCTTTGGCACTAATATTTGAGCTAGAAGGAGTCTCAGTAGTTGTCTGAACCATTGTAACAAAAGTTTTAACTCATAAGAAGTTCAATGATCACAGCAAGCGTAAATACCCACGAGCATGCCAAGTTGATACTATCTCAGCTGATCATCAGCAGTGAGCAAGTGCTGAGCGCCCGCGACTTTTTTTGCTGCATTTTACTTAAACTCTTCATGGTTTATGCTATAATTTGTGTTATTTAAATTACTTTTAAGTTATAGTCTGACTAATTTGGGTCTGCTGAATCTAATAAAGCGATTTCCAGAAAAACGACCAAAGTCGACTTAGGTCGTTTTTCTATCCGACGCCTCATAATTCATATGCAAAATTATGTTCCTTTTTTTCCTAACCAAAGCAAGTAAGGTACCTGTACCTAGTATGCCCCCTCTAAGCGGGAATCGACGTTGTGGCGAATCAAATCAATATTTTTTGACGTGTAAGGTCTCATCTTAAAGGTTAATTCAAGAGCTTTAAAATGAGACCTTGCACGTTCGATTTTGATCAATAAGCTTGAAATGCCAGAGGATTGACCAAGACACATTATTTAAAAATTGAGCCTTTTTTACAATTTTTTTGAAACCTTTGCAATCAGTAGAAAGAATTCAACTTTAAATTTTTATCAAAGCTTATTTTTTTAGCTAGAATGTTTTTTTAGTTATAAAATATAAAAAAAATTTGAGACAATTAAATTTATTTTTCTTAAATAACATTAGGATAAGATTTTCTAAAAAGTAAATATGAAACTAAGGACTCTTAATATCGGTATTTCTACTAATTCGCGGGTGGAAATATTAGGTACACTGCAGAATAAAAGGTTATTTAAGAATAATACCCATTTGAAAACGAGTTGAGCAAAAACTAAAATAGCGTTTTAAAGCTGAAATAATAACGAATCGAAGCTACTTATGAAAATTTTGGTCAGGTGTGTCTAAATCTTTTGGTAGACCTTTTAATTACAACGTAAAATAATAACGAAGATATACGAAACGAGTTTTAGCTATAAGGCGTGCGCAAAAATAATTTTCAAATGTTCTAAACAACTCAAACCTTCATAATTCATTGATTAAGATTTTTTCCTATCTTGTAGAGATGCCATATATCAAGCATATTACAAGGTGTCCGCCCTGACCCCTCCGGAGTCAAAACTTCCTGGGGAAATCATCTCCAAGGCGCAATTACCACCAGACGCATCAGGTGTACGCCCTGACCCCTCCGGAGTCAAAACTTCCTGGAGAAATCATCTCCAAGGCGTTATTACCACCAGGTGCACCAGGTGTCCTCCCTGACCCCTCCGGAATCAAAACTTCCTGGGGAAATCATCTCCAAGGCGTTATTACCACCAGGTGCACCAGGTGTCCTCCCTGACCCCTCCGGAATCAAAACTTCCTGGGGAAATCATCTCCAAGGCGTTATTACCATCAGGTGTCCTCCCTGACCCCTGTGGAATCAAAACTTCCTGGGGAAATCATCTCCAAGGCGTAATTACCACCAGACGCATCAGGTGTCCGCCCTGACCTCTCCGGAATCAAAACTTCCTGGGGAAATCATCTCCAAGGCGTAATTACCACCAGGTGTCCGCCCTGACCCCTCCAGAATCAAAACTTCCTGGGGAAATCATCTCCAAGGCGTAATTACCACCAGGTGCACCAGGTGTCCGCCCTGACCCCTCCGGAGTCAAAACTTCCTGGGGAAATCATCTCCAATGCGTAATTATCACTACGTACGGTATCCTAGCCGAAAGACCGAGTATGCCGCGGCAGCCGAGCCGAGAGACCGAGTATGCCGCGGCGCGCCAAGCCGAGTGACCGAGTATGCCGCGGCGGCCGAGCCAAGACGAGCCGAGCCGCGGCCGAGCCAAGACGAGCCGAGCCGCGGACGAGCCAAGCCGAGCCGAGCCGCGGACGAGCCAAGCCGAGCCGAGCCGCGGACGAGCCAAGCCGAGCCGAGCCGCGGACGAGCCAAGACGAACCGAGCCGCGGCCGAGCCAAGCCGCGCCGCACCGAACAAGCCACGGTCGAGCCGCGCCGTACCGAGCAAGCCGAGACGAGACGGTTCTTTGTCGAGCCGAGTACGCCGTGGCGGCCGAGACGGTTCATGGTCGAGCCGAGCAAACCGAGAACGCCAAACGATTCTCGTTTGAACCATGCCGCATCTACCTAAGTTGCTCGGTTAGATCGGCTCAACCGAGAATCGTTTCGGCTAGTTCGAAGCTCACGGCTCAGCTTGCTCGATTTTTTTAGCTCAACAAAAACTTTTTTTATGATTTCAACCTGCGGCAATAGAAGTAAAAATGACTTAAACTACCAAACCGTTGATCCACGGGGGCGAAAAAAAAATTTCACGCCGCATCTGCCACGAATAAAAAAAGTAAAAATATTAAGCTAATAAAACGTTGCAGGGGTCATTTTATTCGAGGCTTGTGTGTCGAGAAATATTTTTCCAACCCCGTGGATTCTACCCCCGAGTAACAAAGGTCATTTACACAAATATTGCCGTAGTCAAAATTCATAATTCTCACCGAAAATGCTCCGGTTGTTACTTTATTCGAGACAGATTTTGGGCTAAAATTTATCTTCGTTCGGGTAGTCGAGTTGTGATTACTGCAACATAAACTGTTAGGTGCGGCACGGTAAGTCCAAACTCTATATAATAGTTTTGAGTAAAAAAGAAGAGGAGTTCGAGAAGTAATTGACTTTTCGATTTACTTCTTCATCGTTTTCATGCGTGTCGCGTACATTCCGACGCAACGTGTTGCGAGCTTTATGGTTACCTTGGAATATTATTTTAATCTATATTCCTATTAGCCGATGACTACACGGTAGCTTGACTTAATTATCAAAATTTTTCAAGTCCACGGCCACTGTGAATGCACCTACAGTTAACGCGCACGATTGAAAGCTGAATAACAGAAACCGTTGCAAATAATTAATCAATAAATAAAAATATAAATAAACCGACAAGCTCTAAACCTTCATAACGCTGGGCAGAGCGATCAATGAATTATTTTTTAAAAACAATTAAATAAACCACCAAGCTCGAAACCCCATAACGCTTGGGAGAGGGAAAAATAAATATTTTTTGATAAACAATTAAATTAACTGACGAGCTCTGAGCCCCAATAACGCTGGGCAGAGCGATAAATAAATTATTTTTTATAAACAGTTAAATAAGCCGACAAGCTCTAAGCCCCCATAACGCTGGGGAGAGCGAAAAATCAATGATTTTTTAAAAACAATTGGATAAACCATCAAGCTCGAAACCCCCATATCGCTGGGGGGAGCGATAAATAAATTATTTTTTATAAACAATTAAATAAACCAACAAGCTCTAAACCCTTGTGAAGCTGGAGAGAGCGATAAATAAATATTTTTTTATAAACAATTGAATAAACCACCTAGCTAGAAACCCCCAAAACGCTGAGGGAAGCGATTAATAAATAATTTTTTATAAATAATTAAATACACCGACGAGCTCTAAGCCCCCATAACGCTGGTCAGAGCGATAAATAAAATATTTTTTATAAACAATGAATAAACCGACGAGGTTATTTAGGTTCAGAGCTTGTCGGTTTATTTAATTGTTTGTAAAAAATCATTAATTTATCGCTCTCCCCAGCGTTGTGGGGGTTTCGAGCTTGGTGGTTTATCCAATTGTTTTTAAAAATTCATTGATTTTTCGCTCTCTCCAGCTTCACGAGGGTTTAGAGCTTGTCGGTTTATTCAATTGTTTATAAAAAATAATTGATTAATCGCTCTCTTCAGCGTTATGGGGGTTTAGAGCTCGTCGGTTTATTTAATTTTTTATAAAAAATCATTGATTTATCGCTCTCCCCAGCGTTATGGCGGCTTAGAGCTTGTCGGTTTATTTAATTGTTTATAAAAAATAATTTCTTTATCGCTCTGCCTAGCGTTGTGCACTGAGAAAAATATTTCATTGAGTTAATAAGATGTACATTGAATCAATGAAATATCGGTTGAAAACATTAATTTCATTAGCTCGATGAAATATTACTTCAAAAATAATAAAATATTTCATTAACGTGAGTAACTTTTCTTTAGTTGTAGCTTCAATGAAATATTTTTTTATTTCAATGTTATTGATTTATTTTCAATGAAATGATTTTTTTGAAACAATAATTTTCGTTTCATCGTAATTTCTTAAAAAAAATAATGAAATATTGCAAAGCGTCAATGAAATATTCTACTGATTCAATTTCCATTCTATTAATTTTATAAATTGTATTTTTTTTTTAAACTCAATGAAATTAATCTTTGACTGTATAATCTAATATAATCGCTTTACTGAAAATATTTAATTTTTTTTCTTTGCGATAAACTTTAATTTGTCAGTTACTTGAAGCTAAAAAATATTTCATTGAATTTCAGAAACGTGATATTGCAGCAATGAAATAAGTGAATTGATTCAGTTAAATTGATACTTTACAATCCTTTAAAAATATTACATTTCTATCAATGACACATTTCATTGACTCAATTATAATTAAAGTAAAACAATGAAAAATTCGCAATTTTTTAAGATAAAAATGTTATTAATCAACGAAAAACAAATTCTTTTTTAGAACTTTGTTTGAACTTCTTTGAAATTATTTTTCGGATCAATAATACTTGTTAAACCAAATATTTTCAAAAAATTAATGAAATATTCCATAGACGCAATAAACTATTTCATTTATTCAAGTTTAATATATTGACTTTGGAAAAAAAATTTCGTTTGAAACTTCAATGAAATATATGTTTGAGTGCATAGTTTGATATCATTGGCCGAATGGCGTTATTACTATTTTTTAATGAAATTATTTTTCGGATTAATAATACTAGTTTCAGCCAAATATTTTAAAAATAGTAATGAAATTCGGCCAATGATATCAGACTATGCATTCAAACATATATTTCATTGAAGTTTCAAACGAAAATTTTTTTCCAATATATTAAACTTGAATAAATGAAATATTTCATTGCGCCTATGGAATATTTCATTACTTTTTTGAAAATATTTAGTTAAAACGAGTATAATTGATCCGAAAAATAATTTTTTAAAAAAAACAAAAACACCAATTAACCCATTAGGTCCCAAGAGTTATGAATTTTTTTTTTGTACTTTGAGCTTATAAATCAAAGCGAAAAAGTTGAAAAATAATTTAAAAAATACCCTACCCCCCTATTTTCGGATATGCCCTACACGATGGCATTGTTTAAAATACTCAAAAATAACATTTTAATTTGTTAATAAACAAATTAAAAAAAAAAATGAAAATTTTTACGTCATTTTTTTTTTTTCAAGCTGGTGAACAATGCCAAAAAAATTATTTTTGCCCTCAAAAAGTTGACCACGGGTGTTCACATTAGTTGAACTTTACGTGCATATTTGATTTTTTTGGTTTCGATTTTTTTAAACAAAATGGCGGACTAAAAACTTCAACGCCAATAATTGTACGGCAGCGCATGGTTGAATAAATACCGAAAAATTACTTTTTATAAAAAATGACTGTGGCTCCTCAGATTTTTGTGGTCGCTGATTATGAATCTGAGATCAGAATATCAAAATTGTAAGAATTGGGCCCAATACCATAGGTCCCAATACTCAAAATTAAGATTTTATAAAAACAAAAAATATCATCATATTTTACGTAGAATTTCAAGATCAAAGTATCCTCGGTCGTTTTTCGAAAAAAATCGTCATTTTCGAGTAAAAAATCAAAAAAAGTTCAAAGTATTGGATTTACTTCCAGAGATCCACAACAGCTCGTCCCCGTGTGCCTGTAACGAATTGAACACAACTTTTGAGATGGCAAAAATATATTTACGAGGTTTTTGGGTAGCTGATAGTGTATCTGAGGTAAAAACATGAAAATCCCAAATATAGGGCCCAATACCGTAGGACCCAATAGTAAAAATTGAGATATCATAAAAATAAAAAATGCCATCTTATTCTGCGCAAAATTTCAAGATCAAAGTATACTTGGTCGTTTTTCGAAGAAAATCGTCATTTTCGAGTAAAAAATCAAAAAAAGTTCAAAGTATTGGATTTACTTCCAGAGATCCACAACAGCTCGTCTCCGTGTGCCTGTAACGAATTGAACACAACTTTTGAGATGGCAAAAATATATTAACGAGGTTTTTGGGTTGCTGTTAGTGTATCTGAGGTAAAAACATGAAAATCCCAAGTATAGGGCCCAATACCGTAGGACCCAATAGTAAAAATTGAGATATCATAAAAATAAAAAATGAGATAAAAAATCTGTGCAGAGATCCTGCATTCTAATCATTTCACGTGAGTTACGTCGTATAAAAAGATCAACGAAATAAAAAACAAAAAGTAAAAAAAATTTTTTAAAACCACGTGGTGCTGCATGTCCTTGAGTCCCTTTATTTGGAATTTTCATGTTATTACCTCAGATACCCTATTAGCTACCCAAAATATATTTTTGCCATCTCAAAAGTTGTGTTCAATTCGTTACAGGCACACGGGGACGAGCTGTTGTGGATCTCTGGAAGTAAATCCAATACTTTGAACTTTTTTTGATTTTTTACTCGAAAATGACGATTTTTTTCGAAAAACGACCAAGTATACTTTGATCTTGAAATTCTACGTAAAATATGATGATATTTTTTGTTTTTATAAAATCTTAACTTTGAGTATTGGGTCCTATGGTATTGGGCCCAATTCTTACAATTTTGATATTCTGATCTCAGATTCATAATCAGTGACCATAAAAATCTTAGGAACCACAGTCATTTTTTATAAAAAGTAATTTTTCGGTATTTATTCAACCATGCGCTGCCGTACAATTATTGGCGTTGAAGTTTTTAGTCCACCATTTTGTTTAAAAAAATCGAAACCAAAAAAATCAAATATGCACGTAAAGTTCAACTAATGTGAACACCCGTAGTCAACTTTTTGAGGGCAAAAATAATTTTTTTGGCATTGTTCACCAGCTTGAAAAAAAAAAATGACGTAAAAATTTTCATTTTTTTTTTAAATTTGTTTATTAACAAATTAAAATGTTATTTTTGAGTATTTTAAACAATGCCATCGTGTAGGGCATATCCGAAAATAGGGGGGTAGGGTATTTTTTAAATTATTTTTCAACTTTTTCGCTTTGATTTATAAGCTCAAAGTACAAAAAAAAATTCATAACTCTTGGGACCTAATGGGTTAAGTATAAAAATTTAAAAAAAAAAAAAAAAAAAAAAAATGTAAACTACCAGGAATTGAACGGACGACAGCAAAATAGGGGGCTCTGACTTTACCCACCAGACCACGTTATTCTTTATAGAAAGTTAACTTAAAACTGATATTTAAGTTGTGACCCCTTCGGGGCTTGATTATAGAAACTTAAATGTATTAGATTTTGCTTAACCATGCATCAACATGGAATGTTAAATTGAATAATGTTATGAAGAGTTGTGATTGGATCAAGCAACTAATATTCTTTTTTTTTTTTTTTTTTTTTATTATAGAGCAACTAATTTAATTGATGAAAAGAAATTGTCCTTTGATCCAATGAAATATTTCATAGCGCAAAATTTATTAAATTGTTAAGTTTCGTACAAAAAAAAAAAATAATGGCTTGTAACTCGACCGCCCAGGACTATTGGGTCTTAGAGCTTGGGAGACTACTTATTTATTTATTTATTTAAAAAAAATCAATCCTGACCATCCAGGATAAAGGGGTTTTAGATCTTGAGGTGATTATTAATTTATTCAACTATTTAGTCAGGAAATCTCGCAGGAAATAAAATATTCTTCTGGTTTAATGAATTTTAATCATAATAAAATAAAATTATATTTTAAACCTATTTCAACAATGAAAAATTTCATTGCCTCAATGAAATTTTTAGTTATTTATTATGTAATATATTAATAAATAATAATTAAATATATCGAAGTATAAGCAGTTGTTTTTAGATATACTATTTTATTTGAGCCTGTATTGGTTGCACAAACGAACTTCTTCGTCGGAAATATATTTTAGTTTCTAATTTTAAATGTAGATGGCGTACTTTTATTCAAAACCGCAAGTGGTGAAACAATATGTCAATTCGTATATATATACCGGTGCAATGAAGACTATATCATAAAATATAAATTGCGTAAATGTAATATTTCATTGGTTTAAGTGTCTCGATGTATTGTATAAAATGTACGTTTCATAGTGTTATGTATATGTGTGTATAGTTATAAAAGCGTAAAATTTATTTGTCAATTAAAATAATTTGTAAACTTTAAAATAATGAATAATTAAACTACTGGTTACTTTAAATCAATGAAATTATATAATTCTTTCAAAAACTTGCAATTATTAAGTACGTCGTCTGAAAATTAAAAAAATTTTTTTGATATTTTCGGAAAAATTTTTGTGTAAAACCAATGAAATATTTCATTGTAGCACTGGAAAATTCACAGCTGGAACATCATAAAAATTTGAAAAGATTTCTCAATTCATTAATTCAATGAAATATTCCATCGTTTAATTGAAAAAAATTAACTTTTTCAATTATTTAAAAGAAATATTTCTTTGAGTCAATGAAATATTTCATTGTAGCACTAGAAAATCCACAGCTGTAGCATCATAAAAATTTGAAAAGATTTCTCAATTCATTAATTCAATGAAATATTTCATCGATCAATTGAAAAAAATAAACTTTTGCAATTATCAAAAGGAAATATTTCTTTGGGTCAATGAAATATTTCATTGTAGCACTATAAAGTTCATTGACGCAAGGTAAATTGAAACCAAAACGTGCAATTAAATAACTAATCCAATGAAATAATTCATTGAAGGAATTGAATATTGTTTTGAGCAAGTATAAAATTTACAATTTTAAAATGAAATATTTCATTGAGTGAATAGAATTTTTTTTGATTTAATGTACAAAATTATATCACTAGCCGGTGATGAAATTTTTTCATTGAGGCAATATTTTTTTCATAGATTCAATGAAATTTTTTTCTCAGTGTGGCAGTTAAGAGCTCGTCGGTTTATTTAATTGTTTATAAAAAATAATTTTTCTTTATCGCTCTGCCCAGCGTTATGGGGGTTAAGAGCTCGTCGGTTTATTTATTTATTTATTTATTGATTAATTATTTGCAACGGTTTCTGTTATTCAGCTTTCAATCTTGCGCGTTAACTGTGACGGTCAATTTTCCCAAATAAAGCGGGGGGCACCATGTATATGACTCGCCGATGAATTCGGTGGAATTTGCGTCGATGAAAAATCTATTCGGTGGGATTTTTTTCGGCGACAAATTCATTCGGTGGGATTCTGATTAAATCAAATGAGATATACCCCTCTAAGCCGCCATAAAGCTGGGGAGAGTATAAATTAATGATTTTTTACAAACAATTAAATAAACCGACAAGCTCTAAACCCCATAACGCTGGGGAGAGCGATAAATAAATTATTTATTATAAACAATTAAATAAACCGACTAGCTGGAAACCCCAATAACGCTGGGGAGAGCGATTAATCAATTATTTTTAATAACAATTGAATAAACCGACAAGCTCTGAACCTCGTGAAGCTGGAGAGAGCGATAAATAAATTATTTGTTTATAAACAATTGAATAAACCACCAAGCTCAAAACTCCCATAACGCTGGGGAGAGCGATGAATAAATTATTTTTTATAAATGATTAAATAAACCGACAAGCTCTAAACCCTCATAACGCTGGGCAGAGCGATTAATGAACTATTTTTTAAAAACAATTAAATAAACCACCAAGCTCGAAACCCCATAACGCTTGGGAGAGGGAAAAATAAATATTTTTTGATAAACAATTAAATTAACTGACGAGCTCTAAGCCCCAATAAAGCTGGGCAGAGCGATAAATACATTATTTTTTATAAACAGTTAAATAAGCCGACAAGCTCTAAGCCCCCATAACGCTGGGGAGAGCGATAATATAATGATTTTTTACAAACAATTAAATAAATCGACAAGCTCTAAGCCCCCATAACTCTGGGGGGACCGATAAATAAATTATTTTTTATAAACAATTTAATAAATCGACTAGCTGGAAACCCTCATAACGCTGGGCAGATCCATAAATAAATTATTTTTTTTAAACAACTAAATAAACTGACAAGCTCTAAACCCCCATAACGCTGGGGAGAGCGATTAATCAATTATTTTTTATAAACAATTGAATAAACCGACAAGCTTTAAACCTCGTGAAGCTGGAAAGAGCGATAAATAAATATTTTTTTATAAACAATTAAATAAACCACCAAGCTCGAAACCCCATAACGCTTGGGAGAGGAAAAAATAAATATTTTTTGATAAACAATTAAATTAACTGACGAGCTCTAAGCCCCAATAACGCTGGGCAGAGCGAGAAATAAATTATTTTTTATAAACAGTTAAATAAGCCGACAAGCTCTAAGCCCCCATAACGCTGGGGAGAGCGATAAATCAATGATTTTTTAAAAACAATTGGATAAACCATCAAGCTCGAAACCCCCATAACGCTGGGGGAAGCGATAAATAAATTATTTTTTATAAACAATTAAATAAACCACCAAGCTCGAAACCCCCATAACGCTTGGGAGAGCAAAAAATAAATAATTTTTTATAAACAATTAAAAAAACTGACGTAGTCTAAACCCCAATAACGCTGGGCAGTGAGATAAAAAAATTATTTTTTATAAACAATTTAATAAATCGACTAGCTGAAAACCCCCATAACGCTGGGCAGATCCATAAATGCATTATTTTTTTTAAACAACTAAATAAACTGACAAGCTCTAAACCCCCATAACGCTGGGGTGCGATAATTCAATTTTTTTTATAAACAATTAAATAAACCAACAAGCTCTAAACCCTTGTGAAGCTGGAGAGAGCGATAAATAAATATTTTTTTATAAACAATTGAATAAACAACCAAGCCGGAAACCCACATACTACTGGGGAGAGCGATAAATAAATTATTTTTCATAAACAATTAAATAAACCACCAAGCTCGAAACCCCCATAACGCTTGGGAGAGCAAAAAATAAATAATTCTTTATAAACAATTAAAAAAACTGACGTAGTCTAAACCCCAATAACGCTGGGGAGTGAGATAAAAAAATTATTTTTTATAAACAATTTAATAAATCGACTAGCTGGAAACCCCCATAACGCTGGGCAGATTCATAAATGAATTATTTTTTTTAAACAACTAAATAAACTGACAAGCTCTAAACCCCCATAACGCTGGGGAGAGCGATAATTCAATTTTGTTTATAAACAATTAAATAAACCAACAAGCTCTACACCCTTGTGAAGCTGGAGAGAGCGATAAATAAATTTTTTTTTATAAACAATTGGATAAACAACCAAGCTGGAAACTCCCATACCACTGGGAAGAGCGAAAAATAAATTATTATTTATAAACAATTAAATAAACCAACAAGCTCTAAACCCTTGTGAAGCTGGAGAGAGCAATAGATAAATTATTTTTCATAAATAATTAAATAAACTGACAAGCTCTAAGCCCCCATAACGCTGGGGAGAGCGATAAATCAATGATTTTTTATAAACAATTGGATAAACCACCAAGCTTGAAACCCCCATAACGTGGGGGGGAACGATAAAAAAATTATTTTTTATAAATAATTAAATAATTTGACAAGCTCTAAACCCCCACAACGCTGAGGAGATTGTTTAATTAATGATTTTTTACAAACAATTAAATAAACCGAAGAGCTCTGAACCTAAATAACCTCGTCGGTTTATTCATTGTTTATAAAAAGTATTTTATTTATCGCTCGGCCCAGCGTTATGGGGGCTTAGAGCTCGTCGGGTTATTTAATTGTTTATAAAAAAATATTTATCTATCGCTCTCTCCAGCTTCACAAGGGTTAAGGGCTTGGCGGTTTATTTAATTGTTTATAAAAAATAATTTATTTATCGCTCCCCTCAGCCTTATGGGGGTTTCGAGCTTAGTGGTTTATCCAATTGTTTATAAAAAAATATTTATTTATCGCCCTCTCCAGCTTCATGAGGGTTTAGAGCTTGTCGGTTTATTCAATAGTTTATAAAAAATAATTGATTAATCGCTCTCCCCAGCGTTATGGGGGATTAGAGCTTGTCAGTTTATTTAATTGTTTATAAAATTAATTTATTCATTGCTCTGCCCAGCGTTATGGGGGTTTCGAGCTTGGTGGTTTATTTAATTATTTATAAAAAATCATTGATTTATCGATCTACACAGCGTTATGGCGGCTTAGAGCTTATCGGTTTATTTAATTGTTTATAAAAAATAATTTATTTTTTGCTCTGTCCAGCGTTATGGGGGTTTAGAGCTCGTTGGTTTATTTATTTATTTATTTATTTATTAATTATTTGCAACGGTTTCTGTTATTCAGCTTTCAATCGTGCGCGTTAACTGTGACGGTTAATTTTCCCAAATAAAGCGGGGGGCACCATGTATATGACTCGCCGATGAATTCGTCGGAATTTTCGTCGATGAAAAATCTATTCGGTGGGATTTTTTTCGGCGACAAATTCATTCGGTGGGATTCTGATTAGATCAAATGAGATATACCCCTTAGAGCTTGTCGGTTTATTTAATTGTTTATAAAAAATAATGTATTTATCGCTCTCTCCAGCTTCACGAGGTTTAAAGCTTGTCGGTTTATTTAATTGTTTATAAAAAATAATTGATTAATCGCTCTCCCCAGCGTTATGGGGGTTTAGATCTTGTCAGTTTATTTAATTGTTTATAAAAAAAAATTGATGTATTGCTCTGCCCAGCGTTATGGGGGTTTCGAGCTTGGTGGTTTATTTAATTGTTTATAAAAAATAATTTATTTATCGCTCTCCCCAGCGTTATAGGGGTTTCGAGCTTGGTGGTTTATCCAATTGTTTATAAAAAATATTTATTTATTGCTCTCTCCAGCCTCACGAGGTTTAGAGCCTGTCGGTTTATTCAATTGTTATTAAAAATAATTGATTAATCGCTCTCCCCAGCGTTATGGGGGTTTAGAGCTTTTCAGTTTTTTTAATTGTTTGTTAAAAATAATTTATTTATCGCTCCCCCTAGTGCTATGGAGGCTTAGAGCTTGTCAGTTTATTTAATTGTTTGTAGAAAATCATTAATTTATCGCTCTTCCCAGCGTTATGGGGGCTAAGAGCTTGTCGGTTTATTTAATTGATTGTAAAAAATCATTAATTTATCACTCTCCCCAGCGTTATGAGGGTTTAGAGCTTGTCAGTTTATTTAGGTGTTTATAAAAAATCATTGATCTATCGCTCTCCCCAGCGTTATGGGGGCTTAGAGCTTGTCAGTTTATTTAATTGTTTGTAATAAATAACTTATTTATCGCTCTCCCCAGCGTTATGGTGGTTTAGAGCTCGTCGGTTTATTTAATTGTTTGTAAAAAATCATTAATTTATCACTCTCCCAAGCGATATGGGGGCTTAGAGCTTGTCGGTTTAATGAATTGTTTATCAAAAATAATTTGTTTATCGCTCTGCCCAGCGTTATTGGGGTTTAGAGCTTGGTGGTTTATTTAATTGCTTATGAAAAATAATTTATTTATCGCTATCTCCAGCTTCACAAGGGTTCAGAACTTGTCGGTTTATTTAATTGTTTATAAAAAATAATTTTGTTTATCGCTCACCCCAGTGATTTGGGGGTTTCCAGCTTGGTTGTTTATCCAATTGTTTATAAAGAAATATTTTTTTATCGCTCTCTCCAGCTTTACAAGGGTTTAGAGCTTGTCGGTTTATTTAATTGTTTATAAAAAATATTTTTTTTATCTCACTGCCCAGCGTTATTGGGGTTTAGACTACGTCAGTTTTTTTAATTGTTTATAAAAAATTATTTATTTTTTGCTCTCCCAAGCGTTATGGGGGTTTCGAGCTTGGTGGTTTATTTAATTGTTTATGAAAAATAATTTATTTATCGCTCTCCCCAGTGGTATGTGGGTTTCCGGCTTGGTTGTTTATTCAATCGTTTATAAAAAAGTATTTATTTATTGCTCTCTCCAGCTTCACAAGGGTTTAGAGCTTGTTGGTTTATTAAATTGTTTATAAAAAATAATTTATTTATCGCTCCCCCCAGCGATATGGGGGTTTCGAGCTTGATGGTTTATCCAATTGTTTTTAAAAAATCATTGATTTATCGCTCTCCCCAGCGTTATGGGGGCTTAGAGCTTGTCGGCTTATTTAACTGTTTATAAAAAATAATTTATTTATCGCTCTGCCCAGCGTTATCGGGGCTTAGAGCTCGTCAGTTAATTTAATTGTTTATAAAAAAATATTTATTTTTCCCTCTCCCAAGCGTTATGGGGTTTCAAGCTTGGTGGTTTATTTAATTGTTTATAAAAAATAATTCATTTATCGCTCTGCCCAGCGTTATGAGGGTTTAGAGCTTGTCGGTTTATTTAATCATTTATAAAAAATAATTTATTCATCGCTCTCCCCAGCGTAATGGGGGTTTCGAGCTTGGTGGTTTATTCAATTGTTAATAAAAAAATAATTTATTTATCGCTCTCTCCAGCTTCACGAGGTTTAGAGCTTGTCGGTTTATTCAATTGTTATTAAAACTAATTGATTAATCGCTCTCCCCAGCGTTATGGGGGTTAGAGCTTGTCAGTTTTTTTAATTGTTTGTTAAAAATAATTTATTTATTGCTCTGCCCAGCGTTATGGGGGTTTCCAGCTAGTCGGTTTATTTAATTGTTTATAATAAATAATTTATTTATCGCTCTCCCCAGCGTTATGGGGGTTTCGAGCTTGGTGGTTTATTCAATTGTTTATAAAAAAATATTTATTTATCGCTCTCTCCAGCTTCACAAGGGTTTAGAGCTTTTCGGTTTATTTAATTGTTTATAAAAAATAATTTATTTATCACTCTCCCCAGCCTTATGGGGGTTTCGAGCTTGGTGGTTTATTCAATTTTTTATAAAAAATAATTGATTAATCGCTTTCCCCAGCGTTATGGAGGCTTAGAGCTTGTCGGTTTATCCAATTGTTTATAAAAAAATATTTATTTATCGCTCTCTCCAGCTTTACAAGGGTTTAGAGCTTGTTGGTTTATTTAATCATTTATAAAAAATAATTTATTCATCGCTCTCCCCAGCGTTATGGATTTTCGAGCTTGTTGGTTTATTGAATTGTTTATAAAAAAATAATTTATTTATCGCTCTCCCCAGCGTTATGGGGGCTTCGAGCTTGGTGGTTTATCCAATTAGTTATAAAAAAATATTTATTCATCGCTCTCTCCAGCTTCACGAGGGTTTAGAGCTTGTCGGTTTATCTAATTGTTCATAAAAAATAATTTATTTATTGCTCTGCCCAGTGTTATGGGGGTTTTCAGCTCGTCGGTTTATTCAATTTTTCATAAAAAATAATTGATTCATCGCTCTTTTCAGCGTTATGGGGGTTTCGAGCTGCGTGGTTTATTTAATTATTTATAATAAATCATTGATTTATCGCTCTCCCCAGCTTTATGGCAGCTTAGAGCTTGTCGGTTTATTTAATTGTTTATAAAAAATAATGTATTTATCGCTCCCCCCAGCGTTATGGGGGTTTCGAGCTTGGTGGTTTATGCAATTGTTTATAAAAAAATATTCATTTATCGCTCTTTCCAGCTTCACGAGGGTTTAGAGCTTGTCGGTTTACTCAATTTTTTATAAAAAAGAATTGATTAATCGCTCTCTTCAGCGTTATGGGGGTTTAGAGCTCGTTGGTTTATTTAATTGTTTATTAAATATAATTTATCTTTCGCTCTCCCTAGCGTTATGGGGGTTTCGAGCTCGGTGCTTTATTTAATTATTTATGAAAAATCATTGATTTATCGCTCTCCCCAGCGTTATGGCGGCTTAGAGCTTGTCGGTTTATTTAATTGTTTTTAAAAAATAATTTATTTATCCCTCTGCCCAGCGTTATGGGGGTTTAGAGCTCGTCGGTTTATTTATTTATTTATTTATTGATTAATTATTTGCAACGGTTTCTGTTATTCAGCTTTCAACCTTGCGCGTTAACTGTGACGGTCAATTTTCCCAAAGAAAGCGGGGGCACCATGTATATGACTCGCCGATGAATTCGGTGGAATTTTCGTCGATGAAAAATCTATTCGGTGGGATTTTTTTCGGCGACAAATTCATTCGTTGGGATTCTTATTAGATCAAATGAGATATACCCCCGAAGCTTTTACTTTTTGAACCGTCACTTTAAATTCAAAATTACAATAAATTTATCGTTCCCAGTGACCCGCGAAATATTTTGGATTTGAAATGGCGAAGAATCATCCAAAAATCACATTTTTGGATTTTTGTTTTTGTTTTAAGCGTTACATAAAATAAAATAAATAAATTTATTGAATTATTTAGACATGAGATTGGCAGATCTTGCGTATACTCAAATATTATTCTTTAATTAGAGAGATGTCAGTTTAGCTCGGGTCGCGGAGACTCGGGCACGGCTTTCAAATCATTGTACCAAGTCTGTATAGATCACTGAGCAGTGACTAAACTGGACCATGAGTCACCTCTAAAGTCAATAAATAAATTCAATTCAATTCAATTCAATTCATATTATATTCTTTCATAAAGGTGTACTTTAATGGAAGTAGAAAATTGTAATCAAATTATAATTAAGAAAAATTTGTTGAAACAGGTTTTTATTACAAACTAACAAACATATTAACAAATAACATTTTAGGAACTAAAATTTTCATCAAACAAAATTCCGTTGTATTTAAGTTAATACAAAATGCCTTTCAGATTTCTACAGTGTAACCATCAGTTGCCAAGGAGTACTTTTTTACTAGTAGTCTATTATCACTTAGCGGAATGAATGCATGGCTGGTTGATATCTCAGGAATAGCTACTGCATTTTTGTACCTTGTCTTTAAGCGATTATTTATAGTTTCGTAATGCTTTTTATCATAACTGTAAAAGTGAATATTATCAAAATAATTTTTTGCCCAATCATACAGTTGATTCAAGTTTAAAATACTTTTATTTGATGGAGCTTGCAGACTTGCTCGTTTTGCATTGAATTTTAAAGAATTCCCAATTCCATCATGTGAACCCCGACCATGTGCAGTAACATGATAGTGCCATTCAGCTTTCAAGCCGAAGTCTTTATAATGATGCATTAAATTACTAATGTTGGATTTATTCTTGAAATGCTGCTTTGCTCCATCAGAACCGTAGATAATTTTACATACACGATGATTTTTGTTTATTTGCTGAACTACTAAACTATTGCAAATATAAACCTCTGTTGTATCATGCTTTACTGAATCAGACAGAATGATTATATTATTGTGATGCAGTGTGTCATTTTCTCTGTAATAATAAACTACAGTATAGACTGAACATTGACTATTATTGTAATGGAATGATTGGACGGCGTTTTGTACATGGTACGTATAGTTTTCAAAAAAATCAATAAGCAAAAAGAATTCTCCTTTTTTCAAACTATTCTTGAGTTGTTTGAAGAATTCTTTTTGTTGTTGATTAAGGAAGTCGTGTTTTTTTTAATACTAGTAACTTGCTTCCAAACTCTTCTAAAAATTCTTCTGGGCTTCGTGTTCTTGTTTGCATTGTTGTTCGATCAGTCGACACCCAAGTACTATATAATATTTCTTGCGTATCTGATTCTTGCAAAGCCCATTGAAGATCTGTTTTAAGATCATCAACTCCAGGGCAAATCCGCATTCACTCAGAAAACAATCATTTCTTGGGTTTCGACACACAATACGTTTAATACAATCTTGGAGATCAATAAGAGGAAACTCAAAACTTAGAGTCAATTCTTTTAAATCCAAAACTTCCACCATAAGTTCACAGTTCTGATGAATAACGCAAAGGGACACATTATGAGTTCCACTTTGTCCAGCAAAAACACAATTTTTCGGTCTCAAAGTCATAAATTTTGATAAACCTATTCTTACGTCCGGGTATTTCTCGCAAAATTTTGAGTGTATATCTTCCAGATTAAATAAAAGCATTCTTTCTTGTTTTTTATTTTTTCTTCATTTTCTTCCTTTCAAATTACATGAAATTTCATCCGTTTCATAGAAATCTATAACCTTCTAAACTACATCATTTGAAATAGGATGTCCTGCTCGAGGGGGAGGTTTTGTGAAAGAGCCGTGAACAGTTTTTAAATCTTTGGCTTTTCTTACAGAATAAGTGCTTGTCTTAAACATAGCAGAAATTTTTCTGATTGACCATTTTGTTGGAAGAATAGTTAAAATAGTTATTCTATCTGGATCATTTTCTGGGAGAGAAGCAAACTTTTGTTTAAGTCCTTCCAAAATATTTGCTAAATCTTCTTCAATAGATGAACTTAGAGAACTATTTGAAGAAATATTTAAGCTGTCTTCTACATCCATACTACTGTTGATACTTTCAAAACTATCGGAGATCGAATCTGATAAATTAGTAGCAGACGAGTCAAGAGAAATAGTTGAGCGTGATAAATCAACTTCAGACGAGTCAAAAGACATATTAGAGCTAGAAATAATTTTTTCTTTGTCTTTATACCAATGTTTCCGACACTTTTCACATATTTGGGTATTTTGTGATAAAGAAGGAAATTTTTGCAACAAGGTTTTTGGAGCATTGCGGATATTACTCCCTTTGTGACAGAGCAGTTGAAAAGGATTCGAACATCGATCTGCTTTTCCATCGCTCATAATAAACTGCAAATAATTGAACAAAAAGGATGAACGAGAAAGATCAATAAGTATTTACAAAAAAAAGTAAAATTTTATCATCAACGTCAGTGGAAGCGCAGTTTCACAACAGCTGAATGTCAAAAACATTACGCTTCCACTGCCATCGGATAAAAAGTTTCAAAAACTTGAAGTTAAAAAAAAAACATAATGATGTTATAATTCTTTAAAAAGAATCTCGGTTAATCATAAAGTAAATTTATCTCTAAATTTTTAATTTCATTGTTATTAAAAAAAAGTCTTACTATGGTTCTCTAAAAATTTATCACTCACTGTTAACTTATAATTCTTTAAATTCCTAATTTTTCTTCAATACTGTGAAAATGGATAGAATATTTACAAGCTTATCAACCTCAGTACATAGTTGGTGATGAAGAAACCAATTTTATAAAAATTTTTCAAAAATCCAGGATCATTGTGATTAACGCCACTACAATAATTAATATTTTTTGTCATTTAAAATAATATTTTTTACCTAAATACATTATTTTTAAAAAACTTAACTTACAAAATGATAAAGTTTTTATCAATAATGGAACATCTTATTTCAAAATAAAAGTTTGATTGGCTATCTACTAGTGTAATAGTAATAAATAAGGTTATATTAATACTTTTTTATTCGATTGAAATGGATAACTCATTCAAAAATTCAGTTTTTATTACTTAAACACTCTTTGTTCATATAATAGTTTGAACTAATTTTAAACATTTACAAGGTTAGTAAAGATGTTATTTATGAAAAATAAACTAAAGTTCTATGCATCATATTGATAAATGTTACATTTAAATGTATAGGCACAAACCGTTTACTTCAGGTCTTTTATAAGAGCTAAATTGATGCTTCGTCAAGAACATGCCTTAAGTACTTACATTAAAACAAATAAATATAATGAGCATATAGCTTGTTAATAATTAACTTTTTAATACAAATAATTAAATTATAAAATAAATAAATTAATAAAATAATATTATTATTATTATAAATTTTATTAGATTGGTCTGTCTTATAATATATATCGATCAAAACAAAAACAAAAATCCAAAAATGTGATTTTTTGGATGATTCTTCGCCATTTCAAATCCAAAATATTTCGCGGGTCACTGGGAACGATAAATTTATTGTAATTTTAAATTTAAAGTGACAGTTCAAAAAGTAAAAGCTTCGGAAAAACGAATAAGTGTCAAAAAGTCTTCTAAAGTACTTTTTTTGAAAGTTGGGACACCGTGTTGGATCCGCCGTTTTGAATTTTCAAAAAAAAGGATGCATTTCATCAGTATAAACTTAATGGCTACTCATCTATCCATTTATTCCGTTTATATAATATGAAACATTCAGAATATGGGAAAAGTTCCTAAAATTTAGTTTTTTGAGTAAGTTTCCGCCATTTGGTATCGAAAATGGTTTTCAGGTCACTAAGATTGAAAAATTTAAAAGTAATTTGTAGTTTTGAAATAAAATATTAACATGAAATACTTTGCACAAAGGAATCAGTGATAATAAGTCACTAATAGTACTGTTTTTGAGAGTTAGAACGCCATGTTGGATCCGCCATTTTGAATTTTCAAAAATAAGGATGCATTTCATCAGTATAAACTTAATCACTACTCATCTATCGGTTTATATAATCTGTAACATTCAGAATATATTGAAAAAGTTCTGAAAATGTGGTTCTTTGAGTTATTTCCCGCCATTTTGTATTCAAAATGACTTATGGGTCGCTGGATATTAAAAATTTTAATGTAATTCGTGATTTTGAAATATAATAATCACTTCTAATGCTTTGTCTAAAGTAATCAATGATATTAACTCACTAAAAGTACTGTTTTTGGAGTTTGGACGCCATATTGAATCCGCCATTTTGAATTTCCAAAAAAATCGTATGCGTTCCATTAATGTAAACTCAAACGCTACTCATCCATCGATTTCGAGAAAAAAATATTGTTTATTACTTTTTTTAATACACTTTTTAAAAACTTAATCAGCTTTTTTCGTCATATATGGCATGGGCACGGCCGCCATTTTGAAAATTTCATAAAATTCCACTCACCTTTCGATTCTACATAAAATTATCTTTTATTTAAGCCCTTACACGTTTCAATCCGTGCAAACCAATTTTGGGCAGAGCGGTGTGCGATTTGAGATGGGATGGATCTTATATATTTCAAATTAAAATTAATATAATTTGAATTTCAATTTCGCGCCGTATTGTACTTTCCGGTTGACGTATTTTACTCCTTACCTTAACATACCGTAACCTTTTCTAGATTGCCTTACCTTACCGTAATGTAATATTAGAATCCCACCCCAGGGCAGTTGTGCATGCGCGGTACGGTCCTCGCCGAGTTCCAAGCGACTCGGCCAGTCAGCGGTCAGCGTCGACGCGCTCCATCTCTCTCGCCCTTCCACGCGCGACTCGCGAGCCCTCTTCCCGCACGTGTATATTATAGGGAAAAAATAAATAACTAAAAAAATATAAATATTCTTAAAAATTGAAGAATGAAACTAGTAAATGAAATGAACTATAACGAAACAATTATTCGATGCAATTAAGCTTTTATAATTAAGCCCCGGAGGGGCACACCTTAAATATTACTTCCACACCAAATTTTCTAACATAGTTGTTTGACTGGTGGCTACGGTCGCCGCGTTTTATTTTGCCGTCGTCAGTTCTAACCCCGGCACTTTTTTTTTTTTTTCTTTATAGGTTAATGTTAGATTTTCAGATATTATAGGGTATTTACAAACATCTTTATTCTTTACACTATTTTTTTTAGTAATTAATGTAGAGAAATGATACAACAACTTTCGCATGTTTGTATTATCTTTTTATGAGGCAGTAGCTGTGGAACAAAAATTTGTAAAATAAAAAAAAAGAAAAAAGTTCTTTTTGAAAATTTTTAATTTTTGAATAATCTAACGGAAAGATAAATAAATAAAGTAAGAATCGTTTGAGTGCTGATATTTATCAGTGATAAAAAAATCAAATCAACATTAAAAACAAATACTTTTTTTTTCTAGATCTTTTTGTTATAGCCTATGAGTTCATTTATGATTTTTAGACATTTTTTTCATTTGCGAATAATAAAAATTTTTTAATAAAAAAAAAAAATAGTCCGGGATATGAACCGACGACAGCAAAATAAAACGTAGCAACAGTAACCACTAGACCACACAATTTTGATGAATAAATTATTCTGAAACATGTCTTTAAATCGTGCCCACCCGTGGCTTGAGTATACAAGCATAATTGTGTCGAAATTTTATTTAGGTGTTTGTTTTTAATGTCAATTTAATTCTTTTATCAGCACTGTAGCATATTATTTTCTTTTAAAAAATTGCACTTAAAAGATTCTTACTTTATGTATTTAAATATCTTTCCGTTAGATTAATCAAAAATTAAAAATCTAACAATAACCTATAAAAAAAAAAAAAACAAAAAAAACAAAAAAAAAAGTGCCGGAGTGGAGGTTTTCTTGTTGGGCACGTTTAATCCTGTCTGCACAGTCTATCTGGAATAGGGTTGACTTGAGGGAGTTTTTGTATGAAAGTGTCTAGGTACCATCGCCGTGTACCGTATTCGGTGCACGGTGCACGGTACACGGTACCAAATAAGAGTTACTTTAGACACTCTGTGAATTTAAGTGGGTTATTTAGGATGGGTAATTAGATTTAAAGTAAAAACTAGTTGTTTTTTAAACTTAAGTGGGTTATTTGGAATAAATTATAGGATCTAAAGTAAAAAGCTACCGTGTACCGTGTACCGTGTACGGTACACGGCGATGGTACCTAGACACAACCTTTTTGTATTCAGTGATAGAGTTACTATTGTAGAAAATGGTAGGGTACTTGTTTATGGTCTGAGTGGATAGTAGGGTGAAGGAATTTTCTAAGGTAGTGGTGCGCGGGATGGGATAGATTAAGGGGGGCGGAGGCGACGATTTGAGCGCCTGATGACGTCCTCGCCGGGGTCAATTATGAAATTCTCATAGAGGTGTGGAGGTTGACCTGACTCAATCATGGCATAAGCCATGGAGGTCGTCAAGTATTCACGGCGAGAGGCAGCTGAGAGCCAGTTTAGGGAGAGGCGATAGGGGTTAACATGAGCTGTGCGGGGAATGGAGCCATGGGCGAAGCGGGTGCAGGCGTTATGAAGGGTGTGAAGTTTCAGTTGTTGTTTCTTCGTTATGTCGGTGAGAAATGGGGCAGAGTAGTCGAAAAGAGGAAGGATGAGAGCATTGGTGAGGAGGATACGAGTGTCCCGGGTGAGGGATTTACGGAAGTGGTGGAGGGAGTAAAGGGAGTAGTGAACGCGTTTAGATGTCTCACTGATCTATCTATTGAAGTTCAAGGAGGAGGAGATATGGATGCCAAGTGATTTTATTGAATTCGAGTAGGAGATGGTTTGGCCATTTATGATTAAAGGTGGAAGGAAAGAAAAGTCGATCATGGAGAGGTAGGATTCGCTTGCAAGGATGGTAAGAGTAGTTTTGCTGGGGTTGAGATTTAGATGGTTAGCGGAGGCCCAGGCTGCAACTGATTTAGCATCCTCAAAGATGAGTGATAAAAAGTGGAGGAGTTAGGAGAAGGGGGCGTGGATGTAAAGGTTGGAATCATCAGCGAAGATGGCCCAACGTGAGTACAGGATAAAGAGTCTGAGGTCATTGATAAAAAGGATAAAGAGGAGGGGACCTAGGACACTGCCTTGGGGTACGCCAGTAGTTGTTGGGAGCCATGACTCGTGCTGTCCGTTATCAAGACGGACAGCCTGGCTTCTGCCAAAGAGATATGAATAAAACCATCGGATGACAGTGTCCGAACAACCTAACTGGCGTAGCTTAGACAAGAGGAGTCGGTGAGGGATGGTGTCGAATGCTTTTGAAAAGTCAAAGGATATGAGGATAGTGATTTCTCTATTGTCGATTGCGCGGCGGGTATCTTCAAGAATGCTAAGAATGGCTGACTGAGCTGAATGATTGCGTCTATAGGCGTATTGATGGGAGTCTATGAGGTTATGTTGTGTGGTGAAGTGGGTAAGTTGAGCGGATACTATTCTCTCGAGGAGTTTGGAGAGTTTGGGGAGGAGAGCGATAGGACGTGTGTCAGAGGGAGTTTTTGAGTGTGGGATTTTTGCAAGAGGAATTATTGAGGATTTTTTCTATTCTGAGGGGAAAAGGCTGGTTTCAAGGGATGAGTTGATGAGTGCAGTCAGGTGGGGGAGAATTGAGGGGAGGGCGAGTTTAAGCATGGAGGACGAGAGATGATCAGGGCCCATACCCCTGGAACGGCTTTTGTTAAAGGTTCTTAGAACTATAGTTTCATCAACTGGTGAGAAATTAAAACATGGGAAGGGAGGGAGGATAGCTGGGATGGATAGGATGTCGTTTAGGTCATGAGGTGTAAGGGGTGGGGAAGATTTGGGGACTGATGCATAGTGGGAGTTTAAACAGGAGCTGTTAAAGATGGATAGGGGGGAGGGTTTTGCTGGAACAATGATGCCGATTTTCTTAATAGCACGCCACTTGGCAGCTTGATCAGGTGTGTTCTCAATGATGTCTCGGACGCAGGTGTTTTCAAGACGATTCAAATCATCTGTGACTTGGTTACGGATGGTACGGTACTGGGTTAAAATTCGGGGAGATTTTGATTTAGAGGCACGTTTGTAGAGTTTGTCTCGAGATTCCATTTTGTGGAGAATTTCAGGGGTGATAAAAGGTTTTTTAAGGGGTTTTTGCTTAGTGGGTCTACAGGGGGTAATGGTATCAAAAACTGCAAGTATGGATTGAGTCAGCTTAGATGCTTGCGAGTTAAGTTGATTTGAGGGTGTGGAGGTGAAATTGAACGGGCTATTCGCAAGGCGGGGCGGGGGGGAGGAGGAAAAACTTCGGATAGTTTATCAATCAATAAATTATGAAGGGTGTGGGGGTCAATGGCTTTGAGATTGCGAACGAATATGGTATTTTTGGGGTAAGGGGGGGTTTTTATGTTTAGTTTTAATGAGATGAGATCGTGGCCAGGGGTGAAAGGGATGGAGGATTGTGAAAATGAAATAACCTTGTCTAACGAACGGGTGATGAAAAGGTCAAGGCAAGTGTGGTGAGTGGAGCCATCATGCCATAAGAGGTGATGAGTAGGTTTTTTGTTCACAAGGGTTGAACAGTGTTCATCTAACAGGTTTAGTAAAAAAGTTGAAGAAAAGTTTGTAGTGGATATGTCAGCATTAAGGTCGCCAGTAATAATGACGTTATCATAGTTAGGGAGTAGTGGTGCAAGAGAGGTGAAAAAATAAGAGGGAAGGGGAGTTTTGGGAGAGCGGTAGATGACTGACATGAGTAATTTTGTGGATTTTAGGTTGATGTCAACGATAAGGAATTCGGGTTTTGCTTGGTATGGTATGGGTGTAGGGGATGTGGAGATGATGGTGACTTCTAGATGATCGCGAATGTAGAGGGCAACACCTCCACCGAGTTTACCGACCCGGTTGTGATGAAAAAGGGTGAAGTTAGGTATATGATACATGTGCGTGGGGGAGAGGGGTGCGAGATGAGTTTCAGCAAGTGCGATGATGTCATACTTCTCTTCAGCAATTTTGAGTTTAAGCTCATTGAAGTGAGCTGAGACATGACTAATATTTGCGTGAGCTATATGAAGATGGGGGGTGTGTAGGGCGGAGGAGATGTTTCTGCATGGTGGGATAGGCGGTGTAGAGGATATTGGGGGGTGCCATGCGAATTGCCAATATCTCATTCAGTAGTGGGGATAGTAGAAGGAGTTGCATGGAGTTGTGTGAGAGTCTCGGGGTTCAAGGTTCATTAGTGATGTAGAAGGGGACGGAGGGGAGGTTAGGGGGTAGGATAGGGATTGTTCAAAGACGGTTAAATCGTGTTGGGTGAATATATCTATGAACTGGCTATTTTATGATTTTCGAAGGAGGAGCTTGTTTCCACGGATGATGGGGCCAGGGAGTTTGAATTTCGATGTAATGAGGCGGGCTTTTTGGGAGAGTTTATAAAGGGATGGTTTGGTGAAGGCGTTCATGAATACAGGGGTGTTGGTGCCATAGCCAAAAATTTGCACATCATTGGTATCAGTTAGGCGAGATTTTTGCATCATGACAAAGTCTCGAACTTCTGGGCTGGAGAATTTGACCATGATAGAGTGAGGGTGGGTGGGAGGGGTGGAAGGGATATTGTGGCGTTGGGAAGATTTGTAGTTCCAGGGGCGGGCCATGAGAATGCTGTTTATTGCGGTTGGACGATCGATGAATTTTAGGAGGGTTGATGCAGCAGTGAAAGGATCGATGGGTGGGTTAGTGGGGATACCGATAAAACGGATTTCACAGGGGTCAGATTCAAGGAGGCGGTCTTTAAGGGTGGCTACCTCATCTTTGAGGAAGGAGACTTGAGCTGCAGTGCCTGTGGTGGTGGATTCAAGTCTGTCGAAACGGGGAGTGAGAAGGGAAAGGAAGTCTTTCATATGTTGGGGGTTGTCTGGGTTCGAAAGGTAGGCTTGGACATCAGGTGCTTGAGGCGAGGACATGTTGGAGGGATGAGTAAGGCTGTTTGTGAGAGTGGGTTTTCGTGTAGGTGGTTGGGAGGAGTCGGGCAGATGCTTTCGATCACTCTTTTTGGGGGGGGGGGGGCTATGGGATGGGGGAAAAGGGGAGGTATGCGGGGTTGAGAGGTTGAAATAGAGGAGGAGAGGGTGGTGTGGGTAGATGTAGTTATGGAGGTGTAGGGCGAGATGGAGGATAGCTGTGCAGAAATATTTAAGGTAGGTCTACGAATAATTGGTGGTTTGGAGGAAGCAGAAGTGTAACAGTTTGAACAACGGAATGGGAGTATGTTAGGATGGGACGGGGGTACGCAATTTGCGTGAAAAAGGGAAAAGCACACGTTACAGAGCAATGAGGACTCACCACGTTTTACCGAAGAGTAGCAGAGAGGGCATCTTTTCGTGTTGTTTGTATTCATTTGCAAGCGGATACGGTTAGCGCCTGGACTGTTGATCGTGCTATGATGTGTGGTGGACGGGTTGCCGGTTGGTAGGTGCTTTAGACATTCAGCAGGTACTATTAAGTGACCGTGTTGCGCAAGCGTCTGTGGCTTGCTGCGTTGCGAGTCGGCTTTATGTTCGTGCGGTAGAGCGGTAGAGCAGACAAAGTGCACAGGTCGTTGACGCCGCGCAGCAGTTAGTAGCAGAAGACTTGTGAAGTTTTGGCGGGAACACTAGGCAGCGGTATGTGAAGAACACCAAAGTAACCAGGCTAGCTGCAGGGTTGCCAACAGCGTACGGACAAACTCTCTTGTGGTGAGTTAACCTCAAAATCTGAGACCAGATTTTTCCGGAATCTTTAGCTCAATAAATAATGAGCTGCAGCGTGAACAACAATATGCGTAAGAGCCAGAATGTTGTCCGGAAAAATCTGAAACAAAAGCACACTCGAACGATGCGGTGGTTAGCAAAAAAGGCTTGAAGAAAGCAGAGCAGCTAAACAGACGATGCAGCACTTACCACAGAGAGAGAGATAGAGCGCGTCGAAGCTGATTGGCCGAGTCGCTTGGAACTCGGCGAGAAGTGTACCGCGCATGCACCGTAAGTACTACTAGCAGCAGATGACGGGAAGGGAAAATTCAAGAAAAAGTCAGTTTATCACGTTTTTTAGACCTAATTTTAGATCAATTTTGAATTCTTTTGGTTCATATCGTAAGTAATAGTAGTGGTAACAACGCTAAAGAGAGTTTATTGTAATTTTCTTTTTTATTTATTTTTTATCACAATTCAACGCATTTGAGCTAAATTCAGCTTTGACTTCTTCGTCTTAAGAAAACACGAGGAAGGCGACAAAAACGAGAAGGGTTTCCATGAAGACCCCGCCGATGGCGAAATGGCAAGGCAGTCCAGAGGAAAGACGCGCCGGATAATACAAGGAAGGTTGCTGAGGGACGCTATTCTCGCAGCAAAGACTGCACAGGAAAGAGTGACGGTGGGCAAAAAACCAGACGTACAACCGGGAAAGAAGAGGAAGAGTGGTGACGGAAACGCATCACCCAAATCGATGGAGAACGCCAGAGGGAAGACTGTGGGAAGGAAGAGCTGGCAGGCCAGGAAGGGCAGGAAGGGAGGAGAGAACGGTAAGAAAGCCAATACTCTGGTAATAAAAGTTGGGACTGGCCAGACTTACGCCGGAGTACTCTCGGCAGGGAGGCAGAAGATACAGGCACCAGATGACGCGAATGCTGTTACTGGCGTCTGTAAGACCAGCAAGGGAGACATACTCCTGGGACTCGACGGTGGCCACGAGCTAAAGACTTTTAGGTCGAAAGTTGAAGAAGCCGTCCGAGGTATAGGAAGCGTGGAGAAATCCTGGAGTAGGACAACGACGCTGGAGATTCGAGGGATCGATCCCACAGCGAGCAGAGAGGACGTCGAGACGGCTTTGATAAGCCACCAACACGATCCTCTACAGAGGTGGAAGACAAACCTCTTTCCACCAGGAAAGTGGGGTGCAGGGCTGGCTGTCATCGACCTCCCGGAGGAAGATGCAGTTAGCATCGAGAAGGCAGGAAGAGTGAGGATAGGATGGACTCTGTGCCGTGTTCGCAGGAGGGTGCGAATAGTGCAATGCTATAAGTGCCTGGGATACGGACACATAGGAAGGGATTGTAAGGATGAAGAAGCCAGATCGGATTGTTGCTACCGATGTGCCCAGACCGGACACAAGAGTGCAGAAAAGCACCACTCTGTTTTCTCTGCAAAAAAGAAGGGCGCAAGAAGCGCGACCACGTCGCGGGAAGCGGGTCCTGTGCAGTGTTCCAGCGCAAGCTGAAAGCCGCAAAGGAGCGCCATGCAGCTGCCCATCCATAGGATAGGGAAGAAAACGGACGCCCTCATGAGAGGGGGCCGGACACGCTGCCCAGCCCAGAAGTAATGCTAAAGAAGCAGTTCCAGGCTGGGCAGGGGTAAAGGAGACGGGTGTTTAGTGGGTATCAAGGTCGGAGTCCCACACGTAAGTGCGTAAGTGCATTCACCAACTCCATAAAAAAAAAAATTTTTTTTAAATAAATATTAATAATAATATTAATAATATTTACGTTAAAAAAATAAAAAATTTGTGAAAAAAAAATTTATTAGACGGAAAAAAGTCAGCAACGAAAATCAGATAAAATTTTTTCGATTTTGTTAAAAATAATTATTTCCATTGTCTTCACCATAAATAAACTCCACCTAATTATCATATTCGTTCATACTTATTCAAAATAACCAATCACTTGTTTTCTTAGGAAAAAGATACCCTAACCCAACCATTACATCACCGCCACGGTGGTCTAGTGGGCAAAATCCTTGGCTGCTAAACTAGCGTCGCGGTGAGGGTCGTGGGTTCAATCCCTACTCTGGGAAAAATTTTTCTAAAAAAAAAAAAAAAAAAAAAACAAAAAAAAATTCAGATGGTGAGGTGAACCCAAGACCCGACTGATGTTGACAAAACCGATGACACTAAATATTAAAAATTTATCCTCTCTACCTGGGTGATGGCCTGAGATTTAATTCTCTGCATCGGTCAAAAAGGGTCTCAACCGATAAAGCGAACCTTGCAACGTGAACCAACGAAATAGCATCTCATAGATGCTTCGTTGCACTAATCTCGTGAAATCCGCTTTGTCGGATGAGTACTCAACGACAGTGACAGACGAGACATTATTCTACCTTCTACTATCCTCCCTTCTAATGGCAAACCTCAAAAAGTTATAGTTGATGATTGGATAGCCTGTCAAGAGGCGGCTGGTGTCAACATTGAAAAAAAAAAAAAAAAAACCATTACATCCGGTTACTCAGCAAATAACAACTTCCCGCTAAATGTCGCAGTCTTCCTCAGTCTCTACACTCAGAGAAGTCTGGTATGACAGTTGATGTGCGTGCTATAACTGTTGAGAAATAAGGTAAATCTCCGCTTCAACGGGAGAGCGGCACGTACGTATGTGTGTGTGTGCAGTATGAGTATGCGTGAGTGACACATGCGTGAACGGCGCTGCTTGTAGCACTCGCAAAGAGTCGTCCGTAAGAGACACCACGTGCATCGGGACGCACGTTATTAATGTGTAAACTAAACTACAATTATACTTATTAATAAATAATAGTTAATATAACGATCTACGAATTATTAATCCTCTGATACGAAAGTCCCAACATGGTGGCAGGCCAGTAGTTGCTTTTGAACGAACAATGAGTAAGTGTACTTGGAACGTGCGGTGAAGAAAAAAAAAATGTGCTCTAAAAATCTTTTACCTTTTCTGTGTCTGCTGTCTCAGGGGCACAGAAAATAATATTACTCCGGCCAAGTTTGAAAACAAAGTGTTGAAAAGGCAAAAAGAATTTGAGGAAAACTCCGTGCGATTATCGGATGCACGTGGAGTTAAAATCTTGCAAGCGCGTGGTGGGTTATGTAGTTAAACGAACCCATGGTAAAAGTGAGGTTAAGTGAGCACATGTCTGAATTATAATTGAGTACTGTAAATTGTTAAATGGGCAACGAGTTAAATAAAGAAAAATTTAACGAACACGAACTAAACGAAATTGGGAATAATTCAAATTTTGAGTTAAAATTAGAAGATAGAAATTATTTACGGAAAATTTTTCTGAAAGGTTTCAAAAGAGTTTTGATTCTCGATCGAGTGGTGAATAAACCTAAATTTGTACAGAAAATAAAAATAACGAAAATGTCTATAACCGAGGAGGTTAAAGTGCAAATTTTTGACGGTCGCGACTACAGCATTTGGAAAAAACGACTCTTGATGGCATTGAAAATTAAAAAATGTGATGAACCAGCAAAAAGAGATAGAGCCGTTACTGATAAACTAGAAGAGTAGCAAGAAAAAAATGACAAAGACATGAGTTACATCTACAATAACATTTCAAACGATCAATTCCAATTCATTGGAGAAGAAGATTCAGCTTTTAAAATAATGAAAGTGTTTGATAAAATGTATTTAAAAGAATCGACAGCACTACAGATTTGTATACGAAATAAACTAGATAAAATAAGATTGAAAGATTACGAAGACTCTAGTACATTCTTTTTAGATTTTGAAAAAAAAGTGAACGAATTAAAAAGTGCTGGTGGAAATGTGAGTGAGCCAGAAAAATTAAATTATATGCTCAAGAGTCTACCTGACTCTTTGAGTTATATTGGTGATTTAATTGATGTGCTTAAAGAAGAAGACAGAAACTGTGACTTTATAAAAAGAAAAATAGTGATGTGGGAAACTAAGTATAATAGTGACTCAAGTAAAAAGAAAGCAAGTGTTTTTAAAGTTGAACGGAAAAATTTAATTTGTTATGGTTGTGGCGAGCCGGGCCACAAGAAAATGGACTGCAAAAATCCTTGGTTGAAAAGACCAGGTCGAGGTGGTCAAAGAGGAGCTGATGTATACATCAAAGGAGGTGCACGAGGTTTGCAAGGCCGACAGCAGCAGCAGACGACGCGCGGTGGAAACAGCCGCGGCCACGGCAGAGGCAGCTCACAGCGAGATAATAGCAGAGCAGACAGAGCAGGACGCGGAGCGGGGCAGCAGCGAAACGACGAGAACTACAACTACAACAATGAACGAGAGTTTCCAGGTTCGTTTTTGGCGCAAGTAATGCGTAATAATAATGATGTAAAAGCGAATGTTTATAATTGTAATGTAAATAGAATAGATTGGATATTAGATAGAGGATGCTCGGATCATATCGTGAATGATGATTCGTATTTTTCTGAGTCTGTTTTTTTGAAAAATCCAATTAAAGTCAAAGTCGGTGATGGTAGAATTTTGAAGGGAACCAAAGTCAGTAAAATCACAACATATTTTATTGTTGACAATAAACGAATGGAAATCAATTTATCCAATGTATTCTATGTAAAAAATATGGGTAGAAATTTAATTAGTTTTGCGCGCGTTACGGATAAGAAAACAATTTTTTCAATCGGTGATACTGCGAAAATTTATGATAAGAACGATAGATTGTTAGGAGTTGCTTACAAAGAAAATGGTTTATACAAAATGAGTAGTTTTAATTTTGACGGAGAAAATTATAATACTCAAACATATTTGAGTGGCATGACTACGAAAGAAAAGCTTCACCGAATGCTTGGTCACTTGAATTTTAAATATTTGAATTACATCTGCAAAAATAAATTAGTTGACGGTTTACCCGAGAAGTTAGAATCAACCTATTTAAAATGCGGTACATGTTTGAGAGAGAAAATGAATAATTTGCCATTTAAAAATAATAGATCTAGAGCCAGTGAAATTTTAGAGTTGGTAAATTCAGATTTAAATGGTCCTCACAGGACAACCGGTTTTGATGGATCAAAATATTTTTTTAGTTTGATAGATGATTATAGTATACTTGCAGTAATTTATACTATTAAATCTAAAAATGAAGTTTATGAGTGTTTTGAGAGTTATATGAATAAAGTACAAAATTCAACCAGTAAAAAGATTAAGTAATTCAGATGTAATAACGGGCGAGAATATTTAAATAAACATATTTATGCTTTGGATAGTGAGAATGGCATATCTATTGAACCATGCCCACCGAACGTGCACGAATTAAATGGTGTGGCTGAGAAATTTAATCAAACGATCATGAACTCCGCGAGATGTTTGATGTATGAGGCTGACGTGAATAATAGATATTGGCCAGAAGTTGTAAGAAAAGCTGTTTATTTAAAGAATAGAACTTTTACGAGAAGTACGATAGAAACTAAAACACCTTTTGAGATTTTTTTCGGTAAAAGGCCGAATTTGAGTAACATAAAATTATACGGTAGTAAAGTCTTTGTTAGAGTACCGGACGTAAAAAGAAATTCTGAATGGGGTAGAAAAGCCGACGTGGGTATTTTGATAGGTTATTATAGCGTAGGATACAAAGTTTTAATTAACGGTAGAATTTTTGCTGCACAACATGTTGAGGTAATCGAAAATAAAGATAGTTTAATCGGTTATAATGGGGAGGAAGAAGAAAGTGATTTTATTGATGATAATGATTCTTGCGAGAGCATTTTGAGTAAAAACTCTGAATCCGGTGTTTTAATGAAAGAATCTGGAAGTGAGAAATTAATCGATAAACAAAATAAAAGTCCGAAAATCAAAAGTAAGAAATCACCCCCAAATATTTTGAGAAGGTCTAGTAGAGACAGAAAGAGACCAGATTTTTATAGCGCGAATTTGGCTACGAAAGTAATTTATGTAAATTTAGTTAACGCGGAAAGTCCATCAAGTTATTACGAGGCTATTGAATGCGATGAACGCCATTTGTGGAGGGAAGCGATGGAAAGAGAGATGGATTGTTTGGTGAAAAATAAAACGTGGAAATTAGTAGAAAAACCAAAAAACGCGAAAGTCTTAGACTTAAAATGGGTTTTCACAAATAAATCTGATAATTGGAAAAAGGCGAGATTAGTGGTGAGAGCTTTTCAGCAGAGAGAAGTGCTCGAGGACATATACTCACCAGTAGCTCGGGTGCAGACGTTGAAATTATTGTTGTCATTTTGTTGCCAGAAAGGCTTATTTATTCACCAATTAGATGTTGAGACAGCTTTTCTAAATGGTGAGGTTAAGACAGAAGTATTCGTGAAACAACCATTAGGTTTTGATGATAATACAGGTAGGGTAGGAAAATTGATAAAGTCATTATACGGTCTGAGAGAAATTCCGAGAGATTGGTATGAATGTCTCGATGATTATTTAACAAAGTTAGGATTCGAAAGAAGCGAGAGTGATTATTGTTTATACTCTAAACGCGAAGGAAATTACGATATGTACATAATTTTGTTTGTAGATGATTTATTGATTTGTTGTCAAAATATTGAAATGCTAGAGAAAATAAAAAAAAAATGTCTGATAAATTTAGTATGAAAGATATGGGTAAAGTGAATACATATTAAGGTATAAATATAAATTATAGTCGTAAAAACGGTAATATGACTTTAGATCAGACTGATTATATAAATTCGTTAGCGAAAAAATACAATGTAAACAATGCGAAATTATTTCGAACGCCTATGGAGCAGAACTTGAGTTTACAACCCGCACAATCAGCTTCAACAGATTTGAGGTATAGAAATTTAATTGGTGCTTTGTTGTTACACGCAAAGTTGTAGAAGCGGCCGGTAAGGCATACCGAGAAAAAAGTCGGGTGAAGTTACGCCCGAAAAATCGGCGGAAGGTTTCTGATTTTTTCCAAAGCCTATATAGGTATATGCCGCGGCCGAGTGCTGCCAGCTGGGCTGTAGCGCTGGAGCTTGATGCAGGCAGATCCATCCGCTTTTTCAAAAACGCTGTCAATTTTTATTTGTTTGAACAATTTCTTTCAAACTTTTCAGAAATGTTCTTTAGGACCTAATGGAAAACTTCTTCGCTGGAAGTTTTTTCAAATATGAACTTTTATGCTTACTTTTTTAATCTAAAGTTTTTGGTTATAAACTGCTTACTTTTATTTTTAAATGTTAATTACTCGGTTCTGAAAATTTTTAAAAATATTTGAACAACTCCGTTGGCAGCGGTAAGGGTTCAAGAATATAAAGCTAAAATTTCGTCAAAAAATATTAAGTGGTTTTCGAGTTATCGCGATTTGAACTTAAAATGCGAAAAAATGCGTAAATCGAGAAAAATTCAAGTTTTGGCTCAACACGCGATAACTCGAAAACCACTTAATATTTTTTGACGAGATTTTAGCTTTATATTCTTGAACCCTTACCGCTGCCAACGGAATTGTTCAAATATTTTTAAAAATTTTCAGAACCGAGTAATTAACATTTAAAAATAAAAGTAAGCAGTTTATAACCAAAAACTTTAGATTAAAAAAGTAAGCATAAAAGTTCATATTTGAAAAAACTTCCAGCGAAGAAGTTTTCCATTAGGTCCTAAAGAAAATTTCTGAAAAGTTTGAAAGAAATTGTTCAAACAAATAAAAATTGACAGCGTTTTTGAAAAAGCGGATGGATCTGCCTGCATCAAGCTCCAGCGCTACAGCCCAGCTGGCAGCACTCGGCCGCGGCATATACCTATATCCCGACAGGGAATTCTAGCCTGGCAGCCCAGCCAATGTGCCTGGCCCCGTACGGGCAGCCACTTCACAGACCGTACGGGGTGTAACGCGGATAGAGCCTGGCAGCCCCATCGTGCTTAAAGCACTATTCCGCGTTCTACAAAAAAACAAAAACAAAAATCGAAAAAAGGGCTTTGAAGCACCCTTGCAAAAAGTAGCAACAAGAGCGCTACAAAGTCCTTTTTTCGATTATTGTTTTTGTTTTTTTTTTTTTAATGCGGAATAATAACTGCCGTCGAGCATGAGGCTAGTGGGTTACATCTTCACCAAAAATGCGGCACTGCACATGCGCGTGCGGTCACGCTGCTATTCCCAGCGATGGATTCGAGAATCTGCTCATGGGGACCAAGCACTCATTTCAGGTCAAAGAAAGTCGCAAACGGTCGACAGAGCGATAGTTTCAAGTCGGTAGCCGCTAGTGCCCCCCGCTTTATTTGGAAAGATTGACCGTCACAGTAACCGCGCAAGTTTGAAAGTTAAATAACAGAAACCGTTGCCAATAATTAATAAATAAATAAATGAATAAATAAATAAACCGCCAAGCTCTAAGCCCCAATAACGCTGGGGAGAGTGGTGAATAAATAATTTTTTATAAGCAATTAATTAAACCGCCAAGCTCCAAATTCCCATAACGCTGGGGAGAGTGATAAATCATTAATTTTTTATAAACAATTAATTAAACCAACAAGCTCTAAACCCCCATAACGCTAGGGGGGGGGGGCGATAAATAAATAATTTTTTATAAAAATTGAATAAACTGACAAGCTCTAAACCTCCATGTCACTGGGGAGAGCCATAAATAAATATCTTTTTATAAACAATTAAATAAACTGCCAAGCTCTAAGCACCTATAACGCTGGGGAGAGTGATAAATATATTATTTTTTATAAACAATTAATTAAACCAACAAGCTCGAAACCCCCATAACGCTGGGGAGAGTGATAAATATATTATTTTTTATGAACAATTAATTTAACTGACAAGCTCTAAACCCTCATAACGCAGGGGGGAGCAATAAAAAAATTGTTTTTTATAAACAATTAAATAAACCAACAAGCTCGAAACCCCCACAACGCTGGGGAGAGCGATAAATTTATCATTTTTTATAAACAATTAAATAAACCGCCAAGCTCTAAACCCCCACAAGGCTGGGGAGAGCGATAAATCTATAATTTTTTATAAACATTTTTATAAATAATAGTTTATAAAAATTAATGAATCATCGCTCTCCCAAGCGCTATGGGGGGTTCAGAGCTTGTTGGTTTATTAATTGTTTATAAAAAATTACTTATTTATAACTCTCCCCAGCGTTATGGGAATTTAGAGCTTGGCAGTTTAATTATTTGTTCATGAAAAATAATTTATTTATCGCTCTCTCCAGCGTTATGAGGGTTTAGAGCTTGTCGGTTTATTCAATTGTTTATAAAAAATTAATGATTTTCCGCTCTCCCCAGCGTTCTGGGGGCTTAGAGCTTGGCGGTTTAGTTAATTGTTTATAAAAAATTTTTTATTTATCGCTCTCCCCAGCGTTCTGGGGGCTTAGAGCTTGGCGGTTTAGTTAATTGTTTATAAAAAATTAATGATTTATCGCTCTCCCCAGCGTTCTGGGGGCTTAGAGCTTGTCGGTTGAGTTAATTGTTTATAAAAATTAATTTATTTGTCGTTCTCCCTAGCATTATGGGGGTTTAGAGCTTGTTGGTTTGTTTAATTGTTTATAAAAAATTATTTATTTATCACTCTCCCCAGCGTAATGGGAATTTGGAGCTTGGCGGTTTAATTCTTTATAAAAAATTATTTATTCACCACTCTCCCCAGCGTTATTGGGGCTTAGAGCTTGGCGGTTTATTTATTTATTCATTTATTAATTATTGGCAACGGTTTCTGTTATTTAACTTTCAAACTTGCGCGGTTACTGTGACGGTCAATCTTTCCAAATAAAGCGGGGGGCACTAGCGGCTACCGACTTGAAACTATCGCTCTGTCGACCGTTTGCGCCTTTCTTTGACCTGAAATGAGTGCTTGGTCCCCATGAGCAGATTCTCGAATCCATCGCTGGCTATTCCTGTCATTAGGTACCTACTGATCATGTAGATATTATGATTGTCTTTTAAAATATTTAATGTTTGTTTGGTTAATTTACATGAAATTAACTTAAATAAAAAAAAATATTAATCAATATTTACTAATCAGTGCTACTGATATGTATAAATAAGAATAAGATCCTTTTGTAACTTGTTTCATTTCTAACCTTATTTCTTCATTTAAAAAATTTTATTAAAGAATTTATCTTTAATTATAACAACTTTCTTAGCATCAGAATCCATCTAAAGTAAAAAAAATAAAAAATAAATAAATTTCCTAACCACAAACATTAATTTTTTTTGAAAATTTTTTCATATAAATACGATTAATGACCTTTGGAATGTGTAATTAACGATTTATTATTAATACTTAACTTTGTTGAAAATATTTAATTCAAGTGTCAACACAAGCCACAAACGAATGACGTAAATAAGCACATACAAGTCCTACGCATAGAGTTGTACATCTATATATAGTGGCAAACCGGGGAGCCCTTACTGGGCCCGGCCACCGTCGCGTTTCTTTTTTGCGGTTTTTAGGGGTTCAGCCCAGTCATGCCCCGTTCGGGCAGCAGGGCAGCCCGTACGGGCCCGAGCAGACATTTTAATGCGGCGCGACTTCGGCCCGAGTTCGTATCCGAACTATCCGAAGCGATGCCGAATTCGGCTGTAGCTCGGTGGGGACGCGGCTGGGGTTTCGGCCCGAGCGCGCACTAGTGCATCTAGCCGAAGTTGCGGTATAAAGATGATTCCTACTAGACGTTAGAAACCCAGTGTAGTCAGGGTGGACACATAGTGCTCCAGGAAATAGCTTCCCCAAAGACGTTTTGACTTCAAGAGGGTGGACATCTGGAGCACCTGGTGGTAAGTATCCCCGAAGATGATTTCTCCAGTAAGTTTCAACTCCAGAAGGATCAGGGTGGACACCTAGAGAACCTGGCGATAGTTACGCCTTGGAGATGATTTCCTCGGGAAGTTTTGACTCCGGAAAGGTCAGGGTGGACATCTGGTGCACTTGGTGATAGTTACGCCTTGAAGGTGATTTCCCCAGGAAGTTTTGACTCCGGAAGGGTCAGGGTGGACCTCCATGGCGTAACTATCACCAAGTGCACCAGGTGTCCACCCTGACCCTTCCAGAGTCAAAATTTTCTGGGGGAATCATCTCCAAGGCGTAACTATCACCAAGTGCACCAGGTGTCCACCCTGACCCTTCCGGAGTCAAAACTTCCTGGGGAAATCATCTCCAAGGCGTAACTATCACCATGTGCACCAGGTGTCCACCCTGACTCTTCCGGGGTCAAAACTTCCTGGGGAAATCATCTCCAAGGCGTAACTACCACCAAGTGCACCAGATGTCCACCCTGACCCTTGCGGAGTCAAAACTTCCCGAGGAAATCATCTCCAAGGCGTAACTATCGCCAGATGCTCGAGGTGTCTACCCTGACCCTTCTGAAGTCGAAACTTACTGGAGAAATCATCTTCGGGGATACTTATCACCAGGTGCTCCAGGAAGTCCATTCTCTTGAAGTCAAAACGTCTTGGGGAAGCTATTTCCTGGAGCACTATGTGTCCATCCTGACCACACTGGATTTCTAACCTCTAGTAGGAATCATCTTTATACCGCAACTTCGGCTAGATGCACTAGTGCGCGCTCGCGCCGAAACCCCAGCCGCGTCCCAACCGAACTCGTACCGAGTTCGGAAGCCGAATTCGGCCCGACTTCGCGGGTTCGGCAGCCGCATTACAGTGTCTGCTCGGGGACCCAGGCTCCAGCCCGCACAGCAATTCCCTGTCGGGATAGGCTTTGGAAAAAATCAGAAACCTTCCGCCGATTTTTCGGGCGTAACTTCACCCGACTTTTTTCTCGGTATGCCTTATCGGCCGCTTCTTTCCGCCGAGTTCTTTGCGTGTACATATTAGTTCGAGTTCTAGATTGGATATCCTAAACCGCAGTAGCGGTTGAACGGCGAGAGGTTTAAAAAAACGACCGTGAAAAAGCGTACGCTTTATATACTTTGATTTCTGGTTTTCAAGGTTAGTCCGTGAGATGATGAAAACCATAATAAACCAATTTTTTTTTCATATCTTTCATGTGCTATAAATAGCCAATAAACTGTGGAACAATAAAAAAAAAATTGTCCCAAAATGATTGCTGCTTAAAAAGTTATTACCTTTTTCTTTTTATCATGCGCTGTTTCAGGAGTTTCAGCTTTTTTTAGGATTTCCGTACTCAGCCCTTTGGCTCGATCGAACTGCGAGTTCGATTTTTCAAGTTTCTTCGAGATCGAGATTTGTCGATAGGTTGTTGAGACGCGATCAGTGTTGGGTAAATGACAATTCTGGAAGTTTTCGACATGTCGTAAAGTCGAAAATGTCGAAAATGTCGTAAATGTATCAAATGTATAAAAGTTTGTCGTTAATGTATGAATTGTAAAAAATTCAAAAACGATTTATTTCAGCTCATAACCTAGATTTTTTCTCAATTAATTTTGTTTGTTTACATTACTTGTATTTTAATTTCAAGATATTAATGAATTTTTAGTAAAAATTATTTAAACTATTGTTGAAAATTAAATATGTTAACAATAAATGTTTATAATTGGTTTTTCAATTTTTTAATAGCTAATAAAAGCAATTATTCCTATTTTTCATGAAAATTTTCTAGGTTGAAAAAACTTTATTGCAATTTTTTATTTAATAGTGTTAAATATTTAAACAGAATGCAGCTCACAATGGTGAAAAAACATTTAAGTTTAGCAAGGAAAAAGTGATTTTATTTTTATTTACAATTTATTCAAATGAGTTTGAAAATGGACGCTCTCAGGTAGTCTTTAAAGCCTCTTAAATTTAAATTGTTATAACCAGGGACGTAGCGAGCTCGAATTTCCTGGGGGGGTCTCATGAGAATTTGCCAACAAAAATTTTGAAATTTGAAATTTTGAAATTTTGAATTTTGAAACGAAAAAAAACAAGCGCAGGGGCGCGCCATCCCCCGCTCCCAACAAAACTGGCACTTAAAAAAAAAAAAAAAAAAAAAAAAAAAAGTTGAGTTTAATAGACTGGTTAATTATCCCCCAAGCTCTAAACCCTCAAAACCCTGGGCGTCGAGTTCAATAAATAAACTGATCAGTTATCCCCCAAGCTGTAAACCCCGAAAACCCTGGGCGCCCGAGGTCAACGAAAAAACTGATCAGCTATCCCCCAAGCTCTAAACCCCCAAAACCCTGGATGCCCGAGTTCAATAAATAAACTGATCAGCTATCCCCCAAGCTTTAAACCCCCAAAACCCTGGGCGTCACGTTCAATAAATGAACTGATCAGCTATCGCCCAAGCTCTGAACCCCCAAAACCCTGGGCGCCCGAGGTCAACGAAAAAACTGATCAGCTATCCCCCAAGCTCTAAACCCCCAAAACCCTGGATGCCCGAGTTCAATAAATAAACTGATCAGCTATCCCCCAAGCTTTAAACCCCCAAAACCCTGGGCGTCACGTTCAATAAATGAACTGATCAGCTATCGCCCAAGCTCTGAACCCCCAAAACCCTGGGCGCCCGAGGTCAACGAAAAAACTTATCAGTTATCCCCCAAGCACTAAACCCCCAAAACCTTGGGCGTCGCGTTCAATAAATGAACCGATCAGCTATCCCCCAAACTCTAAACTCCCAAAACCCTGGGCGCCCTAGGTCAACGAAAAAACTGATTAGTTATCCCCCAAGCTCTAAACCTCATCAAACTCTGGTTACCGAGTCGGATTAATTTTAGAAGTTAAGCGTACTTTATATTTCAATATCAAGTCCATAAAAAAATGTTTTTTATTTTTTTTCCACAAAAAAGTTGTGGTGTACCTTTATTTACACCACTTGAAAATATTACAAAGTGATAAGAAAAAATATATAACATAAAAAAAAAAAATAAATAACCAGAAAACAAACTAAAATTTTTACACTTTTCTCGAAATGTGTCTCATTCTTAGAAGCATTTCATTTACAGTTAAGAAAAAATATTTGTTGATAATGTTGCAAATGAAGAGTTAAACAATAAGTAAAAACTTATAGCATTTTTCTAATTAACCACGCCATTTTGGAGTTAAAAGTTTCAGATTTACAACTTTATGATATGATTGCACTAGTGCAGCATAATTCGGTATCGTTTACAAAATTATTTATTTCGTTAACTAAAATGCACTCATATTTTTGGAACTCGGGCACCCAGGGTTTTGGGAGTTTAGAGTTTGGGGGACAGCCCATAAGTTTTTTTGTTGAACTCGGGCACACAGGGTTTTGGGGGTTTAGAGCTTGGAGGATAGCCGATCTGTTTTTTTGTTGAACTCGTGCACCCAGGGTTTTGGGGGTTTAGAGCTTGGGGGATAGCTGATCAGTTCATTTATTGACCTCGGGCGCCCAGGATTTTGGGGGTTTAGAGCTTGGGGGATAGCTAATCAGTTCATTTATTGACCTCGGGCGCCCAGGGTTTTGGGGGTTTAGAGCTTGGGGGATAACTGATCAGTTTTTTCGTTGACCTCGGGCGCCCAGGGTTTTGGGGGTTTAGAGCTTGGGGAACAGCCGATCTGTTTTTTTGTTGAACTCGGGCACCCAGGGTTTTGGAGGTTTAGAGCTTGGGGAATAGCCGATCTGTTTTTTTGTTGAACTCGTGCACCCAGGGTTTTGGGGGTTTAGAGCTTGGGGGATAGTCGATCTGTTTTTTTGTTAACTCGTGCACCCAGGGTTTTGGAGGTTTAGAGCTTGGGGGATAGTCGATCTGTTTTTTTGTTGAACTCGTGCACCCAGGGTTTTGGGGGCTTAGAGCTTGGGGGATAGTCGATCTGTTTTTTTGTTGAACTCGAGCACCCAGGGTTTTGGGGGTTTGAGGCTTGGGGATAACTTATCAAAAATTTTTTGATCCCGGCCTTACGTCCGGGTTTAAAATTTCTCCTGCCGACGACCTGTTCGTTGATTTTGCCAACGACGAAAAGCCAGGGGGGGGGGGCCTTGCTACGTCCCTGGTTATAACGTTTTATTTCATAATGTTTAATTTATAAAAAAGTGTTTTATTCAGTTAATTACTTTCTTTCTTTTTTATTTCATTTATTAATTTTTCAGAAAACAGTAACTTGATGATGATTTATGCAAATTTTTTTGTTGTTGCAACATCTCGTTAATTCTTACTGTGGAGTCCAGTTTTTTCTGGAGTTTGTTAGATTATTAAATCTTGATTACCCTCCTAATTTCCAATCTGTCTTGTATAGCAGGTTTACTTTTAAAAAATTATTTTTAATTTTTCAAAAATATTGTCTATAAATTTCATTTCTATTTATTTATTATTATTTTTTGAATACTATACACTGTTATTTACTTGTCAGATTTTTAGTTAAAATTTGATTGTAATAAAAATTTTTAATAATTTTTTTTTCATAATAAAGAGTCTCTGTGCGCATTTATGTGATGGTTTTAACAAATTAAAAAAAAAAAAAAAAAATTGCGTTGGAGTTTTCGACAAATATTTTTGTCAAAAAAATTTACGACTGTCTTAAACTACATTTTCGACATGTCAAAAATGTCATTTAATACAACCTATTTTCGACATGCCCAACTCCCGCGATGCACAGGCAGTACTCTGCAGTCTGCAGTCTGTCTGCACCAGGGGGGGTCGACTTGAGTGCCGCCAGTGGCTCGGCTGGAACCCCGGTTTGAGCTCACCAACAGATGGCGCCACGCGGAAATTTTAGTGCCGTTTTTGCATTTAGCTCGAGTCTTGGGTTCAGCTTCCCGAGCAGCTTGGCCGCGAGCTTACTTTTTACCGCCTTTTTGGTTTTCCAAGATGGAGGAGTGAGAGGTAAAATTGAAATAGCTTTGCGCGTTACTTAAACTTATTATTAGAATATTCATAGTTATAAAACATTAGATTATTTACCCAATTAGTATACTGCATTAATGAGTGTTGATTGATACTAAACAACAGTAGCTACCAAGGTAAGGTTATAAAATAATTATTTTTAAAAATGTTCATTTTTATAAAAAGAAAGACCGTCACGGTTTTTGATTGTGTCTTTTATAGTAATACACTTTTAAATCAATTCTCGGGAAAAACAGTTTTGGTATGTAATGTATAATTTTAAATTTACTAAAAAATTAGTCGTTTCTGGCCGTACCATTAGGTAGAAGTATTGCAAGCACCGTGTGATTTTTATGAAAGAAACTGCTTTTACAGTTATAATATTTATAATTAGTATCTTATATAATTTTGGCTTTGATAAAATAGTCTTTTTATTGTTATATATTGAACAATTATGGAATCAAATTTAAGATTTAGTTAAAATTTTTATAAAATTTTCTTAAGGCTAGAAAAAGATTTTTGTTCTGGAGACAATAAATATTGTATGTAAATAATGAATAGTATATGTAAATATGAAAGTATATGTTCATTATTACTATTCATAAGCAAATGAAATTGTTCAAAACTCTTATTATAGATTTCTCGAAATCTTCACATTAACAATATATGTGCATAGAAAGTCAAAAAATTTATTAAAGTGAAATTGAACGTGAGAAAAAAAATTTTTTTTATATTTTGATTGACTTTTAAAAAGTTTTTAAATAAACCGAAAATAAATTATTTATTCTTATGATGAATAGTTGTATTTTTTAAATTTAATTTATTAATATTACATAATTCTTGAGTAATTTAATTGAGGTCTTTTTTACAAAAAAATTAATGAGTCCAACTTTTGTTAGATAAAAATTTATTCGTTCATTAATGTGTGTGAAACACAGATAAAAAATGTTTAAATATTTCAATAGCGTAAATAGTTATGAAATAAAACTTTTTTTTTTCAAATTTGAATCCGTTAAGTTTGCCCAATCGATAAAGTAGTGCGTGGAAAATCAATTCTACCAGTCAGCTGACAGCTGCTGTTGTTAGCTGATTGGCAATCAGCAAAAAAATTTTTTATCAAGCAAGAATCTGAATTCAGTTTACTAAACATGCTAGGTGTACTTTATCAATTAACAGTATTTTATTAATTTTAGCTTACAATTATAAAATGAAAATAATGATAATCATAGTTTACAATTCATAAATTAATGTACATATTTACAAAACTATAAATTTTTTAAACCAATTAAAAAAAAAAAAAAAAAAAATTAAACTCAATTAACTGTAAGCCGTGTAAAAGTAATAAAAAAAAAAGTGAGAATTAAAATACGGTTCATTGGTCCGAAATACATAGGTATATAATAAAATTTCAAAAGTACTTTGAAGGGGAAAAAAACGATCGTGGAATTAAAGATTTCTTCTTAACTCGAAGCCCTCGTTTTCACTGTTATTCTCTTCGTCCTCACTAGAACTGTCAGAGGACGAGGCTAAGGGCCGATTTCATGATGGCGAGTATTCGCTAGCGAATGAAAATTTGAGGTCACGTGACTAAAAAAAAGTCGCTGAAACGGCCAGAGCAGCGAATGATTTTTATTCGCTTCATTAGTTGGATTTTTTTAACTAATAGCGAGTAGAGAACGCGAGTAGAAACAATTGAGGTTATTAACCAGTAAACTATGAGAAAATGGAATTTTCATCTGTAGATACAATAATTGATGTAAGGAACTTTAAATTGTTAATAATTATTTAGCTCACTGTCGATAATTACTCAAATATGACTGTATTTTGTAATAATATCTTATATCTACTATTTTATAGTATTGATGTTTAAATAAGATTTTTTCTGTAATTAAAATTTTTAAACGTAATAAAATTTGTTTTTATTTCTACAGCCAAATAATCTATGGACTTGTGGGTTTTGTGACGATTCCATAGTTGAAGAAAATAAAATTAACGCCCACTACTGCATAAAAAAATACTGCGAACGCTGTCCTAAAATAATCAAAATAACACCGTGGAAAAAATTCTATCCTCAAACTCGTAAGAACTCAATATTTTTATTTTTTATGACATATTTTATAAGATTTAAGCAGCTTCCAAATAATGAATATTTTTTAATGTGCTGTACATCTAATAGAAAATTATTTGTCATTTGCAGTGGACAAAAAGGTTCTTACATCTGAATTTAAGGATGGGGAAGAAGTTTTGTTAGAGTTGCCCATACAAGATGTTCTTAGTGGTAAAATTGATAACCGTACGAGTAGTTCTGATCCAGCAGATAAAGATGAAGATTGTAATTCTCAGAAGATTCAGGCAACTATAAAAAGTAAGAAAGACATGCCAAAGTCGAAACCTTCTAGTAACAAAAAAAATGAGTCTTCAGTTGCTTGTGAACAAAATGAAACTTCTGAAGATGATGATGAAGCAGGTGAGGATATTGAGAGTGATCAAAATAAGATGGATAAAGCCAAAATAACAAGCAAGTCTCTTTTCAATGAAAAATTTATTCAGTTAGTGTATGATTCACCAGCTATATGGGATCCTCGCATGCAACTTGATGAAAAGAGTAAAGAAAGAAAAGAAGTAGCATGGCTAAATATTAGCAAAAATTCTGGCAGATCTGTTAAAGAGTGTAAGGACAAGTGGAAAAATCTTATCGATACTCGCAGATCTTACAAAAAAAAACAGCAAACTACAACAGGCCAGGCATTTAAAAAAAAAAAAACTTGGGCTCATATGGAGTCAATGAGTTTTCTCGATGATGTGGATTTAAACGATCAAAAGACAGTTACAAATCTGGAAGAGGAAAATGAGTGTTTCAATTCAGATTCTGAGAATATTGATTTAAATTCTAAAGTTAAAAGAAGAAGTCGAAACAAGGAAGAGGCTATTGATAACTTGGCTGAGGCAATTAAAAACTCTGCACCAGTAATAAATATGCCTGATGTGTCTGGTTTGATTCCCCAAATTCCATCTCTTCCACTTCAAACTGAAATTGATACTTTCTCAGCTCTAATTGGTTGTAAATTAAAGAAGTTAGATGAAGAAGAACAAGACGATATGATGGAAGACATTCTTCAGTTATTTAGGAAAAAAAAAAGGAAACAAGATTAAAAAAAAAAGTAAACTAGTCTATAAAAATTGTTCAAAAACTTTAACTTATATTTACAAATTAATACAACTTTTAAATAATATAAGCAGTTACAGAGGTTCCTACTTGAAATGTGATTAATAATATTAATTATTGTAAGAGTATGTAACAAATTATTGCAGAACTTTAACTTGTATTTGTAAAAAAATAAAAATTTTTTAAAATATTGGTACTTACATACTGTTATTTCAAAATAGCTTACTTCAGTCTGAATGTTTGCCAGTTTTTGATATAAGACTTGAATCTCTTTAACTCCATCTATGGCTTTGAAAAAAGTCATTTTCTCACCTAAATTCTGCTAATCGAAAAATCTTGTATTCGTTCTTTTTTGGGACCCTATTTTTAATTCTTGAACTATCATAGCTGGGCTTATCAAACTTTGGGCATTATTCTTTCTCAATTTTAGACAAATTTTAGTATTTTTTTCAAGGCCATAGATGGAGTTAAAGAGATCCAAGCCTTATATCAAAAACTGGCAAACATTCAGACTTGAAGATCTCTTTAACTCCATCTATGGCTTTGAAAGTAATACTAAAATTTGTCTAAAATTGAGATAGAATAATGCCCAAAGTTTGATAAGCCCAGCTATGACAGTTCAAGAATTAAAAATAGGGTCCCAAAAAAGAACGAATACAGGATTTTTCGATTAGCAGAATTTAGGTGAGAAAATGACTACCAAAGGGTTTACAGTGAATGAGAATCATCTGTATTTGAGTAAATAGTCATTCTGAGGTAGAATTTTACATAATTTTACATCTGAGGTATAATTATTATTTTTTTTAATGTGAGTTATTAAACAAAAATGAAAACACTCAATCAAACATCAGAACGAATAGAGATCACTTTTATTTTCTTGCTTCAAACTATTTAATCCAAGTTGCAAAAACAGTACTTTGAATTTGAATATTTTGTCTGATACATTTTTTTTATCAAAGTTTGGCTTTTCAATTTTATTTTTTTTATTTCTTAATTTATTAAGGACTGTTATGGGAAACTTAGGTATCTCAAGAATAATTGAAAGACTTAATAAACAAGTTTAATTATAATCAGTTATTTTTATTTTAAAAAATTGATTTTTTTAAACCAACTTTAGAAATCTTATTCTTACTACATTAGATAGATTTTTACAAATTTGGTACAAAACATAATATTTAAAAAAAAAAGGCACGGCTTACTTTTTCTAATTGAAGTTTATAAAGTATTTATTGTACACAGCCACAAAGTAATAAGAGAAATTAACTATAAAGTACAAAAGTAAATACCAAATAATACGCATTAAACATTATAATTAGAAAAAATCAATTCAATAATTTTGATTATCTAAATATAATTGTCTTGCCACATAACTTTACCTTCATTATTAAAATATGCACAGTATTGATCTCGCATTGCATAACAATATTGTGTACTGTTGTTTGTCCCTGTTCTTGTGATGTCTGCTAGACCAGTGTCTTTCTCTACAATTTTCCTCCACCTTCCTTTTATTAAAGTTCCATCTTCTTCGCGGTCCACTAAATCATCTTCAACATATGATACTTTGGATTCTTTACTAAGATCTGCCATCCGAAGCCAGTTATGCAAACAAACTGCAGCCTGAACATAGGAAACTATATTTGGATCAGATGCAGCAAAGGCCCTTTTAAAAATTCTCCATTTTGCTGCAAGAATACCAAAGGTATTCTCTATTGTTCTTCTTGCTCTAGTCAATCTATAGTTAAAAATTTTTCTCTCTTTCGTTAAGTGTTTATTTTTTGGGTATGGTCGAAGCAGGTAAGGTTTCAATGGAAATGCTTGATCTCCTAGGAGACAGTATGGAAGAGGCATGCTTCTCTTATTTGATATCCAGACTGGTTCAGGAATGTCGAGCTCATTATTCTCTAACTTTTTACCAAGAATACTCTCTTTGAAAATCCCACCATCACTCCTCCTGCCATACGCTCCAATGTCAACAACCGTAAACACATAGTCAGCATCACAGACACCAAGCAAAACCACACTATGAGATCCTTTGTAGTTGTAATACATCGAACCAGCATTGTCAGGGCACTGTAAGGAAATAATAAAGCATTTTAATAAAATTAAATAAAATAAAGTAAAATACAATTCTTTATTAGAGTCTAGTTAAGTCTATTTGCAGAATAATATATAAACCTCTATAATGATGTGTTTTCCGTCTTCTGCTCCTATAGCAAGAGGAAATTGCCATTCAGATTCGAATCTTCTGGCAATTTTAATCCATTTTGATTTAGAAATTTTAGAAGGAAGAACTTGAGGCTTTAATACTCTCCAAATAGCAGAACATGTCTCTGCAATGATTTTACTGGCAGTTGTTACCCCTACCAAATATGAATAATGAAATGAATGAATTAAATCTCCAGATGCCAGGAACCTTTACAAAAAAAGTATCAAATCAATAATTATTTTTAAAAAAATTTTTGATCTAAAATTTTATAACTATTTAAAGCTCACCTCAGCGTCAAAGCTAACCTTTCACCTGCTGATATTGGGTCTCTTATGACAGTTTGTTTGGATATTAGAGGTCCAACCATATTTAAAAGTTCTTCAAACTTGGTTGCAGACATTCTAAAATAGTTATAGAATCCTAAATGTTCCAGGTGAAGCTTTGGAAAAATTGCTACATAAAAACCATGTTCTTTTCGGTCAGCACAAAGTGGACTAACCCAATACCGTTTTTTTTTATACGTTTTTCTTTCTAAATGCATCAATGAACCAAAAACAGCAGCGTAAACTCTTTTTCTACTACATTGTAACTGAGAGCTTAAACTTTGAATGATATTCACGTGCCAATTCAAAATATTCAATGTGTGATTCCTCCATAGATTGTAATGATAATTAAACTGCTGGTTCGTCATTTTACTGTAAGAAATTATCTTGTTATTAGTGTTCAAAGTATTAGGAAATTAAATTTTTTTTTTTCACTTTTTAGTTTATACTTTTTTATTATTTCTACTCACGATGTTGCACATACATATCATGTAAATAGAAAAATAAACTTTGATAAAATGCTGTTAAATATACGTAAATTTTCACTTTTTTAGATCCAGTTTACCAGTTTTTTAATTAGAAAAGGTTTTATAGAAATTGAGGTTAATTTAGGTGAAAACTGCATTTAATTCGCAATTAGTGCAGCGAATACTCGCTACCATGAAAACGCAGGGGCGAAGAAAATTCGCTGCGAATAAATTTTTTATGATATTTTATGGTCTTGTCACCGTCAGGGTTCATTCGCTAGCGAATACTCGCCATCATGAAATCGGCCCTTAATACAGTGTCCGGGAGAGACTCTTCGTCATCAGAGAAAGTAGACATTATAATTCCGTTAATTTTATCTAACAACGATAAATTTTTTGTAATGGTCTCTGAATTATTTTCTACTCTTTCTGACGATTTCAGTAAATCCAACAATTTTTTTTCTTGATAATAAATTATTTTAAAATGGTTAAATTCGGATAAGTTATCTAAAGGTTCTTCTAGCAGTTGAAGCACGGAAATCAGTCTAGAAGTTTGCATGTTTAGAAACTGAGTTCGCTGCATCTAATTTATAAAAAAGTAAAACGTTATTAAAAAAAACAAATTTCAAAAAAATTTATGGCTTACTCGATAAGTTTACACACTTTTTTCTCCTAATTTACAATTAATACTGCAAGAAAATTCGAAAGTTCTGCAAAGTTCTGTTCCACTGTGGTTTGCTGTGGTTCACAAAATTTGTCGCTGCATTGCGCTGCAGTCGAAAAAAATTTCAGCGAACTAACTGATCCTCAAACGGATTCTCGGAACAAGAAAAAAAACCAGAGAAATACGATCTTTTTTGAATTTAAGTTGTTAATATCATTATTTTGCATTTCAAAAACTTATTTGATTAGCGTTACAAATATTTATTTTTTATATCATTAAAATTAAACCTTTTTTCGAAATTATATACATTTATTTAATTAGAGAAACCATTTTTAAATTTTGTACCAATAAAAAGTAAATCAATAAATTTAAGACCAGCTTTTTTTCGACTTTACATTCAATTTAAAAAGTGCAACAGCAGACGGATATATTTGATTTTCAGATAGATGTTGACACCAAATTTTTGTTATTTACAACAAAATTCAAATCAGATAAAAAATAAATGGATTGTACAAATTTATGATTTGTATTTTTTTATTTAAGTTTTGGAGGATTAAAATTATTTTAATGGTTTCTCTAAAGCTATTTTTAAATTTATTAATTTCTTTTATCATTGATTACACACGATCGTTTCATTATAATATATGAGCAAATCTGATAATCAAAGCTGCAGTGTTCTTGGCTGCTCAAGTTCAAGAAAAGAAATAACTTTTAAAATCCCAACCGATCGTTCTGTGGGTCAGCAATGGCTTAATGCTATTAATTGTCCTGTATTGAATAAGCTAAGTTATGAAGAAATCATACAGAACAAAATCTGTGTTTGTATAAAACACTTTGAAACTTTTTTTGTTACGAAAACCCCAAGGTCAACAAAATTAGTCAAAAATGCAATCCCAACGCTACTCTTAAGTCCTTCTCCAACTACAAAAGCCGGTACCAAGGTTTACGTTAAACGAGCTGGTAAGCTAACAAAAATAAATTAAAACAATAAACTAATTTATAGTATTCCTGGTCACTTTAACCTCAAAATCAAATTTTTGATGCGTGTTTTCGGTGACTCGTACTACAAAATAGTATATAGCACTGGTGCAGCAAGTCACCAGGGCTCTTTAAAGACCTCGTGCTCCGCTTCGCTACGCACTCGGATCCTTAAAACCGCCCCGGTGACGATGCTGCACCCGTACTATAATATACTATTTTTTACCTAGAAATCTAAACCAAAAGTTATAATTAAAATTTCAACATAGACTTGGATCACACTCAATTAAAAATATTGATAAAAATAATTTTTCAATAATCGACCCTTGTTTATTTTTAAATCTTAATTTTTTGTATTTTTTAATTTTTATTAATTCTTTTTCCCAGTTGATCCACGACTTCGCAAGCGAAGGTTGAGCCGAATTTTATCGGCTCCTCCAGACACTCCCAAATCCACAAATATTGATTACCCCCATGAGCTCGAAGGAAATAGTTATGGAAAACGACAACTCATTGACCTAAGCTATCGGTACGGTAGTGACAAAGTTTTCTTCTATCTTAGCAATGATAACCAAATTTCAACTTCTTCTAATTTAACTTGGTCCCAAGTTTTCGAAGAAACCGAACTTGTTCCACGTAAATATTATTTTTTGGATGTTTCCAAACAAATTTAAATTTATTTATTTTATATCATTTTTTTTTTTTTTCATTGATTGACGATCGTTTTACTTATATACTTTTTTTTGAAGTAACCCGATTTCTATAAATAGAAGTAACTTCAGATTGTTTAAAAATTTTATTTTCAAAATAAATACTGGCTAATTATGTAAATTCTTAATGATTATAAAAAATAGATACATAAATTATTACCTGAAAATTCAAACAAATATATTTCGTATATAATTTTAATCATTATAGTTGACAGTCTTATTAAGGTGGTTTTCTACCAAATGCACGACAATAGAGAATCAGCTCAAATTTTCTGGAGTTGTTTATTAGATATTAATAAACATTTTTCCGAAGTCTGATCAAAATTGACCATATAGTTTAAAAGTTAAAGCAAATTAAAGATTGAATTTTTTTCATTACGCGTACGGACGCTACGCTGAAAAAGTGTACTAAATTATTGATATTTGTCTTCTTACAATAGAGATCCTTTTGAAAAACCACATACATATAGTTTCACTATCGAAGAATTCATTCCTTGAAACTGCAAAAAATTGACCTTTTAAGAATTTTACAATAATTTTACGAAAATAATTTTCACGTGAATAACCTCCAAAACTGCGGTATTCAAAGGTGAGGTTAAAAGTTTTAAAAAATGTTTTGTTGTGATTGTCAATGTTTTTTTGGTAGAAAATAATTTCAGAAGCCATAAAAATTTAAAAATTAAATTTTAACAAACAATTTTTACTAATTTGGTGAAATAATTTTTTTTTAGTCTTGAACTTGACTAGCTCTGGTAGAAAACCACCTTAAAATAAGAACATTCCTTTTTTAAAATATTGCTTACAAAAATATTCACTTTTGAATCTTAAAATGTTGAAAGAAATGGACTGAAACTATTGAATTTTTAACAAAAATACTGCCTAAACTTACAGCTAGTCTACTTTATGAGGAATGTATTCCGAGTTTTTCGGATACGGAGGATTTATTCTCTACGAATCATCCTGAAATCTCCAAGGATCATTTAAATGAAAGTCATATTTTTGAACCCAAAGCTCCTGCCATCCAAAATCCAGATCCCAACGATTTAAGGTAAAATATATACTTTGAACCACATTGATTTTGTGCCATCCTATCAATACTAACTTAAAATTTCTGCAGCAAGAAAAAATCATTAAAAACAAATAGTAACTCAACACTTGAGAAGATACAAAGAAAAAGTTCATCCCTCTTAAAAGAAAAAAATAACTTAAAAAAAAAGCTTAAGCGGTATAAATTTTATACATTAATTCAAAAATTCAAGTGAACATTAATTTAAATTTAAAGTAAGGTTATAAAGTACTAGTTTTTAAAATGCGTAAACAACCGGTGATATATTTAATCCTAAAGCGCGGTAGCACTCGACGGCGATTGAGTTTTTTTTAACAACAAATAACGAAAAAAGCTGCCGTCAAAGCGTACGCTTTAAATACTTTGTATTCATAATAAATTACAACCGAGAAAGTGTTAGTGTACTTTATTGTAAAATAAATAGTGTCGTTTATTTGTTACATACATTTCTTCGTGTGTTCGTGATATTTCTATAGTTGTGTTATCGTGGAATCAATTGAATTGTCAACAGGTATTTCAAATTTTTATCTTACTGAAACTTATGATAAGTGTTTAGAAGAAACTAATTGTAAGGAAAATATTTAATCATAAGCTAAAATTTGTTTACAATATACCTTATTTTCTGTTCATTGCAATAATAGTACTTTTAGTTATCCGATTATTTAATCATTTCACTTAATTTTATTTTAAAAACTTGATTTCGTTACGGCACACTTGCGTTTTTTCATTATTATTATTTAGCAACTAATTAATTTTCACTGAATATGATCTACGCATGGATATATATTTGCAACTTCAATGATTATTAACAATTTATTCATTTTACAGCCTCCAAGAGAAAAAAAAACCTCTTTCAAGTTTGGAAAAAAAATATAATAATTTATCTTCGAATCAAAAGTTATTCACTAATATTTTGTTAAAGAACAGTGATAAAAAACCAAACGGAAGGCGATACTCACGGGATGAAAAAATAATGTGCTTAGCATATTATCTTAAATCGCCGGCACTGTATCGGCAACAACAGCTTAATTTAAAACTCCCCGCTATTAGTACTCTAAAAGTTTTACAGCGGCAGTTTATTGTCAACTCGGGAATTAATTTTTCAATTAAATGTCGGCTTTTAGAAGCTGTTAAATTAATGACCGACAAAAGCGAAGGTATAGCTGTACTTATGTGGGACGAGCTACCTCATCTCGATTTTGATACTACAGAGGATGAAGTCTTTGGGTTTGAATGTTGGAGTTCGACTAGGGGAAGCAAGCTAGCGGATCATGCAAATATTTCATGCTAAGGGGGGTTAAATCGGGTTGGAAAATTCCAGTTGCGTATGGGTTTTGCGATTCAACCACGCCCAAGGATCAACTCGTCAAAGCAATTAAGGACGTCGTCAACTTGTGTAAGGAAACGGGGATAAAATTGGTTGGGACAATCTGTGATCAGGGGAGCTCAAGTAGAAGTGGTATAAACTTATTAAAAGCTGAAACGGATCAGATACGGGCAAGAATGGGCATCGAGAAGTGTTAGTAGCGAGTTCATTTAATTTAACCTTTTAAAGCCTGAAATGACATTTTTTTTATCGATTTTCAACTGTAGAATCGTACAAAAAAATTAAAAAATCAATAAGGAAATATCCTAATCTACTATTTTCGGGTATGCTCTACACGATGGTGTAGTTTAAATTAATTAAAAAAAATTGATTTTCAATTGTTAATTAATAATTGAAAAAAAAAAGGTAAAAAATAAGTGCTTTTTTTTTCAATAAAAGTGGGAAAACATTTTTTTTTGCTATTCTACTTTACACTTAACGTGTTTTTGGACCTTAAATTTTAATTCTTTTTTTGAATCGTCTCTCTACGATTTTTTCCCTTAAAATGGCGGCCGTTCAAAGTTTGTCAAAAGAATCGAAAAAAAAATTTGTCATTTTAGGCTTTAAAGGGTTAATTAAAGGTAAAAATGATTTATAAAATAAAAACTTTACTTTACATATAGATGATACGTTGTTGATCGAAGGCGTTCAAATGATACATCTTTGGGATTACTGCCATCTTTTTAAGGGAATCCGAAACAATTTGTTAACCAAAGATTTGGAATTCGACTTCAACGACAAAAAAAATAAAAATTTCTCAAAAGATCGGAAATACGCCTCCTGGTCACATATTATTATAGCCTATAAAATTGACGTTTTCAGCAATAGAGAGTACCGGCATTTACCAAAGTTAACTCATGAGCATGTATATGAAAAAGATGTTCGGAAAATGAGTGTTCACCATGCTACACAAGTACTCTCACGGACTGTTGCCGACGAGATTGATTCCTTGGCAGAAAAGAATGGTAATTTTTTTTTTTTTTAAATACTTACTACTTCAATTTCGAAAAATTAAATCATTTAAGTAAAATAATAACCATGTAATCAGTAAAATTTTACGAAATATTGGCTAAAATACAAATTTGTCACGATAGTAATTTACTTTAATCAATTTTTAAAATAATTTTATATTGTTAACCATTATCAAGAAATTTCCACGAAAACCACTTAAGGGGAAGTCAGGCGAGTTTTTTTGATGAATAGATTTTAATCAAGAAAATATTTTAAAAAAAGGGCTCTGTAGCAGGGTAGAGAAATTAAAAAGCTGTAATTTAAAAAAAAAATCATGAAAATTGATTAAAAATTCACTGAGTAAAACGCAGAACGGCAGTTGAAGATTTTTTTTCGTCAATCGCGGCAGCCATGTCGTCGTCTGCCGCTGTTGCTGTGCGTGGCTATGCGCGTCTAATTTATAAGTTTGTAAAACTTTATGACTGCCTTACGGCTTACTCCTCAGCTACCTCTCCTCAATAAATCAAATTCGTAGTAAAAATTATCTTGCAAAATCAAATATATATGTGATGAAAAATCAAAATAATGAAATAAACTGAAACTCAAAATTACTTATTCATTACACTCAATACAAGGCTGAAAATGTGTCAATTGAAAAAAAGAATCATACATTATTTCTTAAATAAAATTAGCAAAATCACTAGTTTTATGAAAAAATTTTCTTCTTAAATAAAACTCTTCAGTTGCATTATAAACAATTCATGTTTCTTCAATTATTTCTTCAATATTTACTCTTGATTTGCTTCAGATCGTAAAAATTTCAATAATTTTCTTCATGTAAAGTAGGTCTCTTGATTCATAAAAATTTCAAATACAAGTAATATTTCAATAAAATTGTTGTTTTAACAATATCTGTACATAAAAAAAAAAAAAAAAAAAAAAAAAAAAAAAAAAAAAAAAAAAAAAAAAACAACAACAACAACAAGACATAGTCATAAAATTAAACAAATCTTGAAAGAGTTGTAATCAGGTTTATTTTTATAAGCTTCACTCACACAAAGTTTATTATTGCTACAAATTCTTTAAGATTTACTTGGCTGACAATAAAGCTGAACTATTATTGTTTTTGTGTAAAGTCAACCATGCCTGTGAACATTGACATTTGCTCTTGCTGGGAGACCACTTACTTTAGCCTACTTGATAACTAAAAATTGGAACAGTAGCTGCAATCACTCATGCAATCAGAACTTTCTTGAACTAATGAGATCTTATCAAATGAATTGACTTGACGCTTTGGAACAGTTCAAATGTAAAGTAAGTTGTAGGTCTCCCAGCAAGAGCAAATGTCAATGCTCAAAGGCATGGTTGCCTTGCACAAAAAAAATCATAGTACACCTTTATTGTCAGCCAAGAAAATCTTAAGATTTTATGACAATAATAAACTTTGCATGTAGCTCATAAAAATGAACCAGATTAAATTTTTTCAAGATCTGTTTAATTTTGTCTCTATAAGTCATATACAAGAATCAAAAGTTTAGAATCTTCAAAGCGAGTAAGACAAGTTTTCAATAGTTATAAGTATTGAAGTAATATAAGTATTCAATAGTTATAAAATTTTAAAACTAAAAAAGAATTCTTGATAAATAAATCAATTGAAAAAGTAGAAAAAAAATATTTTTAAACTATTTATAAAATTTAGAATTTCTAAAATGACTAAAAATTGTTTAAAACTTGTTACTTGCTTTGAAGTTTCTAAGATCTTGACTCTAATATACCCTCAGAGACTGTGTCAATAAAAAACTTTATCAGTGTTTATCACCTCAAGTATGTAATTGGCTGGCTTAGTTCATACATTTCAAACCTGACTAAGGATTATTGAAATCTTGTCCTACCAGCTTTGAAGATTCTAAGCTCTTGGCTCTGATCACTTTGCAACTGTTTGAAATTTCTTATAAAAACATAAATACAACAAAAACGTGGGTTACAACAAATTTGTTACTTTTTGATTGCATGATTAGAAATTTGTTGGTTAGAATTACGTACGCGCGGTCTCACGCACAGCAACGCACTGTAGCAGTAGTGGCGTCTGCTGTCACGGCTGATGCGGCCGACGAAAAAAAATACCAAATTACCGTTCTGCGTTTTTCTCGGCACAATTTTCAACGAATTTTGATGCAGTTTTTTTTTAAAATGTAGCTTTTCAATGTCGCTACCCTGCTACAGAGCCCTTTTTTGAATTGATCCCCTCAATTTTTTTTTTTTAATTTTAACTAACTACCATTGGACCCTCACCTGACTTCCCCTTAACTAACACCGAAAAATCTTGAAAGTTTGGAGTCTTATTAGAGATATAAAGTATAAATTTAAAAAAAAAAGTGCTGTTTCAAAATTTTCAATTTATTTAAATTCTTTTTTTAATAGCTAAAATACAAACGACCTTTGGAGAAATGCAGATGCCAAAAGAAGCAAAAAACACGGCGTGGGCACTTCGTTTTTTTAATAAGGTATTCGATTCGATGAACGGAGTCAAATCTGGTGACAAGCAAAACGAGTTTCGATGTCCCATGTGGGCAACAAGCTATCACATTCAGTTTTTCAGATATGCCAAATCAGTCGTTCATAAAATGAGATTTGTGAATCCTATGACACACGAAATCGATCCAACTCATGTGCCAACCTTGAAAAATTTGGAATCTACCATCGAGGGCTTCTTACAACTATTCAAGTTACTTGCGGCTGAAGGTATCGAGGAGGTCAACACAAACTTTTTAAATCAAGACCCTTTGGAAAACTTTTTTGGACAAACAAGAAGTCAAGGATTTAAAAATGACGTGCCTACTTGTTATCAATTTGCCTCAACTTACAAAGTATTGTTGATAAGAAATTTGACGTCCCCACATTCAATCGGTTCAAATTGCCGAGACGACGAAGGAAGATTTTTACTGTCATGGGCAGATTATAAACCTCCTCCAAGGCAGAAACCGACAAATCTAGGTGTACCAAGAATTCAAGAATATTGTTTTGTTGAAAACGGTAAGGATTTTACTAGTAAAGAAAGAGTTTTGGCAACAATTAATAAAAAAAAAATGAATTTAAAAGATGTAACGATTGCCGAAGCTTCTTAAGCAGTAATGTTTTAATAAACCGTTTGTTTTCCGACATAAAAGGAATTTTGAAAAATGTCGTTGCAAAATCCTACACTTCTCCTAATATTTTAGACAGAGTAACTATTTTATTAAAAAAAGAGGTCGATTATAGTTTGATATCTTGCATCTCTCACAGAGAAATTTTCTTTGATTTTTTTTTAAAAACAATGACAACATTGTACATTAACTCACAAGGAGAGGTCACACCCTCCGGGTCACCGATCTTGACGAAACTTTGGGGATCGTTTTCTTATACCAAAAGATGAAGAAATCTACCAATCATCCCGTCTAATGGGCCTTTTATACCTAGTTCCTACATAGCTTATATCGTATTTTTAGCTCTTTTTGGGTTTTTTTGCGAATTTTCAAAAAATTCCTGTTCGAAGCCTATTACACTTACAAAATTCTGCAACCCCGCATTCTCTTTATTTTTTCATCTTCTTTTGAGAAAAAATATTTTTAAATCTAATTTTGAAGAAATAGTCCATGTAAAATTAAAGTAATCAAAAGCATTTTTTACTGTTTTTTTGGTTTTATGAACTTAAACTGTATGTCGTCAGCCTTATCAAAATTATGTCTAAAAATATTTTTTCTAAAAAATTCATATAAAAACAAAGAAAATTCGGGGTTGCAGAATTCTGTAAGTGCAATAGGCTTTGAGCAGGAATTTTTTGAAAATTGTTACAAATAAACACAAAAGTCGCACAAAAGTGTTAAAAGTGTCAAAACAAGCTGATTTTCAAAAAATTCCTGCTCAAAGCCTATTGCACTTACACAATTCTGCAACCCCGCATTTTCTTTGTTTTTATATGAATTTTTTAGAAAAAATATTTTTAGACATAATTTTGATAAGGCTGACGACTTACAGTTTAAGTTCATAAAACCAAAAAAAACAGTAAAAAAATGCTTTTGATCACCTTAATTTTACATGGACTATTTCTTCAAAAATAGATTTAAAAATATTTTTTCTCAAAAGAAGATGAAAAAATAAAGAGAATGCGGGGTTGCAGAATTTTGTAAGTGTAATAGGCTTCGAACAGGAATTTTTTGAAAATTCGCAAAAAAACCCAAAAAGAGCTAAAAATACGATATAAGCTATGTAGGAACTAGGTATAAAAGGCCCATTAGACGGGATGATTGGTAGATTTCTTCATCTTTTGGTATAAGAAAACGATCCCCAAAGTTTCGTCAAGATCGGTGACCCGGAGGGTGTGACCTCTCCTTGTCAGTCACAACGTATGTAAATAGAGTTTTTAAAGGACGTGTAGAATTAAAAGATATGCAACAACACTCAGTAGTCTTATTAGCCCTCGAAAAACACAATAAAACTTTGCAAAAAAAAAATCGCACTGTGCTACCAGTAGATATGACTGATTAAACCCCAGCATTTTTTATTTTGTAATCAAATTGGGAACTATGAAAATATTTAATAGCTGTAGGTATAATTTTGTTACTACCAATGATCAATGTAATGTAATTGATTAACTATTAAAAAAAATAATTTATTGATTATTTCTTCAATTAAAATATTAAATGCGTAAATTCAAGATGGTCTAAAAAAAAAAAATTAACAATATCTGAAAACTGTATCACTAGTCTAAATAATGATAGGCTATTTTAAATTAATCAAAAACTTGCATTGCAAAGAGTAAAGGGCTTTTTTATTGTATTTTCTTAAATTATCAGATTTCTAGATTTTTTACTTTAATCATTATCTCTTTAGACAAAACTTTAAAAGCTTCTTTACTTAAGCCGCATTAAAAATCACTATATTTTTTATTTATAAATCTTCTTAAACTTACAATTAATTTTAATGTACTTTTTTTTTATGTGTAGCCGTTACCTACACATTACACAAATAATTTATCAACAATGTAATAATGGGAGTGGCTATTTGAATACAAAATTTGTATGTAATTTCAGTTTTTAATTGATAATTTTTTATTGGTAAGTTTAACAAATATGTATGTATCTTTGATATAGAAAAAAGATCATATAAAACTAGCATTGCAAAGAGTAACAGGCTTTTCTATTATATTTTCTTTAATCAGATTTTTAGACTTTTTAATTTAATAATTATCTTTTTAGACAAAACTTTGAAAGCGTCTTTATTTAAGCTGCATTAAAAATCACTATATTTTTTATTTCTAAATCTTCTTAAACTTACCATTAATTTTAATGTACTTTTTTTTCATCATAATATGTGTAGCAGCTGTTACCTACACATTACACAAATAATTTATCAACTACAATGTAATAATAAGAGTGGCAATTTGAATGCAAAACTTGTATGTAATTTCAGTTTTTAATTGATAATTTTTTATTGGTAAGTTTAACCAATATGTATGTACACCTATCTTTCAAATAAAAAAAAGATCATAAAAAACTAGCTTTTAGGATAAATAAAACTATCCTGCATAATTAATTGCATAAGTTTTTATAACCATTATTTTTAAGATATCAAAAATTTAGAATCATTAAATTACATTGACTTGATAAAAATAATGCAAATCCAGCAATATTGATTATTTTCTTGTCAGTTGTAATATTCTTTTAATGTAGCATAACTTGAACTGGTATTAACAAATATGAATGTGATGTAAACCATTAAAAAACATTTTTTTATTGTATAATTGTATAGCTGTGTAATTTGAAAGACGCTGACTTGAATTTATAAAATAAACAATTTTTTGATTTGTATAAACGTCTTTGATTGCATGAGTATTTGATATCTAGCGCGTATAAACATTAATTAGCACGAATTAATATTAGTCAATTGTAGTGTGATCAGTTTTATGAAATAAATAACAAAAATTAATTTCTATTTTTTGTTCTTTTTCTCACAATCAAATTAATTAAGTTTGCATCTCAAAGAAAAAATCTAAAAAAATAAACAGCAGCTGACAACTACAGACAGCTGCCAGCAGTGAGCATTTAGGTCTGAACTCTGCTCTGAGTCCTGGGGACTGTGATCAACGCCATCTATTGCCGACATTTTATTAAATTAAGTTCATTGAGCTCACCAACAGATAGCGCTGCACCGAACACTTTTGTGGGCACGGCCATGCCGAGCCGAGCGAGTGCGAGTGAGATAGAGCGCGAGAGAGTGTTTGAAGCAGCCAAGCTGCCAGCGCTGCTCGCTGCGTCGAGCCTGCCGTGCACTTCAGTATGCCTCGAGCCGTCCGACAAGAGCCACGCTCTACGCCTTGTCGGCTCTGTACGATAATTGAATAAACCTTATTGTTGATTATACTTACCTGTCTACACCTTTATTTACACTACCTGGAGTGTAGGGCTCCTCAACACAATCAAGACCCCTGGTCGACCCTACAAATGGTGACCCCGTCGTTGGATAAAGTGTGATAGTGGACAGAAGAAAAGCGCGCCAAGACTCGCCTTTGATCTTGCGCGCCGGCTCGAACACGTTGCTTCGACTCTAGCAATCGTCGTTCAACGCAATTTTTTTTCTCGCCTCGTTCGCTTGAGTGCGAGGTGTTCTGAAAAAGTTAAAAAAGGAAAAAAAAAAAATTTTTTTTGTCACCCAACCGGTACGGCCGCTCGGTGAATTTTTTTTACTCAAACCAAGTTACCGCCCAAACGGTTCGGCCGCTCGGCGAAGACGCGTGCACCAAGGCACGCGTGTGGCATCGTGGGAGCACCTGGGGAGGCCGGCGTGAAGCCACTCCTGAAGAGGGTTTCATCCTGCGCGAAGCGGGAAACCCGAAGAGAGGCGGTCGACGCGAAGTCCCCCTCAGTGGCTGGAGAGGACACATCCATTGTTCTGCACCGGCAACAACTCGGTACCGTCGAGCTCAGCTGCGTTCAACGTCGCTCCGGTACATGGGAAAAAATAATCTGGTGCAGTCGGGTTTCTCTCAAGGACGTCAGTGACATCAAAGTCACATCACAACATCGTCGACGAAGAAAATTCGTTAAGGTAAATCGAAATCGATCGCCACGTGTGAGGAATTTTCGCGGTCGCGAGTGGGTGTGATAAGTGTGCATGTATGCCGTGTCTCCGCGCGCGCATCTCGTATTTCTACCGCGTCCCTCGATTCTTCGAACCGAGACTCTTCTCGGAACCTGCACCGTCCGGATTCGTTTCTCCGGGTTTATGTTTTTCGCAGTACGGTGTCATAATTCCTCACACAAATTAATCTTGGAGAAAGAAAAGTAGCTTAGGAAATTTTTTGTAAATATAGATTTAGGTTACTATCGGGTCCTCGCGCACCGCCGATTTTGTTATTTTAGAATTTAGAAGAAAGGTAGTTAATCGCACTGTGTGCTTTTAACTCGCGGTCGCGTCGGGGTGTGGTTGGACTTGTCATTGTGAGCCTTCACACACCTATCGTTCGATCGCAAGTCGCGGAGCCGCCCTGCCCAAGTCCCCTAGGCTCATTACGTATTAGGTCGCGGGCCCACTGCCAAACTCCCGGGCCTTCCTCTAGTTAGGGTTTTTCTTGGTTGTTTCGTCCGTTTTTCTCTTTCTCCACTATGGCTGGCGGTGACGGGACAGAAGGTCCTAAAGGCCTCGGTGCAGACGGCGTTAGCAAGGCCGATCTCGACGCCAGGCTCGCAGCTCTCGACATCGACAAGCGGTTCGCCGAGATGGAACGCAGGTTCGGGGACGTGATTAAGGAGTCCCTGAGAGCGGTATTTCAGGGTCAAGGGCACGATCTCGAAGACTCTTTCGAGTCCGCAGGCTGCGAGGATCGGGAGACGCCGAGAGGGGACGGTTTACACACCGGTCTGAATTCCCCTTCGGTGGTCGATCGGCATTCGCTGAATCGGGACGCTCAGAATTTCGTGCCGGCTGGCGCGAATAATCTTCCCACGCTAGGCGGGCACCCGGTCGACACTTCAGCTTCGGTGAACGCGGGACGACGGCCACCTCAGTCCAGAGGGACGGATTCAACCAATCCCTTTGTGGTTCCCTCGCATTCTCCTCGCGTTTCCAGTAACTTCGAGTTTATGGCTTTCTCGAAGCGCAACCCCGATTTCTGGTTCAATCAGATCGAACTTAAGTTTGCAGACGTCGGAATCACTTCCGACTCCGCTCGTTATTGGGCTGTGCTTCGCAATATTCCGCACGGGATTCTCGACGACATTGCGGAGACAATTAGCGCGATCCCCCAATCTGACCGGTACCAAGGCCTCAAGAAAGCCTTGATTGCTCGTTTTGCCGAGAACGATGACCGCAAGCTTGAGCGCTTGTTCGGGGATTGCACTCTGGGTGATCTTACCCCCTCTCAGCTTCTGCACAGGATGAAAGCTCTGGGGGGCAGCGAAATTGCGTCCGGTACGATCCTTAGGCTCTGGTGGAGACGACTCCCGGATTCGATAGCCAACGCGATAGATCGCGAGGTCGCAGCTCAGAAGGAGAGCGAGGCCGCCACGAGGGCTGATTTTCTTTTCATCCGGAATCCTCGTGAGCCTTCCAGGTCTCAGGTTAGCGTCGTCTCTGACTTCTCGCATCTTAAATCACAGATTGCGGAGATTGTGAGTCAGCAGTTTGAGAATCGAGGTCGTTCTCAGAGCCGCGGCCATTCCCGTGGAAGATCTCGGAGCCGAAGCGAAGACGGCAAGCCCCGCTTGTGTTATCCTCACTTCAAGTATCGGGAAGACTGCAAATTCTGTCGAGGTCCCCCGTGTCCCATGTGGTCCGAATTTGCGAGGAAGCATTCGTACTCCAGTTTCGAGGAGTACAAGAAAGCCCGCAACGCGGGGGGAAACTAACAAGCCCCGGCGTCTGCGAGGCGAGCGCTCCGGGCTTATTGACTTTACGCCTCTTCGTACCTGACAAGAAATCTGGACGCCTTTTTCTCGTCGACACTGGCGCCCAGGTTTCGATTATTTCGAAACTCTCGGTTTCCACGCATTTTTCGTCGGGTGTTCCCCTACACGCCGCTAACGGTAGCGAGATTAAAACCTTCGGTGTTTTAAATCTCCCTTTCGATCTCGGTTTTCGGCGTCAAATGTCATGGAATTTTTTTATAGCAGATTTACCGTATTCAATCCTCGGCGCAGATGTTCTTCGTCACTATGACCTTCTGCCCGATTTAAAACGTCAGCGACTCGTCGACAATGTCACTCAATTGCACGTTAGCGGTAGCCTTCGGGAGCCATCGTGCAGTGGTGTTAGCGTCATCGATCCGTCACACAGGTACGCACACCTGTTGGCAAAATTCCCCCGCGTCCTAGGTTTAGAGCCACCTGCTCCCTTGGAAGACCGCGGTGTTTACCATAGAATCGTCACGACCGGTCTGCCTCGAGCCCAGCGTTGTCGACGTTTGTCACCCGAGAAACTCAAGTTCGTCAAGGCTGAGTTCGATCGTCTGTGCAAGGCCGGGGTTTGTCGCACTTCGGACAGCCCATGGGCTTCCCCCATCCATCTCGTACCGAAAGGCGATTCGTGGAGGATTTGCGGCGACTACAGGTTGGTGAATTCCGTAACCCAGCCTGACCGATTTAACGCCGCGAATTTTCAGGACATCACTTGCGCTCTTAAGGGCAAGAGGGTTTTTACTCTCATAGATCTTGTCCGCGCATACCAGCAAATTCCCGTGGCTCCCGACGACGTGAAGAAAACCGCCGTGATCACCCCCATCGGCCTTTTCGAATGGCTCGTCATGACGGAGGGTCTTCGTAACGCTGGTCCGACATTCATGCGTCATTTGTACGCCGCGCTCGGAGATCTCCCCTTTGTCGTCGTGTACTATGACGATATCGGCGTCGTTTCTGAGACTCTCGAGGAGCACGAAGAACATCTCAGGATGGTTTTCGAAAGGCTCGACAAATTTCACATGCGGATAAACTTGTCTAAGTGTATTTTTGCTAAGCCCGAGATTCCATTCATCGGACACATTATCAGCACCGAGGGGATCCGGCCCAACCCCGAGAAAGTGCGTGTAATCCGTGATTTCCCAAAGCCCGAGACCTTGGAACAGCTTCGCAGCTTCCTCGGGTTGGTGAATTCGTACAGGCCCTTCCTCGAGCGAGCGGCAGCTGTGCAACGTCCTCTTCACGCTTTTCTTCGCGACGTTAGGAAGAAGGACAAGCGTCCGGTCCCCTGGACCCCGGAGGCAGAGCAGGCATTCCTCGCATGCAAGCAACAGCTTGCCGAGTGTGCTCTTCTCGTTTATCCTGACGACAGCGTTGAAATTCGCCTAGTATCCGATGCTTCGGACGGAGCCATAGGTGCGGTTTTGGAACAGCGAGACTCACTTGACGCGCCCTGGAAGCCCGTAAGTTTTTTCTCCAAAAAGCTTACTCCAGCTCAACAGGCTTACTCCGTTTTCGATCGGGAACTCACCGAAATTTTCGAGGCCGTGAAGCATTTTCACTTTTACCTCGAAGGTCGTCAGTTTGATGTGTTCACGGACCACAAGGATTTGACGTATGCTTTTGCGAATGACCCAGCTCATGCTCCTGCGCGTCGTCAGAGGCAACTTGCCTATATTTCTGAGTACACGACGTCGATTAAGTATATTCCCGGCCCGGAAAATCAAGCCGCCGATGCATTATCGCGGATCGAAATCTCTCAGGTCGGTCAGATTGACTCCTTTGCGTCTCCTTCGAATTTGAATTGGAGCGCGCTGTCTCCAGACGTAATCCAGCTCCCACAGGTTCAAGCAATCTTGGCTAGGATCGATGCCTTTAGATTGCCAACCGTTTTCTCACTTCCTCAGCTCGCGACTGAACAAGCAGCGGACGAGCAACTCCGAGAGATTATCGCCGACCAATCTCATCCCTTGAAATTGGTGAGATTAGCTTTCGGTGAAAATCACACTCCTTTATATTGCGACACTTTTGACCATGTCATTCGGCCCTACGTGCCAGCTCCTCTTCGTAGAGCTGTGTACGATCTATTTCACAACAACTCACACCCAGGTCCTAAAGTCACCGTAAAACTCGTTCGTCAAAGTTACGTGTGGCCTAACATGTCCCACGAGATCACTCAGTGGTGTAAAGCCTGTTTGCCTTGTCAACAGTCTAAAGTTACGCGTCACAACAAGTTTCTTCCGGCCGAGTTTCCGGTTCCAGACGGTCGTTTCGACCATATCCACATCGACCTGGTCGGCGAGCTTGTCGAGAGCCATGGCAACTTATACGCCCTGACGATGGTCGATCGGTACTCGAGATGGCCAGAGGCAGTCGCACTGCCCAACATGGAGGCGACAACGGTCGCGAGAGCTTTCTTCGACACGTGGGTGTCACGCTACGGTGCCCCCGAGATCATCACCACAGACCAGGGAAGCCAGTTCGAGTCCGAGTTTTTTTCCGCCTTGTTGTCCATGATAGGTTGCGAGCGGATTCGAACAACGGCTTACCACCCTGCGTCAGACGGCCTCGTGGAACGCTTTCATCGCGATCTCAAGGATTCCATTATGTGCTACGGCGACAACCCCAACTGGTCCCGTATTTTGTCTTCCGTGCTCCTTGGGTTGCGAACGCGCGTCCGTATCGACCTGGATGCGAGCCCTGCAGAATTTGTTTTTGGGACAGTCCTTCGAATTTCCGGCGAGTTCTGCGTTCCGTCTGACTTCGAGCCGGACCGTCGGTTCTTTATCGAGGAGTTTAGAGAGTACATGAGGGAGGTGAAGCCTGTACCTTCAGTCCGGAAATATCGATTCAAGCCTTTCGTATTCAAGGACTTGGCGACTTGTTCGCACGTTCATGTGAGATCCAAGCCCGTGAAGAAGTCTCTCGAACGTCCATATCACGGCCCGTACAAAGTCGTGGATCGCCTGACCGACAGGACCTTTCGCATCAACGTCAAGGGTGAAGAGAAGGTTGTCAACGTCGAACGTCTTATTCCGGCTCATTTCGTAGCCGAGGATTTCGCCGACGAGATTCTCGGCGCCGATCCTCAAACACCTCCGCAGAACGGAGTCGGGATCCGGGATGTTCCGCTCCCGCAGGGGGTCGATGCAGGTTCGATCGATCGACAGTCCCAGCTTGAGGATCGTGGATCATACACACCGGTGGATCGGGTTATCTCGCCCCCTCGCGAGCCTCTACCGGCTGTAATACCCTCGGATTCGCCTGTTCGGATGACGGAAAGTCCTCGTCCATCCACGAGCAAAACTGTGCGTTTTGCTGATCACGACCGTTTGAGCCAGCCGTCGAGACCTCCGGGGAGACCGTCACGCATCGCGCCGGGACCCTTGCCTCCGTCGGCTAGGACAACTCCGTACCGCGGGAATTACACTATTCCTATAGGTCCACCTCCCGTACGTCCAACCGCCGAGAGGACGTATGCTCGCAAACGCGCGGATCATCCTTACGCTAAATGCGATTCGATCGCGTCTGGTAGAAAAACCGAGTTTTTTTCTCGATTGGGGGGGTGTCCTGTGGGCACGGCCATGCCGAGCCGAGCGAGTGCGAGTGAGATAGAGCGCGAGAGAGTGTTTGAAGCAGCCAAGCTGCCAGCGCTGCTCGCTGCGTCGAGCCTGCCGCGCACTTCAGTATGCCTCGAGCCGTCCGACAAGAGCCACGCGCTACGCCTTGTCGGCTCTGTACGATAACTGAATAAACCTTATTGTTGATTATACTTACCTGTCTACACCTTTATTTACACTACCTGGAGTGTAGGGCTCCTCAACACAACCAAGACCCCTGGTCGACCCTACACTTTTTTGTACAAAGTCGACCCCCCCTGGTCTGCACTCGTGCTGATGCCTCAACAAAAGACATGTTGTTATTGTTTTTTTTTTTTTTTTTTTTCATTATTAAAATAAAAGCACAGGCAGTACTCTGCAGTCTGCAGTCTGTCTGCACTCGTGCTGATGCCTCGACAAAAGACATGTTGTTTTTTTTTTTTTTTTTTTCATTATTAAAATAAAATAAATATGACCTTCGGTGAACTTCGTCAGTTCGATCATTGTGTTATTGTTGCTTATGGAGAAAAAATTGATGCTTTTATTATTAGTGCTTCAAACGTGCATATTTGAAATGAGAAAATAAAATGTGTGAAATAAGTAGTTAGTATATAACAGTGTATAATGAAAGTGCATATTATTATTATCAAAATTATAATAAAAAGTGCTGTGTTATTAAAAAAATAAATATCTCTATCTCTACCACGATCTCAACTAATTTTTTTTTTACTTAACTGATAGTAATAATAAAAATTCGTTTTTTTTTTTATATACATTATTATTCATAATAATGATAATAATGATTTATAACTGCTAACTTTTAATTTTTTTAATAAAAGTTAATGACCCAAGTTTTTTTTTTTTTTTTAGTGTATGTTCATGCTGGAATTTTTTATAAAAGTTGATGAAAGTGAGGTAGATGAAAATGAAAACACTGCTTTTCAAATAAGAATTATTTAGTGGGTTTATCATTTTTGTATAATTATTGAGTATTGTTATTATTCATCTTAATTTGTTATCATATTTTTATTGATCCGTCTTTATTCTCATCCTGACTTGGAATGAAAATGTAAGAATATAATAAAGCCACAAAATTCATGAAATTAAATCTTTTGGTATCCGAGTCATCACCCAAAGATTAATTTCTTTTTTGATTGATATAATATTACCTTTAAAATTATATTTAAAATTTCATTAAATTTAATCTGTTATAGATAATTTTAAAATTACAATTAAAATTTACATTTTTTGACAAATCACACACAAACATTTTTTACAGTTAACTCTGAACTTTTAACTATTTAAAACAAAAAATTAACCATGTTTATAAAATTTTTTGATCTTTCTGATTTTTTTATCTTTCACCAGTTTCTTAAACTTGTCTTTTTTTCAGTCATTTATCTTACTATAAGGAAAGATTTTTTTAATACCACATTTAAAAAAAGTAGGTTCAACTTTTTCATTTTCCTATAAGACAAAAGAGTAGAAAGCGAACAAGTGGTTGGTTATTGATAAAGTCATTTATTAAGTTGGGTTTATTTGTTTTGATTAATTGACATGCAATTTTGTATTGATGAAATATTCAAACTGGTTAAAGTCTAATGTAAAGGGAGAACTTTTTGAGGCAATGTCTTAATATAACAAGAGTTTTTAAGATCTCTTGTCACAATTAAATTGATTTAAAAAATATAATGTATAATTTAGTATAAAATTTTAAATGAATAGTTTGAGCACATGAAAATAAATTTATTCTTCCATCCTCAATCCTGATGTTGGATTCCAATGATAATTCTTAAAGCAAATTTAGGTGTGTTTCAAATTTTATAATTTTATCGGTTTCATGATAAAAGTTTGGTATTTCTGTTGACCTTAATTCAAGACCAACTAGAAGTAGAACCATAAACTCAAAATTATTGAATCATGTAAAAAATTAGTATATAATCTTACATTAGCTAAACTCTGATTTAATTATAATTCTGATTATAGTTTGATTCCCAGCATCTAGATTTTAAACCAAAGCTTAAGCGAATACCTATATTTTTTATCAAGCCAATGAAGCTTTGTATTTGTTAAACAACTTTTCAATTTGTTTTTCTAAAACTTGAATTTGATTAAAGTTTAATTTAATGAAATGAATTAAAGTTTGCAAATGCTTTGAAAAACTAGAATTAAAAAATTCTAAACAGCATCATAGAGCAGTAACTTATATGACTGACCTGTCGACTGAGGTAAAATCTAAAAAAACTTACTTTTAAAAAAGTAAAAAATAACGGCGAGATGTTTTATCATTTGAAAAATGGTATCAGAGAAAATAGTATTAAAACTCAGTAAAAATTAACAATAAAAAAAAAAAAAGACATAAAAGAGGAAATATTCAAGCCATTTAGTAAAATTATACATATATTATACTAATGCTTCTAATATTTTCTTTAAAATGAACTCTTGAAAGTAGTAAAATCAAAATAATATTGAACGGACGAGTTTTATGCGATCTAACAAAAAGTATTCTTGACAAACAATTCTTTTTTCTTGAAAAGGAAATTGACAATTTATGAAATTTATTTGTCATTCGATGTTGATGAAAATTATTCATTGATCTCGGCGCGGAGCCACCTTTTAAAAAGATTCTTATTCTATTTTACAGCTGAATTTTAGAAAAATAAAGTTTTATTTGTGCATGTTCAAATGAAGAAGTGCCGTGAAATTTTGAAAAAAAATTTGGCTTCTGAAAAGCTCTGCTCCCAGAAGTGGATTTGCATAAATGTTTATGTAAAGGCAAAATAACTAGTACTTTTTAATATTGAACAATTGTAAATACAAAATGGCTCCGCGTCGAGATCAATGAATAATTTTCATCAACATCGAATGACAAATAAATTTCATAAATTGTCAATTTCCTTTTCAAGAAAAAAAAATTGTTTGTCAAGAATACTTTTTGTTAGTTTGCATAAAACTCGTCCGTTCAATATTATTTTGATTTTACTACTTTCAAGAGTTCATTTTAGAGAAAATATTAAAGGCATTCGTATAACATATGTAAGTATAATTTTACTAAATGGCTTGAATATTTTCTCTTTTATGTATTCTTTTTCTTATTGTTAATTTTAACTGATTTCCTTTTCAAAAAAAAGAATTGTTTGTCAAGAATACTTTTTGTTAGATCGCATAAAACTCGTCCGTTCAATATTATTTTGATTTTACTACTTTCAAGAGTTCATTTTAAAGCAAATATTAGAAGCATTAGTATAATATATGTACAATTTTACTAAATGGCTTGAATATTTTCTCTTTTATGTCTTTTTTTTTTTATTGTTAATTTTAACTGAATTTTAACTCTGATACCATTTTTCAAATGAAATAAGCTATAGTGTGAATTACTTTAGTTGTTTTCAGAATTGTTATGATGAAACACACTATAACTATGCGTTGAGAATTTCGAAATATTTATACATGACTAAAGATTTGAAATTGACCTTTTGTAGAGATTTTAATGCAGATTTGATTGATTGTTACATTGATGCTGATTGGGCAGGTGATAAAGTAGATAGAAAATCTACAACTGGATATGTTATAAGAATTTTTGGAAATGTCATTTATTGGAAATCGAGAAAACAGGGTAGATTGACTGAATCTTCGACAGCTGCTGAATATGTAGCTTTGTCTGATTCTGTAAGTAAAGTGAAAGTGGTTCTGAATTTGTTGAAAGATTTCGGAATTAAAGTGGAAAATTCAGTGAAAATTTACGAAGATAATTCGGGAGCTATTGCTATTGCGAAATATGGGAATATGACAAAAAACTCAAAGTACATTGAAGTACATTATCATTTTGTGAATGAATGTTACGAAAAGGGAATAATTAATATTGTAAAAGTAGAGTCAGATGAAAATATGGCCGATATATTAACGAAAGCGTTAAGTAGAATTAAGTTTGAAAAATTCCGTGAAAATTTGCGAATTGTTTAAAGTAAGATTGAAAAGAAAATTATTATTGTATACGAATAAAATATCACTATGTGCGAACTGAGATAATTATCATAATGATACTGTGAATGAACGAATAAAATAATGAAATTGTTTAAAATTGTTGAAGCGAAAATTTAAGGAGGTGTGTTGAGAAATAAGGTAAATCTCCGCTTCAACGGGAGAGTGGCACGTACGTATGTGTGTGTGTGTGTGTGCAGTACGAGTATGCGTGAGTGACACATGCGTGAACGGCGCTGCTTGTAGCAGTCGCAAACAGAGCTCCCAAAAGAGGCAGATTTTCCCAGCCAAAAGTCCTAAAGAGGGCGTAAAAAACTGCCACTTTTGAGATCACTGGTCGCAAAGAGTCGTCCGTAAGAGACACCACGTGCATCGGGACGCACGTTATTAATGTGTAAACTCAACTACAATTATACTTATTAATAAATAATAGTTAATATAACGATCTACGAATTATTAATCCTCTGATACAAAAATCCCAACAATAACAGTTAAAGCGAGCCGTGGGTTTTTGTGGTGAAATTTCGGGGCGCGCATTAACTGTTCAGACGGGCGTATTGACTGTAGCGACTTCTCTGTGTGAAATGAGAGAGAATAGTTTATTGATTAAATGACAACATAGATTTGCGCAGTTGAGGTTTGTTGCGACCGGACATATTAAATTTTCTCAGTCCTTTAGTCTTTTATTTTTTCTAACCGTTTCAATAAATTTTTTTTCCTCCTTTTTTCATAAAATAATTTAATCTTTCCTACTTCTCACCTGAAAATCAGAACTTTCATCCTTATTTTTGGTAATCTTGCATAAAGAAACATTAACTACACTGGTGCACCACATCATCAGGGCTTCTACAAGAACCTTGAGCTCCACTTCGCTCCACTCTTAGTGTCTCAAAATTGCCCTGGTAAAGATGGTGCACCAGAGTAGTAATATATCATTCCTTTTTATGTTTCTATTTGTCTTTTATACTATTTTTATTTATTTATTTTTCAATTTGTAATGGTGTGAAATCAGAGCCCTCCTTTAACTAGGTAGCGTTCAGAAAAAGAAGTTTTCCTGGGCCCCCCATTACAATAATAATTCTACAGTAATTTAGGGAAAATTCCTTTCTCAACTCAACACCGCACAAAAACCAAACTCAGGGGTGGATTCTCACGGGAGAATCGTCGGGAAAATTACGATTCAGGTGAAAAAGGTAGAAAAATGAAACTCAAGAAAATACGTTTACACGTTTATTCTTGTCTACTTTGAAATATGGTTAAATAAAGTCTACAGTTATACATGATTCACCTAGAAACTTCAGAAAAATACTGTCTACAAAATGGCGTCCGAAAGATGCTTCGGGTTACCTATGATTTTATTACAATTTTTTACATTCAATCGTTCATCCACAAGATAATAATAACCACACACAAACAAGATTTTTATAACAATAATTCCATCCACACTAATAATAAACAAAAGTATACCTCCAAAAATCCACTCACAAACTCAATCAGAATCAACCATAACCAACCACTATTCCCACGACTTGCGACTACTTATTTTATTTCGGCGGAGGACGAGAAGGAGCGTAGAATCAGAAACGTCGAGGAACTTCCCTTGGTAATCCTGGATCTCCGTCAACTTCATCCTAGAACCTAGCTGAAAAAATAAATAAAAATGTCTACAGGGAAGGGAATGGGCTACATGAGTCCACACACAACCACTCTGCTCGGCGGTGCGTACCAGAGTAACGCTCTTCTTCTTCTCTTCACCCAACTTCCGTCTTCTTCATCCCTATCTACGAGTTTTACATCTCGTCCACCAATCACGACGCACAATAAATATTCCACCAATGGAAGGTTGTATGCGCTGGTAACAGCGCCCTCTATTCATCGTACGTCGCGCCCCCTAACTCCGCGCGGAAATACAAACTCGTCATGTGCGTACCTAACCTCTTTGCCCGCAGCCTCGTAGATGACATTCTCTCCACGCGCTCGCCTTCACTACAGCTCAACACTCGTGCGATAGAAAAGGAGAGAAAAAAAAAAAAAAAAAAAAAAACACGCACTGCTCCACTGTTGTCGCGAGATAGCAGCAGGCCCGAAGCCTCACTACAGGTAGCGGTGGCAGCATTTCTTCACGGTTGTGGCAGTAGGCAGCAGCCACCACGCGGGGAATTCTAGCAGCTCGTCAGCTACAAAAATTCGTCGGCAGCTCGATGATGTCAACAAACCGCCTCGTGTCTACAAACCAAAACATTGGTACTCATATCCCAGATGGCTTGTGACGTGATGTGTTTGAGTTTAGGAAAAAATGTGAGGAGTGAAAATTACTCCCTCGCAAATTACTTTCTTAACGTAACGAATTTATATTACGACATGCACGGGTATCCAGTCAAGTCGTAACTTTGATTTAGCCAATTATTTCTGATACTCACTCCATAAGTTTTACTCTCAAAACCCGATGATAGTCGTAAAATTTAATTGGTGCTGATAACAGTTCTAGTAGAAGAAGTAGATATAGTAGTAGAAATAGAAGTAGTTGAACAAGTAATATTCATTGTAATAGTAATGTTTTTTATAAAAGGAATTAAAAGTTTTTTAAATTTCTATGAAAAAAAAAATTATGGCACATTAATATGGAGTAAGGTGAAGTACCCAATAGTGAAACGCTCGAGGAGAAATCGGGAGTAATTTGAGTTTTACAAAAAAACTGTAAACATTTACCCTAAAAGAAAAATATTCTCGTAAACCAGACGATGTCAGCTTTTTATTTTCATAAATATTATATGGATTAGTTGCGCCAAAAAATTATAAAAAAACAATTAAAAACACCTTGATTTGGACCAAAAGTGAAACAACGTTTGGAAAAGTACCCCAAAAGTGAAACGAGGGTGCGTACACAAATCATCAAGCTGAAATGTAATACATTCAGGGCTAAATATAATAAAGTATATTGAAGTTAAATAATTAATTCACTTGTTTATAAATTTAGAAAATATTTATGTATAAATTTTTTAAAGTGAAAAAAATTAAATTTTTAAGGTAATATAAAATTTAAAGTCAGAAATATATATCTTCCTATATTATATAGTTATATCCAGGAGGAGCTCTTTTTTTTTTTTTGACTCCGGGAGGAGCTCTGAAAATTACGGCTCCTCCGGGAGGAGCCCCTTAAAACATGTAAAATATAAGGTTTTTTGAAGGTTTTGAGGTGCTCCTCCGGGAGGAGCTCTTAATTTTAAAAGCTCCTCCCGGAGGAGCACCTTAAAACGTCAAAAACCCTTATATTTAACATGTTTTAAGGGGCTCCTCCGGGAGGAGCCAAAAAAAAAGAGCTCCTCCCGGAGGAGCACCTCAATATTCAACATATTTTAAGGGGCTCCTCCCGGAGGAGCCGTAATTTTCAGAGCTCCTCCCGGAGGAGCCCCTTAAAACGTCAAAAAATCTTATATTTATTATGTTTGAAGGGGGCTCCTCCCAGAGGAGCCGTAGTCTAAACAGCTCCTCCCTGAGGAGCACCTCAAAACCTTCAAAAAACCTTATATTTAACATGTTTTAAGGGGCTCCTCCCGGAGGAGCCGTAATTTCCAGAGCTCCTCCCGGAGGAGCCCCTCAAAACGTCAATAAATCTTATATTCAACATGTTTTAAGGGGCTCCTCCCGGAGGAGTTGATTTTAAATTATAGGAGCTTCTCCTGTACGAGCACCTTAACTGTCAAAAAACTCCATATTTATCCTCTTTGAAGGGCGCTTTTCCTAGAGGAGTCGTAATTTTAAAAGCCCTTTTTAAAGGAGTACTTCAAAACGGTTAAAAAATATTATATTTAACGTGTTTCAAGTACTTGAAGTATTTTAACTTACTATTTAATTTTTATAACTATTTTTTTAGACTCACCATAATATAAAATTTTCTTTTTTCAATTTAAATCATATTCAACAATTTTACCTAAACATGTTTGAACTTTTATTCAATACACAAACTCAACTCAAAAAACATGTTAAATATTAACTGTCAAAAAACTTCATATTTTATAACTATTTTTATGGGGGTTGGCGAGCGAAGCGAGCAGGGGGGTACCCCTTAGTATATATATATATATGTATATATATATATATATAATTATATCTAAAAACTGCACTTCAAGTTGAAAAAAACATTGATATTAAATTACTACTTAATTGCTGTTTTTAAAATGAATAAGTATGTTGATTATGATTGAGTACAAAATTTTCATGTACTTGGCAAGAGAAAGAAATAAACAACTTTAGAGGTTAGGTTAGTCTGACACTGTTTCTAGACACCGTTTTTCACACAAGTTCACGAAATTATTGAAAAATCAGTAGCTCAGTATTGAAAATGTAGGACTTAAACTTTTTTTTTTAATTTAAGATAGTTTTGACTGAAAAATAACTAATTAAAAAGTGTTTCACTTCTGGACCGAGTAGAGATTTTTTGACTTTTTGCGGATCCAGAAGTGAGATCAAAAATATTCAAAATATTTCACTTTTGGTCTATTTTGTTTCACAATTGGACCCCGCATAAATAATGAATAAAAATAAATTTTATGAGTTTTGAAGTAAAATTTTGGTGGTAATATCAACTCAAGAACTGTATCCATTACTTGAAATAGTCTTGAAATAGTAGCAGTTTAATTAATAATAAATAAAGACGATTGAAAGTCTTATTCTCAAACGTGAGTTTGGTGAGATTTCGGAATGAAATCAACCCCGTCATAGAGTTAAAAAAACTCAATTTCGTTTGATTTTTGACAAAAATATAAACGAATGACTCTTAAAAAAAATTAATAGGTCTTTAAGCTACACTATTCAAGATTGCATATGATTTTTTTTGTGCTGTCTAGAATTGTTTTTAATTAAATTATTATTGTTTTAGAAAACCATTTCACTTCTAGGGTATTTTTCGCTCGATTTCAGTTTTGGATATTTTACCTTAAATAAAAAATATACTTTTTTTACTTTAAAAACGAATGAATTCAGTTATTTACATTGAATTTTATAACTTCTTTTGCTTTTATTAAATTAGAAAACAATATATAAAAAGAAAGTGACTAGTTACCAATGCCGTGTACCGTACAAGGTGCACGGTACACGGCCCATAAGAGTTATTTTAGAGTTTACGTGAAATTAAATGGGTTATTTTGGATGGGCTCTTGGATTAAAAGTTAAAACTAGTACCTCTTAAAACTTACGTGGGTTATTTGATATAAATTTTAGGTAAAAAGCTACCATGAGCCGTGTACTGTGTACAGTACACGGCGATGGTACCTAAACATAACAATATAAAAATCCTTTTATTGCAGAACTTAAAATTTCAAAAGGTTATATCTTCAATTTTGGAAAAAAAATAAAAAATACAGTCTTTACTAAACAAATAATTTATTGATATAAACTAATATTTATTTAGTAGTGTAATAACCCAACGACACTATTATAATAATTTTTATCTAACAATTGTGTAAAAATTTACAAACAAAATGTTTTTAAAATTAAAGAAAAAAAAAAAAAACTCATATTCAATCTACAAGAAATGGGCTGTCAATTGCACCGGCGCCAAAGATAATACCTCCTTCATCAGAATTTGATGGTTTCGTGCGAAGAATGTGCCCACACTGATTGTTCATAAAAATTTTATTTTTATCTCTAGAAATAAATTAATTTTTTTTATAAATGAATACTAAATTTATAACTTATATAGTATTCATTTGGACATGCTCGATTATGCGGGCTATATACGGGCGTGTGTTTCTGAACGGTGTCGCGCGCGGGCTAGAATTGGCGCACGCGTAGCGCACCGTCCAGAAACACACGCCCGTATGTAACCCCCATCGAACATGTTCAAACATATGCTTTTTCGGGCTTCAATCAATTTTAGATGCGTTATGAGTATTGTATTCTGAACAAATAACAGCAAGTTCAGTCATAAACTGTTTTGCCGCGTTCTAACCTCAAACCTTGGCACCTTGGTCGATTTCATCTTTGAGTAAGTTTCCTGACGATCTGATAGATGGCGGCTGCAAAACAGATTAAATATCGTAAAATATTTGGTCTGCAAAACAGACCATATATACTCCTGTTATTTGGTCAGAAAGCAGCACGAATAACGCACCGAAAATTGGATGGTGACCTAAAAAAATTAAATATGGAAGTGACTTTTCAGGTGACGTTGTTGACAAAATTAAATGAAAAAAAAAATTTTTACTAACAAAAACGCTAGATCTAGTGACTTTTTAAACTAGGATTCTCTTTGTTGACAAAAATTTCGCGGAAAACTTTTACTTTTCCGCCAGTGAACATTTTTTTGTTGACAAATTTTTTTTTAAATGTTAACGAAACGTTTTTTTGTTGACATGTTTTTGAATTTGGCCAACTAAGATTTTTGTTGACAAAAATACGAGTTGTTGACAAGTTTTTTATTTTGCCAAACTAGACTTTTGTTAACAAAAAATATTAGTTTACAAATATATAGTAGTAATTTGCTCCGTTAGTTTTATTCTGAGAGATTTGTAGTTTAGAAGTAGAGCATGAACAACACTGAAAGTTCTTAAAATTCTTTTATTATTCTAATTCGACGTTTCAACAGGAAATATAGATTTATAACTCTCCGTTGTGTTTCAACAGTCATAATTATTTCCTATCAATTAGAGATCCTTCCCCTTGAGATTGTCAACAAAAAATTTTTGCCAACAAGATTTTGTCGACAAAATTATTTAAGTTGTCAGCAAAAGGGTTTTTTTGTTGACAAAAATTTTCATATTTGACAAAAGATATCCCCCAAAAAAAACCTTGCCAAGGTAAACAAGCTTGGGAGGGTTTTTGCCATAGTTAATTTAACAAAAAGAAGTGATATTTAAACAGATTTAAGGTATTTCAATTTATTGGTCTAAAACCAGATCAAGCAAAAAGAGACTTGCAATTTTTTATTGTGTGATATTTCTGTAAAATTCTACATAACTCTGCCAAACAATTTTATTGGTTCTATTTTATTAACTTTTGACAGAGTTTTGTAGAATTTCGCAGAAATATCATAGAATAAAAAATTGCAAATCTCTTTTTGCTTGATCTGGTTTTAGACCAATAAATTGAAATACCTTAACTCTTTTAAATGATATCACTTCTTTTTGTTAAATTAACTATGGCAAAAACCCTCCCAAGTTTGTTTACCTTGGCAAGGTTTTTTTTTGGGGAATATCACTTCATTTTTGTTAGAAAATTTTGATTGATTTGCACAAGTTTCAAATCTTTTAATAACATTGCATCAGTTGTCCACCCAGAACCCTCCGAATTAGTTACGATTCTTTTTTGAATTCAAATTTAATTTCTGCAAAATTAGTTTTTCCAAAATTTAATCAGTTTTTCAGAAATTTTGTAAGCAAATTCTTATTTAGGATGTTTCTACCTATACACTTTTCCGTCAATTCCTTGGCAGTCAGTAGAGCAGTACATTTTTTTTCATTTTTAAGTTAAAAAAAAAATTTTTAGTAGATGTCTCTTGGCAGTTTCGACTTCCAAGGTGTCAGAGAACACACTTGGTTCTCGGAAAATGATTTATTCGGGATATTTTTAACTCTTGAAAGATCAGAGTATAGATTTCTGGTGCATTATTACGCTCTGAAAATTTCTCAAAGAAGTTTCAACATCAAGGTGATCAGAGTGGAAAATCTTTGCTCTTGGAGACGAAATACCTGGAGAAATCATCTTCACGGTATAATTGTCTTTAGGAATACCAGCTGAGCAGGCTGACCTCTGCAGAGTTAAAACTTCTTTGAGTAATCATCTCCGTGGCATTATTACCGGCGTTGTCGTCAGGTGTCTATCCTGACCCTTCTGAAGTAAATACTTCCCAGACCAGAAAAATAATCTCAAGGACGTAATTGTTCAGTAAATTATGTACGAACTTATCGAAAGCGCAGCCACGCCCCCGACCGATCTCGTGCCGTTGCCGGCAGACGAATTCGGCGAGAATTCATGGCATAGGTGCAGGTCGCATCAAAACGTTCGCTTGAGATAGATCAGTTTTACGAAAAAAAAATCTTTTATATCCTCTCACGAAAATTTATAATCAAATTTCTGATTGAAATTTTTTTCTTTAATAAGATCAACACATATTAATTGTAAAAATTAAAAATTTTAATTTTCAAGATTTAAATTTTATTATTATTATTGAATGTATTTTATTGGCTTTTTTATATCAAGTAATATACAGCAAGAAGGCAAATACAGAGGTACAATACAATAAACTTAAATAGCACTTAATACAAAGGTAGATTTAAATTTATCACGATTAATTTATCTCTAAATAATAGAACGAAAATCTTTCAAATATTCAAATTAGCATCCTGAATAAATTCAAACAAAATATTGAGAATTTTCACTTTTAACTCAACTAAAAAAGGAATAATAGAAAAAGGGCAAAAAGGCTGAATTTTTCTGAAATTAGTCAACATCTTATCTCTAAAATTATCATACACATCACATTACCAAAAAATATGCTCAATAGAATCTACATATTCTTCACATTTACATATTTCAGTATTAACAATCTTATAACTAAATAAAGAACAATTCAAATTAGTATGATTACTCCTGACCCGATTAACAAAACATATTAATCTTCTAGGTATATTATACGTACAAAAACAAGGTTTCTTTGAAATACTATAAAAATTGGAAAATTAAAAAAAAAACCTTTGCTTTTACTAGCTTCTATCAATTCAGTCTCATTAAGTTCATAACATATCCTGGAATATTCCTGAAATAAATGAGTTAATGGTATTACAATATTCATAAGAGAATCATTTTTTGCAGCAACCTTTACTAATTCATCTACCTATTGTTATATAAGCTATGTCATCTACCTCATGCCAACATGAGAAGGAATCCAATAAATATGAATATCAGCCCCTAGTAAATTCAATTGATATAAATAATTTCTGATGTCTACTATCAATGGAGACTCAACAACAAAACCTTTAATAGTATATGGGCAAAAGTCAAAAAGTCGGCCATTTAAGCGCCCCGACCACGTTTTTACGTTTAACATGACTAGATTTCATGAGTTAACGAAATTTGTATGAAATGTTAATCAGCAGGGTTCAAGTACGGTCTTCAGGTTATCTGAAAACGATTTCAAATTTTCAAAATAGGCAAAAGAAAAAATTTGACAAGCGAAATAAGTTTGTCTGTCTTTTTTACGTCGAACCATGATAAGTACAACTAATTAGTGGTAGACAATGTAAAAAGACTTAATTAAATTTTTTAATGGCTTAATAATTTTTTAAAAATTTCAGTTTAATAGATTTTTATGTTTAAAAGAACGTATATATTATTTTTACATCAAAAAATCTCACTAATAGATGCTTTTGGTGAAGCGTACCTTTGTTATGTCCTGTAATTCCGCAGGGAAAAAAAGTATAAATCTTTGTTTTTCACTAAAATAAACCCCAAAAACGTATTGCTGAGACTTAAAAATTAAATCTTTTTTACTTTAGAAATCATTTTTGTCTTTAAACACCGAATAAACAAACAATTAAAAAAAATATTGTGAAGACTTCTGTCCTGTAATTCCGCAGCTGCATAAAGCGAATTGGACGTCGTCTGCTACATGTGATTTTACGTACGAGATTTTTCCCTACGCATTTACTCTGTTGAATTTGTTTGGTTTTATGTGGTTACTAGAGCCAACAAACGCGCTTCGCGCGTCCAAATCCACATTTTATCTTACTATTGATATATTTAAATTTTTTTGTTACTTAAAGTCTAAAATGATGTTTTATTTGAATTAAAATATCTGTCTAATTAAGTCATTGTTTTGTAGTTAAGTTTATAATTTTTGTTTTTTCTTTTAAGGTAGTAGTTTCGCGATATATAGCACATACATGGGAAAACACATGCAAAATGCAAACAACTCAAACACTATCTGAATTTTGAATATGTTGTAAGTAAACATCTGATCTTTCAAAATATCACTTAAAAAATACAGGTATCCATGCTTTTTTTCGAGATAATTGAGTTCAAAAAATGTTAAATTTTACAGGTTAGGTATTATTATATATTGTGATTTGGTGAATTTCTAACTCAATTATCTCGGAAAAAGCATGGATACCTGTATTTTTTAAGTGATATTAAGAAAGATCAAGTGTTTTTTTACAACATATTTTAATTAGTAATTTGGGATTACAATTTTTTTTTAGTCTTGAACTTGATTAACTCTGGTAAAAACCACCTGAGTAATCAAAATTTTAAGAATTCGTGTTCAGTCGGTATGCACCCGTAATGATCTATTTAAAGGCCTCGAAAATGCAAGTCCCTCTCACTTACAAGGAGAGGACCAGACATTCGGGTCATGGATTTGGCTAAAACTTGGTATATGGGCTCTAAATATGCCAAAAAGAAATCTCCAAGCGTCAGTTTTTCTGAATGGGCCTTTTAAAGTCATGTTCCCTCTACACCCCATGTTAAAAAATCAGCATTTTTCAATAAAAAGCTGTTTTTGACCTGATTTTCAAAAAAATATTGCTCAGACTCTCTTACAGTTACAGAATTCCGGAACCTCGCATTTTTTTCGTCTTTCCAAGTTCTGGAAAAAATTATCTAAGATTTTTTTTTTTTTTTTCATGTATTAGACCATGTAAAATTAAGATGTTTTTCGTCATTTTTTCATTTTATACATCTCAATTTTACATGGTCTAATACATAAAAAAAAAAAAAATCTCAAATAATTTTTTCCAAAAAGTACTTGGAAAGACGAAAAAAAATGCGAGGTTCCGGATTTCTGTAAGTGTAATAAGGTTTGAGCAATATTTTTTTGAAAATCAGGTCAAAAACAGCTTTTTATTGAAAAATTCTGATAAAATGCTGATTTTTAAACATGAGGTGTAGAGGGAACATGACTTCAAAAGGCCCAATCAGAGAAACTGACGCTTGGAGATTTCTTTTTAGCATATTTGGAGCCCATATATCAAGTTTTAGCCAAATCGATGACACAAATGTCTGGTCCTCTCCTTGTAAGTGAGAGGGACTTGCATTTTCGAGGCCTTTAAATAGATCATGACGGGTGCATACCGACTGAACACGAATTTTTTAAATTTTGATTACTTAGGTGGTTTTTACCAGAGTTAATCAAGTTCAAGACTAAAAAAAATTGTAATCCCAAATTACTAAACATTTATTACTAAAAAAAACAATGAGTATCATCTCAAAACATTTTTTTAAACTTAACTCTCTTCGAATTTTTCTAAAGTATCTCTTAGTTATAGGAAATTAAATATCAATAATTTACTAAACCTTTTCAGCATTCCAGCCTTGCGCGTAATGGAAGCAAAAATGTTCAATAATATCTAATAAACATCTTCAGAAAATTTAGATTGATTCTCTATTGCCTTGCATTTAGTAAAAAACCATCTATTTTTTTATTCATCCTCCCTATTGATACACTTTTAAATTTATTTATCCTCCCCATTGATTCACAAACTAGCATTTTTACTTTTATTTACATTTATAGAAATCAAAGTATAAATTTAAAAGTTACCGCGTGATAACTGCGTGATGTCGCGATCATAATGCGCATGCGATAGCCAGAGTTGAATGTTGAATCAACCAATCCAATATCTGATATCGCGATCATACTGCGCATGCGATGAGGCTTCACTTCTTTGGGGTCTCTTTTTTTATTTGTACCTGTTTTTGTTTTTTAATAAATTATGAGCAAAAAAAGGAATGAAGAAATAGAGTAACTTACAATTCTACTGCAACTTATACGTGTTCATTTTTAAACTTCTTTTAGCTAATATGAACAAAATAAATGTTTATTTTGCGCGGCCAAATAAATTTTTAGTAACCTTATTATTAGTATCAACAAAATAAATTGTGATTTATGAATTTAGAGAACTTTTTTTTTTATTAATATTATCCTAGAAGTGGCCGACTTTTTGACTTTTGCCCATATAAAGATTTAACAATGCTTTGTGAATCTGTAAATATTCTAAATTTATTATGAGTCAATAAATGAACATGACACCTAATGATTTTTAAAGTAGTTAAAATAGCGTAGCATTCCACAGAAAAAATATATGACAAATCAGGTAATCGATATGAAAAATTAAAAAGTTTAAAAGAAGATCAAATTGCAAAACTAAAAAAATTACTATCATTCTCAGCCAATTTTGAACCATCAGTAAAAATATCAATACAGTCCCTCTGATTTAAAAAAATAATCTAAAAGTAAATTCGGATTCCTGCAAGTTTTAATTCGCTTACCAAGTTCAAAATTCACTTTAGGTTCAAAAAATAAACTATAATAGGAGGTATCATATTTTATAAAAATATCGGACTGAAGAATTAAACCATCCCTATACCATCTTCAAAACATTTTAATAAAACAGCCTTATCAAAGTTATTTTCATAAATAAGACAATCAGATGTATTTTTAAGCTTTTCCAGACTCAAAATAACCTTACTATTTTTAAATGATAATGATTTTAAAATATATTTGTATCCTAAAAATTCAAATCTATGTTTCAAAAAAGGAATTTTTGATTCAGCAGCCATCACATTAATGGGAGTTGTGTTTTGTTAACCCAGAGAGAACCGAATTGCTTTATTTTGGATTTTTTGTAATTCCTAAAGATTACTTTCTTTACAAGGAAAAATGAAAAAAACCACCATATTCTAATCTAGATCTTACCATGCGTTTATATAACATAAGAAGAATATTTAGATCTGAATCCCACCAAACCCCTCTCAAACTTTTCCAAATTATAGTTGGAAGAACACATTTATCTTTCACATACTTTATATGTTTATTCCAGTTAAGTTAATCATCCAAAAACATTCCTAAAAATTTAACATTCTTTGAAGGAGTGATCATAGAATCATCAAGATTCAGTTTTAAGTTTTTCAGTTTAATATTATTCTTATTAAAAATTATTAATTTACACTTTTCAAGGGCTAGAAAAAGATTTTTTTCTCTCAAGGCCTTTGATAATTCACTAACCCTTTTTTCCAAAAAAGCAATTGTAATGGATTGGTAAGGTGTTCGAACGACTGCGTTAGTCTTTTGTAAGTAAGAGTTGCTATGGTATTATTATTAAATTGTCATCCTTAAGAGAGCGCACTGTATGATGATTCTTGATTTTGGTGTTATGTATTCTTACTTGATTATTTAATTGCTAATAAATGTTTATTACTTTTAAATACGTGTAACACTCATTCTTTCATCTAATTGAAATATACAACAATTTGGCGACGAGGATGGGGTTCGAGCAGTGAGACAATCAAGAAGAGGTTATTAGGTGAGAAGGACCTAATCTACGGAAGAGCAATCGAGTTGGCATCTGCACTCGAATCAGCTGGTCGTGACGTTGCGGAGATAGGATCAAGAACTTCTGGCTGTGGGTCAATTAATTTTGTAAACAACAGAAAAACCAAAATAAACAAATTCACCACTAATAATGGTAGCAACGGTGGTGGCAGTGGCAGTGGCGGCAACAGTAGCGTTATCAAAGGGAATTGTTTTTGTTGTGGCCACCGTGGTCATTATTCGAATGATTGTAAGTATTATGCATGTAACACTTGTTCAAAGGCTGGTCATCTTAGTGTGGTATGTAAGCTGGCTCAATCACGTGGTAATGGTCTTCACGGTGGCAATTTCAATTCGAAGAAAGTGTCATGTCCCGAAATTGGGACACATCTATTTAATTAATTTGACTCAACTTCACCCTTTTGTGTGACCGGGTAGATGATTCGAATAACTGAGAGGAGGTTAATTAATAAAACTACAAAACCCGTAGGAAAATCTATTTATTATAAAAACCAAACCATTACAAAACGTTACATGAGCTACTTCCTTAAAAATAATCTTATTTTCTATAAAGTTCTGGACACTGCACAGAGATTTTGATTTGATTTGATTTTGATAAATTTATTGATTGTACATTATGTTGTACAAAATACATAGTTGATCAACAAGTAAACCATCAAAGGTTAACAATAGTAAATAATAAATAATAAAATAATAAAATGAAATAAAATAAACATAATAATAAAATAATGAAAAATAATAAAAATAAAAATAACGGTATACATCAAGATATAACAATATTTGGTAATATACTTTAACAAAATTTAATTCCACTCAATCTAAATCAGTGCCTGCAAAATGTCTTTGCAAATCAGCCATTAGTAGCACAACAAATCCTCACACAGTTTAAGCACAGGTTGTTCAGCGGCACAGAGTACTCAACCTTCTCCCTCGGTAGTAAAGATGCGTGATTTAATGAGATGTTTAAAGGTTGAAAATGAAGATGCCTGGCGAATATGAAGGGGTAAACTATTCCAGATGTAGGCAGATGATACATGAAAGGAGCGTTTCAAGCACTCTGTGCGGCAGGAGGGAATAATCAGCGCATCCCAAGCGTGCTGATTCACCACCCTCTTCGGACGCGAGCTGTGCTTTTCAATAAAAAAATTCGCCAAATAAGACGGAATTCCCGAATTCAGTATTCTATAGAGCAAACAGGCCGCAAAGTAGTCTCTACGACCCGACACTCGGAGCCAGCCAAGCTTACGTCTGAAAGGAGTGATGTGATCACTCTTCCTAACCCCAAATATGTATCTGATCCCACGATTGAGCACACGCTGCAGCATCAGGTCCTGTTCATCTGAGATATTCCGATAAACAAGACAGCAATAGTCAACGATAGGAAAAAGGAGGGTTTGTATGAGGTGCTTCCGCAGTTCAAAGGTGGTGCTGCGTCTGAAGTGGTTAAGACGGTACATGAGAGAATTAGTTCTGCGACAGACATACCGAACATGATCTTTCCAGGTCAGCTTGGAATCCAGCACCACCCCCAGACTACGTGTAGACGAGACAAACGGGACAGTGCACTCCCCAAATTGTAGGGTGCGAATACCCAATCTGTCAAAGTCATTGACATAGGACGCGGTACCCAAAATCATGGCTTTAGTCTTGCCAGCATTCAAAATCAGCCCATTCGCAGTAGCCCAGTCCGCAACATGCACAGCACCTCGGCTCAGTCTGTCCAGAATGGTACGTATGTCCTCGACTCGGCCTCGCACGTAAATCTGAAGGTCATCCGCATAAATTATATGACAAACACCAGGACCAAGACCCAGGGCAATGTCAGCGACAAACAGAGCAAAAAGCAGGGGACCCAACACAGAGCCCTGGGGCACACCCTTATTGAGGGGACGAAAAGAGGTGAAACTCCGGTCCTCAGCCTTCACCGCTTGCGAGAGGCCAGATAAATAGGAAGCAATCCATTGCAAAACCCTGCGCGAAAATCCAAGTGACTGTAGTTTCTCGAGTAGCAATACGTGAGAGACCGAGTCGAAGGCTTTGCTGAAATCAAACAGCAACAGTGCAGTCACCTGTCTCCTGTCCATGCCCTCTCGGATGTCGTCTGTAAGTTTCAGTAGTGCAGTCTGAGTACTGTGCCCTGCTCTAAAACCTGCTTGATGTCCATCCATCAGTCCCTGCGATTCAACAAAAGAAGTAATCTGGTCATGGACCAGCCTCTCAAGTACTTTCGACAAAAAACAAAGCAGGGAGATCGGACGGAAATCATTCAGGCAAGATGGAGAAGGAACTTTGTTGAGAGCAATAACAATAGACTCTTTCCACCGCTCAGGGAATGTTGATGTGGATAAGGAAGTATTGAAAATGTTGTGGATAATAGGGCCAATGGATGGGAATGCTGTTTGAATGAAGCTCTGAGAAAGAGAGTCCACGCCCACCGCTTGAGATGCCGACTGGCTAACAGCAGTAGCGATTGCGTCCATTGTCACAGCAGAGAAATCAAAGACACCATCGTCTCTCTCATTTTCCAAGTTGTTTAGAAAATGAGAGAGATCCGGTGCTGAGGCGTCAAACGAAACAGAGGCAAAGTGAGCGTTGAGGTCCTCCACAGAGAAACCACCCAAGTTGGAATCAGGACTAGGAGAGATGCCAAGGTGTCTAAGTTCCTTCCAGAGCTGTTGAGGGTCAGAGATGTCCTTGAGTCTGTGGTAGTAAAAGTTGAGTCTTGCAGACTCAATCTGCTCATGAGCAAAATCACGTGCCTGTCTATATAAGAGTTTTTCAATATCAAGTCTTGAGCGTCTGTAGCGTCTGTAGAGTCTATCTCTCTCGGATATCAATGAGCGATGATAGGTGGTGAACCACGGATGGCGATTCTTCCTATGTTTGAGTGTTTTTAGTGGAGCAAATACGTCAAGAGCAGCATACAGATTAGCATACAAACAATCCAACCTCGCACTAAGAGAGCTCGTCCCATCCGTGACAACCGACCAATCACATTTGAGCAGATAATCGTTCAAAGCCTCAGAATTCACGGATTTAAAGTAGCGGGAGGTGAAATCATTAGTCATCAGTTGTGGCGTTTGAATGTCAAGAGAAGCAGTCAGTAAGTCATGCCCCGCAATAAATGGAGTATCGGTCTTCCAGTATTCAGTCACAGTATCAAGAGCATCGACAAGACACAGGTCAAGCCAGGTATCCGAGTGAGAGGTGTGGTGTGTAGCCCCATATGGCACAGAGAATAATGAGTTCTCCTCAATAAATTTACGCACAAAAACCGCATCTGCATCTGAGTCTGACAGCTGGTCAGCATTAAAGTCACCGAGGATAACTTTGGAGCCATACTCGTGCATAGTATCACGCAGATCAGACACAAAATTGGTACCAGCAACAAAGGGGGCCTTAGGGGGTCTATACACCACAGCAGCAAACACAGGGTCACTCCTTTTAGTGGAAACCTCAGCAAACAAATATTCAGGATGACCCGGCTTACCGTCCCATTCTGTAGTTGACGAGCAGAGGTGCTTTACCGAAAGCGTCTCATGCACAAAGAGTGCAACCCCACCCCCCTGAGTATTGCGGTGCCGCCTAAGGATGACATAACCATCGAGTGCAACAAGCGTGTCCTCAATCGAAGGGCTCAGCCAGGTCTCAGCAACAGCTATCAGATGTATCAAGGGCTGCGTCAATAGAAAAAGCCTGACCTGCTCAATATGGCCGCGCAGAGAGTTCGCATTAAAATAACAGACACGAAGTCTGCCCCCCTGCTTCCGCACAGAATACTGAGAGGTGTGAGGTTGGTTTGAAGGTGAACAGGGGAGTGTGTTGCTTGAAGAGGGATAAAAGGGTGAAGGATGAATAAAATTGTAATGATATGATGAGAATGTGATATTACCGCGAGAGAGAAGATGTATCAGTATACCTGTTATGCTAAAAACCGCATGAGATCCTCTTCAGAAGTGATGGGTGTAGGGACATCTCCCTTTTTTCTCCTGACAAAGACTTGACCATTGCGTACAAAAGTAACGAAGCCAGATTTCGGAGCACGTGATTTCTGGTACACAGTACGGCGAAGATCAAAGATGTCCTTAGGTAAAAACTCATTGATGTTAATGAGAGCAGGTACGAGGGACGTAGCTGCGATGCCTGCAGGAAGGTTGGGTGTAAGCGCAGAAGTATGCAGCTTACCCAGTTTAATTTTACTTCTGACGACCTCCAAAAGCAGTGTACGGGAGCTCAGAGTAACTATAATCGAGGGTGGTCGTGACTGGCGCGGAGATCTTGCAGGTCCAGCAGAGGAAGAGGTAGAAGGCGGCTGCAGGGGGCAACTGCCCGGCACATTTGTAACTGCCTTGTCAAGGGCTGAATTTACAGCAGCTTTGCTGATAAGCAAGCGAGTCGAGATGATGTCGCGTGCTTCAATATCTGCATAGACAGTTTTTAGTGCAGCGAGAACCAAGCATTTCAGGGATGCACCATCTGGAACAGACAAACCACCAATTACCATCTCGGTGGATGTCGACGGTCTGGAGTAAGAGACCTGTGCGAGGCGTGTAGACAGCTCTGCATTTTTCCGCTCGAGCCCAAGAACTTTGTTTAGAAGCTCTGGATTACCATTCGAAACTGAATCTTGTTGAACCTGTGGCAGCTCGAGTCTTTGCTTAATTTCATCGAGCTCGCGTTTAAGTTCATCGAGCTGAGCCTCAGCATTGTCAACTCTTGTGACCAGGCCAGGTATAACGTCGAGCCCCTGAAGCTTCACGTCTATCCCATCAAGACGTCCATTAACTGAGGATTTAAGGTCCCTCATCTCTTGCAGGAGTAACTGAAGAGTGTTTTCAGTGGAGGTAGCAGGCACTTCCGAATGAGGCATACCAGCCGTGGCAGATGTTGTTTCTGCACACTCGGTGACGTTCGCAGTGGCACATGTCTGACAGATTTTCGCGGGAATACCACTTTTGTCGCAGATTGAAAATTTAGTACAGAGTGTGTGAAACAATAGTTTACACTCTGAGCACGGATGAATCAGGTTTCTGCTACGCTTTGGTAGTTTACAGACCGAACAAATATCTTCACTGAGCATCATGGAACGAGTACAGTTCAAAAAGACCAGCAGAAAAAGATGTCAAAAAATTCAGGCAGGCGAGTAGTAAAGTCTAGAACAAGTGCGGCAGGTACTTCAAATTTGAATTTTCGCGGCTTCGAGACAAATAGATTAATCAACGTAAGGTCAGACTCCACTCCGTCGATAAGGCCAACAGTGCTGCCACCTAGCGGTGAAATTTTAATTACGGAGCGCAGCGACGTTACCACAACAAAGCATTTAAGCTAACCTCAAAGTCACTAACCGCACTAATACTTCACTCAAACTGTGAATAAACAAAGTTACGCCACTGCACAAAAGTCACAAACAATAGCAGAAAGTCTATCAGATCCGGCACGACACAATTCAACATTAGTTAGCAGCTTAAAGCAACGATTCAATCTTCAAAAGTCCTGATGCACTTGCGTAGCTGTGTTAGCGCGGGAGAGAGAGAGAGAGATTGATTGTATAAGGTTTTTTATTTCGACCAAGGGTAGAACCCTATGTGGCCGCGTTTTAGGTACAAAATCGTAATAAATATAATATAAATAATAACAGAAAATATAAAGTATAACAGCATAAGTATAAGTATAACATAAGTATAAGTATAAGTATAAGTATAAGTAAAGCGTAAGTATAAGTATAACAAATGTAAGTATAACAGCATATATAAAAATAAAAGATAAAAAATTTCTTCTTAGTAGTAAGGTGAGATCAGCTGGTGCAGCGCATGAAGATCAATATAGACTAGTAGGCTTACGAGCAGATCCGGGCTCGCGCAGTCGTCTCACTATCATTGCGTCAAGTGTCGCGTCAGGGGGGCAAGTGGACCAAGTGAGGTGGTCTCAGAGGCGGGCCAGGGGTGGAGGGTATAACCTCAGCGAGTCCGTGAGCTGAGGATTTGATTTTTGATTTTGATGCGTTTATTAAATGTACATTATGTTGTACAAAATACATAAGATTATACACAAAGTTCAACATTAGGATATAATTTCAATATAAATATAGAATAAAATAAAATAAAATAAAATGAAAATGAAATAAAATATAATAAAATAAAATAAGATAGAATAAAATAACAATAATATAAGTAAATAATAATAACAATGAAAATGAAAAACAATGAAAGTAATAAAAGTAATAAATGAATATAATGGTATACTATACAATCTATAAATTAAAGTAACAAGGGTAACATTATCAGTCTCAACAGTATTCGAATTAACTCCGAGAATCACAAATTAACATTTATTACATACAGATCTCGAGTTCAACAGTGTAGAAAAACTTAATCTTCTCCCTCGGTAATAAAAATGTGCGATTTGATGAGGTGTTTGAATGAAGTGAAGGATGTAGATTGGCGAATATTTGGGGGTAAGGTATTCCAGGAGTAGGTAGTTGATACATGGAAGGATCGCTCCAGAGATCTAGTGCGGAAAGAGGGGACAATCAAGGCATCAAGTGCATGCGGATTAGCCAGCCTTAATGGACGTGAGCTGAGCTTTTCAACAAAAAAATTCGCCAGATAAGACGGAGTACCTGTGTGCAGGATTCTATAGAGCAAGCAGGCAGCAAAATAAACTCTGCGGCCCGCCACCCGAAGCCAGCCGAGCTCACGTCCATAAGGTGTGACATGATCGCTCTTCCTGATCCCAAAGATGTACCTGATCCCACGATTGAGCAAGCGCTGTAATACGAGATCCTGCTCACCCGAGATATTACAGTAGACAAGCGAACAATAGTCAATTATAGGAAAGAGCAGGGTCTGTATAAGGTGCTTGCGCAGTTGAAAGGTGGTGCTGCGTCTGAAGTGGTTAAGACGGTACAAAAGAGAATTGGCTCTCCGAGAAACATAACGAACATGGTCCTTCCAGCTCAGCTTAGAGTCCAGCACCACCCCCAGACTACGCGCTGAGGGGACAAACGGGACAGTGCAGCCGCCAAACTGCAGGTCATGAATTCCCAATTCATTAAAGCTATTGACATACGACGGAGTCCCAAAAATCATTGCCTTGGTCTTACTAGCATTCAGTACCAGCTGATTGGCGGCAGCCCAGTCAGCAACGTGCTCAGCACCCCGGCTCAGTCTTCCTAGCGTGGCATGTATGTCCTCAAGTCGGCCCCGCACGTAAATCTGCAAATCATCCGCATAAACCACATAGCAGACATCAGGGCCAAGGCCATGGGCAATATCAACGATGAACAGAAGGAAGAGCAGAGGACCCAGCACCGAGCCCTGAGGCACACCCTTATTAAGGGGACGGAAAGAAGTAAAAGTGCCGTCCTCCGCTCTTACCGCCTGCGAGCGGCCAGTCAGATAAGAGGCAACCCACCTCAAAACCCCATGCGAAAAACCCAGAGATTGCAGCTTCCTGAGCAATGTTACGTGCGAGACCGAATCGAAGGCTTTACTAAAATCAAAAAGTAGCAGCGCAGTCATTTGTCTCCTGTCCATACCGATTCGAATGTCGTCCGTGAGTTTAAGCAGTGCTGTCTGTGTACTATGTCCCGCCCTGAAACCAGCCTGATTATCGTCCATCAAACCCTGCGATTCAACAAAAGTAGAAATCTGGTTATGGACAAGCCTCTCAAGTATCTTCGACATGAAACTGAGCAGGGAGATGGGACGAAAATCATTCAGGCAAGACGGAGAGGGAGTCTTATTCAGTGCGATCACCATCGACCTCTTCCACTGCTCAGGGAAAGTCGAAGTCGATAGGGAAGCATTAAAGATCTTGCAGATGAAAGGACCAATAGATGGAAAAGCTGACTGAATAAAGCTCTGTGGAAGAGAGTCAATGCCCACTGCCTGGGATGTCGACTGACTGATAGCACGTGCTATCTCGTCCAACGTCACATCCACAAACGCGAAGCCACCATGATCTTCCTCTCTTCCCAAGTCATTCAGAAAGAGAGAGAGATCCGGCGCCATACTATCAAAAGAAACAGAGGCAAAGTGAGCATTAAGATCTTCCACTGAAAACCCGCCCAAATTAGAATCCGCTCCGGAAGAGATACCAAGTCGCCTTAGTTCCTTCCAGAGCTGCTGAGGATCAGTGATGTCCTTGAGCCTACACCAATAGTAATCAAGTCTCGCAGACTCGATCCTTTCATGTGCAAAATCTCGCGCCTGTCTGTATAAAAACAGTTCAATATCGAGTCTTGAGCGTCGGTAACGTCTGTAGAGTCTGTCTCTTTCAGTAAGTAGGTCCCGGTGGTACTTAGTAAACCACGGATGGCGATTCTTCTTTCGTTTGAGGGTTTTTAGGGGAGCGAAGATATCAAGAGCAGCATTAAGATTAAAATACAAGCAATCAACCCTCTCACTAAGTGAATACGACTCATCCGTGAATACTGACCAGTCACAGTCAAACAAAAATTTATTCAAAGCCCCAGCATCTACAGATTTAAAGTCCCTGAAAGTAAAATCATTAGCCAAAAGTTGTGGGGTTTGAATGTCAAGGGTAACAGTCTGTAGGTCATGTCCTGCAATGAAAGGGGTCTCTGTCTTCCAATAGTCAGTCACAGTGTCAAGTGCGTCAACGAGAACTAGATCTAGCCAGGTATCCGAGTGAGAGGTGTGGTGTGTAGGCCCAAATGGAACCGAGAACAGAGAGTTCTCCTCAATAAAATTACGCACAAAATTTGCATCAGGGGAGTCTGAAAGCTGGTCCGCGTTAAAGTCCCCGAGTATGACCTTGGTGCCGTAATCATGCATACTATCACGCAGGTCGGACACAAAGTCAGACCCAAGGACAAACGGAGCATGTGGGGGCCTATACACCGCACCTACAAATATGGGGTCAGCGCCACCCAGAGAAACCTCAGCAAGCAGATACTCAGGATGACCAGGCCTACCATCCCACTCAGTGGAAGACGAGCAGAGGTGTTTGACTGAGAGGGACTGATGCACATAAAGTGCTACTCCGCCCCCTTGATTATTACGGTCACGCCTAAGGATAGTATAACCCTCAAGAGCAACAAGCACATCCTCAATCGAAGGACCCAAATGGGTCTCAGTGACAGCAATCACGTGTAGCCTGGTCTGAGTCAAAACAAACAGCCTGAGCTGCTCAATATGCCCCTTAAGCGAGTTCGCATTAAAATGACAGACACGCAGCAGCATGCCCCCGCCCCGCACGGACCTCTGATCAGGGGTTAGAAAGGAAGTTTGAGATGAATATGAAAATGAAGAAGGAGTATCATGGGGTGAAGGATTGATGAATCTAAGATGGTAAGATGAGTATGTTGTATTACCACGAGAAAGAAGATGTAAGAGTATACCTGTTAAGACAAAAAACGCTCTAGATCCTGTTCACTTGATATGGGAGTAGCGACATCTCCTTTCTTCCTACGGACTAAAATCTTGCCGTTCCTCACAAATGAAGTAAATCCAGAGTTGGGTTGTCTTGCCTTCTGGTAAACAAGGCGTCGAAGTTTGAAGGTCTCTCTATCCAGGAACTCGTTTATATTGATGAGAGCAGGACTAATAGCAGTTGACTGAATACCAGAAGGAAGATTAGGAGAGAGAGCAGTAGTGTGAAGCTTGCCTAGCTGAATCTTGCCCTTGATGATTTCCAGAAGTAAAGCGCGAGAGCTGAGAGTCGCGATGATTGAAGGTGGGCGTGGTTGTCGTGGCACCTGAATAGATGAAGATGTAGACGTTCCAGGGTTTTCATTAGTCTTATCCTTCTGTGCGTGCGGTGCAGCTGTCGTCGTGCCATCTAGGGCTGTATTAACAGCAGTCTTACCAATAAGCAGACGAGCAGAGATAATATCCCGTGAGTCAATGTCCGCGTACACAGTTTTTAAGACCGAATGAACAAGAGCCTTTAGTGAGGCACCCGGAGGAACCGTAAGGCCGCCGATCACCACATCAGACGAGTTCGAAGGTCCGTAGGTCGAGACTTGTGTGAGACGCATGGATAACTCGGCGTTAGTCTTTTCAAGGGCCAAGACTTTGTTGAGAAGCTCCGGGTTTTGTGCAGCAGAAACATCGGCTGAAGACTCAAGTGTTTGCTTGATCTCCGCAAGCTCGCGTTTAACCACTTCAAGCTCCGACTCAGCGTTGTCCATTCTCTTGACCAGGACGGGAATTGCATCTAGTCCCTGCAGCTTGGTTTCAATTCCATCAAAGCGCTCCCTATTTGTATCCCTCATTGACTTCATCTCGTGAAGAATCGTCCTCAGCATTTCGTCGGTGGTAGCCTCCTTCAGAGTAGTATCATCCTTCGCAGCGGTATCCTTCGTCTCGGAGTGTGCTGAAGTATTCGACGAGGATGATATCGATCGGGCGCGTGAGTTATGTTTTCCATGGGGAGGAGGAGTAGCTTGAGTGATGCAGGGAGGACAGGCCTTGCCAGGCTTACCTTCAAGGTTGACTGTAGCAAGTTTGGCACACGAAGTGTGGAAACCCTTTCCACAGTTGTCACATATGTGGATGTGAGCATTGGATCGCGCTGGCTTTAAACAGATGGTGCACAAACACTCAGTTTTTCTACCTGACATAGTAAAGGCGAGAGATATGAGTCGACGAAAGTAGAAAAGTAGAAAAAGTAGAAAAAAACCTGGCTAATGGTGGGCAGACCACAGTGCTGTATGAAAGCAGGCGAGTAGTTACAGTCAGCGAATGGTCGGACCACAGTGTGGCACAGGCGTTAGGCCTTCACGTTGAGCCCGCGTGATCCAGTCGTGCTTGTCAAAGAGAAGCAGCTGGTCCCAGAGCTGAGTACGGAAAGCAAAGGTGAGCAAGCTGAGGTCCCTGATGCCCATGGAATTAATGAGGCGAATGGCATTATGGGTATAGGAGTTTGCCAGGGCTGCACTTCGCGCCTGGGGGAGCAGGAAGTGCCCGCTGAAAGCGCGGGCAGATCGCCGGATGTTAGGGCGTGTGTGGGCAGGGATAAGTCTCTCAGAGAGAAAGGGTGGGGTCCCATCGGTCGATACCTTGAAGGCAGTGTTGCCCACGAAGAAGTCGCGACGTCGAGCGACCGACAGCCATCCAAGGGCAAGACAGTAGGGAGTGACGTGTGCCATCCAGGGTATGTTCCCGTAGACATAACGCACGCACGCGTTAAGCAGGCGGTGAAGTCTGAGGTCCTGCTTCACGGTCAGGTTACCATAGACAGTGCAGGTGTAATCAAAGTGGGGCAAAATAAGGGCCTCGACCAGGTGCTTCCTAAGTGCACGTGAGAGGGCATGTCTATAGTAACGGAGACTGTGAAGCGAGGAGAACACGCGCGAGCATATGCCATTAATGTGGCACTCAAAGTTGAGGGACGGGCTGAGGGTGACGCCAAGGATCTTGAGAGAGCGGGAGAACGCAACGACTGCGTCTCCGATGTGGATCGGAGGTGGCGAGGCAAGCTCAGGTTTGGCGAGGTACTGCGCGCTACCGAATAGTAGGGCCATCGTCTTGCCTGAGTTCAATCTCAGGCCGTTCTCGGTCGACCACTCAAGTATGACGGCAACATCAAGTGAGAGTTCACGCGAGAGGGTGGCGAGGCCGGCCTCGGTAGGCGGGGCCGAGCGGTAGATCTGCAGGTCGTCGGCGTAGAGCATGTGATGGGAGAAGGCAAGTACCCGGGGCAGGTCTAACACAAAAATCAGGAAAAGCAGGGGCCCGAGAACACTGCCCTGGGGAACACAGGTTGAAAGGCCGATCCAGCTGGAGGTGGTTCCGTCGAGAGAGATTGATTGATTGATTGTATAAGGTTTTTTTATTTCGACCAAGGGTAGAACCCTATGTGGCCGCGTTTGAGGTACAAAATCGAAGCAAATATAATATAAATAATAACAGAAAATATAAAGTATAACAGCAAAATAATAAGTATAACATAAGTATAAGTATAAGTAGAGCGTAAGTATAAGTATAACAAATGTAATATAACAGCATATATAAAAATAAAAGATAAAAATTTCTTCTTAATAGTAAGGTGAGATCAGCTGGTGCAGCGCGTGAAGATCAATATAGATTTGTACTTGCGAGCTAATCCGGGCTCGCGTGGTCGTCTCGCTATCGTTGCGTCAAGTGTCACATCAGGGGGGCAAGTGAACCAAGTGAGGTGGTCTCAGAGGCGGGCCAGGGGTGGAGGGTATAACCTCAGCGAGTCCATGAGCTGAGGAGGCACAGGCGTTAGGCCTTCACGTTGAGCCCGCGTGATCCAGTCGTGCTTGTCAAGGAGAAGCAGCTGGTCCCAGAGCTGAGTGCGGAAGGCGTCAAAGGTGAGCAAGCTGAGGTCCCTGATGCCCATGGAGTTAATGATGCGAATGGCATTATGGGTGAAGGATTTTGCCAGGGCCACACCTCGCGCCTGGAGGAGCAGGAAGTACCCGCTGAAAGCGCGGGCAGATCGCCGGATGTCGGGGCGTGTGTGGGCAGGGATAAGTCTCTCGGAGAGAAAGGGTGGGGTCCCATCGGTCGATACCTTGAAGGCAGTGTTGCCCACGAAGAAGTCGCGACGTCGAGCGACCGACAACCATCCGAGGGCAAGACGGTAGGGAGTGACATGTGCCATCCAGGGTATGTTCCCGTAGACATAACGCACGCACGCGTTAAGCAGGCGGTGAAGTCTGAGGTCCTGCTTCACAGTCAGGTTACCATAGACTGTGCAGGCGTAATCAAAGTGGGGCAAAATAAGGGCCTCGACCAGGTGTTTCCTGAGTGTACGTGAGAGGGCATGTCGATAGTAACGGAGACTGTGAAGTGAGGAGAACACGCGCGAGCATATGCCATTAATGTGGCACTCGAAGTTGAGGGACGGGGTGAGGGTGACGCCGAGGATCTTGAGAGAGGGTGAGAACGCAACAACTGCGTCTCCGATGTGGATCGGGGGTGGGGAGGCAAGCTTAGGTTTGGCGAGGTACTGCGCGCTACCGAATAGTAGGGCCGTCGTCTTGCCTGAGTTTAATCTCAGGCCGTTCTCAGTCGCTCACTCAAGTATGGCGGCGGCATCAAGTGAGAGTTCACGCGAGAGGGTGGCGAGGCCGGCCTCGGTAGGCGGGGCCGAGCGGTAGATCTGCAGGTCGTCGGCGTAGAGCATGTGATAGGAGAAGGCAAGTACCCGGGGCAGGTCTAACACAAAAATCAGAAAAAGCAGGGGCCCGAGACCACTACCCTGGGGAACACCGGTTGAAAGGCCGAGCCAGCTAGAGGTGGTGCCGTCTCCGGACCTGACGGCCTGGGACCTGCCGCTGAGGTAGTTAGCAAACCATCGTATGGCGGCATCGGAGCAACCAACTAGGCGCAGCTTCGCCAGGAGTCGCGAGTGGGGCAGGGTGTCGAACGCTTTGGAGAAGTCGAAGGCGAGGAGCCCCGTGAGTTTCTTGCGGTCCATGTTCTCGCGAACGTCCTCAAGGATGCCGAGGAGAGCGGTCTGGGTGGAGTAGCCGGGGCGAAATCCGGACTGGCGCGGATCGAGAAGGTCATGGGATGTAAGGTGGTCCATCAGTTGATCGTGGACAATACGTTCCAGAAGCTTGGATGGAGTACTAAGTAGGGCAATGGGTCGGGTGTCAGACAAAGATTTCGGGCTAGGGGCTTTGAGTAAGGGCACTATCAGGGCCTTCTTCCAGTCAGAAGGGAAGACACCTGTCTCGAGTGAGGTATTGATCAGGGCAGTCAGGTGAGGCAAAACTGCTGGAGAGGACAGTTTGAGCATTTCAGCGGAAATGCCATCGACACCTACACTGGAAGAAGTGCAAGCGAAGAGGGCCTTATTGACAGTCATGGAGGAGACTTGTGCGAGCTCAAAGGGTGGTATGCCTGGAGGGAGGGGGGTGTTCAAGACGGCCGCAATGTCGTTGTCGAGCAGGGGGGGGTGAGGCGTCACACACAGAGGCATAGTGCGCATTGAGGGAGTCCGCAGTGAAGTACTTGAGGGGGGTATTTGTAGCCTGTGTGCCAAGGCCGAGTTTGCGCAGCTCACGCCACTTATCGGAGACGGAGGATACGCGAGAGATGCGGGCAGCAATAAAACTGTTCTTAGCAGTGGCGATTCGGTTGCAAACCTCGTTACGTATGTTCCGATAAGCAGCGTTGTTTTTGGTGGAGGGTGAGCGGCGGGCTATGCGATAATTGCGGGTACGCTGGGCAATGAGTTGTCGTATGTCAGCCGTAACCCACGGCTTTTTGCGTGGCGAGGTGGTGAACGTCCGGGTAGGGGCAAGGGCGTCGAAGGTCAACTTCACCGCGTTCGAGACCGCGGTAGCGTAGAAGTCAAGGGGGGGGAAGGGGAGATTCGAGCGAAGACTAGCATGTGTTGGGGGTGCATCAGAAAGGTTGAGGGTGGGTGGCAGTGCACTGAGGGCGGGGGTGAGTTTAGTAATGACTATATCGCGGGTGAGGTGGCTAAGGTTGCGAGAAGAAATGTACTGGGCGGGTGGAGGGGGGGTGGAGAGTGAGTAGTCTAATTCAATGAAGTCATGGCCCACGGTGAAAGGGGTGGCAGATTTCCGGTACTCGACCAGTCTCTCAGGATCCTTGAGCAGGAAGAGATCAAGCCAGGTGTGGTGCGAGGACCCGTCCTTCCAGAGGCAATGGTGAGTGGGGGGAGAATCAACCAGATGAAGAGAACTATTGGTAAAGTGACGGCGAAAAAGGGTGGAGTTAGTGGTTTCTGCAAGCATGTTGATATTAAAATCCCCGGTGACTATGATGTGGGGGTATAGGGGAATGTAGTGGGCAAGTTTCTCGAGAAATTCAATGGGTAGGGCAGTTTCAGGTGGGCGGTAAACTATGGCAAAAATTATGGAGAAGAGAGAAGAGCGGATGTTGAATATGATGTATTGGGGGGCGTTATGAAGGCAGGGGTCGGACTTGCAAAGCTCGGTGACAGTGAAGTCAGAGCGGGCGTAAAGGCAGATGCCACCACCGGCCTTGTTCTCGCGGTCGTGTCGAAACATGTCCATTCCAGGAAGCCGAAAGGGGTCGCCGGGAATGGAACCATCCAAAAATGTCTCCGTGATGGCCAGCAAGTCGTATGCAGTGGTACTGCAATGGGCTTCAAGTTCGTGAAAATGAGTCGGGAGACGATTAATATTTACGTGGCCGATGCGTAAAGTCGACAGGTGAGCACGAGGGGGGGCTGATGCACGAGGGGGTCCTCAGATAGATTCCATACCAGAGGAGGGGGGAGGGTTGGGGGTAAGATTCTGGAGGTCCGACTGGAGCGTGATGGGAATCAGAGGGCCATCAGCCGTGCGACGCATGAAGACGCCTGTGGGGCGCACAATGGGGGGAGGGTAGTTGAGGGCACGCGCCTGAGCGCGAGAAGCCACGCTCAGCTTATGCGTGGGCGGGGGAAGGATGGGGTTGACATAAATGCCAGTGTCGCCGCCAAGGCCGAACAGTGACATGGCAGTACAGTCCTTCAGCTTACGACCGGAGGAGAGCACGTCGTCGCGAGCAGCAGTCGATGAGAACTGGACGGCCACCATCCCGGTGGACAGTAGTGGCAGACGACCGGGCCTCAAAGACGCGTGTGCCATACACATGGTCAATTGCACGTTCGCAACCCATGGCAGTCAGGATCTTATTAATCGCCTCGTTCATGGCCCGAGAGGAGGTCAGCAATTGACGCGGTATGCCGGAGATACGGACCTCACATGTGTCCCTGTATGCCTGGACGGCTTGCATGGCAGAGATCTTGTCGTTGAGGATTTGCTGGTTAGTCTCAATGGTGGAGACTCGTTCAACGAGGCCGTCGATCTTTTGCCCTAGTGTGTCGAAGCGGTCGTTCACCTGTTGGGACAACGCAATTGCCCAGTCAGGGGCCGACGATGGAAGACTGCTGGATGACATGGTAGATCGCAGGGCTGGGGGGGGAGTGCCTTGGCAAAAGATCTTGTCGCGTGGCGATATGTCAGGCGGTGACGTTTGGAAACGCTTCCCGGTCGACGCAAGTTGGGCAACAGACGCCTGAAGGGCGGCAGGCCCGCCAGCAGTGGTGTCAACCACGTGAGTCGTCGTCGCAAGTAGGTCCGCGGAGACCGGTAGCGCCTGGGTCTTAGCAACTTGTTCGGCAGTAAAGTTAGGCGGAGCGCGGGTTTGTCTGAGCGATGACTGGCGAGTTATCGAAGCACGGGAGGACTGAGCGGGAAAGGGGATCGATGCGCAGGTGGAACAGACGCGTGGCCCTCCTAGCGACTCGGGGTCGATGCACCACGGGTGGAAGAGGAGCGAGCACTTGACGCAAAAGATAGAAGAACCTTGCGTACCTGTGGATCTCTCGATGTGCAGCTGGCACTGTGGGCAGACTGGACCAGGCATGAAGCGGTAGACAGCAGGCGGCAGCAGACGACGGCAGGAGCAGTTCTAGGGCCACTACGCATGAGCGGGGGCAGCGCGCCAGCTAGATATGCAGTGGGGCCAACTTGATGGCAGAGGTTCACCGGTTGCAACTAACCTCCAAATGACAACGAGGGCCGGTGAGAAACAGGCGAGGATCGACAAGGTGTGGGCTGTCTGTCTCCAGGAGGCCAACCAGGGTGTAGCCCTTGAAATCCTGCACTGATGTGTCCGATGCGGCCAATCCGGGGCACAGTAAAAGCGACAAGCGAGTAAAAATAGCGAGAGCGATCGCGGCAACGACTTCTCAGCTCACTCAGAGAGAGAGAGAGAGAGAGAGAGAGAGAGAGAGAGTTGACGGTGTTGAAAGCCGAAGATTCCCGCTGGGCTGCTTGAGGTGGTGAATCGGTGGTTCTTACGCAGTCCTGAAGGAAATTCCAGGCTCTTTTCTTTAGTCGGACACAAAGGCTGATGTTTCTTAAAAGTCTTTCAGAATCAAATAGTCACTGCCGGAACTCTAATTTTTATTAACCTTCGCACTTATCTGAAAACTCGCGAATTAGGTGCACGAATTTGTAAACTCAGAAATGCCCTTAATATGAGACTAAAAATAGTCACTCAGGTTGAACTCGATCTATTTTTGAAGATATCGAGTCTTTGAAAATCTCTAACTCCGTGAGTCAAGTCTTGGAGATCTTACTCGCGGAACGATGTGCGTGGGAAGAGTTCTGGATCGCGACTGAATAACCCAAGTTCCTGGGCCCGCGTTCGCGGCCCTATTTATACCCCGGCTCATGAGGACCCACCCCCGTAGAGGGGATCATGGACCCTCCCATGTAAGTCAGAATCTGGGGGAAAAACCAATGATTTGGCCCCTTTTACAAGAGGGCTTGGCCTTGGCCTAATTTATTATAATACTCCTCATGTGTGAATTCCCTCTCCTACAGGTATGGTCCGCCTAAACTATAATGAGACCCGTTTCCTTGATGCCTCATAGGGTCAATGTCACTGACCAGTGATCATGGGGTTTGTTTATGGCCTCCGGCCTCCTTGCCGTGACGCTCTATTGTTTGGGTCCGCTGCTGGCTTTTCCTTCACTCAGCCAGGTGTCCCGTGTTGACGCGTTTTCTCGTCTTCTCCCTCTCTTCTTTTCCCAGCTCCTGTTCGCTTTTTCTTTCCCTCTCTATTTTTCTTCTATTTATTCTCTCTCTCTCTTACTTATACTTATTAATTTATCTTATTTAACTAATAATTGAATAATTTGTAAATGATTGAAGAATTATCTAAAAACTATTTCAATATTAAAAAGGGGAGCTGGTGCCGACACGACAAAAGGAAGAGGTCAATAGAGTAGCAGTAACATGAACGTAAATCGGCAAAATTATTTGAAAAATGATAGCGAAAATGGTACTTCGGTAGAAAACATCAGTTGTTTTGAAGATTTGCGTTCGATCGAGAGCGTTAATAGTATAGTTACGCAGCCTTTTTATAAAGGACCCTTCAGAATGCTTATGGGAAATGGCTTTCGGTCAAACTTGTTCAGATTAACAGGTTTAATAGTTCTTGACTAGTAGATCAAAAGTGTCCATGGGCACTAAGCTCTAAAAATTCAGGTTTCAAAGATATAGCTTACCGAAGTTGCACATTATCGTGTCAGTGAGGATCATCATTACATCTTTACACTTACATGAGAGGAGTTTGAGTTGAAGTCTGCATCGTCTTTCTTTACTTTAAAATGAATCAAGGGAAAAAAAGGCATTTGCACGGGAAAATAAGTGATTAAACGGGAAAGAAAATAAAGGCACGGGAAAAAAAATACTTGAACGGAAGTTAAATGTATTAAACGGGAAAAAAAATATATTGAACGGGAGTAGAATTAACATTGCACGGGAAAAAAATGTATTGAACGGGAGTAGAATTAACATTGCACGAGAAAAAATGTATTAAACGGGAGTAAAATTGATCTCGCACGAGAAAAAGAATTGAGAGCAAAACTCAACAAAAATCAAGCAAAATATTTAATTTATTGAACATTATACAACTGTAATTGAAATTAAAGATGTTTATTATAAAAGATTATTGCATAAGTAAAGCTTTTTTTTATTTTGATGGACGGCCTCTTTTTCGCTTCTGATCGAGAGGTATATTTTTGGCTTCGTCCGGTACTTCAACTTCCTTTCTTTTGCGTATACCAGCGGAATGCTTACATTGGGTTTTTTTTTTTTTTTTTTACGAAAACAGGACAACTGCATGTAACTCGATCAACCCAGACTTCTATTTTCCAAATTTTGTTACGCCAATCACTGTAATCATCGAACGTTCTCCATTTATTCTCTTGACGTTCATAATCCTTGAGAAGTCTTGGTGTGATAGAAGTTTGGCTTTTTGTCGATGCAGTGAAGTACTGGGTTGAGCTATCCGTTTCACGTTGAAGAATTGTTGTTTTCGAAGCCACCCACTGATAGGCCTTTGTCCACAATTCAAGGGAAATAGAACGAATTTCAGAAAAATTCTTACAATTGACAGATGACGGATCTCGTTGCTGCAACTATTGCTTTACCATATTTTCTGCAGAACCAAGATATTGACCAACAGACAACCTTTCTCGAAGAGTGTGCTCTCTTTTTATGACGGCATTTGTAGATTCTACTCCGTTATTCGAGGAAGGGAGGCCAGCAGCAGCACCTTCATACCAATTAGAGTGTTTGATCAGCCATTCTGCTTCGAAGTACTGAACAAACTCAAGAACTTTTTTATCAGTACTTTTTTTCTATTTTTTTAGAAACAAAGTTGAAGCTTTTTTGAATGTTTCTTGGTCTTGAGTTGACTGCAATACTTCAGTGTCTTCTTTGAGTTCGGAACGTACATTAACTGAAATTAACCGCAAATATTGATCTAATTTTTTAATCATGTGAAAGTTGCACATGAGGCGAACTTCTGGAGCACCAAAAACAATTGTAAAACCACTTGTTATAGCCTCGCTACCATCAGCCAATAAAACTGAAGGTTTGTATTCTGGTACAGCTTTTTTTATGGATCGAAACATGAATGCAAAATCCTCCTGTGTTTCTCCTTTTGTTATTGCGACGGCGAAAGGATGAAAAGCATAATTCGCGTCACTAGTTCCAACAAGAAGAACAGGATAGCCTTGTCAGATCAGTTTGTAGGTCGCATCTGTTTGCACTAATCTCATGAATTTCCTGGCCAATGCAAACAATCTACGCGTTGATAAAATTATTTTCAAATCCTGTTCTTCTAAATCAAAAGATTCTGCAAAAATGTGGAAATCAACTACGTATGGTACATCTTCATCATCCGGAACTTGAGTGCGCGCATTGCACCATGCTCTAAGATCTGTGGCCAATATGGAAGGAGTGCCTTAATCACTTCGGATTGTTCTAAGAAACGCATCAACTTTCTCTTTTGCAGGTTCTATCATCTGAGTTTTACGAATGAGATTTAGAAGCGCATTCGGCTTTGTAATACCATCTGCATATTTATCTTTTACAAAAGCCTTAATTTCTGATGATAAGCCTCGTGTAGAATCAATATTTTTATGTTCGTGCTCCTCTTCTGTTTCGTACAAGGACACGCAAGTATCCGAAGAATGATATAGTAGGTACAAGCAAGGACCCTCAGACACTCTATAAATTTCCTTTGTGCACCGATATTCAACTCGTTTTCCTTCTGCCACTATTTTCATTGAAGATATTTTCCAAACTTCTTTTAACTTTACAGCACTTTCTGCCTCTGTTGCTGATGGGTGTTTGTGACGTAAAGGCCACACTCGTGTTGGTCGCCTGCATTTTTTTTTTAGGCTGCTGGATCACTTCAGATGAATTTTCTTCTTCAATGAGTCCTCAGAGGTTTAAAAATACGTTCACTCACCAGCCATCTTTTGGCTCTTTGCTTTACTCGTCGACTGAGACGACACTGTGAATTGAACTGAACTAAATAATAAAATAGGTGGAGAGATACTTAGTGAAAGAGTAAGTATTAATTAGTCACGTGGTCTTTTGTTTCTAGGCTTGATAGGTAAACACGTTTTAATTAAACCGTGCAAAAGTATTTATTTTCCCATGCGACCCATATCCCGTGCAAATGATTTTATTTCCCGTGCATTTTAATACTTCCCAAAAAAAATTATTCCTACAGCACCCCCGGATTCTGAGAAAATTCAGAAAATTGCTGAAAAATGCGAAAAATGAATATTTTTGCGATTTGATGACTTCAGATCATGAGTCTGATCGACTCTGTAAAATGCTGTCTTTAATTACGAAGATAAATATTCATTTTGCATTCTGAATTCTTAAAAACTTCTGGAGATTTCTTAAAAAACGCGACGAATAAATGAATATTTATGCAATTTAATGATACAAAAAAGTGTATGATTGACATTGTAAAATGCTTTTGTAAGTTATGAAGTTGGATTTAATTTTCTTCTCTGAATTCTGTAAAAATTCTGAAGAATATATAAAATGAATATTTTTAAAATTTAAAAATACTAAAAGTGTCTGATGGACTCTGTTATGTGAAGTCGTTAATTTTTTGAACTCTTTTTGCTTCGCGCCCTTTAAATTCTAAAAATTGCTGAAAAAAAACGAAAAATTTCATGTTTTTATGTGAAAAAACACAATAAAAAAGTTTAGATCGATTATGAAAAATGAACTGTAAAATAAAAACAATACGAAACTTTTTTATTCGTCACATTTTTTAGAAATCTTCAGAAGTTTTTAAGAATTCAGAATGCAAAATGAATATTTATCTTCGTAATTAACAACAGCATTTTACAGAGTCGATCAGACTCTTATTTAAGTCATCAAATCGCAAAAATATTCATTTTTCGTGTTTTTCAGCAATTTTCAGAATTTTCTCAGAATCCGGGGATGCTGTATACACAGAAAAGTCTGATATAACCGTCAAATCATCCGTCTTAACTGTTAATCTGCATGTAAAGTAACCTATGAAATCTTCGTATATTTTGGTATATTTTCCATGCTGTTTAATAGTTAAGACGGCTGACTTAACTGTTATATCAGACTTTTCTGTGTGTAGGAATAATTTTTTTTCCGTGATCACTGATTCATTTTACAGTAAAGAAAGACAATGCAGACTTCAACTCAAACTTCTCTCATGTAAGTGTAAAGATGTAATGATGATCCTCACTGACACGATAATGTGAAACTTCGGTAAGCTATATCTTTGAAACCTGAATTTTTAGAGCTTAGTGCCCATGGACACTTTTGATCTACTAGTCAAGGACTATTAAACCTGTTAATCTGAACAAGTTTGACCGAAAGCCATTTGCCATAAGGATTCTGCGGGGTCCTTTATTGATATTGAAAATGTTACAGTTCGTTTTGAGATTGACACGAGATCTTCGGTTACAGCTGTTTCTTAGAGTTTTGTTGATAGTATGCCGAATTTAAAGAAATTGTCATTAGTAAAACATCGCGTCGTTTTGAATCGTATCAGGGAGATCCGTTGATTCCGATTGATGTTCTTAAAGTCAAAGTGAAGTACAATCAGCAAGAACGCGAGCCCGAATTATTTGTTATGCGTGGTAATAATCATACACCCATGTTAGGTAGAGACTGGCTTGTGATTTTACAATTGATTGATTGCGGAGGCGAATCTGTTGTAATAAATGCAATTTATTAATTATGAAAGGTGAGTCACGGGGAAAATATTTTTTCGGAATTTAAAGAGATTTATAGAGATCGACTTGGTAATTACATGAAGGGTATTTTTCGATTGAAAATTAAAAACGGAGCTACTCCTGTTTTCATGAAAGCACGTCCGCTACCATACGCGATGCAAGAGAAAATCCAGATTGAGATTAAAGGTTTGGTAGATCAGGGTATTTTAGTTCAAGTTTCTTATAGTGAGTGGGGAACTCCTATCGTACCAGTGTTAAAAAAAATGGCGCAGTTAGAGTATGTGGTGATTTTAAAGTTACACTTTATCCTAATTTGTTGATTGATAGACACCTAATTCCGAGAGTGTCTGATTTACTGGCAAAACTCGATGGGGGTACGGTATTTTCAAAACTTGATCTTTCTCAAGCATATCAAAAGGTGAGTTTAGATGAAGATTCACAGGAATTAACAACATTATCGACTCACTTAGGTTTATTTAAGTCTACTCGTTGGATGTACGGTATTTCGTCGAATCCAGGTCTTTTCCAGCAGGAAATGGAAAAGATAATAGGGGATCCTGGTGTGGTGGTGTTTTTTGAGGATGTTTTGGTTATGGGTCATACTCGGGAAGAACACGATGAGAAATTGCGAGCGGTATCAAAACGTTTTTCAGAATGTGGTTTGACTTTACAAAAGAGTAAATGTAAAACTGGTACAGATAGTGTCACTTTATTGGGTTTTGTGGTTAGTAAAGAGGGTATTTCTATTGATAGAAAGCATGTCGAGGACATTCAGAATTTATGAAAAACCGGAAAACGTGACTGAACTTAAATCTTTTCTTGGGGAAGAATCTAATACAAACCATTCTCTCACGTTCTTTATTCCATCAATTGTATACTTACTTTGCTTTTTTTTATTATAAGAAAATGTTTTACTCAAATTTCTATCAAAAGATTTCCGAAACTTTGAAGGTATAGAATCTAAAATACAGTCATTCAAAACCCCAATAAATTTTTCATATCCGTCTAAAATATCAGAGTCAAGAAAATCAAGAGTTTGAAATTTACTATAATTTTGTTCTAAATTTTCAAAAAATTTAACCTATTTTAACTGTTTTATATTATATTTATAATTCAATCTAAAACCATAATCAGGTTGAGTGTTTATATTTAATTCAAAAGGAAAATGATCACTGTCCCATGAACCATCAAGTACAGTCCAATCGATTAAAGAAGCCAAACTATGAGAAGAAAAAGATAAATCTATGTTTGAAAATTTAATTGTATCTGCATGATAATAAAAATGAGTAGGATCATTATTATTTAGTAAAAAATTTTTTTTCAGGATCAATATAGTTAACCGACAAAGTACCATTAACACAATCTGACTGTCTACCCCAAATATAATGGTGTGCATTAAAGTCTCTTATCAGTAAAAAATCTTTAAGCTGATCATGACAATTAAATAACAAAGAAAGTTCACTATCTGTAAAATTATTACCCTGTATCGGTGATCTATAACAAGCAATAAGATTAATTTCTATGTATATACTATATACATAATATATCCTACTACATTATATAGTTGTTTTTCTTCTCCCACGCGCCCCCCCCCCCCCTGCTCTCCACACGCCCCCTCAAAAAGTGCTTAACTAACCGTAAAAGTGTACCGAAATATGCTTAGTTCTATGTGTTTTAATTTCTCCTATAATTTTCTAATCACCCCCCCCCCCTCGCCCTTTTTACCCCCCCCCCCATTTTTGATATATGTTATCAGCTATGTAACTACAGAAATGTAAACAGTAACTAGGAGTAAACAGGGTTAGTCGGCAGTACTTAAAAAAAGGAATTAAAAGGTGAATTAACGGCAGAGGTCAATAGCATATAAAAAATATTATAATAGAAACCAGAGTAGGTACATGAGTAGGAGGCTAGTAAACAAAAAAGATTTTTACAATGGTAAGAACTATAACATGAACAATGATAGGCACGATTATTGTTCCAGGAATGGGTTCACAGTTACAAGGTTATCACAGTGTTAGAAAAAAATATAGCCGTAAGAGTAGTCAGCAGACACCATAAAAGGGTATGCACAAGAGTATGTTTAAAGGTATGAATAATTTTATGAACAAGAGAAAGTATTCAAAAATGCACAATAGTAGGCAGAAGGGTAAGCACAATTGTAGGTAGAGGGTTGCGTATCTATTGTAAGAACAAAGAGTAGAAATGATGTTAGTTCCAAGGCTTTAAACAGGTCTTGGAAGATAAAAAAGAAAAAACTGAACTAATGGTAGAAACGAAAGAATAGGCACAAAAATAAGAACAACATACGTTCAATGTTACAAATTGAAGTATGAAAATAATAACAAAGTAAAAGAGACTGCACATGGCTGGAAACTGTTGTCGTAAGGTAAAATTCGATGTCAATCAGGGTAGTTTAATTGGGAGGAACCTAGGTAGAAAAAATGTTGATAACAAATGTAAACGGATGTAGGAAATATTTGTCAAAAAAGTTTAAGAACTGTGTGGGCAAAAGTGTATGAAGAAGACTAGTTTCCCGGTTGTAATTACAAAAAGATTTAAGAAGAACTATAGAAACGACAGTATTCACAAAGATGATAACCAAGGTTCAGAGTTAGAAACCAAAGCATGAAAAAAAGAAAAAACAACAGAAAACGCCAAAATTGAAGCAAGTAGATTCATGTGAAAGAGACTAGGTAAAAAATTGTTATTTACATTTGTCACAATCAGCATAGGAACAATATTAATCAAAAGTGTACAAATAAGTGTAGGTTCAAAGTTACAAACGTAATAACAAGTGTAGGTACGGGAGTAGGTACAATGTAGTTACAAGAGTAGTTTTCAAATTTGAAACAATGTTATGAACATGTTAAGGTTTGTTATAAGGGTATTTACAGTAGTAAGCACAAGAGGATAAAAAAAGATTCTGCACGAGGCTAGATTCAGTGTTAAAAAATTAAATAAAAAAAAATAAAGAACTAGAATTAGCGTAGGAGTAGAAACAGATGTAGAAACAAATGCATGTGTAGAAGGCTTAGCGTTAGAATTTTAAGTAAAAAATAAGTAGTAAGCACAAGATTAATAACATGTAGGAAGAAGGAAAAGTCAACAGACATGCTGACTGGCTTAAAAATTTTCAATGTCATAGAAATCTCCGATTGCTTTAGCTTTCGTTTGAAGCAGCGGACAACAATATTATTGGCTCGACATTGAGAAAAAAAATCAAAAACTTAATTGTTAATTCTTTCTGAATCAGTAGCTTGCTTTCCTTTTTCTATCATCGGTGCAATAATTATCCCATACAGCTAAAATAGATTTCTCATTTTTTTAAATTTTCATTACTGCCGTTTTACTTATATTAACAGCTGCAGCAATTTTCCTCTGGCTCACTCTTTTATGATACAAGTCCAATACTTCTTTTTTTTAGGCAATAGTCAACTCATTATGTTTTCTCACCATGATGTTAGTTAAAAAAAAAATAAATAAAAAAGCTCTAAAATGCCTCTTATACACTTTAGAGTTGCTTGAACACTAATGTCCACAATGAAACTAAACGTCTCTCTCTCCACTCCAAAGACTCCAAATTTTGATGGTCAACTTAAAGAGGTTCATTCTTATTGAACTCCATACATCGGGGCGGGGCAAAAGTGGTCAACTTACGGAGGTGGTTATGATAGAGAGGTGGTTAATATAGAGAAAAATTTTCCTATCCATTTTTACATAAATTTTTCGGTTCCATGTAAAAGTGGTCAACTTAGGGAGGTGGTCGATTTGGGAGGTTTTACTGTATTTAAATAAAAAAAAAAGTAAATAGATTCAAATAAAAATTTAAGTATTGTTTCGTTAATTCAGAAAATGATAGAAATGTAAATGTCAGAATAAAGTTAAAAAAAGTCAAGCCACAAAGAATACCTTATTACTTTTTTTTCACTAAATTACTATTTTTGTTCTTATAGGTATTTGACTTATTACTTAAAACTGAAGAACTATTTTTAAAAGTTTTCTTTTTAATTTTTGCAATAAAAAACCTTGAAAATTTCCAATCTCCTGGTCTAAAGTATTATCCAAAAAAGAAGGAGAATCTAAATCTTCTTGCCATGATGTGTTCGATGAAAAATGAGATGCCACAGATGGAGGCTGCATTGAATCTAAAAGCAATTTATTTGAGACAACAAAAGAGTCAAAGTCATCTTGACTGTTCAGCAAAACATTTTCTTTCTTTAAATCCATTTTATTATAAAATCGTTGTCAATTTGCTTTCCATGATTTGATACACTATCATATTTTCTCTACTGTTCTCTTGTTTACTGTGATATCTCGGAGGAACAGAATCTTCAGCTTCAGCGCATCATGAACAGATGTATCAGATACATCTACGGAATTAGAAAGAGTGATCATGTTACTCCCTAAAGACGTAAACTTGGCTGGCTTCGGGTTGAAGGTCGAAGGAGCTATTTCTCTGTTTGTCTTCTATATAAGCTACTTCACTCGAGGATCCCATCGTACTTGGCCGATTTCTTCATTGCTCGAGTCATCACACGCCCTGATAGGGAAGTCCATAGGGTTCTGGTTGTTCCCAACTGCCGCACAAACTGCCTCCAAAACTCCTTTCACGTCTCCACTACGTATTCATGGAATGCTCTACCTCCCAACATTCGCTCAGTTCCTACCTTACCTATTTTCAAACGCCTCATTAACACTCACATTTTTACCACAGAGGGCGGAGAGTAGCTATCTGGTCTCAACACTAGTCATATAGTCGGAAACTTGGTGATTGATTGATAAAAGCCAGTCAAGGCCAGCTGTGATATGTTTCTACCCGTACTAAGTGAAGTGAAATGTGATGAACTCTTAAACTTTTCAAGCTACACTGAAGAATTTATAATGATAAACTCTAGATTGTATACCTGTTATTACAAATTATTACAAATTGTTATTATTATTATTAATTATTATTTTTGTCATTGCAAATTATCTTTATTTTCATCTTTATTCGTATACTTAATTTTATTATTAACTACTTATATTTATACATATATAATTTTTATTTAACTACTTTTGTAATTTTATTGCTATAGTATTACTTATTTGTTTTTTGTACAACATAATGTACAGTAAATAAACGTATTCAAATTAATCAAATCAAATCAAATCAAATTTTTCCTTTGACTTAATTTATTGGAAGAAACATGAGTAACTAGAGGGACTGTTTCGGTATTTTTTACTTTCTGAGAGTATGGTTGTGAAAATTTATTTAAACTACGATCCCTTAAAATTGGGAAATTTTCTTTGGTTTTGATAATATTCTTTTTAGTCTTGAATTGATCTCCAAAAATAATATTCTTAGCCTCAAATAAAGATACATTATCAAAAGCCATAATAACATTTACTTTGTGATAATTCTGGAAGATAGGAACCTGAATTTATACTCTTGTGGTTACCTCCACAGTTTACACACTTTGGAATACTAGAAGAGCAATTTTGATTTTCATGTTTAAGTTCACCACATTGAACATAGATAGAATCCTAAACCGCGGTAGCGGTAGAACGGTAATTCTTTCTCTTTTTTCACTGATGTGCTCCAACTTGAAACAATTAAAACATTGTCTAGGTTTACTTACATAAGGTTCAACTTCAGTTTTTACACTGAGGATAAATATTTGTCTCGGTAATTCTTGACCCTCAAAAGTAATCACAATAGTTTCAGAAGGGATCCATTTATCATAATCACAGGTAGAATCAGGACTCTTCCTATTCAATGTTTTTACATCTAAAATTTTTATAAAAGAATCACAACAGTTCAATAAGTATATCTTCTTCAGCAATATCTACTAGGGTATGTCTAAGAAGATCTTTTCTTGATTTCCTGTAACCTGGTACGAAAGTTTCAAATCCATATTCTAATAATTTTTTTCCCTCAATAATACTATTGGCTTCAAAATAATTTTTGCACATAACTTCAACGGTGTATTCACCTCTTTTTCGAATGTCTAAAATATTAGTATGGGTCTTATAAATATGTAATACTAGGAGGGGTACCCCCCCTACTCGTTTCGCTCGCCAACCCCCCAGAATTTTACGCTTGAATCTACACTTGTACCTACACTTATACACATACCCTTGTGACTACCTTTGTACCTACTGTGATACAAACCATTGTTTCTACTCTTATAGCTTGTGACTACACCTGCACCTTATTTTATGCCGACCTCTGTTCCTACCTTTTATCTCACTCCAAACCCTTGTAACCACCCCTGTTCTTACCGTTGCACTTACTTCTTTTTATAACTAAGCTCTTCCCCAGGAATATGCTCATGTTTATATATCTGTTTCTATCATGGTGTTAACTGTAGTTTGAATTTTTTTCATGCTTTTATTTCTAACTCTAAGACTAATTTGTTCTTATGGTTGATCATACTTTCATTTCTATCCTTAGTTAAACACCTGTTTCTATGCTTTTACCGACTTATTTTCGTCTTTTTATTTATGAACCTTCCCTGCTTCATAACCTTGCTAATATCCACGTTTTTTGACTTTTTTTTCCAACTCTCTTTACTACGTCTGTTGACTTTTTCTTCTTCCTACATATGTTAATGATCTTGTGCTTACTACCTTTTTTTTTACTTAAGCTTCTTACGCTGAACCTTCTACACATGCATTTGTTTCTACATCTGTTTCTACTCCTATGCTAACTCTAGTTCTTTATTTTTTTTTTAATTAAATTTTTAACACCGAATCTGGCCTTGTGCATAATCTTTTTTTATCCTCTTGCGCTTACTATTGTAAATAACCTTATAACAAACCTTGTTCATAACATTATTTCAAACTTGATAACTACTCTGGTAACTACATTGTATTTACTGCCGTACCTGGACTTGTCATTACGTTTGTAACTTTGAACCTACGGTTATATGTACATTTTTGCTTAATATTGTTCCTATCTCTTTCACATGAATCTACTTGCTTTAATTTTGGTGTTTGCTGTTGTTTTTTCTTTTTTTTCATGCTTTGGTCTCTTACTCTGAATCTTTGTTCTCATCTTTGTGAATACTGTCGTTTTTATTGTTCTTCTCAAATTTTTTTGTAATTACAATCGTGAAACTAATCATCTTCATACAATTTTGCTCACACAGTTCTTTAACTTTTTTGAAAAATATTTCCTACATCCTTTTACATTTGTTATCAACATTTTTTCTACCTAAGTTACTCCAAATTAACCTATCCTAATTATTATTGAAGTTTACCTTAAGACACCAGTTTCCAGCGTGGTGCAGCCTCTTTTACTTTGTTATTATTTTCATACTTCAATTTGTAACTTTGAACGTATGTTGTTCTTTTTTTTTTTTTTTTTTTTTTTTTCTCAACATCTAACCCTGAAACTATCATCTTTTATACTATTGTTTTTGATCCTGTACAAACCTTTGTAGGTAAACACTTATCCTCTTTTGAATCTACCCATGTACCTACCCTTTTGCCAAACCTTGAAGCTCTCTAAGCGAAGCGCACGCACAATTGTATTTTATAATCTAAAACAAATTTTGTCGAAGCTTCATCTAAATTAATCTACAGTAAGTTATATATACCCATTACTTTTGCACTACGTTCAGAGTTCATATTCATTTAAACTTTTGTGGTTATAGATTCATTGGTTTTGTTTCAGTTTGTATACTAATAATTATTATTTTCATGATTTTAATCGGATAACTTCGAACACTTGATTACATAATTATTTTTTTATCAAATTTATTCCTAGATGATTTAATTGAATTGTAATATAAAAATTAAAAATAAAAATTCAAATTTTAAATTTTGTTCTTCAACCAATCACATCACGAATAAAATGCTGTTATTCCTTTTGGGTTCTCTCTTTTATCTTAGGATATTAGTTAATTTCTTTAAGGTTTCGTAGTTACTTTTTAAATTTCTATAGTTACATAGCTGATAACTTGTATCAAAAATTGGCAGTGTGAAATTTTAGGTCAAATTCACGGGAAAAAACAGATTTGCACGGAAAAACTAGTGATTAAAAGTGAAAGAAAATAAATGCACGGGAAAAAAATACTTGAGCAGAAATTAAATGTATTAAACGGGAAAAAAAATATATTGAACGGGAGTAGAATTAACATTGCACGGGAAAAAAATGTATTAAACGGCAATAGAATTGACCTCACAATAAACAAAGCCGCCTAAGCGGTTAGAAAAAACTTTACAAAATTGAATTTTTTCAGCTTTATACAACAATATAAGAACAGGAATATCTAATAATATCTATTAACGGAACAAATAATAAATTGAAATCCAATTAAATTATTAATAAGAAAAATATTAATTGATTATCTCAAACGAAACACCTCTTACTCGAGCGCTTTCTCCGGGCGATCTCTACAAATTGGTCGATTTAAATTTTTGCGTCGCTGGCGCTCTCACCCCATCAGTTGGAATCCGTCTGAAATGCTGAAAATTTTAAAAAATTGAACGTTGAAGGGTGGAAAGTGCGGAGAATTTTTTCGACTGTTTTCGAAAACGCGCAATTTTAATGTAATTATTACAAGAAGTGAGACCACAAAAATGATCAGCACAATAAATGTCATGCATAAGTAAAGGTTTTTGATGAATTTGAAATTGTAAATATTTGAAAATATTTCAGAAAACCTTTAAATAAAAGTATAAGTAAGGTTACGGTAACTTCTGTTCCTGTAAATAAAGCGCGGTAGCAGTGGCCAGTCTAAAAACCCTCCCTAAGTCAGCTACCGCTGGCTTTGATTCGATGAAGTAAAATTTGAACTTTTATGTAAGCAAATTATTTCTTCTAACAAAAATTTGTTTAAATTTTCTAGGCTCTATAAAATTGAGCGTACTTGAAGTAGAAGTATGAAATTTTATAGAGGGTGCTGAACGGAAAAAATTTCTCAACAAAGAAATGAATAGTTAACCCCCAAACTCTACAATTTAATAACACTAGGCTTCTGGGATTTAAAAAAAATAAATTAAGAAATGTTCCCCAAAGTTTTACAACCCAATATTGCTAAGCTCCTGTATATTTTATAAAAATCATTGAATTAATTTAAATTAATTTAAAAATTTAACTTTCAAACCTAACATCTCAATAACGCTGAGCTTTTGGCTAATAAATAAATATGCAGGCTCCTAACTTCCACAACATAAAAAAATCTAGTTTCGGGTTATTTTTAAGAATAAAAATATATATGTAACCACTTCAATGTCTCAAACAAAATAACGTTGAGTTGCTGAATTTTCAGGAACTAAAAAATGAATACTTAAATAATTGTGTAGATTGGGCCACAGTTCATTTATTTACTTTTACATTCATTAAAAAAGTCCATAAGTCAAGTATTACCATGTTGTAGAGCTTAGTTAACTACTTATTTATTTATTCATAATTTATTTATTCGTGCTTTTTAATTCGGGATGAATAGGCTTGGACTCCCCACAACTCATCAATGACTACGGTCAGTTTTAAATTTCAAAATGAAAAACTAATGAAGTAAAAAAATTATTTATGTAATAATAAATCACAATTTACTAAAAAAATTTTTAATTTGCGCTGTCAACTTTTATATACGTATAAATTAAGTCTGTCATCTAATCCTTCGTAAACTTTCTGTAGACCAGTTCAGTCTACTGAATGCCGCTCCTGCGCTCCTGAGATCAACGCTAGCTTTTGAGCCTTACTCTCTCTTAACCGTTTCGTATTCCAAGCTTGAGTCCGCATAAATAATAATATTATTTTAATTGCTCTTTTAAAAAATACAAAATTTACATGGTAAATAATAAAAATTTTAATTAAAAAATCAGTGCAAGGTAAATTTTGATAGTTAAATCTTATTAAATTAAATTTGTTTACATAATTTTAATAAGTTATTCCCATTATTGTTACGTGTATTTTTGTTATTAACCCTTAAAGTACACACCCGAATCCAGAACTGCCACACTGACAGTTATGTGGGGTATTTTACACCCCGTGTGTACTTTAAGGGTTAAAACATTCAAAATTATTTTTCTAATGTAAAGTACTAACTTTCTCATGCGTATATAATATTATTTTCATGCTCACCAATAAACATTATTCAATTTTAATTGAATCTACTCCAAGTAACTTAATTTTGAAAAAATACCTCAAAAATGGATCTCCTCCCTCTTTATTTGTTCTTTACTCAAACAAAAATTAAAGTTTTTGAAATTATTTTAGAGTATTAATCACACCTTTTAGAATAATAACATCTAAATCTAAAAAAGCCTGTAAAAAAGACGGAAAATTGATGGCTTGATTTTTTGTGGTTAAGAAATTTTAGATTAAATATTGTTTCGTGGGAAATATTCCGATTGAGAATAAGTCCACTTTTTTCGTATGAGGGAAAGTTCGTCATAATAATAAAAAACACTATATTTGGAGGAAAAAGCTTTCGGCATAAAAAACCTGATTTATTGTTTTTCGTACACAAAACTTACAAACGATTCAACTTAATACGACACTTAAATTTTGGGGCTCCACGAATAACGAATTTGCATGAATGAATGATTGACTGATAACTGATGTTAAAAGTCAAGTATGGAAAAACTCAAAAAAAGAGTAATAATACTCTGCACAATGTCGCACCAGCGCAACTTATTGTACGCTTAACAAAAATGTGTCACAACTTAATCACTTATGAAATTCTAAAATCGACTAGTCGCGTGCGCTGATACAAAAAGAATGATTCACACCACATGCCACGCGATGCTGAGGACCGATGGACCGCATACGCACGCATGCGCTATAAATCTTCAATTATGAGTAATTTACTAATTATCGCGCTCGAATTTAAATTAAGAAATTCAAAATAAAACTAACATCAATTTCACACAATCTAAGTCATACAAATGCAATAAAAATATAATAAAAAGGCAACAATCCGAATTGAATAGATGAACAATAATTTACACAATAAAAATAAAAAATTATACTAAAATTACACTAAACCATCTTACGCACGGAACAAATATGTTATCACAACAAGAAATTTTAATTAAGGTAGTTACTTATAGTTTATACTACAAAAAATTGATTTTCTTAAAAAATCTTTGAAACTCGGTCAAGAAGTTGGTTTTTGTATACTTTTTACGTTGGGGTCTCGCAAATATCCCTAAGCGGAACTAAATTTTGAGATATTGTACTCCCAACTTACTAAGATGTCCATTGCCCCTGTGTTAAACTTAACATTTTTGAGACCATATAAATCAAAATTTAGTACCGCTTGGGGGTATCTGCAAATGTTCAACGTAAAAAGAATACAAAAATCTACTTCTGGGCCGAGTTACAAAGATTTTCTAAGAAAATCCATTTTTTGTAGTAATACATAGTCATAAAAATGTGGGAAAAATATTCTGGTAAGCTTCCAACACCATGGGGACCCCAAATAAAATCTGACGCAGGTGCACCGTCCGAGCGTTTGAGCGGAACCGCTGAACTTGAAGCGCGTTTTTCTCGAAACAGTACTTTTTGATCTGGTGGAAGTTTTAAAAAAAAAACTAATGAACGGATTGTCTTAAAATTTTAACTGCATACTCCTGGCATATACTGCTATCGCATGAAATAAAATTATTAATTTTTATAAACATTGAAAAAATTTATAAACAATTGAAGTTGCAAAAAAAAATCAAAAAATTCAAAAGTCCGCCATTTTGTTAATTTTTAATCTTTTTGAACAATTTTAGTTCATGCTACAGCCAAATCTATACGGATTCAGAAAATTTTTTACTTTTTGATTTCGGATGAGCCGTTCACAAGTGAGAAGTTCCACCATCGAAAAAGAGGAAAATGTTCGGTACTAAATTAAACTGAAAGAAATTAAAAAAAAAAAAATTTTTTTTTTTGTACTTTCGGTATTTTACTTTAATGTGTCAAAATTTCAAAGTAATTGTAACATTTTTACTTTTGAATAAAAATCTTAAAAAAAAAAAAAATCTTCCAGAATGGCCCGTTTAGACAAAGACAATGTTTTAAAGCTATATTTTCAGATTTCTACATTATGACATAAATAGTGTACATCCGTTTAGTACTTTACTAGCCACGGACGATACAATTATTTGAAGAATTAAAAATGCAAATAAAATTTCAGTCAAATGATTGGCAAGTTGCAATTAAATTAAGAACATTCAAGAATTATTTATCATTCAAATTAAAACGATATAAAGTTGACAAAATTTAACTCTCATATTTTATTATTAGGAGAATATTTTGAATTTGTAGCACTATTATAATATGTTGCTTTTATCATTTTAATAAATGCATCGATTATTGACAATTGTGAAATCAAAACCACTTATGTTTGCCATAAAACAAAAATTGTGTTTATTGAAATCAAAAGCTTCGTTTCTTTTTTTTATTTATAGTTGAATTTATAAAAGTTTAAGCCATACAGGTTATTGGATTTTTGAGCTTGGTATCAAAATTATTTATTTGTGAATTAGTTAAAAAAAAAAAAAAATGACCGTAGCGTTTTTAGGTTGTAGAGGTTGGTTAGGTGGTACGTTGTAGGGGCTAGTTATCTTTTAATTTTTTTATTTCTGAAAAGTACCTAGAACAATTTTAATATTTTCGTTGACTGGTAAAAAATTTTTTGTCCACAAAAATCTCAGTTGACAAAAATGTAAAACTTGTCAATAAGAAACCATTTCGTTAACATTTTTTTTTTATTTTTCTTTTGTAAAAATTTTTGTCAACAAAAAATTTTCATTGGCAGAAGAAGAAGAAATTTTTGTCAACGAAGAAAATCCTACTGAAAAAAGTCACTAGATCTATTGGAAAAAATTTTTTTGTTGACAAATTTTGAAAAGTCACCCCCATTAAATATTTACTTAAGGAGGCTCATTCATTTGGAGCCGTATCAATTGTGGGGGGCTTAGAAGGCCTCATTATTTTTTACTTTGGAATGTGATAAAACGAACATGATTCATACTAAAATTAATAAATTTTGATGGGTTAATTATTCAAACACTATTTTATATCAATAAAATTCTGTTAACACGATTTTTTAATGTACACTGGCCGGACACCATATCGTTCCGAGGTTCGAATTGGCGCTCGAAATGTGACCGTCAGAACCAATTTTTTTTGGTACCAATGGTACCAACCTTCGTCCCAAGCGCGCAAAACGTTAGTAAACTTAACCTCATCAGATGAGAGAAATTTTTTTGCGCGCGTGGGACGAAGGTTGGTATTAAAAAAAATTGATTCTGACGGTCACATTTCGAGCGCCAATTTAAACCTCGGAACGATATGGTGTCCGGCCAGTGTACGCTGAGGTTAGGTTAAGCCGTTTTCAGGCTTACTTTTTTTTTTTTCTAAAAATTTAGTCCGGCTACTAGTAATTTTTTTTATACCATTATAATCCTTGAAAAATAAACTATCTTTTAAGGTTTGATGGAAATTTTCAACAATTGTGTCCCAAAGTTACCAGTCGTAATACCACGAGTGCTCTAACATTGTCGAAAATTTTCCAATTGTTTTTTGTGATAACAACGAGAGGGGCAAGTTTGGTAGGTTAAAAATCAGCACGAAGCGCGAGTGATTTTTGTCAAACTTGCCCCATAAGTTGCTGTGACAAAAGAACTGGAGGAAAATTTTTTATAATTTTGGAGCACGAGTGGTATTTGGCTGGATTATTTTCCCCAGCTGAATTTCAACCCACAGAAACGCAGTATTTCACATTTTTACGTAATAATAGTCTTTTTATTTTAAATTCTTTGAATTACAGAGCACGTAACGTAGGTTACTAATTGTTTACTGATAATTTTTTAGTCGCTATGTGACTAATTGGAAATAACCGTAAAACTATCGAAATAATTTTACCCACACTCCTCTGTCAAATGTCAAATACGGCGTTTCTATTGATTGAAATTCAGCTCGGGAAAAATAATCATAAATAAACGATAGCTTCCCAATAAGAACCTGTGTTATACAGCGTGGCTATTAAGGTAGTAGTTCCGCGATATATAGCACATACATGGGAAAACACATGCAAAATGCAAACAACTCAAACACTATCTGAATTTTTAATATGTTGTAAATAAACATCTGATCTTTCAAAATATCACTTAAAAAATACAGGTATCCATGCTTTTTTTCGAGATAATTGAGTTCAAAAAATGTTAAATTTTACAGGTTAGGTATTACTATATATTGTGATTTGGTGAATTTCTAACTCAATTATCTCGGAAAAAAGCATGGATACCTGTATTTTTTAAGAGATATTTAGAAAGATCAAGTGTTTTTTTACGACATATTTTAATTTCAGAATTAGTTTGAGTTGTGCACTGAGGCGGAACTACTACCTTAAGTAGCGGATGGGCTGAATAACTTGAAAAATATGCATTTTTTCTATAGCGCATGTAACGTAAGAGTTACTTCTTACAAAATTGAGGATCAGATGGGCCAGACAGAATAGGGCCCGAGCCCTTGCTATGGGCCCTACGGACACTAAAACCATTTTTTCAAATGGAAACCCATACTTCACCCCAGATTCGGAAAGAGCGGAAAATTGTAGGCTCCTAAAGGACTTTGAAATAGTATATTGCAATACAAGGGCAGAAAGATGCCGTATTTACGGCACGAGCGGAGCGAGGCAGGCAGGGTTGGGTGGTGTGGCACTTTGGTGACTCACCATGGTAAGCCACCTGGTGTATTGGTGTATTAGGGGCATCATACCCAGCGTTCTAAACAAATAATTTTTTATAAACATTGAAATAATTCGACAAGCTCGTAACCCCCATAACGCTGGAGATAGCGATAAGTAAATAATTTTTTATAAACAATTGAATAAACCGACAAGCTCTAAACCCCCATAACGCTGGGGAGAGCGATAAATAAATAATTTTTTATAAACAAGAGGCGCTCCTATGGGTGGTTGCTGTAGCCCTTGGTTCGCCGATTTATGTCTTGAAGCTTTGGAAAATAACTGTCTTGAAAAACTAAAATCAAGTATTTTATTTTATAAACGATATGTGGATGATACTTTCCTAATTTGCAAAAAGTCTGAACTTTCAAATATCCATAAAAATTTTAATAATTTCAATAAACATATTAAATTTACTATTGAGGGAGGAAATGATAGAAACGAAATTAATTTTTTGGATATTACAATTAAATCTGAAAATAAAAAACTTGTTATGAATTGGTATAAGAAGGAAATTTCATCTGGTAGATATATTCATTTTGACTCTCACCACCCTTTACAAATTAAAAAATCCATTGTATTTAATCTCGTTGATAAGGCCATTCTACTTTCAGATAAAAAATTCCATGAAAATAATTTAAAAACTGTTGAAAAATTATTACTCAATAACTGCTATCCTTCTGATTTCATTAAACGCCATATTAAAATTCGTTTAGATAAGATCCTCAATAATAGTGATTCATCGAAAAATGCTGGAAAATTTGACTTTAACTTCATCCTTTTGCCCTTTCATAAATATTTCACACATAAAATGCTTTATATTTTCGAAAGATTTGGCATAAAAACTGTTTACAGAAGTATTAATAAACTGAATCACTTCCATACTCTAGGCAAGGATAAAATTGACAAGTTTGAATAAACTGGTATTATTTATAAAATTAATTGTAATAATTGCGAAAAATATTACGTAGGTGAGACAAAACGACATTTGTACGAACGCATTAATGAACATAAACGTTATGTTAAAAATAAAGATGAAAAGTCAGTTATTGCGACACATTGTCTACTTAATAATCACTCTTTTGATTTTGATGGAGCTTCCGTTTTGGATGCTGAGGGTGTTACGAGGAAACGTAAATTTCTAGAGATACTTTATATTCAATTTTATGATCAAAACATTAATAGACAGCAGGATACTCAATTCCTTCGAAAGGATTATAAGGACATTGTCCGGTCTCTTATTCCCCCCTCTCCTTCTACTGTTGACCATTGAGCTCTTAACTGCCTTTTCATCTTTGTTTCTAAAATCTAATTCTATCAATCAGTAGTAACTTGTCCACAAAGCCGACAACAAGTTGGTCTTTGATCATTTGACTTAGTCAATACCTGCATTGGCTGTCCCATCTGTATTTTACAGGTAAACTAAACTACTTTTTAAATTATAATTTATAAATTAATGGTCTTAAGTCATATTGTTAAAAATTTGTGATCTTGAATATTTTTAGCCCTGAAGATGTCATTCTAAAAACGATGACGAAACGTCGGCATTAATGTAATGATTAATTGTCAAAAAATAAAATTTGTTCGTGAGACCAAACACAAGTTTCTTTAGTTATTTATACTAATACGAACAACCACCAAACTAAGCAACATAAATAAAATAAACCGACAGCTCCGAAACCCCCATAACGCTGGGAATAGCGATAAATAAATAATTTTTTAAAAACAATTAAATATACCGACAAGCTCGTAACACCCATAACGCTGGGAATAGCGATAAATAAATTATTTTTATAAACATTGAAATAATTCGACAAGCTCTGAACCCCCATAACGCTGGGAATAACGATAAATAAATAATTTTTTATAAACAATAAAATAAACCGACAGCTCCAAAACCCCCATGACGCTGGGGAGAGTGACAAATAAATAATTTTTTATAAACAATTGAATAAACCAACAAGCTCTAAACCCCCATAACGCTGGGAATAACGATAAATAAATAATTTTTTATAAACAATAAAATAAACCGACAGCTCCAAAACCCCCATAACGCTTGGGAGAGTGACAAATAAATAATTTTTTATAAACAATTACATAAACCGACAAGCTCAAAACCCCCATAACTCTAAATAAATAATTTTTTATAATCATTGAAATAATTCGACAAGCTCGTAACCCCCATAACGCTGGGCACCAAAGTTCAAAGAAAAAATTAATCGGCTATGCCCCTTGCTTTAAGCCGCCAAAACCCGGAGCACTCAAGTTCAACAAAAAAGCTGATTGGCTACCCCCCAAACTCCAAGCCCCCACACAATGGGCGCACGAGTTCAACACAAAAGCTGATTGGCTACCCCTCAAGCTCCAAACCCTCAAGACCCTGGGTGCCTGAGTTCAATAAAAAAAACGGATCAGTTGGGGGTTTAGAGCTTTGGGGACAGCCGATCAGTTCATTTGTTGAACTCAGGCGCCCAGGGTTTTGGGGGCTTAGAGCTGGGGGGTAGCCAATCAGCTTTTTTGTTGAACTTGGGTGCTCCGGGTTTTGGGGGTTAAAAGCTTGAAAAATAGCCGATTAGTTTTTTCGTTGAACTTGGGTGTCCAGCGTTATGAGGGTTTAGAGCTTGTCGGTTAATTCAATTATTCATAAAAAATTATTTATTTATCGCTCTCCCCAGCGTTATGGGGCTTAGAGCTTGTCGAATTGTTTAATTGTTTATAAAAAATATTTCATTTATCGCTCTCCCAGCGTTATGGGGGTTTAAAGCTTGTCGGTATATTCAATTGTTTATAGAAAATTATTTAATTATTGCTATTCCCAGCGTTATAGGGGTTTAGAGCTTGTTGGTTTATCCAATTGTTTATAAAAAATTACTTATTTATCGCTCTCCCCAGCGTTATGGGGGCTTCGAGCTTGTTGGATGATTCAATTGTTTATAAAAAATTATTTATTTATCGCTCTCCCAGCGTCATGGGGGCTTAGAGCTTGTCGGTATATTTAATTGTTTATGAAAAATTATTTATTTATCGCTATTCCCAACGTTATGGGGGTTTAGAGCTTGTTGGTTTATTCAATTGTTTAAAAATTATTTATTTATCGCTCTCCCCAGCGTTATGTGGGTTTGGAGCTTGTTGGTTTATTCAAATGTTTATAAAAAATTATTTACTTATCGCTATCCCCAGCGTTATGGGGGTTACGAGCTTGTCGAATTATTTAAATGTTTATGAAAAATTATTTATTTATCGCTCTCCCCAGCGTCATGTGGGTTTAGAGCTTGTTGGTTTATTCAGTTGTTTATAAAAAATTATTTATTTATCACTCTCCCGAGCGTTATGGGGGTTTTGAAGCTTGTCGGTTTATTTAGTAGTTTATAAAAAATTATTTATTTCGAACGCTGGGTATAATGCGCCTAATACACCAATACACCAGGTGGCTTACCATGGTGAGTCACCAAAGTGCCACACTACCCAACCCTGGCTGTAGGACGGCGCAGCAGCCATCAAAACATGATATAAAAATTATAAGTATTACGAGTCCTATGACACACGCATGCACGGGAAGTTCAGTAGAGCCTCCTCTATCCATTATTATAATAGTGCGAACTCCCAAACGAAAGGGGACACAACAATCCAAGTTAAGACAAATACGCCCCTAATCGGCGCTTGCGTTTGCGCGTTCATTTTTTAGGTTTTACCAATATTACTCAATTTTTAATGCTTATTTGACCCTTCTTACAAACTGTTGCGCCAGATCGTTGAATCCTCAATCGCTAAAAAGTCTCAAAATCAACCAAAATATAAAAAATAACAAATGAATAAAAGCTATACTACGAACGCTCGAAAAGTTTCAACGAATGCCTATGTCTGAACCGATTAGGGTCGCATTTGCCCTAACTCGGATTGTTTTTTCCCCTTCCCGTTTGGACTTAACCAGCCTGCGAATTGTACAGAGGGCGCCCTACTGAACTTTCCGTGTGCACATATGAAAGAAATTGAACGCCAAGATAGCTGACTTAGATTTGTTGCTTGTAACCTCAACTACTCGCCGAGGCATGAGGTTCGGGATCAAAACATCAGCATCGGTACCATTTAACCCGCACTTATTTATACGGACACATGCATTTCTTTCAAACGACCCCAGATCTGGTTTTGATTTGTTGCATCAAAATTATTTTGGATTTTGCTAAGGTCCGAAGATACGAGACACAAAAGTCGAAGCATCAGTATCGGCACCCGTCACGTACACGCACACGCACACACACACATTATTCGTGATATACTGCGGAAATTTTATTTTGATGGTCGCTAAGTATATTTTTTCTATAAAATTATCAATTTCAACTTTAAATATCTACAAAAAGTTAAACGCTACAGCACAGCTGCTTTGCTCTGTAGCCCACGCGGCTCGCGCTGCTGCATGAGGTTAGCCGTGTGATTTCTTTCTGCACCGTTGTTTTGCATCGGTATATTAGAGAGCGTCGATGCAGCAAAGTTGAACTTTCGACTGAGAAATCGAATCAGAAGGTGTGTACTTTCGACCCTTGGATGGAGAAATAATTTTTGAGTCCATTCTGAGGCCCCGTAAAGAGCTCAAAGGGCTCTTTAACGTTGATACCTAAACTCGGAAAAAAATCACTTTTTCGACTACCCTTGCTCTAGCAAAGTTTTTTTTTTTTTTTTTTTAAATTTAGGATCAGATATTTTTACATGCTCATCGGGCTAACACCTAGTGAGTTACTGGGTCCTACTACAGGCTAAACTTCATAAAAAAATTATTTCAAATCTCAGTTTAACGTGAGTGGGGTTTTTTTCTGAGTTATTTAGATGTCATGATTAGTGGGGGTTTGTGGACTTCCACCAAGACTCAGAAAATTCCTTTAAAATATTGTAATTATTATTTTACTTGTAAGTCCCAGTAGTCTTTAATTTGATTCTAAATTTCAGTTTTATTTCAAGAGATTTTACTTTACACTCTTTAGGTCCCAAAGTAAAGGCCCGGTCCTTATTCTTTTAGGCCCTATTCTGTCGGGCCCATCTGATCCTAAATTTTGTAAAAAAAAAACTTTGCTAGAGCAAGGGTAGTCGAAAAAATGATTTTTTTCCGAGTTATTCAGGTATTAACGTTAAAGAGCTCTTTGGGCCCTCCACGGGGCCTCAGAATGGACTAGAAAATTTTTTTCAAAGTCCTACAGGAGCCTAAAATTTTCCGCTCTTTCCAAATCTGGGGTGAAAAGTATGGGTTTCCATTTGAAAAAATGGTTTTAGCGTCCATAGGGCCCACATAATGGCCCGGGCCTTATTCTGTCTGGCCCATCTGATCCTAAATTTTGTAAGAAGTAACTCTTACGTTACATGTGCTATAGAAAAACTCATATTTTTCAAGTTATTCAGCGCATCCGCTACTTAACCCATTAAGTCCGAGGATTTTTTGAATTTTTGGTTGTGTTTGAGCTGGGAAATCTTAGGGAAAACTGTGAAAAATGTATACCTGAATACCCTATCCCCCTATTTTCAAGTATGCCCTACACGATGGTATAGTTCAAAAAAGTCAAAAATTCGATTTTCATTTGTTTATAAACAAATTAAAAAAAAAAACAAGATTTTTTTTGCACTTTTTTTTTTTTAATCGAAAAATTGAGTGGTTAAAAAATTTTTTACACACTTTAGAATATCATCACGGGTGATCACGCATTTCAAAGTTTCCAAATCTTCTTGAAAATTGTAGCTGCGATTTTTGTAAACAAAATGGCGGCCAAAACACTGCGAAGAAAAAATTCGTAAAGCAGCCGAAGGCGGAACCAACATCGAAAAACTTATTTTGCTCAAAAATATTTATTGAAAAAGCATAAAAAGTCTTTGAAATGTTAATTGTTAATATTTTTATCATTTCAATTGCATATATGCGAGTATTGGGCCCAATAGGGAGGGACCCAAAAATAAACATTGAGAAATCGAAAAATAAAAAATACTAACTTATTCTACGTAAAATTATAAGAACAAAATATACTTGGTGTTTTTTTTATTGGGGCCACTATTTTTTCATAAAAATTCGTTGAAGTTGGGACTATCAACCAATTGAGTCCAAGGATTTTTTGAATTTTTGGTTGTGTTTGAGCTGGGAAATCTTGGGGAAATCTTGGGGAAAATGTATACCTGAATACCCTACCCCCCTATTTTCAAGTATGCCCTGCACGATGGTGTAGTTTAAAAAAGTCAAAAATTCGATTTTCATTTTTTTATAAACAAATTAAAAAAAAAAAACAAGATTTTTTTTGCACTTTTTTTTTCTAATCGAAAAATTGAGTGGTTAAAAAATTTTTTACACACTTTAGAATATCATCACGGGTGATCACGCATTTCAAAGTTTCCAAATCTTCTTGAAAATTGTAGCTGCGATTTTTCTAAACAAAGTGGCGGCCAAAAAACTACGACGTAAAAATTCGTAAAGCAGCCGAAGGCGGAACCAACATCGAAAAACTTATTTCGCTCAAAAACGAGGCCTTCAGATGTATTTATTTATTTATTTATTTATTTATGTTATTTATTTATTAGATTATTTGATTTTTCTGTTAAAAAAATAAATTAATAAATAAATACTTGAATTTTTATTTATTTCCTTTTTTTGTTATGCAGTGTCAAACTGAATACGAAATATATGTTCAATAAAAATAGCCTGCGTATTTTATAATTATTAGAAATACAATTTTGTTATGCAGAAGAAGAGAAAGTAAGAAAGAACAACGGATTCATTGATGCTGTTAAAGCTTTTGCCAGGTGTATACGACTATAGCTGAAAGGCATAGAGTCTGCTTCGTAATCCCCACTTCATGGGTTCGAACCTTGCTTACGAAAATTAAAAACTCAAAATTATTGCCATAAATAAAAAAAAAATACAAGAAATGTAACGTACAATATATTTTATTTTTTTACATTTTATTACATTATGTTTTTGTAAAAATTAATAAAATTTTGAATGTAGTCATTCTAGTTGGGCAAAAACTAATTGAAGAGAAAACTAAATGACTAGAATATTTTTAATGTTTGCAGATATTTCCAATAATTTATATATTTATAAAAAATAATAATTTATTTCGAAAAAAAAAATAAAAATGAAAAAACATTTTTTATAAATGACAATGGTGAAAATTCTTATCATCTGCTAGGGTAAACATGCTTCATAACGAAAAGAGTCCGCTAGGTGGCGTCACGTTTAAACAACATACTAATAAATTAGGTGAAAAAAGAATATAAACAATGGTTGGTTTGATGACATTTTTACCCTGGCAGATGATAAGTTCCACCAGGGGAGCTGCTCAAAGACTGTGGCTGATAATTTTAGCGAATTTCAAGCTAGTCCAGACTACAAATAAATAAATAAATTGAAAAAATTTTGAAATCTGTTCAATTTTTAGTGATTGAATAATTTCAAACTTTTCAATATGCGACCAAAGCGACCTAGACCAGCTAAACCTCCTGATACTGATTCTGAATCAGAATATTTCAGTTCTGATGAAGATGACGAACGATATTGCATACCTGATCCAAATTATTCTGGAGATGAAAGCGAAGGCTCAGGAGCTGAAGAAAGCGACAACTGTACAAACGATTCTCAAAATGATAAAACTTCACAAAAAACTTATTCTCAAGCATCAAAAAATTATGTTAGCAATAACAGTCGTTTGGAGGATAAATACGTTTATGAGTGGGTCGAGGGAGAACAAATTTATCCACAAAACGTTGAAAATAGTTGCCAAATGTCTGATGCTAACAAAAAAAAAATAAAAAGTATGAATTGTGTTGAACTATTTGAAACTTTTTTTTCAGATAGTATAAAAAATCACATAATTATGTGTACTCGAGCAAACGGGTATGAACTAACGATGGGTGAACTTAACGTTTTTATAGGTATTTTAATTGCATCAGCCTACAATTCGCGAAAATCTTACAAACACTACTGGTCAAATGATCCTTTTTTGTCATTTGAGCCAGTAAAAGCGGCTATGGCTCGCGATAAATTTCAGCAAATAAAATCAAACATCAAATATTCTAAACCTGCAGATGAAAATGAAAATGATTTTGGATGGCGTGTACGTACAATTATTGATTTATTCAGGGAAAACATCCAGCAATTTGGATATTTTCAAGCTGCAATGGCCGTTGACGAGATGATGGCCAAGTTTTATGGTAGAACTATTCTGAAACAATTCATAAAAGGGAAGCCCATTAGATTTGGCTTGAAATTTTGGGGCCTTTGCACTCCTGATGGCTATTTACTTGAGTTTGATTTGTACTGTGGTAAAAACTCTGCAATAGCTGACAATAAACTTGAAAAATGTTCTTTAGGTACTCGTGTTGTTATGAGTTTGCTTCAGCACTTTTTTTCAAACGTAACTTTTAGGAAACTGCCTCTTTATCATTTATACATGGACAATTTATTTACTAGTTTTGATCTTGTTTTACATTTAAAAAACTTAGGGGTTCGTTCGACTGGTACTATCCGAGAAAATCGTGTAAAGGAAAAAAATGTTATTCCTAAAAAGTCACCGAAAGGTACAGTTGCAGTGAAATACGAAAAAAGTAGTGGTATAAATTACATTACATTGCAGGACTCTAAACCAGTGTCGATGGTTTCTACTGCTGCTGGTGTCACACCCACATACACAGCGAAAAGGAGGAGCAAAGAAAAAAAAGAAAAAGAAGAAATTGCTTTCCCTAATGCATTCCAACTTTATAATAAAAATATGGGTGGCGTTGACGTTCATGATGGACGTTGTAACTACGCTATGCCTTGCATAAGGTCTAAAAAGTGGACGTGGATCGTTTTTATTCGTCTTATTCAAGCGTCAATAGCTAATGCAGTTGTTCTTTCGAACTATGTTCACGGCAAGGAAACTAAAAAATCAAGTTCGCTTGACTTTATGATGGCAATTTCCAAGCATTATCTTTCAAAGGAAAAGTCTACTAGAGGCAATCACCAAATTTTGACTAAAGAAAAACTAAGAAAATGTTGCTTCTGTCCCATTAGGACACGTTTGTACTGTGAAAAGTGCAGCTTATCTATTTGTCAAAATTTCGTTCCTAAAAATAATCATTAAATTTATTGTAGTCTAAAAGTTTTCATAATTTCTAAGAAAGTTTCATTGTTGAACTAAAAAATTATTTTTATAAAAAAATTGATAAAAAAAAAAAAAAAAAAAAAAAAATTAGAAAAACACAAAAAAAGTATAAAAGTAATAAAAAAAAAAAAAAAAAAAAAAAGACACTTTGTTTCATCAACCTCCGCGTGGTAGGTGTTGGGCAACGTTATGTTTTGTATTTTATAAGTGTAACTAACACAAGAGATGAAATTTACAATTTGACGAGTTATTGTTACTTTTTAAAAATTTTCTATACATTTTTATAATTTTTGATTGAGAGAGATTGGTAAAGACTATTATTGCTACAGAAAATTCATAATTTATTATTTTTACATATAAATGAAGTCTAAATCTGTAAATCTGTACACGGCCGTTGGCTAAAGCAGCAAAGAGCCAGTTTAGCAATGCTTAGATCGTTGTTCGAATCCCGCTCACGGCGAGTATTCAGAAAAAGCGCAGATACAGTTGTAAACTGTAAAAGTCGTAATAAAAATTTCTCAGAGGCGTTGACTTCGTGGTGATTGAAAAAAAAAATTTCATCCTTAGGCTATAAAAAAAATTTTTTTTTTTTCAACTCTCAATCTGCCAATTTTTCTTTATATCTGATGAAATATTTCTTTATAAAAGATTTGATTTATGGATATAATTGAACAAAATTTTCTTGTAATTTTTTCTAGCCTGCATCTATGATAATTTTAGTCTGATCGCTTTTTACTAAAAGTTAATTTTTCTTATAGTTTTTTATTCAGTTCAGACCAATATTTGGTGAAGTATATCCTTTCAAAAAGGTGTATTTGAAAGTAGAAAAAAAAAAAAAGATTTAAAGTCATTGGAAGACGAATTTTTTTTTTTTTTTTGGATTTACAATTTTTTTCTGTATTTGAGATACTTTTTGCTCTAAGCGGGATTTGAACCCATGGACTTGTGATTACGAAGCAGACTCTATGCCTTTCAGCTATAGTCGTATACACCTGGCAAAAGCTTTAACAGCATCAATGAATCCGTTGTTCTTTCTTACTTTCTCTTCTTCTGCATAACAAAATTGTATTTCTAATAATTATAAAATACGCAGGCTATTTTTATTGAACATATATTTCGTATTCAGTTTGACACTGCATAACAAAAAAAGGAAATAAATAAAAATTCAAGTATTTATTTATTAATTTATTTTTTTAACAGAAAAATCAAATAATCTAATAAATAAATAACATAAATAAATAAATAAATAAATAAATACATCTGAAGGCCTCGTTTTTGAGCGAAATAAGTTTTTCGATGTTGGTTCCGCCTTCGGCTGCTTTACGAATTTTTACGTCGTAGTTTTTTGGCCGCCACTTTGTTTAGAAAAATCGCAGCTACAATTTTCAAGAAGATTTGGAAACTTTGAAATGCGTGATCACCCGTGATGATATTCTAAAGTGTGTAAAAAATTTTTTAACCACTCAATTTTTCGATTAGAAAAAAAAAGTGCAAAAAAAATCTTGTTTTTTTTTTTTAATTTGTTTATAAACAAATGAAAATCGAATTTTTGACTTTTTTAAACTACACCATCGTGCAGGGCATACTTGAAAATAGGGGGGTAGGGTATTCAGGTATACATTTTCCCCAAGATTTCCCCAAGATTTCCCAGCTCAAACACAACCAAAAATTCAAAAAATCCTTGGACTCAATTGGTTGATAGTCCCAACTTCAACGAATTTTTATGAAAAAATAGTGGCCCCAATAAAAAAAACACCAAGTATATTTTGTTCTTATAATTTTACGTAGAATAAGTTAGTATTTTTTATTTTTCGATTTCTCAATGTTTATTTTTGGGTCCCTCCCTATTGGGCCCAATACTCGCATATATGCAATTGAAATGATAAAAATATTAACAATTAACATTTCAAAGACTTTTTATGCTTTTTCAATAAATATTTTTGAGCAAAATAAGTTTTTCGATGTTGGTTCCGCCTTCGGCTGCTTTACGAATTTTTTCTTCGCAGTGTTTTGGCCGCCATTTTGTTTACAAAAATCGCAGCTACAATTTTCAAGAAGATTTGGAAACTTTGAAATGCGTGATCACCCGTGATGATATTCTAAAGTGTGTAAAAAATTTTTTAACCACTCAATTTTTCGATTAAAAAAAAAAAAGTGCAAAAAAAATCTTGTTTTTTTTTTTAATTTGTTTATAAACAAATGAAAATCGAATTTTTGACTTTTTTGAACTATACCATCGTGTAGGGCATACTTGAAAATAGGGGGATAGGGTATTCAGGTATACATTTTTCACAGTTTTCCCTAAGATTTCCCAGCTCAAACACAACCAAAAATTCAAAAAATCCTCGGACTTAATGGGTTAATAGCCACGCTGTATGACGTAATTTTCAACTTATCATAACTTTAAAAAATGGCTTGTGACCTGTTTTTTTTTATACCGATCGAATCTTCAATTAACAACGAATATATTTTTCAAGCTCTAACTTGCTACACAATTTTAAACCAAAATCGAATGAGCCTCCTTAATGTTTAAAAATTTTAAAAAGGATTATTAAATTTTTTTTTTTTTTTCATTTTTGTTACATTAAATTACTTACCCAATAATAACACCATATATTCCTAATTCTGAAATGCAGTCTTGCAATTTAAACTCACAATTAGAACGCAAAATAATATTTTTTTGTAAGGGTGCATGTATTCGTTCCATAAGAATATAACTTGTTCTATCTTTTGAATTTTTCAATGATTCTAATTTTATTTTGACATCTTCATTATAGAAATTATTTCCACCTCCTTCCCGCTGCGGTTTCAAGACATACTTTTCTGGATTATTTATTGCCATTGCACTAGCTTTATCTCCATTTTCATTCTATACACAAAAAAAATAAAATTAAATTAAGAAAAAAAAACGCTTTAGGTAGTAGGTATTTTACTCAAATAAAAGATCAAGATTGCACAAAACTTGATGAAAATGTTGCTAAATGTGTATTATTGACGCCCTTAAATTTTTAGGGCATGATCAGAATGAATAAAAAAGATCTGGCCAATTTTAATTTTGAACAATTTAACATGTCCTCTTATGGGGAAATCATAACTTTTGATAACCAACCTCGAAATTCCACTTGAAAGAAAGATAGGAGTTAAAAAAATATGTAAAAGATAGAAAAATATTAAATACATGTTTACGGCCTGAATAAACTTTTTGTAAGACGTTAAGTTGGTTGAAAAATTCATTAAAAACAAAAATCTTAGGTTAGCCGCAATAGTTAACTTGAATACAAGAGAGACAGAGAGCTATGTGGCGCCCTCTGTCTTATTCGCACAAGTACAGAGTTCTCTCTCGCACCATACTACCTTTAGGTAAACGTCCAGAATTATTAGCTTTATTAATTATAAAATCACACTTTAGATCCCAAAAAAATATTCTAAATTTATCTTAACTACTGGACTTTACTATTGGGAGGAAAAGTGCAGTCATAGAGAGGGAAGCAATATGGCTGCCCATAACTATTTTCAGTGCGATCAGCGCGCATGACGACGTAACCCTAAATTCAACATGGCTGCCCATAACTATTTAAATCCACTAGAACCGCGCGTGAACCACGTGACCTCATCCCCACCACGACTGCACTTTTCTTCCCAATAGTAAAAAGAAAACTTCGACTAAAATCTTAAAAGTAACTCCAAATATTAAGACATATTTTAACAATATTAATGATTTATTTATGGAGTTTGATTTTTTGAACTTGTGGACAAAAAGGAAATACATTTAAATATTTACCGAATTTACGCAATAAAATCTTTAAAAAATACTATTAAACAAGTAATATTTACGGCGATTGGTTTTTAAAAAAGGAATCTAAATAAAAAATTATACGCTAAGTATGATCTTTAAAAAATACTTTTATAAAAGTAATATTTACGGCGATTGGTTTTTTTAAAAGGAGTCTAAATAAAAAGTTATACGCTAAATATAATAATCTTTTTTTGAAAATGAATTAATGAAAGAAGTGCAATCAAAAAATTTATTACGGACGACTTGAGGCCGAATTACTTATTATTTAATGATATATTGTTATACATGGGAGGCAAGCGCCACATTGACGTCGATCACATTGCGCTGCGCGCAACCTTCGCCTCGTGCTACTACCTGAAAATTTCTCTCGAGAGGTCTGTGTCGCTTAACTCCCATGTGCAACATCATATTTTGTTTCGCTAGTGGCATTCAATAGGTACTTTGAGAAACCAAGAAAACGATAAACAAATAATTGTAACTATTGTCATAAAATTTGTAGCCATAGTTTGAAAATTTTACGTAAAACGATTTCAATTTCTGGCGTCAATAAGGTAGAAAATTAAATTATTGGAATACTCAATAATAGATACCTCGGCTTGGGGACATCCAGTGGGCGAACTCATTACGAGGTGTCATTAAGGACGTAGGGTTGTATAACTGCAGCTGCATCATTTTTAATGGTTTGAAACTTCCTGTACCAGAAACTTGAGTGGCAAAGATTGGGAGAGCAAAAATACGAAAATTTTACTTGGGTAGTAATTTTTACGAAGGATTTTTACTAGGGTCGGTAAAATTGAAAATTTTACATGGACTAAAACTACTATTTTTTTTTTTTTTATTTATACAAAGAAATCATATCATTTATTTAGATTATACAATTCTAGCTGTGCTATTTTATTTCACGATGTGTTTTTAATAGCGCGCGTGGTACGGTTTATTGCGCGCGCATAGCACAACCTTACGAGATGCCTGTTGTAGAGTCACGGTAGCCTGCTCTTAGTGGATGTCAATCTCTACTTTGACTCCCACGGGAGTCAAAATTACATTGACTCCCACTACAGCGGGAGTCAAAACTACTTTGACTCCCGCTTCGGGAGAGCAGGTGTCAAAGTAAACCTTTGCTCCCAGAGAGGGCGCATCGAAAAGTGCCTATTGAATGCCGCAGTGAAACAAAAATAATTTCTCTTCTAAAAGATGATTATATTATGTTGAATCACCTTCAATATACGTAAAGTTAACAATTTTTCAATTATATCACATACATGGGAAAACACATGCAAATTGCACACAGCTCAAACCCTTTTTAAAATTAAAAATTAAAATATGTTGTTAAGAAACACACTGAGCATTCAAAATATAATTTAAAAAATACAGGTATCAATGATTTTTTTCGAGATAATTTAGTTCAAAGAATATTAAATTTTTACAGGTCAAGTATAGCCATACATTGTGGTTTAGTTGATTTCTAACTTAATTACAACATATTTTAATTTCAAAAAATGTTTGAATTGTGTGCAATTTGCATGTGTTTTCCCATGTATGTGCTATAATTGAAAAATTGTTAACTTTACGTATATTGAAGGTCCCTGCGAGAAATTTCCGCCAGAATATTGCCAGACAGTGGGCAGATTTAGCAAAATTGGGCAGAAATTTAGTAGGGTTGATCGCCAGATTCTTGACAGAAGGCCAATGCTTTACGCATAGGGATTCTCGCGAGCTATAACGTAAACCTTTTTATTTTAAATTGTAACATTTATTACTAACAAAAATATGTTCAGTATCATAACTTGACTCTGAAATTTTTCTTTTTTTTTTTTCCTTATGTTGAACATTTTTCTCATCCATTTTGATGTAATTTTAAAATATTATTCACACAACACCAGCCCTGCTGTATAGCCACACGAGTGGACCACTTGAAAAATTTTTTTTTTTCTTTTGCTAAATATTTTAACACCTATGGAATCAGGGCGGAGACCTAGTGCATAGGATAGCGATTACAACCTGGACATGATTTCTCCAGGAAGTTTTGACTCCGGAGGGGCCAGGGCGGATACCTGGTGCACCTGGTTATACTGAGGCCTTGGAGATGATTTCCCCCGGAAGTTTGGACTCCGGAGGGGTCAGGCTGAACACCTGGTGCACCTGGTGATACTTACGCCTTGGAGATGATTTCCTCAGGAAGTTTGGACTCCGGAGGGGTTAGGGCGTACACACGGTGCACCTGGTATTAATAACGCCTTGGAGATGATTTCCCCAGGAAGTTAGGACTCCGGGGGGGGGGGGTCAGGGCGGACACCTGGTGCACCTGATGATACTTACGCCTTAGAGATGATTTCCTCAGGAAGTTTGGACTCCGGAGGGGCCAGGGCGGATACCGGGTGCACCTGGTAATACTTACGCCTTGGAGATAATTTCCCCAGGAAGTTGGGACTCCGGAGAGGTCAGGCTGAACACCTGGTGCACCTGGTGATACTTACGCCTAGGAGATGATTTCCTCAGGAAGTTTGAACTCCGGAGGGGTTAGGGCGTACACCTGGTGCACCTGGTATTAATTACGCCTTAGAGATGATTTCCCCAGGAAGTAAGGACTCCGGGGGGGTCAGGGCAGACACCTGGTGCACCTGGTGATACTTATGCCTTGGGGATGATTTTCTCAGAAAGTTTTGATCCCAGTGGGTTCACATCATCAAGTTTACTAATGGATAGCATCTTCAGAGTGTGGTTATTACCGGGTACACCAAGTATTTTCCCTGGCCCATCCAGGGTCAAAATTTCTTGATAAAATCATCTCCAAGGCGTAAGTATCACCAGGTGCACCAGGTGTCCGCCCTGGCCCCTCCGGAGTCAAAACTATCTGGGGAAATTATCGCCAAGGCCTCAGTATTACCAGGTGCACCTGGTCTCCACCCTGGCCCCTCCGGATTCAAAAGTTCTAAGGGAAATCATCTCCAAGGCGTCGATATCACCAGGTGCACCAGGTGTTCAGCCTGACCCCTCCGGAGTCCAAACTTCCTGGGGAAATCATCTCCAAGGCCTCAGTATAACCAGGTTTCCGTCCTGGCCCCTCCGAGGTCTAAACTTCCTGAGGAAATCATCCCCAAGGCGTAAGTATCATCAGGTCCACCAGGTGTCCGCCCTGACCCCCCCGGAGTCCTAACTTCCTGGGGAAATCATCTCCAAGGCGTTATTAATACCAGGTGCACCGGGTGTACGCCCTAACCCCTCCGGAGTCCAAACTTCCTGAGGAAGTCATCTCCAAGGCGTAAGTATCACCAGGTGCACCAGGTGTTCAGCCTGACCCCTCCGGAGTTCAAACTTCCTGGGGAAATCATCTCCAAGGCCTCAGTATAACCACGTGCACCAGGTATCCGCCCTGGCCTCTCCGGAGTCCAAACTTCCTGAGGAAATCATCTCCAAGGCGTAAGTATCACCAGGTGCACCAGGTATCCGCGCTGGCCTCTCCGGAGTCAAAACTTCCTGGGGAAATCATCTCCAGGTTGTAATCGCTATCCTAGGCGCTAGGTCACTGCCCTGACTCCATAGGTGTTAAAATAATTAGCAAAAGAAAAAAAATTTGTTCAAGTCCATTGTACGTGTGGCTATACAGCATGGAGAGGTTAGGATTTTCAAACAGCAAGCATGATTCATCGATTAAAATTATATTTCTATAAAATTATTTGATTATTTTTTATCAATTTTGTAACATCAGAGCTGCATGCGCCCCTCCGGAGTCCAAACTTCCTGAGGAAATCATCTCCAAGGCGTAAGTATCACCAGGTGCACCAGGTATCCGCGCTGGCCTCTCCGGAGTCAAAACTTCCTGGGGAAATCATCTCCAGGTTGTAATCGCTATCCTAGGCGCTAGGTCACTGCCCTGACTCCATAGGTGTTAAAATAATTAGCAAAAGAAAAAAAATTTGTTCAAGTCCATTGTACGTGTGGCTATACAGCATGGAGAGGTTAGGATTTTCAAACAGCAAGCATGATTCATCGATTAAAATTATATTTCTATAAAATTATTTGATTATTTTTTATCAATTTTGTAACATCAGAGCTGCATGCTGCTGCTCCGATTTGTAAACTAACCTCTCATCAACGCATCTAGGTACATATACATATATGTATATAGTATATGTAGACATATACATAAAATAATAAGCTTGACAGAATTTTCTGCCCACTATCTGGCGGGCACCCCAGACGTTCTGTTTAAACTTCTAGCAGGGGTGATTCAACATAATATGATCATCTTTTAGAAGAGAAATTATTTTTAAATAATAAGTAATTCGGCCTCAAGTCGTCCGTAATAAATTTTTTGATTTCACTTCTTTCATTAATTCATTTTCAAAAAAAGATTATTATATTTAGCGTATAACTTTTTATTTAGACTCCTTTTAAAAAAACCAATCGCCGTAAATATTACTTTTATAAAAGTATTTTTTAAAGATCATACTTAGCGTATAATTTTTTATTTAGATTCCTTTTTAAAAAACCAATCGCCGTAAATATTACTTTTTTAAAAGTATTTTTTAAAGATTTTATTGCGTAAATTCGGTAAATATTTAAATGTATTTCCTTTTTGTCCACAAGTTCAAAAAACCAAACTCCATAAATAAATCATTAATATTGTTGAAATATGTCTTAATAAATTATTTCACGAACTTAACAAATTCTAAATAATTTAACAATAACTAAGATATATTCAATTATTCTGATGTAAAACCACGACATAAACCAGAATCTATAAAAGTCCTAGGGAAATCAATTTTATATGTAAAAAAAAAAATTCATTGGTAAATTGTCAAAAGTGATCCTAATTTTGTTTGTATGTTTCTAAAATGTACAGTTGTATATTATGCATCTCCACGGGAAATATCTTGATATAAAACGCATCTGCATGCATGATTTATCGTAATTGTCAATGCATCATATGGAGTTGGATTGAAAAAAATCAAGTTGCATAAGATTACAGTCGATCGCATTTAACAGCGTAGAACTATTTTTTTATTGCATTGCTTAAAAATATATCTGACTAAATCACAGCGTATTACATTTAAAAAAATTACATTGTAGAGGATCGCTTTGGATCATGATGTGTCGAATTGTACTGCACTGTATTATCATTTTTTGATTGAATTGGATTACCTGAATACTGTTGAATCGGATTGGGCTTCAGTTCATTACTTTTTATTCATTGAATTGAATTCGATGTACTTGGATCGCATTCAGCTTGAGAGAATCACTTTTTTTAATTATATTTGACTGAATGTTGACTTTGGATTATAATGAATCGTATTTGACCACGCCATACCGTTTTGAATTGTATTGAATCCGATTGGATCGGATTGAATCGCATTGGATCGCATTGGATTCGATTGAATTGGATCGGGTCGCATCGCATCGCATCGGATCACATTGGATCGGATTGGACTGGATCGCATCGCCTCGCATCGCATTGGATCGGATCGCATTGGATTGGATTGAATCGGATCGCATCGAATTGGATTGCATTGAATCACATTGGATCGGTTTGGATTAGATCGCATCGCATTGGATTGGATTGGATCAGATTGTGTCGCATCGCATCGAATCGGATCGCATTGGATCGGATTGGATTGGATCGCATCGCATGGCAACGGATCGCATTGGATCGGATTGGATCGAATTGAATCGCATCGGATCGCATTGGATCGGATTGGATCGGATTGAATCGCATCGGATCGCATTGGATTGGATTGGATTGGATTGGGATCGGGCCGGATTCATATTAAATTAATTAACTTTCAACTGGAACATAATAAAGGGTCGAAGAGGGAACTTAAACCCCCTCCTTCCTCCTCGCCCCGGCAGCAAAAGAAATAAAAGACAAATCTGAGATTAACACCGGCTGTGTATCGATATTGAAAGTACCTAAAAAAAAAACTTTCAGTATTGTAGCTGTGAGGTATTAAGATATTTTCAGTACTTAAAAAATGGAGTACCAAGATTATTTTGCATTAACAACTTTATGATAAAATTATTCAGTAATTGGGGCTACTAGTTCAAAGTCATGTAACCGGTAGAATCTATAAATCATTTTTCATGGTTTAATTCAAATTTTAGGGATTAACATTAAAAAAGGAACAAAAATAAATAATTGATGAACTAAACATTTTTGAATTCAGCCCTGAAAAATTAGAAAATTTTTTTTTTCAAGTGATAAATTTATTCTTATTTCTAGTACTTACACTATATGTGTGTATAAATGTATTATTACGTCACTATCCGGACAGTTTATATACACGATCGGCACTATCCGGACATTCAGGATAGTGTTCGGTCACATTTTTTCCGAGAAGAAATAAAAATGAGTTCCAGGAATTGGGAGATGGGTTATTTTGGTTAACCGTGAAAACCTAGAAAAATATTTTATTGATGGGTTATTTTGGAAAAAAAAATTAAAAAAAGTTGGGGCCGGACAGTGACCACTGTACATACACACACACATATATATACACCGTGATTCATCGGGAACTGCCAGCCGGGAAATGTCGGATTCATTATTTTTCGCTGATTCCTAATTATTATGATAGTATGGTTCTTAAATAATTATATTTTACGTAATTGATGATTGAAAGTAAAAACAATATTTAAAAATATAGGTTGGGAAAAATAGAATGGAAAAGCTACAGTGCATGAATATTAAACCGATCGAACATAAACATAACCGTAAATTTTTAAACGAAGATGGGTGGCACGGTAGGCTTTATCGTGGAGTATCATTGACTCACTCACTCTAAACGTGAATTCAAAAATTAAATTTTAAAAATTTAAATGAAATTAAGAACAATAAAACTAAAAAAAAAAATTAAAGTAGCATCAGATTTTTTACCGCAAAACTAACTGGTATTAAATATGAGTAAAATGCGAGGTAATATGCTTCTTGCGAGAACCAGCTGCAAGTCAGCAAATTATTTTCTGATTAAAAACAAATTTGGAGCTTAAGATTGAGCTTAAACTTCCTTGGGACAGTCCTTTTTAAAAAGTAAAGGATTTTTAACCGTCAAACAATCAAAAACAGAATAAAGAATGATCTTCTTATGACGAGGGCCAACTGGAAATCGGAAAATCATTTTGAACCCACAATAAAGAGATCGAGCCTTCCTAAGGACAGTTCTTTTTTAAAAGTAAAAGATTTTTCACTGAGAAACGAACAAAAATTGAATAATTGAAAAAAAAATGTTCTTATGACAAGGGCCAGCTAAACTCGGCAAATCAATTTGAACCTTAATTAAAGGAATCGACCCTTCCTTAGGACAGTCCTTTTTTGAGAGCAAAATATTTTTGACCGTCAAACTATTGAACTTCGAATAAGAAATAATGTCCTTATTACGAGGGCCAGCTGGAAGTCGGGAAAAAAATTTAGACACAAAACAAACTGATCAAGCTTTCCTTAGGACAGCCCTTTTTTAAAAGTAAAAGATTTTTGACCGTCACAGTATCGAGAATTGAATAAAAAATGATGTCCTTATTACGAGGGCCAGCTGGACATAGGCAAATAAATTTAAACCCTAACGAAAGGAATCGAGCCTTGCTTAGGACAGTCTTTTTAGACAGGCAAAAGATTTTTAACAGTCAAACTATCAAAAATTTAATAAAAAATAAAGTTCTTATTACAAGGGCCAGCAGGAATTCGACAAAACAATTTTGACCTTAAGTAAAGAGATCGAACCTTGCTTAGGACAGTGTTTTTTAAAAGAAAAAGATTTTTGACTGTCTTGGTATCGATATTCTTATAATATAGGCAACCTGAATGTTGGCAAATGAATTTGAACCCTAATTAAAGGAATCAAGCCTTCCTTAGGAGAGTCCTACTTTAAAAGTAAATGATTTTTGACCGCCAAAGTATTGAAAATTGATTAAAAAACGATGTTCTTAATACAAGGGCAACCTGGAAGTCGGCAAATCGATTTTAACTTTAAGTAAAGAGATCGAACCTTGCTTAGGACAGTCCTTCTTTAAAAGTAAATGATTTTGACCGGCAAAGTTTCGAAAATTGAATAAAATTTGATGTTCTTATTACGAGGGCCACCCAGAGGTCGGCAAATGAATTTGAACCCTAACTTAAGATATCAAGCCTTCCTTAAGAGAGTCCTATTTTAAAAGTAAAAGATTTTTGACCGCCAAAGTATTGAAAATTGATTGAAAAACGATGTTCTTATTACGAGGGCCACCCGGAGGTCGGCAAATGAATTTGAACCCTATCTGAAGAGATCGAACCTTCCTTAGGACAGTTTTTTTTTTAAAAGCAAAAGAATTTTGACCGTCATGGTATTGAAAATTGAATAAAAAACGATATTCTTATGACGAAGGCAACCTGAAGGTCGGCAAATGCACTTGAACCCTAACTAAAAAGATCGAACCTTCCTAAGGACAGTTATTTTTTAAAAGCAAAAGAATTTTGACCGTCATGGTATCGAAAATTGAATAACAAACGATATTCTTATGTCGAAGGCAACCTGAAGGTCGGCAAATGAACTTGAACACTAACTAAAGGGATCAAACCTTCCTCAGGAGAGTCCTACTTTAAATTAAAAGATTTTTGACAGCCAAAGTATCGAAAATTGTTTAAAAAACGATGTTCCTATTACGAGGGCCACCTGAAAGTCAGCAAATCAATTTTACCCTTATGTAAAGAGATCGAACCTGCCTTTTGGAAGTCCTTCTTTTAAAGTAAAAGATTATTGACCGCCAAAGTATCGAAAATTGATTAGAAAAGGCTGTTCTTATTACATAGGTCACTTGGAAGTCGGCAAATCGATTTTAACCTTAAATAAAGAGATCAAACCTTGCTTAGGACAGTCCTGCTTTAGAGTAAAAGATTTTTGACCGTCAAAGTATCGAAAATTGAATAAAAAATGATGTTCTCATTACGAAGGCAACTTGGAGGTCGGCAAATGAACTTGTACCCCAACTAAAAGGATCATGCCTTTCTTAGGACAGTGCTTTTTCAAAAGTAAAAGAATTTTGACTGTCATGGTATCGAAAATTGAATAAAAAACGATATTCTTATTAGGGAGGCAACCTGGAGGTCGGCAAATAAATTTGATCCCTAATTAAAGGGATCAAGCCATCCTTAGGACAGTTATCTTTTAAAAGTAAAAGATTTTTGACTGTCAAAGTATCGAAAATTGTTTAAAAAACGATGTTCTTATTACGAGGGCCGGCTGGAAGTCAGCAAATCAATTTTAACTGTAAGTAAAGAAATCGAACCTGCCTTATAGAAGTTCTTTTTTAAAAGTAAAAGATTTTTGACTGCCAAAGTATCGAATATTGATTAAAATATGATTTTCTGATTACAAAGGCCACCTGGAAGTTGGCAAAATGATTTTAACCTGAAATAAAGAGATCGAACCTTGCTTAGGACAGTCCTTCTTTATAAGTAAAAGATTTTTGACCGTCAAAGTATCGAAAATTGAATAAAATTTGATGTTCTTATTACGAGGGCCACCCAGAGGTCGGCAAATGAATTTGAACCCTAACTAAAGATATCAAGCCTTCCTTAGGAGAGTCCTATTTTAAAAGTAAAAGATTTTTGACCGGCAAAGTATCGAAAATTGATTGAAAAACGATGTTCTTATTAGGAGGGCCACCCGGAGGTCGGCAAATGAATTTGAATCCTATCTGAAGAGATCGAACCTTCCTTAGGACAGTTTTTTTTTTAAAAGCAAAAGAATTTTGACCGTCATGGTATTGAAAATTGAATAAAAAACGATATTCATATGACGAAGGCAACCTGAAGGTCGGCAAATGCACTTGAACCCTAACTAAATAGATCGAACCTTCCTAAGGACAGTTTTTTTTTAAAAGCAAAAGAATTTTGACCGTCATGGTATCGAAAATTGAATAACAAACGATATTCTTATGTCGAAGGCAACCTGAAGGTCGGCAAATGAACTTGAACTCAACTAAAGGGATCAAACCTTCCTCAGGAGAGTCCTACTTTAAATTAAAAGATTTTTGACCGCCAAAGTATCGAAAATTGTTTAAAAAACGATGTTCCTATTACGAGGGCCACCTGAAAGTCAGCAAATCAATTTTACCCTTATGTAAAGAGATCGAACCTGCCTTCTGGAAGTCCTTCTTTTAAAGTAAAAGATTATTGACCGCCAAAGTATCGAAAATTGATTAGAAAAGGCTGTTCTTATTACATAGGTCACTTGGAAGTCGGCAAATCGATTTTAACCTTAAATAAAGAGATCAAACCTTGCTTAGGACAGTCCTGCTTTAGAGTAAAAGATTTTTGACCGTCAAAGTATCGAAAATTGAATAAAAAATGATGTTCTCATTACGAAGGCAACTTGGAGGTCGGCAAATGAACTTGTACCCCAACTAAAAGGATCATGCCTTTCTTAGGACAGTGCTTTTTCAAAAGTAAAAGAATTTTGACTGTCATGGTATCGAAAATTGAATAAAAAACGATATTCTTATTAGGGAGGCAACCTGGAGGTCGGCAAATAAATTTGATCCCTAATTAAAGGGATCAAGCCATCCTTAGGACAGTTATCTTTTAAAAGTAAAAGATTTTTGACTGTCAAAGTATCGAAAATTGTTTAAAAAACGATGTTCTTATTACGAGGGCCGGCTGGAAGTCAGCAAATCAATTTTAACTGTAAGTAAAGAAATCGAACCTGCCTTATAGAAGTTCTTTTTTAAAAGTAAAAGATTTTTGACTGCCAAAGTATCGAATATTGATTAAAATATGATTTTCTGATTGCAAAGGCCACCTGGAAGTCGGTAAATCGATTTTAACTCTAAGTAAAGATATTGAACCTTCCTTAGGACAGTCTTTTTTAAAAGTAAAAGATTTTTGACTGTCATGGTATCGAAAATTGAATAAAAAATTATGTTCTTATTACGAGGGTCACCTGGAAGTCAGCAAATGAATTTGAACCCTAACTTAAGATATCAAGACCTCTTTAGGAGAGTTCTATTTCAAAAGTAAAAAGATTTTTGACTGTCATGGTATCGAAAATTGAATAAAAAATTATGTTCTTATTACGAGGGTCACCTGGAAGTCATCAAATAAATTTGAACCCAAACTAAAGATATCAAGCCTTCTTTAGGAGAGTCCTATTTCAAAAGTAAAAGATTTTTGACCGCCAAAGTATCGAAAATTGATTAAAAGACGATGTTCTTATTACGAGGGCTACCCAGAGGTCGGCAAATGAATTTTACCCTTATGTAAAGAGATCGAACCTGCCTTATGGAAGTCCTTCTTTTAAAGTAAAAGATTATTGACCGCCAAAGTATCGAAAATTGATTAGAAAAGGCTGTTCTTATTACAAGGGTCACTTGGAAGTCGGCAAATCGATTTTAACCTTAAATAAAGAGATCAAACCTTGCTTAGGACAGTCCTGCTTTAGAGTAAAAGATTTTTGACCGTCAAAGTATCGAAAATTGAATAAAAAATGATGTTCTCATTACGAAGGCAACTTGGAAGTCGGCAAATGAACTTGTACCCTAACTAAAAGGATCATGCCTTTCTTAGGACAGTGCTTTTTTAAAAGTAAAAGAATTTTGACTGTCATGGTATCGAAAATTGAATAAAAAACGATATTCTTATTAGGGAGGCAACCTGGAGGTCGGCAAATAAATTTGATCCCTAATTAAAGGGATCAAGCCATCCTTAGGACAGTTATCTTTTAAAAGTAAAAGATTTTTGACTGTCAAAGTATCGAAAATTGTTTAAAAAACGATGTTCTTATTACGAGGGCCGGCTGGAAGTCAGCAAATCAATTTTAACTGTAAGTAAAGAAATCGAACCTGCCTTATAGAAGTTCTTTTTTAAAAGTAAAAGATTTTTGACTGCCAAAGTATCGAATATTGATTAAAATATGATTTTCTGATTGCAAAGGCCACCTGGAAGTCGGTAAATCGATTTTAACTCTAAGTAAAGAGATTGAACCTTCCTTAGGACAGTCTTTTTTAAAAGTAAAAGATTTTTGACTGTCATGGTATCGAAAATTGAATAAAAAATTATGTTCTTATTACGAGGGTCACCTGGAAGTCAGCAAATGAATTTGAACCCTAACTTAAGATATCAAGACCTCTTTAGGAGAGTTCTATTTCAAAAGTAAAAAGATTTTTGACTGTCATGGTATCGAAAATTGAATAAAAAATTATGTTCTTATTACGAGGGTCACCTGGAAGTCATCAAATAAATTTGAACCCAAACTAAAGATATCAAGCCTTCTTTAGGAGAGTCCTATTTCAAAAGTAAAAGATTTTTGACCGCCAAAGTATCGAAAATTGATTAAAAGACGATGTTCTTATTGAGAGGGCTACCCAGAGGTCGGCAAATGAATTTTACCCTTATGTAAAGAGATCGAACCTGCCTTATGGAAGTCCTTCTTTTAAAGTAAAAGATTATTGACCGCCAAAGTATCGAAAATTGATTAGAAAAGGCTGTTCTTATTACAAGGGTCACTTGGAAGTCGGCAAATCGATTTTAACCTTAAATAAAGAGATCAAACCTTGCTTAGGACAGTCCTGCTTTAGAGTAAAAGATTTTTGACCGTCAAAGTATCGAAAATTGAATAAAAAATGATGTTCTCATTACGAAGGCAACTTGGAGGTCGGCAAATGAACTTGTACCCCAACTAAAAGGATCATGCCTTTCTTAGGACAGTGCTTTTTCAAAAGTAAAAGAATTTTGACTGTCATGGTATCGAAAATTGAATAAAAAACGATATTCTTATTAGGGAGGCAACCTGGAGGTCGGCAAATAAATTTGATCCCTAATTAAAGGGATCAAGCCATCCTTAGGACAGTTATCTTTTAAAAGTAAAAAATTTTTGACTGTCAAAGTATCGAAAATTGTTCAAAAAACGATGTTCTTATTACGAGGGCCGGCTGGAAGTCAGCAAATCAATTTTAACTGTAAGTAAAGAAATCGAACCTGCCTTATAGAAGTTCTTTTTTAAAAGTAAAAGATTTTTGACTGCCAAAGTATCGAATATTGATTAAAATATGATTTTCTGATTACAAAGGCCACCTGGAAGTCGGTAAATCGATTTTAACTTTAAGTAAAGAGATTGAACCTTCCTTAGGACAGTCTTTTTTAAAAGTAAAAGATTTTTGACTTTCATGGTATCGAAAATTGAATAAAAAATGATGTTCTTATTACGAGGGTCACCTGGAAGTCAGCAAATGAATTTGAACCCTAACTTAAGATATCAAGACCTCTTTAGGAGAGTTCTATTTCAAAAGTAAAAAGATTTTTGACTGTCATGGTATCGAAAATTGAATAAAAAATGATGTTCTTATTACGAGGGTCACCTGGAAGTCATCAAATAAATTTGAACCCAAACTAAAGATATCAAGCCTTCTTTAGGAGAGTCCTATTTCAAAAGTAAAAGATTTTTGACCGCCAAAGTATCGAAAATTGATTAAAAGACGATGTTCTTATTACGAGGGCTACCCAGAGGTCGGCAAATGAATTTCAACCCTCACTAAAGAGATCGAACCTTCCTTAGGACGGTCTTTTTTTAAAAGGAAAAGAATTTTGACAGTCATGGTATCGAAAATTGAATTAAAAACGATATTCTTATTAAGAAGGCAACCCGAAGGTCGGCAAATGAATTCGAACCCTAACTAAAGGGATCAAGCCTTCCTTAGGACAGTTCCCATTTAAAAGTAAAAGATTTTGACCGCAAATGTATGGAAAATTGATTAAAATACGATTTACTGATTACAAGGGCCACCTGAAAGTCGGTCAATCGATTTTAACCTTGAGTAAAGAGATCGAACCTTCCTTAGGACATTCTTTTTTAAAAGTAAAAAATTTTTGATTGTCATGGTATCGAGAATTGAATAAAAAATGATGTTCTTATTACGAGGGCCAGCTGGAAGTCGGCAAATCCATTTTACCCTTGAGTAAAGAGATCAAACCTTCCTGATGAGAGTCTTTTTTTAAAAGTAAAATATTTTTGACCGTCAGAGTATCGAGAATTGAATAAAAAACGATGTTCTAATGACGAGGTCAAGCTGGAAGTCGGTAAATAAGTTTGAACCCTAACGAAACGGATCAAGCCTTCCTTAGTGGAGTCTATTTTAAAGTAAAAGATTATTGAACGCCAAAGTATCGAAAATTGATTAGAAAAGGCTGTTCTTATTGCTTAGGACAGTCCTTCTTTATAAGTAAAAGATTTTTGACCGTCAAAGTATCGAAAATTGAATAAAATTTGATGTTCTTATTACGAGGGCCACCCAGAGGTTTGCAAATAAATTTGAACCCTAACCAAAGGAATCGAGCCTTGATTAGGACAGTCTTTTTAGATATGAAGCAGATTTCTGACCGTCAAACTATCAAAAATTTAATAAGAAATATAGTTCTTATTACAAGGGCCAGCTGGAAGTCAGCAAATCAATTTAAACCTCAAGTAAAGAGATCAAACCTTGCTTAGTCTTTTTTAAAAGTAACAGATTTTTGACCGGCATAGTATTGAAAATTAATATAAAAACGATGTTCTTCTTACGAGGGCAAGCTGGAAGGAGGCAAAAAAATTAGAACCCTAACTAAACAGATCAGCTTTCATTGGGAAAGTTCTTTTAAAAAAGACTGTCCTAAGCATGGTTCGATCTCTTTACTTGAGGTCAAAATTGTTTTGCCGAATTCCAGCTGGCCCTTGTAATAACACCTTTATTTTTCATTAAATTTTTGATAGTTTGACGGTTAAAAATCTTTTGCCTATCTAAAAAGACTGTCCTAACCAAGGCTCGATTCCTTTAGTTAGGGTATAAATTTATTCGCCGATGTCCAGCTGGCTCTCGTAATAAGGACATCGTTTATTATTCAATCCTCGATACGGTGACGGTCGAAGATCTTTTACTTTTAAAATAGGACTCTCCTTAGGAAGGCTTGATCCCTTTAGTTAGGATTCAAATTCATTTGCCGACCTCTGGAGCCCCTCGTATTAAGAACATCGTTTTTTATTCAATTTTCGATACTCTAACGGTCAAAAATATTTTACTTTTAAAAAAGGACTCTCATAAGGAAGGTTTGATCTCTTTACTTAAGGGTAAAACTAATTTGCCGACTTCAACCTGGCCCTTGTAATAAGAACTTTTTTTTTTATTCAATTTTCGATACTTTGGCGGTCAAAAATCTTTTACTTTTATAATAGGACTCTCCTTAGGAAGGCTTGATCCCTTTAGTTAGGGTTCAAACTTGGGTTCAAAACCGTTTGCTGACCTCTGGGTGGCTCTCGTATTAAAAACATCGTTTTTTATTCGATTTTCGATACTCTGACGGTCAAAAATATTTTACTTTCAAAAAAGGACTCTCATAAGGAAGGTTCGATCTCTTTACTGAAGGGTATAATTGATTTGCAGACTTCCACCTGGCCCTCGTAATAAGAACATCATTTTTTATTCAATTTTTGAAACCATGACAGTCAAAAATCTTATACTTTTAAAAAAGCTGTTCTAAGGAAGGTTCGATCTCTTCACTTAAGGTTAAAATCGATTTACCGACTTCCAGGTGGCCCTTGTAGTCAGAAAATCGTATTTTAATCAATTTTCGATACTTTGGCGGTCAAAAATCTTTTACTTTTGAAATAGGACTCTCCTAAGGAAGGCTTGATATCTTTAGTTAGGGTTCAAATTCATTTTCCGACCTCGGGGTGGCCATTGTAATAAGAACATCAACTTTTATTCAATTTTCGAAATTTTAACGGTAAAAAATCTTTTACTTTTAAAGAAGGGCTGTTCTAAGCATGGTTTGATCTCTTTATTTAAGGTTAAAGTCGAATTGCCGAATTCCAGGTGATCCTTGTAATAACATCGTTTTTTAAACAATTTTCGATAATTTGGCGGTGAAAAATCTTTTACTTTTAAAAAAGGACTGTCCTAAGGAAGGCTTTCTCCCCTTAGTTAGAGTTCAAATTTATTTGCCGACCTCCAGATTTCCTTCGTAATAAGAATATCGTTTTTTATTCAATTTTCGATACCATGACAGTCAAAAATCTTTTACTTTTAAAAAAGACTGTCCTAAACAAGGTTCGATCTCTTTACTTAAGGTCAAAGTTGTTTTGCTGAATTCCAGCTTGCCCTTGTAATAAGAACTTTATTTTTTATTAAATTTTTGATAGTTTGACTGTTAAAAATCTTTTGCCTGTCTAAAAAGACTGTCCTAAGCAAGGCTCGATTTCTTTAGTTAGGGTTTAAATTTATTCGCCGATGTCCAGCTGGCCCTCGTAATAAGGACATCATTTTTTATTCAGTTCTCGATACTGTGACGGTCAAAAATCTTTTACTTTTAAAAAAGGGCTGTCCTAAGAAAGGCTTGATCAGTTTGTTTTTGGTCCAAATTTTTTTCCCGACTTCCAGCTGGCCCTCGTAATAAGAACATTATTTCTTATTCAAATTTCAATTGTTTGACGGTCCAAAATATTTTACTTTTAAAAAAGGACTGTCCTAAGGAAGGCTCGATCCCTTTACTTAAGGTCCAAATTGAATTGCCGAGTTCTAGCTGGCCCTTGTAATAAGAACATAATTTTTTCAATTATTCAATTTTTGTTGGTTTCTCAGTGAAAAGTCTTATATTTTTAAAATAGGACTGTCCTTACTCCTTAGGAAGGCTCGATCTCTTTATTGAGGGTTCAAAATGATTTGCCGATTTCCAGTTGGCCCTCGTAATAAGATCATTCTTTATTCTATTTTTGATTGTTTGACGGTTAAAAATCTTTAACTTTTAAAAAAATAATGTCCCAAGGAAGGCTCAATGCCTTAACTTAAGCTCCAAATTTGTTTTTAATCAGAAAAATTTGCTGACTTGCAGCTGGTTCTCGCAAGAAGCATTTTACCTCGCATTTTACTTATTTTTTAATGTCAGTTAGTTTTGCGGTAAAAAATCTGATGCTACTTTAATTTTTTTTTTTAGTTTTATTGTTCCTAATTTCATTTAAATTTTGAAAATTTAGCTTTTGAATTTACGTTTAGAGTGAGTGAGTCAATGAGTCAATGATATTCCACGATAAAGCTTACCGTGCCGCCCATCTTCGTTTAAAAATTTACGGTTATGTTTATGTTCGATCGGTTCAATATATAAGCATTGTAGCTTTTCCATTCTATTTTTCCCAACCTATATTTTCAAATATTGTTCTTACTTTAAATCGTCAGTTACGTAAAATATAATTATTTAAGAACCATACTATCATAATAATTAGGAATCAGCGAAAAATAATGAATCCAACATTTCCCGGCTAGCAGTTCCCGATGAATCACGGTGTATATATATATATGCAGTGGGTATTATCCTGACATTTCATATATACACCCAGACTCATTCGGACATTTCCGGATAGTGCCATGACATTTCAAAATCAAAAAACTCGAGTTCCAGGTAAAACCAAGATCCAGGAAATGGGTGATGGGATATTTGGGATGGGTTATTGGAAAAAGCATTAAAATAAGTGCAGGGGAAAACCTAGGAAAAGTATTTATTGATGGGTTATTTCAAAAAAAAAAAAAAAAAGATTTGTTGTTTCGATAAGATGTTTTTCTTTATATACTAAACGACTATTTCTGGGACGCGTTTCCTAATTCTGGGACTTCCCAGAAAAAGTATATACTATATGACTATTTCTGGGACGTTTTCAAAAACTGGTTTTTTTGGAATATTTAAGGGTTATGTGGATAAAAAAGGGTTCTTTTGGATTTTAGAAGGGTTATTTTGGATAAAAATGAGTTATTTTGGTTTTTAGAAGGGTTATTTTGGATTTTAAAAGGGTTATTTGGTATTAGAAAAGGTTATTATGGTTCTAGAGGGGGTTGGAGGGAGGATTATTGCTTTAGGAGGGTAAAAGAGGGATGATTATTACTCTAGGAGGGCGTAAAAGGGTTATTTTGGTTAAGAATAAAAAGGGTTATTTTGGATTTAAGAGGGGTTATTTTGGATTTTAGAAGGGTTATTTGGTATAAAAAAGGGTTATTTTGGGTTTTTAAGAATATATATATTCGCAGATATATATTAAACACCTAATTCTGCGCCGAAAGCGCGTCCCAGAATTAGGCGTTTAATATATTTACTTACGTATAGTGTAAGTGCTAGAAATAAGAATAAACTTATCACTTAAAAAAAATTTTTTCTACTATTTTGAGGCTGAATTCAAAAATGTTTACTTCATCAATTATTCATTTTTGTTCCTTTTTCAATGTCAATTCCTAAAATTTGAATTAAACCATGAAAAATGATTTATTGATTCTACCGGTTACATGACTTTGAACTAGTAGCCCCAATTACTTAATAATTTTATCATAAAGTCATTAATGCAAAAGTACTCATAATCTTGGTACTCCATTTTTTAGGTACTGAAAATATCTTAATACATCACTAGTACAATACTCGAAAGTTTTTTTTTTTAGGTACTTTCAATATCGATACACAGTGTTAATCTCAGATTTGTCTTTTATTTCTTTTGCTGCTGGGGGTGAGGAGGAAGGAGGGGGGTTTAGTTCCCTCTTCGACCCCTTATTATTTTCCAGTTGGATGTTAATTAATTTAATAAGAATCCGGTCCGATCCCAATCCAATCCAATCCAATGCGATCCGATGCGATCCGATCCCAATGCGATTCAATCCAATGCGATCCGATGCGATTCAATCCGATCCAATCCGATCCAATGCGATCCGATGCTATGCGATGCGATCCAATCCAATCCGGTCCAATGCGATCCGATGCGATGCGATGCGACCCAATCTGATCCAATCCAATCCAATGCGATGCGATCTAATCCAATCCGATCCAATGTGATTCAATGCAATCCAATTCGATGCGATCCGATTCAATCCAATCCAATCTAATGCGATTCAATCCGATCCAATACGATCCAATGCAATTCAATCCGATCCAATCGGATTCAATACAATTCAAAACGGTATGGCGTGGTCAAATACGATTCATTATAATCCAAAGTCAACATTCAGTCAAATATAATTAAAAAAAGTGATTCTCTCAAGCTGAATGCGATCCAAGTACATCGAATTCAATGCAATGAATAAAAAGTAATGAATTGAAGCCCAATCCGATTCAACAGCTTTCAGGTAATCCAATTCAATCAAAAAATAATAATACAGCGCAGTCTAATTCGACACATCATGATCCAAAGCGATCCTCTACAATGTAATTTTTTTAAATGTAATACGCTGCGATTTAGTCAGATATATTTTTAAGCAATGCAATAAAAAAATAGTTCTACGCTGTTAAATGCGATCGACTGTAATCTTATGCAACTTGATTTTTTTCAATCCAACTCCATATGACGCATTGACAATTACGATAAATTATGCATGCAGATGCGTTTTATATCAAGATATTTCCCATGGAGATGCATAATATACAACTGTACATTTTAGAAACATACAAACAAAATTATAATCACTTTTGACAATTCACCATACTTTTTTTTCTTCTTAGATATTTTTGCTTGAGGCTGCCTACACGCGTTTTTGAGCATATTCTTCTTTTTCGTATTAGACTTTTCAAGTTGAAGTTTTACGTTTGTCCTCTGATAATTTCACTGGCGTTTATGCATAAAAATACTTAACATCTTTACACATTTCAAAAAAGGTTTGGAGAGTTAAAACATGCAGAAAATTTATATCTGAGCTTTTAAAATTAACCTAGTTTTTACAAAAAAAAAAAAAAAAAAAAAAAAAAAAAACACTTGACGTAGAACTGGCATAGATAACCTCTGTTAAGTTTTTCGTTCATGATCTTCTGCTGTTGTTAAGTGTAGTTTTTGTAATATCGAACTTAAAAATCAAATGATTTTAACCATCAACAGCGCTGAACTATTGATTTTGATCGATTTTAAATGAAAGTTAGTCAGTTTAATACTAAAAATATACCTAAATCGGAAAATTTAAGGGTGCCGTTCTGGGGGACAGTACGCGGGGACATTTCTGACGATTCTTTTTTTTCGGGGGCGGGGGGGGGGGGGCCAAAATTGTGAACATGACTTTTTCGTTAGTGTATAGTAAATTCAACACTTTTTTGTTGGATAATTGACGAAAAAAATAATGGAACACGTATGTACAAGAGGCAGAGAACTTGTAAACGCAGCTTGAAAAAATCTTATAGTTTTTTGTGATCCCTCTGTTTACTTCTGATCTGTACTAATAAAAAAATTATATTAAAATATTTAAATAATAATAATAACACGTATCACACCGATCTCGCACTATGCGATTTGCGATAACTGCAAGTTAGGACCCAACATTAGCTTATTCTAAACCACCAAAAGAGACCTGTCGTAAAATTACCACATACGATAATTGATGTAGACTTATCGCTCCACTGATCCACGTTCTTATTTTTTGCATTATTGAGCGATGTAAATACACTAATTGCAGTAGAATTACAAACCTCAACGATGTTAGATGTAAATTTACGATCTCTGGTTAATTCACACCACTGATCGAGGTAATTTTATTGAAACTACTTTTTACATTGTATACTGCACCTGTTTCCCCATTGTTTAAATGAGAAAAAAATCAATTCCAAATTCAAATTCTTGTGATTTTTTTGAAATGCTTTTTCATCTGTAAAAATTACTAACATTGAAAAACAACGGTTCAACTATTTTTATAAATCTCAAATCGGTCTAATAAATTTATTCTCCGTACGATTAACTATACTCAAGTGCATACTGTTTCTACACGGGGAAGGAGTTACACCATAAAACACGATAGTTACACAGGAATACACCGTATAACACGACGTGTGCACGGTGTTTTCCAGTGCACGCAAGCTGTTTTCTTACATCGGTCTCGGCAGATCTCGGCTACTCAAGTTCTGCTGAACTTCTAACCTCGAAACTTTAAAATTGTATACATTCAATTATCAAGCTTGTAATTATAATTAAAATTTATAAACGTGTAAATAATGATAGCAAAAACCTTTTAAAGTAAGAACCGTACACAATTTTAAGTGTAAAACTTTGAAAAACTGGGTTTGTGGATGTTTCGACCGCCATCGTCTGCTCTACTGAACTTGTCTCCCTAAAAATTTGCACTGGAAAACACGGTGCATGTACTTGGAATTACGCTGCACCACACGCTACTCTACGATTAACACATTGACTAACACGGTGGCGCAGTACACCAACTTTCATGGTGTGTCCCCTTCTCCGTGTAGATGTTGAGAAGGCGACGAACTGTTTGACCGTCGTCGAGCCTTCTGAACTGCCAAGTTGACTTTGTGGCTCTGCTTTTATTATTATTATTGTTGTTGTTGTTATTGTTATTGTTATTGTTATTGTTATTGTTATTGTTATTATTATTATTATTATTATTATTATTATTATTATTATTATTATTATTATTATTATTATTAATTTCTTGTTTCCGAGTATAGGGCATATGCCCTTTGATACTCGTTATAGATTATATACATGTTGTTAACAAAGTAATATTATCATGAATAACAGTGATATAGCAACAGATAAACTTAAAAAGAATTGCAGATAATAGTATATGTGGTAGTAATTCACATGGTAAAAATGTATGATTAATATTCAAATAACACGATAAAAAAATAAAATAAAAATAACTAACAAAGTCTTGCATAGAGATCATGTTCTAACCACTAGTAAATCACTCAGTAATTAATACTTTACATTAAAGTGTTATGATAGTAATGTCAAAGAAAAGAGAATTCACTACACTAGTCACACTAACTGTAGCGTGCACAGTTGTTTGAGAGTGGCAGGATATCTCTTCATGTTGATGCTGGTCGTGCTGGTAGAAAATCATGAGTCAAAACATTACCATTATTTGTCTGACTGTGTGCCTCTTTATTTATTCATTTATTTCCGACTACCAGAGTGGGTGGCGATATAATAAATCTGGCAGAGTGGACTGCAAAGGTGGCGGTATCAGCGTTAAATCCTCGATTGTTGCCTTGACGAGCCATTTATCACAATCACGTTCAAACAAGGCTCTTTTCAGTGCTCCCTTGAACATTTCGGTTGAACCCGAGGTTACGAAAATCGAGCGAAAATCATTGAGTGAGGTACTTGTTTGATTAATAAAGGAGCCTCGGTAACAAGAAGCGGGTGATAAGTGAAGTACTAAAGGTGGACGTAAAAATCGGAGCGATCTCCGGAGTAGTTCAGGACCAGGATCGATGTCATACTTCTCGTACAGGTAGAGAGGTTGTTCGCTTCTCAAAACTGAGTAGGCCAACGAGCAGGTTAGGTACTCCCTGCGGGAATCAGCCCAAAGCCAGTGAAGGCTCAGGCGATACGGTGTGACATTCGATTTTGAAGGTATGGATTCGTGTGTAAATCGAACACAGGCATTGCGTAATGTGTGGAGTTTATGCTTTTGGTACTCTTTCAGTGAGGTGAGCAACGGGGCTGTGTAGTCAAAGAGAGACAACACTAGGGTTTCAACAAGATTGACACGCACGGCACGGGATAAAGATTTTTTAAAATAGCGAAGAGAGTAAAGTGAGTAGTGTACTCTTTTGCTGAGTGAATTTATGGATCGGTTCCAATTCAGATTTTGATTGAGTTGGACACCTAGCATTTTAATGTGGGTTGAGAAAGGGACATGAACGCCGTTGAGTATGAGGGGGGGGGGGATGATCGTAGTTGATCTCTTTCAGATTGTGATCAGAGCCCATGATCATGATAGTCGTTTTCTTCGGGTTTAGTTTCAATTCATTCTCGTCAGCCCAGTTAGCCACAGCTTCCACGTCTTCATACAAGTAGAGTAGGAATGAGACAAGTTGATCGCAGGTGCAGGTGATGTAGATGTGACTGTCATCAGCATAAATGGCGTGAAGCGAATGTAGAAGACGACAAACTAGGTCATTGATGAAAAGAAGAAAGAGCAGTGGACCTAGTACACTGCCTTGTGGCACTCCTGCTGTGATCTCATGCCAGCTCTCATGAGTATTATCAGGCTGGCGCACAGCTTGCTTGCGGTGTCTTAAATAACTGGAAAACCAGCGTATGACTCGATCACTGCATCCTATTGACCGTAACTTCCGTAGCAAAATACGATGCGATACAACATCAAACACTTTCGAAAAATCAAAAGATATTATAACTGTGAGGAGACCACGGTCAATAGCAGCTCGAGTGTCATCAAGAATGTTGACAAGCGTAGTCTGATTCAAGTGTTTTTTCCTGTAGCCAGACTGGTAAGGATCAATGAGGTTAAATCTCGTCAGGTGATCAAGGAGCTGTGAATGCACAATTTTCTCCAGGATTTTCTACATTTCATTCAGTTGAGCAATAGGGCGAGTATCAGATGGAGTTTGTGGATTCGGCGTCTTTGCTAACGGAATTATAGAGGCCTTTTTCCAAGCTGAAGGAAAGACACCACTAGCAAGCGAAAAGTTAAAAATTCCAGCGAGAGAAGGTAGTAGGGTACCGAAAGCTAGTTTCAGCATCGTAGATGAGATACAGTCAGGGCCCATGCCTTTCGAGTTACTAGTTTTGAAGATGTTCGTTATTTCCTGATCAGACGTAGATTTAAAATCAAAGAGAGCTGTTGAAAAATCAAGTGGTGTATTCAATATGTGGTGTATCATGTTATCAGTAAGTGGTGTGGTTGATTGTGAGATTGATGAAAAATGTGTGTTCAATAAGCTGGCTGAAAAGATAGTAAGTGGAGAAGGATAATTTTGAGCATTGATGCCTACATGTCGGATGGCTTTCCATTTAGATGCGATGTCGGGCTGTGACTCAATGTGTTCCATTATGTAATCGGCTTCGGCTTTCTCTAACCTGGATTTGACTAAGGAACGAAGTTGCCTGAAGTGAGCATGTGAGATCGAAGATTCCGACTGGGATCTGCGTGCACGCTGCAGGGCAGCTTTTTTCTCACGTATCTGATTTTTTATTTCAGGCGTGATCCAAAGTGGTGTCAAGGGGTTGAGTTTTATAGTACGAAGCGGAACAAGGCAGTCAAAGGATTGAACAGTGGCAAGGGTTATGAGATTAACCTGTTCGTTCAATTGCGAATCTGTAATGGGTAGGTAGGCTGGCAGACTAAAGTCAACTAGTGTGTGGGCACTAGAATGAGAGTGGGTGTCACGGTTCACAGAAGGTGATAAGAGCGGAGGCAAGTTTTTAGTGATGTGATTGTCTTGTTCAAGTGGGTCTACAGATTTGAGTTTGCGTGAAGTTACATGGCGGACGGGTGCGGTGGGTGTGATGATGTTGTAAGAGATTGAGATGAGGTCATGATCAGTGAACGGTTGCTGACTGTAGTTGATGATTGATTCAAGTTTTTTGGTCATGAAAAGATCGAGGCAGGAGTTACGAGAAGTTCCGTCTTGGCGAAGGAGTAGGTGAGTAGGTTGACGATTAACAAGTGTAAGACAGAGGGCTTCTAGTTGATCTCCAAATTTAAGTGAAAAAGGGTCTTCTCTTGACATGTCAACGTTGAAATCGCCAGTCAGGATGACTTCTTCATTTGCCGGAATGAGAGGGGAGATAGTGTTGAAGAAAGCGTAGGGAAATTCAGTGTTAGGTGGTCTATAGATGACAGCAAGGAGAAGTTTTTTTGAAGCAATTCTAACTTCGACGATTAAGAACTCCGTGTCACCCTCGCTGGTGTTGGGCGAAGTGAGAAGAAGTTTAACTTGAAAATCTTCTCGGTAATACAGGCCAACGCCACCTCCTTGCTTGAATGATCTCTTATGATAAATAAAATTGTACCCGGGTATGTTGTAAATATGCATGGGAGTGTCGCATGTGAGAAACGTTTCGAAGAGTGCGATCAAATAAAAATTTTTCGTCTACGTTTCGAATTTAAGCTCTTTGAAATGATCGGACAGACGATTAATGTTGGCATGCGCAATTTTAATGGATGAAAGTCTTTGCGAGGTGAGATGATTGTCATTCCTGGTGTGTGTTGGCGAGGTTACGCAATGGGGTGCTAGCAGCTATGAGTTGCTGCTCAAAATTGTGCAAATCCTGGGCCGTGAACAGATTAACAGGACGAGCAGAGGTGTTCAGGCGGAGTGAAATTGTGTGCCCATTCACGCGAGGGCCTTTGATGCGGTATTTTTTTGAGAGTTAGCTTTAGCCCAAATGTAGATCGTGGTGCTAGTGGTAACGCCGAAAACATCACGAGTGGTTTTACCGTAAGGTGCACCTTTGTGCTTTATAACAAAGTCGTGAGGAAAAAAGTACGGCAAGTGAAAGAGATGGAGAGGCATTCGATGTGGTTGTTGAAGCACTATTGCCGGGGTTGAGAGTTGTCGGTTTGTATGTCCACTCTCGGATGTCGAGAATTTGTATAATGGCCTGCGGATAGTTTAAAAAGGCGAGAGTTTTGGCAATCAAGTAGCGACGTTGAGGTGGTTCAACCACAGGGAGTCCTTTGAAAAGGATTTCACACAAGTCAGGCTCTTCAATTCTTTGCTGGATAGCCGAAACTCGATTCTCCACCGTGTCAATGCGAGAATTCACTCGTTCATAGTTGGTCCTCATTTGATCGCTCAAAGAGGTAAGGCCTCCCTGCATAAGACTAACCATTCTTTTCGAGGTCGAGTCGACAGTGGGATCTGCTATGAAGGCACTGAAATCTTCCTGGTTCGAAAACATTGCGAATGATGCTTGCGCCTGTGAGAGGGCTGCCCGCTTGGCAGGCTCGGGATCTGGAGGAGAGTCGAGCGGGCGCTTGCTTGTAGGTGTTTGCAGCGTTGGGCTCGCGAAAAAGGAACTAGCGTTCAAAAGGGGCGTGGCTGAGGCTGATGATGTTTGTATAGGTTGTGCGCCAAATTGCAGACGAGACAAACGTAAGGCATTTTGGTAATCGGCGTCGTTAAGCAGCTATCATGAATAAAAGAGGCACACTTATGGCAAATTTGTTTTGACTCACCTCTTAGGACCGATTTCGAGCAGGCGATGCAGGTGTTTTTCGAGACTCCAAGGTTCGTGCTCGCATGGTGGTGCGCCGCGCAGACTCCGTGCTGATTGCCGCCGAGCGAGGAGAGAGTTCGTGCGCTTTGTGTGCAGGGGGGCCACCCTGTGAATGAAGCAAATCTAAGTGCGAAAAACGTAACCTCAAAATAAAGTTCACAACAATAAATGCACTGCAGTCAAGTAATTGTTTATTGTTTACAGGTCAGGAGTGGTTTGCGCTGAAGCACAGCACTTCCGATTTAGCAGACAGTATGCTCTGTGTAAGATCGAGTCGAAAATCATAGACCAAAGCAGTAAAAACACGGAGCGAAATTTACAGAGATGTTGCTACTTGAAGTGCTACCAACTAACTTGCTGCCGTGATGATGAGAAAAGCAGTTACGTCCTATTCGCAGACTAGAATAGACGCAGTTATAGTGTTCTCAGTGTTTGTTTTTTATGAGCCTGTTAATTATTAACAATTTAAAGTGTATGTTATTACGAATTCTCAGGTACTCGTACATGCTGTCGTGTAGTTAATTTTAGATAAATTCGTAAAAATAACTGTTATTAATTGTACACTAGGACCTTGTGCATTGTCCAAACCTCGGGAATTGTCCCAGTAAAACCTCGGACATTGTCCAAAAACCAAAGGAGCTGCCATGGACATTTCGCGAGGTTCTCGGTCCCGACGGGTAGACAATACGCGAGGTCCTACTGTAATTAGTTAATTAATATATATTAATTAAATATATTTTGAAAATATATAATTTTCACAATCTTTACTTTAATCCCAAACAATTTGGTCGGCTTCGAGTCAAATACAAGAAAGAAATCAGCGCCTAAAAGAAGAAAATTGGTCTTTTGGAAGAAATTAGAAGATTGTAATAAAGATTTTATAAAAACACTGAGAGCCTATTTATTGTTTTGAATGAAGGAATAATTATTCAAGCTCAACGAAGAGACACGACGGCCATTGCAGAGCAGCGTGGGTACGGCGTTCACAGAGAAGAAGTTCCAATCGTTGACCTCGGTGTCCAGCGCGCACGTGCCGAAGTATTGATTTTTTACTTGACTAGAGCCTTCGATTGGCGAGCGGCAACGACCTGCGCACTCAGCGAATAAGATGAGTAAAATATTATTTTTTTCATCTCATTTTTTTCGAAATTGTTTTAATTATTTTGGTATAATAATTAGATACTTGAAGTGAAGGTCTCTGATTTACACTTTTGATGTGAGACTTGTTATTGTTTTGAATAAAATTTTAATATTCTTTTGATAAATTTATATTCGCCTAAATCACTTTATTTATTCATTTTGTTGTGAAATTATTTCAATTTCAACTTGATTTTTATACTTTACGTGAAGTTTTCACACTTTCATTTAAGATAGATTATTATTTATGAAATTTTGGTTAAAGCTTTGATTAATCAAAGATGCCTTTACAAGAATTGTTCGGGGAGCAACAAGCTCAACAAATTAAACTTACTTATCTTTTTAAGAATTACCTGACCAAAGTTAAGAATGTGCCTAATGAGGGCTATGCAGAGTTCTATTTACAAAAGCTTGAACAGGCATGGTTGTTAACCAGGGATATCCATAGTAAGGTTTTAGCTTTGAATAAACTAGATAAAACCCATCCTTATTTTATTCGAAATTGTTCTCTGTTTGTGAAGATTACTATTGGGATACAAGAGGTGATTTCTTAAGTCATATTAAACATATTGAATTGCAAAAGAAAACTGCTGAGCCTGAAGTTCAATTAGCTATCCAGCGGGATCAGACTATGGAAATGTTGAATGCCTCTTATCAACAATCCTAAAATTGCTCTGTTAGCTAGAATTAACTCTCCCAAAATTAATGGTAATTATAATGAATGGAAAAATTTTCGAGATCTTTACCGTTCAGTTGTGCATGAAAATGCTGAGTATTCTAAGATAGTGCAACTTCAAATTTTGAGAACAAACGTGTCTAATGATGCTCTTGATGAGATTGAACATTATACTTTGACTAAAGCTAATTATGATAAAGCTTGGGAGTATGATATTTTCATTTATCTTCACTTCATTCGGTTAAACCAATGAAACTTGAGTCTTCATCTGAACTCAAAAGAGTTATGGTTGGCTTTTGCCCCTATTGATTCTTTAGAATCCATGAATCACCCTGTTAAACATTGGGATGACCTATTAGTTTATGACATAACAACCCTCTTTGAGGTTAATACTAGAAGGGAGTGGGAAAGGTCGTTGGGAAAATCTTCAGGTCCACCCACTTCGAATCAATTAAAGGAATTTTGTCAGACTTAGTTAGCAACACTAGAGTCTATTGAACGTAGTAATCGTACCGCAGTCCTCTATAAGGTACAAAATACTCCAATCAAATCTGGTAGCAAGAATAATTTAAACACTGCTTTATATGTTCAAATTGATGAAAATATTAAATCCAAAAGAAAATGCTCTGCATGTAACGAAGAATATGGTTTAGGGGTTTGTGAAATCTTCAAAAATAGATTGCCTCCAAAAAGGATTGAGTTTGTGAATAAAATAAAATATTGCATTAAATGTTTAAGTAATGATGGGAATAACTGCACTTAAAAATATGATTATCGCAAATGTAGAAAACCACATACCTTATTACAAATTGGTTCTGATAATAAGCAGTTCTCATAATGATTGTAGGACTAATGAATTGTCTGATTCTAATGAACATGAATCTACTGATTCCACGGAATCTATTGTTACAACTACATCTTTAGCATTTAATGTAACTCTTAGTGGTAGTGTTTTACTTTATGGGCAAAAGTTAAAAAGTCGGACAGTTACCAGTATATAACTCAGTTCATATATATGAGTCAAAATAATACTTTTTGAAAAAACCACGAGGTTGACCGATTTTATTGCAATTTTTTTTGGCAAAAGAACTATTTAATAGAAGACTTTTGCCGCAAACTAGAGCTCTCTAACTTATTTCTGCTTAGTGCTAGATTTTTTCAAAGATTGAAAAATGGCCTATTTTTAAGCTATTTTAAGCAATTTTAAGGTATTTTTCGAAAAATTCTAACTTTTGATCAAAATGAAATAGAAACCTCTAGTTTGCGGCAAAATTTTGTTCAAAATAAGTTCTTTTTTGTAAAAGTATTTTGACAACATAGTTTGGTTATTTTTATAATAATACAGTCCTACACAGATATTGCTATTTTTGCTCATTTGCAGATATCTTCAAACGACCGTAGCTTTTTCTAGGCTAAATTTTTGTGCATATTAAAAAATTTTTTAATTTTTTTATGAAAAAAGAAAAATTTTGCGACCAACCGGAACCCTGTACGATCTTCCGCTACCAAGATACAGCTGTTTAAAGTTGTCAATAGACACAAAAAACGCGTTTTTTACGATTTTCACACGCATTTTTGAACGGTTTCGACCTTTTTTTTTCTCTCAAAAATATTAGGAATCTTCACTTCATATGTTTCAAAACAAGATCCCATAGTAATTGTAGTGCGGATTTGGGGTTTTAGTTTATTCCAAAGCATACACTTTTGACACATTTTATGTGCTAAACTAGTGTTTTTTAGCAATATACACGCTACATTTAACTTTTTCGTTCATTATAGATGTTTTGAAATTATTTTTTGACTAAAAATTATTTAAATTCCAGCCAAAATTAGGTCGCCTGCTATGAACAAATTGATACTCAACGAAATATTGATCTCAATATCAAAATGATATACAACTTTTATTCAGTTTTTTAGTTTTTTGATTCGTTAAAAATCTATGTTCAAATATTGTAAATAATATACTACTTGTTTATTTATTTTAGTTCTATTTTTGAAATTACAAATAATTGCCCATAGTTCATCAATTATTCCGATAAAACAATCATGGATTACTATTGCTTACTCTGAAAAAAATGAGTCCAAATTAAAAATGTTATTTTTTGAATGCTATGAAGCATAAAACAATTTACCAATCTACATTCTACTTATAATTATATCCACTTAAGAAAAAGAGAATGAGAAATTCGATTAGAAAGTCGAGTCGATATATCGAATCGAAACTTGATCTTTGATTCTTGGAGCAAGAGCGCCCCTTTTCAGGCCTCTCAAAAGTGTGAACAGCCAGATGCGCCAAATTTAAAATCTTCAGGCATGCTTGATTTGAATTTTTTGTTTTTTGTTTTTTTTTAATTAATAAAGTGAGTAACGAAATTTAAATTTTGAATAGACAAACAAGCGGACAAGCTTACAACCCCATAACCCTAGGGGTAGTGAATAACAAATAATTAACTTTTGTAATAAACAAATAAGCCGATAAGCTACAACCCCATAACCTTGGGCATGACTAAAAAAAATGTTAATTTTTTTAATAAACAAATAAGCCTATAAGCTACAACACCATAACCTTGGGCATGGCTGAAAAAAATGTTAATATTTTTAATAAACAAATAAGGCGATAAGCTACAACCCCATAACCTTGGGCATGGCTAAAAAAAATGTTCATATTTTTAATAAACAAATAAGGCATTGAGCTGCAACCTTATAACCTTGTGCATGGCTTAAAAAATGTTAATATGTTTAATAAACAAATAAGGCGATAAGCTACAACCCCATAACACTGGTCGGAGTGAATGAGAAATAATTAAATTTCTTAATACACAAATAAGCCTTATTTGTTTATTATTGTAAAAAACAAATAAGCTGATGAGCTACAACCCCATGATGGTTGGCGTAGCCAATGAAAAATTATTAATTTTTTTAATAAACAAATAAGCTGATTAGCTACAACCCCATAACATTGGGCATGGCTCAAAAATTTTTTTTATCCATGTCCAAGGTTATGGGGTGGTAAACTTGTTTGCTTAGTTGTTTATTTAAATATTCACTTATTTTATATTCGCTACACCCAATGTTATGGGGTTGTAGCTCATCGGCTCATTTGTTTATTAAAAAAATTAATTATTTTTCATTCACTACGCCCAATCTTATGGGGTTGTGGCTCATCGGCTTATTTGTTTATTTAAAAAATTAAAATTTTTTTTAGCCATACCCCAGGTTATGGGGTTGTAGCTTATCGGCTTATTTGTTTATTAAAAAAATTAATTATTTTTTCTAAGTACGTCCAGTGTTTTGGAGTTTAGCTCATCGGCTTATTTGTTTAATAAAAAAATTAATTTTTTTTCATTTGCTACGCTCACCGTTATGGGGTTGTAGCTCATTGGCTTATTTGTTTATTAAAAAAATTAATAATTTTTCATTGGCTACGCCAACCGTCATGGGGTTGTAGCTCATCGGCTTATTTGTTTATTAAAAAATTTAATTATTTTTCATTCACTCCGCCCAGTATTATAGGGCCATTGCTCATCGCCTTATTCGTTTATTAAAAATATTAATATTTTCTTTTAGCCATGCCCAAGGTTATGAGGTTGTAGCTCATCACCTTATTTGTTTATTAAAAATATTAACATTTTTTTCAGTCATGCCCAAGGTTATGGGGTTGTAGCTTATCGCCTTATTTGTTTATTAAAAATATGAACATTTTTTTCAGCCATGCCCAAGGTTATGGGGTTGTAGCTTATCTACTTATTTGTTTATTAAAAAAAATTAATTTTTTTTACTAAGTACGCCCAGTGTTTTGGGGTTGTAGCTTATCGGCTTATTTGTTTATTACAAAATTTAATTATTTGTTATTCACTACACCTAGGGTTATGGGGTTGTAAGCTTGTTCGCTTGTTTGTCTATAAAAATTTAAATTTCGTTACTCACTTTATTAATAAAAAAAAAAAAAAAAAAAAAAAAAAATTCAAATCAAGCATGCCTGAAGATTTTAAATTTGGCGCGTCTGGCTGTTCACACTTTTGAGAGGCCTGAAAGGGGGCGCTCTTGCTCCAAGAATCAAAGATCAAGTTTCGATTCGATATATCGACTCGACTTTCTAATCGAATTTCTCATTCTCTTTTTCTTAAGTGGATATAATTATAAGTAGAATGTAGATTGGTAAATTGTTTTATGCTTCATAGCATTCAAAAAATAACATTTTTAATTTGGACTCATTTTTTTCAGAGTAAGCAATAGTAATCCATGATTGTTTTATCGGAATAATTGATGAGCTATGGGCAATTATTTGTAATTTCAAAAATAGAACTAAAATAAATAAACAAGTAGTATATTATTTACAATATTTGAACATAGATTTTTAACGAATCAAAAAACTAAAAAACTGAATAAAAGTAGTATATCATTTTGATATTGAGATCAATATTTCGTTGAGTATCAATTTTTTCATAGCAGGCGACCTAATTTTGGCTGGAATTTAATTAGTTTTTAGTTAAAAAATAATTTCAAAACATCTTTAAAACAGTATTATTTTAACCCATATGCATACCATGATTTCCTGAGGGGATATATTGAAACAGGTCATATGAGTTTAGTAAAGGATACCTACATTGATGAGAATAAAAGCTTCTTTCCCCCAAATTATGGAGTACTAAAGGAATCAAATACTACTACTAAACTCAGAACTGTATTTAATGAGTTGCTAAAAACCAGTCATGGTGCATCATTGAATGACCCTTTATACACAAGTAAAAACTTTTTACCCAATTTGAGTGATTTAATCGGTCATTGGTGTAAGTATGTACTTTCTGCTGATGCAGAGAAAATGATTAGACAGGTTCTTGTTGATGATAGAAATAGGCCTTACCAATCTATACTTTGGCGTTTTGATCTAAACGAGCCAGTGCATTTGGAATCATAATACAGTTACCTATGGCATTAGGTCATCCATTCATCATTCATGCCGTGGCATTAAGCAGTTAGCGAAGAATCATAAGGAAGAATTTCCACTAGGGGCTAAAGTGATTGATGGTGAGATTCACATAGATGACGTCACGTCTGGTGCTCATACGCTCGAGGAAGCCGTTTCTAAACAAAGGCAGACTATGGGCATATGCAGAAGGGGCGATTTTCCTCTTCGTAAGTGGATGTCTAATCATCCATCTATTTTGGAAAACTTGGATCCTAAACTGTGTGCAGTGGATCCCCTTGATTTCAAAACAGGTTAATCAGTCAATGTGTTAGGTATTACCTAGCATCCTTCTGAAGACACTTTTCACTTTCAGTTAGAAAAACCTAAGCATGTCAATAAAATTACCCAGCGATACATATTATCCAATATCGCTAAACTTTTTGACCCCATGTGTTGGTTGGGAGCTTTAATTATCAACGGTAAAGTTTTAATGAAATCCCTGTGGTTGTTAAAAGTCAGTTGGAATATAAGTTTACCTGAGGATATTGTTAAATTCTAGTTAGACTGGCAAAACCAGTTGATTTATTTGAACGATCTTCGTATAACTCGTTGGAATAATTTATGTAATCCAATATCATTGAAGTGCATGGATTTTCCGATGCATCAAAATTTCCATATGGTGCAGTCATTTATTAAAGAGTAGTTAATTCAGGTCGCGTTGCGATATCCTTGCAGCTAACTAAATCTAAAGCTGCCCCTTTGAAGATTACGAGCATACCTCGGCTTGAGCTTCTCACCGCGGAATTGCTTTCTAAACTCGCTCAACATTACATTTCAATTATAAAGATCGAAATCACTTCTATTCATTTATGGACTGACTCAATCGATATCCTTTGTTGGTAAGTCTAAGGATAACCCTGCGGATATTATCACGCACGGTATTGATGCATCTCACAAGGAGAGGTCACACCCTCCGGGTCACCGATCTTGACGAAACTTTGGGGACCGTTTTCTTATACCAAAAGATGAAGAAATCTACCAATCATCCCGTCTAATGGGCCTTTTATACCTAGTTCCTACATAGCTTATATCGTATTTTTAGCTCTTTTTGGGTTTTTTTGCGAATTTTCAAAAAATTCCTATTCGTAGCCTATTGCACTTACAAAATTCTGCAACCCCGCATTTTTTTTGTTTTTTCATCTTCTTTTGAGAAAAAATATTTTTAAATCTAATTTTGAAGAAATAGTCCATGTAAAATTAAGGTAATCAAAAGCATTTTTTTACTGTTTTTTTGGTTTTATAAACTTAAACTGTACGTCGTCAGCCTTATTAAAATTATGTCTCAAAATATTTTTTCTAAAAAATTCATAAAAAAATAAAGAAAATGCGGGGTTGCAGAATTCTGTAAGTGCAATAGGCTTTGAGCAGGAATTTTTTGAAAATCAGCTTGTTTTGACACTTTTAACACTTTAGTGCGACTTTTGTGGTTATTTGTGCCAATTTTCAAAAAATTCCTGCTCAAAGCCTATTGCACTTACAGAATTCTGCAACCCCGCATTTTCTTTATTTTTTTATGAATTTTTTAGAAAAAATATTTTTAGACATAATTTTGATAAGGCTGACGACGTACAGTTTAAGTTCATAAAACCAAAAAAACAGTAAAAAAATGCTTTTGATTACCTTAATTTTACATGGACTATTTCTTCAAAATTAGATTTAAAAATATTTTTTCTCAAAAGAAGATGAAAAAACAAAAAAAATGCGGGGTTGCAGAATTTTGTAAGTGCAATAGGCTACGAACAGGAATTTTTTGAAAATTCGCAAAAAAACCCAAAAAGAGCTAAAAATACGATATAAGCTATGTAGGAACTAGGTATAAAAGGCCCATTAGACGGGATGATTGGTAGATTTCTTCATCTTTTGGTATAAGAAAACGATCCCCAAAGTTTCGTCAAGATCGGTGACCCGGAGGGTGTGACCTCTCCTTGTCAGTATGCATATTGTAATATATGGTGGAATGGACCAAAATGGTTGAGTGTTAATTCAGATCCATGGGCCATCAGTGACAGATGTAAAATTAATATACCAGACCAGGGAAAAACTCTGAAATCGTTTCTTTTGGTTGAGAACGACGAGACTGTACTTCAAATTCCGAAGTTATGGAACTTGATTGATACATATTCATGTTTCAGGAAATTACTTCGAATAACCAGCTATAGTCTTAGGTTCCTTGTTAGATTTATTTTTAGGGCTACAGGTAGCAAGATTGTTAATATAAGTTTCTAACTCTTAAGGGGATAGTATAGTCAAGCGATTTTCAAAAAATTGATTTTTTTTTTACATATTCTGTTAGTACAACATCTAATTGTGTTAAAATTTCAAGTCGATCGGAGCAAAATTCGAGCGGTGGCAGAGATCTTAGCCAAACACCTGTTGAGCGCTGCAGGGAGCAGCTGAGCCCGGAGCCCGGTGCGGTCTTTCTTTCTTTTGAAGGGGCCTGCTCTACCTATGTGTTCAAGGAACGCCCTTCTTTCACAAATGCCTGTAGTTGAACGTTTTGAAAGAATGAACCGTTAGTATAGCTTCGGTCTCCGAGTTGAGCAGCATCAAAAAGTTAGTCTGGAGTTTTTTTTTCCTAATTTTTGAAAAGATTTGACAATAAAATGACAAACAAGGGTTTGAGGTTGAATAGATCGGAAGGTCATCGTATTAGTGGTGGACGAAAAAGGAAAGCCTCTGATGATAATCGTGCAAAGATCATGACGATCCACAATACTTCTACTGCCCAGAAGGGGCTAACTCTTGGTGCGAGTACAATAAAGGTATAGCAACGACAGGCTTAGAGGACACGTATGAACCATTACCAGTTCATGTTTTAGATGCAATTAGACCAATTTATAAAGATTTTTCCAAGGATGCACTTTTGAAGCGCTGAGTTGGTGGTTTCACGCAAAATAATAACGAATAGTTCAACCAGCTTGTATGGAAAATAACTCCAAAAGTACTTCCTGGAGGGTGCAAAATCGTCGAAATAGCAGCTAACATAGCCGCAGGTACTTTCAATCAAGGAACTGCTGCTTTATTAGTCTACATGTATGCATTGGGCATTGAACTTGGTTCGATGGCTCATGAATACGCACGCATAGAGGATAGTGCCCGCGTCGCGCTTGCAGACAAAACTGCGTTAGCCAAGACCAAAGAGGCTCGAATTCTTCATAGAATAAAACAAAAAGATGCTTTGGACATTGCAGCTGCAGCAGGCACTCTACTCTATGGAGCTGGAATGGGCGATTCAAAATAAGTAAAAAAAAAAATTTTCTTCTCTTTTTAAAACTTTTTAAATCCAAACCCTTTTTTCTCGAAACTACCTTTTTTGATTACGGTGACGGTTTAAGCTCAAAAACTATTGAACCGATCACATTCAAATTTTACACACACTTTTCATACATTAATAGCTCGGGGTTATCGGCTCGTTTTTGTAAATTTGTTCATTTTTGTCAAAATGACGACTCAAAAATGGCGATTTTTTTCGACAAAATTGTCATAAAATATTCAAAAATTATTATTAAAAAAAAAAAAAAAAAAAAAAACCCGATAACCTCGAGATATTCAACTACTCTAACTAAAAATTCTTAAATTTTGTGTTTCATATAATTCTACGATGAGTTGTGACCGTCACCGCACAACACCTTTTTTTGAAGATGCCTCGAGAAATCAGCTGCCACTGCTTCAAATTCGAATATTTTTACCCCAAAATTTGACAAAAGCTTCTATAGAAGTTACTTGACAATGTACTATTTTTTTTAAATAAACAGAATCTACGTGATTTTTTTCTAAAAATGTACAAAAACGCTTTTTTTCACCCTTCTGACTATAATATACTATCCCTTAAAGTTTTTTGATGCTCAGCCCTTTATTGTAAGCAATAATGTTGGTACTGAGCCTTCTGTCGATGGAATGAGAATGTCTGAAATGATATGGATACATTCGACCCATATTTAACATTATTTTAAGAAAATTAACATGAGTCGCAAAGGGCGGAGTTTGAAATCAAATAATCCGCTGTTGACTTTGACCCTATTATAATTAAAAGTTTATTGAGAATAAGTGTTCGATTGTCTCATTCACGGTTAGATCCTCATTCTCAGCACCCTTGGATATTACCGGAAAATTCTAAATTAACTCATTTTGTCATTCTTCATGCACATGAGCTTGCTTTCCATGGTGGTACTCAGCTCACTCTTACTACTATTCGCAGGAGATTCTGGATACTGAGAGGACGCTTAATTGTTAGAAAGACTATTCAAGCATGTTACAAACTAATAGTCAGATGATGAGTGAATTACCCCAAGGTAGAGTAACTTCAGCAAACCCATTTGAAAATTCGGGTGTCGACTTTGCCAGCCCTTATAACATCCGTCTTTCAAAAACTCGAAGTAAAGGAACCATGAAAGGTTATATTTGTATATTTATTAACGTGAGCACTCGAGCTGTCCATATCGAAGCCGTCGAAGATACTCTACTCAGGCTTTTATAGCTGCTTTTCATCGTTTCACTGCGCGACGAGGTTGCTGTGTTAAGGTCTTTAGTGACAATGGCACAAATTTCGTTGTTGCCGATAACCAATTGAGACAAATGTTTCAAGAAACGTCTGCACAGTTAAAACAAATTGTCTTCTCCTTGGCGAAAAATCAAACTAACAAGAAGAGGACCAGACATTTGGGTCATGGATTTGGCCAAAACTTGGTATATGGGCTCCAAATATGCCAAAAAGAAACCTCCAAGTGTCAGTCTCTCTGGATGGGCCTTTAAAATTCATATTCCCTCTACATCCCATGTTAAAAAATCAGCATATTATCAGAATTTTTCAATAAAAAGCTGTTTTTGACCTGACTTTCAAAAAAAGATTGCTCAGACCCTATTACACTTACAGAATTCCGGAACCTCGTATTTTTTCGTCTTTCTAAGTACTTTTTGGAAAAAAATTATTTGAAATTTTTTTTTATATCTGGTCCAAATCACTGTCAGAGTATCTGACAAGACAATTGGAAAGACACGTCTCCAAGACTATTTTCTTATTTTGACCTGCTGCTGATACAAAGGACGAAAGTGGACGGAATGTTCAGACTGTTTTACCGTCGCCGAGCCTTCTGAACTACCAAGTTGGCCTTGTGGCGCTGTGCGCTGCTTTTGCTGCCGAGACGACGATCAAAGCAGTGGCATCCTATTCGCAGACTAGAATAGATGCAGTTATAGTGCTCTCAGTGTATGTTTTTTATAAGCCTGTCAATTATTAACAATTTAGAAAGTATATTATTACGAATTCTTAGCTAATCGTACATGCCATCGTGTAGTTAATTTTAGATAAACTCGTAAAAATAACTGTTATTAATTGTAGTTAGTTAATTAATATAAATCAATTAAATATATTTTGAACATACAAAATTTTCACAATCTTCGCCTCAATCCCAAACCCTAGAATTGAAAAACTATCTAATGAATATAATACTATCTTATCAAGATAATTAAGATCTTGGTGTAATAATAACCTTTTCCGTAAAACTCTTGTATCTTTTATTTAAAAAGATTTGAAAAAAATTGTAATGACATTTTTTTTTTTAAATCGTATTTTTACATTATCCTAGAAGGCTTTATACCTAAAAAACCACCGTACAATTAATCTTAAGAAATTTAATAAAAATTAGAATTTTACTAAACTTATGTAAACTTCGTTTAAGTCAAATTAAAAATTCAAGGTCAGATTCGTAATCTGTTCTTTTGGAAACCCCTGAAAATAAAAATTTCTTAAAAATCCAATGGATTATACGTGAATTATAATTTTGCTAGTTTAATAATGCATGCAGTAGGCGGGCTGCACATCGGTCTATTGCGCAGGGAGTACATTCCGTTCTTTTGGCTTGCATCGGAGGGACTCAAGTTATAACTTGCGATCCACGAGGTTAGAAAATAATATACTTTTGTGTGAAAAAGTTTCAAACCCCCAGTATCTGGACAAAGGTTAGGCAACAGAAATTTATTTGTAAAATAGGACTAATAGCCAAACGTGTACGTCAGACGAGAAAAAATTATTTGACCCGACATCCAAACGATTATGAATACCTAAAAAATATTTAATTAGTAATAATTAGTAATAATACGATTCGTGCATTTAAAAACCTATGAACAATAGTTTGATTATGTGCTGAGGTGACCAACGTATTTGCAGCCCTCGACTTTGTCTCGGCCTGCAATGACAGCGCGTCTCCACGGCACACTTGCTTCCCTCGAAAATAATAAACTATACTTATTTTACTGTTATTCAATAAATATTTGTATGCAAATTGATAGTTGAATAGCAAGTTACCGAAAATAGAAATAAAATTTTCCGAAAATTTTTTTTTCATTATATAGTATTTATTTGGACATGTTCGATTATCGGGGTCATATACGGGCGTGTGTTTCTAGGCAATGCCGGTTGCTGGGAATACACGCTCGTATGTGACTTCCACGATCGAACATATTCAAATATATGCTTATTCGGGCTCCAATCAATTTTAGGTGCTTTATGAGTGTTGTTTTCTGAACAAATGACAGCAAGTTCAGTCATAAACTGTGTTGCCGCGTTCTAACCTAAAAGCCTGGTACCTTGGTCGTTTTCATCTTTGAGTAAGTTTTTTGACGATCCGTTAGGTGGCGACTGCAAAACAGACCACAGATCAGAAAACAGACCAAATAACGGAAAATATTTGGTCTGAAAAACAGACCATATATACACCTGGTCACAAAACAGCACGAATAAAGCACCGATAATTGGTTGGTGACCGAATAAAAATCTATTTTTTCAGAGTTAGTATGAAATAACTGTTCAGTTATTGGGTGGCTTACCTTATAACCTGCATTAATTTGAAAACAAAGACTTTATATCTTTAATATTTTGATTGTAATAAAATGGGTTGAGACTGGACGCTCCCATCCGTGTACCGAGTACACGGTATTTTGCATGCTACACGAAGCACGGTAATTAAAAATTTATAAATTTAACGAATTTTTTATATTCACTGTCCAAAAATAAATCACTACAAAACATCGATATCGGTATTATACAGTCTTATTAAATATGCAGATTATTAAACTATCAACAACCCCTGATGAGCAGCCGAAAATCTCAAAATGTTGAAAACCTAAGGATCACTAAATTGAAAATAATAATTTTTACAGGTTTTTTTTGAGGTCACTTCGAAGGTGGTGCTTCTGAGGATCATGAGATGTTCTTTTGTTGCAAAATCCAGAAGTTACACATCTTGTCGGTTTTGTAATACTAATTACTAATTATTAACATTTTAAATTTTTCGGGGGTTATTTTAAGGATCATCTAATGATCCGCATATTTAATTAGATTGTAAAACCGATGTAAATATCTTGAAGTCATTAAGGATGTTTGGTACTTACGAAAAAATGCAGACGTTTTGTCAATTTTGATCGGATCTATTTATGATTAATATCAAAATAATCGTTGAATTTTTTGCCTTTTTTTGTTCGATTTAGTTTTTTTAAAAATCAAAGTATTTTTTTAAATACTTTAACCCAGACTCTTATGGAAATCAAGCAATTTTTTTCTTTGATCGTTTGTCACTCTTCCAAAAATACAAAGATCGTTACAAGAATTATTGGGATTTGTAGATCTTTCAGCTCGAAGAAGATTTTAAGATTTTTTTTATAATACCTTTCCGATTTGAAAAAGATAACAAAGAAAAACAAGCGCGCAGCGGTTAAATTCAATGGGCGTCTGAACAAGAAATGCTCTAACTTTTTTCTACTGCATAATTTGATCTAAAAATTTGTACACAATGTCTTTAGGTCTTAATTTTTAATGTGAGATTAAAAAAGTTAACGTTTTTAAACTCTTGTCGCAGATTTTTGTAAATTGAAAATTAAGTTATGTTTTCGTAATTTTTCCTAATTTTTTAAACATAAAATTAATACTACATGAAAGTAGAGACTTTCAACTATGTTGTGTAAAATTTTCAAAATGATTCATTCATTAGGGTCAAAGTACTGATGAGTTGAAAATAAAATCATCTAGTCGGGCGCTGCGGTGCCCGTTCCCTCCCCTCTTTTCCCCTCACGAAAGTACCAAACATCCTTAATAAGAATTTATACTCTTTGTGAGTACACGGTACCCAGTTGAGCTTTCGAACCATATACAGAGTCTTAGCACCGAGCACGGTACATGGATTGTGGTAAATAAAATTTTTTTGAGCTTTTTGTAAGTTTGCTGCAAACAGTTAAATTTACGCACTATGTGCGCGATGCACGGTAAATGAAATTCTTACTTTTCCTAACTTTTTTTGGAAACTTCACAGTAAATAGTTGAGCTTTCCCCATTAAAAACAACGACGTAGTTGATGACGTTAGCCACATCGGTAACGACGTTGTTGACGATGTGAACCACATTGTCATCGATATCATTAACGACATGATCAACATCGGTTTCAATGTGAATTTCGACGTAGATCTTATTCATAATCAAAATCAATTGCTCGACTTAATATATATATAATATCATTAAAAAATAATACAAAACGGTGGAGAGAGTAAAAATGAAAAATGAAGGCTTATACTTTTGCAGTTGATTAAAATCTATTATAAATAAAAAAAAGTATCCTCTTGATACAGCGAAAGAAAATAAAAATCAGAAAAATTTAAAATGGCGTACAAAGAAGGAAGTAAATTAACCTCAAATTATTCATCAAATCACTGGCTGCTTAATTTAACTTAGAAAAAAATGAATTTAAAATGATTGTTTTCCTTGGTTTTAATGGGACTTGCGTGTAAAGTGCGTAATATTTTGCAAGGTATTAAGGTAATGATTTCTTTTTTTAGATAAAGTTTATATTAAAGGATTGCTACCTTTAATCTTCATCTCAATAACCACTTCCAAATAACCCTTCTAGTTTTAAATTTCCGTCCTATAACCCATCCTAAATAACTCTTCTAAGTTAACATGAATATTAGGTTCTAGTTGTACCATGGGTTTAACTTTTTATCCAAGAAATCCTCTTAAGTCAGAGTGGACACTAGGTTGAACGTTCCAAATAACCCTGCTAGATTAAGGTGGGTATAAGGTTTGACTTTCAACCCAAGTAATCGTTTACCGTCTATAATACCGTGTATAAGATGTAAAAACACAGTCGTGTATCGTATATTCACAAAAATTCTGAAATTGTAATAACAAATTTACCGTGCACAGTCCAAAGCAACGGAACTGTGTACTTACGAAAGCTCACAAAAAAGTAGAAATTTTTATTTACCCCGCACCGAGTAGCCGGTAAAATACCGCAAAAGCTCAACCATGTACCGTGTATTTAGAAAAAGCTTGAAAAAAAAGAAATTTTTATTTACCGCGCACCGTGTACCGTGCAAAATATTCGGACATCCAAAAAATAGCTACAGACGAGGCTACAAATATACAAATTACACGTGAAATTATTGTAACTTGTAGCAACTGTCTCTCTCGTTCTCAAATAAAATATTTTATAGCTTGCTGCAACTGTCTCTCTTGGTTGGACTACCGAAACCACGGTGCAAGTATGGGGATGTATAGAAAATCGCAGCATTGCACATGCGTGAGACAACACACACACACATACTCAAACATCTGCTCCATGCCAAACTGCTGGGAGAGGAGGCCATTGCCAGTAGCGCCCCCCATTGCCACGATTTTCTATACATCCCCATAGGTGCGTCTAATCAAATTCAATAAAATTTTATTTTTCTAAGTTTAAAATTCGAAAAAAAATTTAAAGTAACTTACGACCTATTAAGCGTTTATACCGCAGCGAGGTATTTGCTATGGGGGTGACTGTAGCGCTACCTCGGATTCACCATCGCAGCAAATAGAAGCTAGTATATAATTAATATACATACACAAGAATCTTTTTCAATAAAAGTAATTTAAGATTAGGTAATAAATTAATTTTTAATTTAAAATGAAATACTTCAGTAGTAGAGCTAAGAGAGTTCTGCGCCATGGCGCAGAACTCTCGTACCTTTTTTGGCGCAGAACTCTCGTACTTTTTTGGTCCCGCTCTCTCGTACTTTTTTGGGTTCGCTCTCTCATATGGTTTTGGCCCAAGTACCTTTTTGAGGGTGGGCACCTGGGGTCGTGCTAGGGGCTAGCCGCTGCTGGCTAGCTGGTAGCTTCACTCATTTTAATAATATTTTAATCAATTTTTCACATTTGTTCAATTCATTGACGACATTTCAATTTGAAAACTATTTTTTAATTAAATTATCAAAAAAAAAAAAAAAAAAAAATTTCAGTTCAACCGGGATTTGAACCGACGATCCCAGGCACGACAGGCAGACACTCTACCACCTGAGCCATGCTGACATGAAACAGTATTTTATTTACACTACTTTTCCAACTGTTTTATATTACTTTTAAATAATTTAGTAATAAATTGTGTATTTAAATATGTAATGATATTTTTACTCTTAATTGGTTATATATATATCAATAATAATATTTTCAATTAAATTACGAAAGAAAAAATTTTTGGTGTAGTGGGATTCGAACCGACGATCCCAGGCACGGTAGGCAGACACTCTACCCCCTGAGCCATTCAACTAACCGCAGGTAGCGTCCCAGGAGCTAACTATTCCCCCACGCTGCAGCTCGGGAGCGCGTATGAAGGGGGCAACGGGCACGGGCACCAGCTGTGATACAATTCGGGGAATCCGTAAAGCATCGAGAAGCAGCCGGCTGCTCTCTTGAGATGCTGAATTTAAACTCAAATGTTTTTATTGATTAAATTTTTTCTTTTTTCTTTTTTACTTTTAAAATTTAAAATATTAATTTGAATTTCGCGCGTGTATTCAAATTAAAAATCGTGATTTAAAACTAAAGTTGGTATCTGAATGTGAAACAGTGAAGTGTCAATCAAGACATAGTACTGTGGCGCTGCAGTAGAAAGGTGCACTAATGAGGGAGGGCGCTAGTTACTTCGAAGAGCTCTTTTCACAGCCAACACCGGAGGAGGAAGGACGTTAAGTAATCCGTCCCTTCAGGTGGCTTGTAAGTGCTGCCCCGTATCTGGCAGGGGCCCTTGCGGGTGCATAAGTTTACAAAAATTTTAAACAAGAAAAAAAAGCAATTTTTCCTATTTCTAATGATTATTACTATTTATTATGATCGTTATAATTCATTTTAAAACAAAACTTGAGATGAAAAACATAAAAAACAGTGAAAAATTTCATGTTTTAGAGGTTATGTACCGCAATTTTTTATTTTTCTTAAAAATTAGTCCGATAACCCCATATTGTTATAATTTAAAATGATCTTTAACTTTTTACCTTTAAAATGATACCTGAATCGTAGCAAACTAGTGTATTTAGATAATTTGGGGAATTTTTAAATGTTTTTTCCCATAAGAGTCCATGTTAAAAAAAAAATTTTTAATGATTTTTTTCTCGAAAATAAGTCCGATGACCTTCCTAGTGTCCTCTAGGAAAGTTGTTGGTCTCACTTCAAGGAATCTACCTGATTTTTTTCGAAACTTATTAGTGTTTTTTTAAAATACTTACAAGCCACCTTAAAAAGGAATCCTCGCACAAATCAAAGTAAGTACTCATAATTATAATTAATTAAACTAAGAATAATGTTAATTTTTAAATATTTTTTACACATTCTCACTTCAGAAAAAAAAATTAGCATTTAAATTTTGATTAAAATTTTATTTTCCCATGTGATCATGAGAGTATTTTTAAACTTTTCTTAAGTGAGAATGTGTGAAATAATATTTATAAAACTTTGATATTTGCTAAAGCTTAGTGGATGTGTACTGAAGCTAAATATCAATTTTTAGCAGTCTAGCATCATTATTCTCAAAGTTATGATCACTTAAGCTTATTTTACCCTTTGTCGTTAAAAAGTCAAATTTTTCAACTTTGAGAATAATGATGCTAGACTGCTAAAAATTGATATTTAGCTTCAGTACACATCCACTAAGCTTTAGCAAACATCAAAGTTACCACAGATAGTATTTTTCTGATACTCACTTGTGATAACAAAAAATCTCAATTTTGTCTGACACAACCCAATAATTTATTATCACAAGTGAGTATCAGAAAATTACTATCTGTGACAACTTTGATGTTTGCTAAAGCTTACTGAATGTGTACTGAAGCTAAATCTCAACTTTTAGCAGTATTATTTTTGAAGTTGAGATTTAGCTGAAGTTTGTGGTGTGCTGCTTGGCTACTTTTTTCATAAATATTTATGAAGAAAAAATTATTTATTTTAGATGTTAAGTGAGCCACTTAATGCAACGGTGCAAATGGTGACCAACCCACGATACCCGATGAGGTTGGTCATAACCTTGCTACCGCAAGCAGCACCAGCACCTACCCCACCACCAACACCCGAACCTCAACCCGCACCAAACCCTCCCCCTCATCATCATCATAACTCACCACCACGCAGGCCCCCTCCACCCCTGATTGACCTCACCTCCCCATCCCCACGACGCAGGGCACCTGTAGACATCAAGGACGAGGACTACGAGGACGACCACGTGCCAGGAAGACCCTCGTCACCAAACAGCGTCACCTCGTCGTCAAACAGCTTCACCTCGTCGGAGGTGCTTAATTTTAACCCTAATTGGACTGACTTCGAGGACGACAACGACGAGGACGACAACGACGACGAGGACAACAACGAGGACGTTAGGTACTACCCCCCTCCGGCGTCCCCGGCTCTCTATGACCCCGTAGAGTGGGAGGAGGACCTAGACCACGGTAAGCACACAAACACACACACACACACACACACACGCGCGCGCACAAAATTTCAACCTAAAATTTATTTTCTAATTTTTTATTTTATTTTATTTACAGGTTACGCTAACGAAGCCGCCTCCCAACACACCCCGTCGCCGCCAATCATCGTCTCTCGGCGACGAAGCTCACCAGAGCAACGTCCGGCTAAACGTCGCCGAGTTGAAGATCTCGACGCCGTAAAAAGAAACCTTTTCAAGTAAGTATACATTATTTGAGGAGTTGTATGCAACAAGGGCCTAAGTGCTATGGGTTTCCAAAGCACTTAGGCCTTTGTTGCATCCAACTCGTCATTTATTCTATTTTCAAACAATATCTTATAAAAATTTTCTTTGCAGGGATGACGCGTGAAGAGCTGAAGATGAGTGGAGGAGGAATTTGTTCACCACCATCAACCACACCAATTATCGACACACCCCTCCTCATAACACCTCCTCCAACACCTCAACACCCTGTAATAGTTTTCCCTTCAGTTTTACCCAATTTGAACCCTATTTTTTATTTTAATTTTCCGCCTTCCCCATCATCAACCGTCATACCCTTTAACCCTATACCTCCATCCTCTTTTCCCATACCATTTTACCCAAAAGCTTCATCATCAACCCTCATACCTTTTAATCCTACAGCTCAGCTTTCACCCCCACTATCCCCCACCCATGCTAACTCGTTTTCCCCCATCCCTCTATCATCACCACCCTCACCATCGGTTGACTGGTTAGACAGTTTGGTTGCCGAACGGTCACCATGGTGGAGGTGTTTAGATCTAGTTTTTCTCACCACATAAATGTAATTTAATGTAATTAATGTAAATTTAAGTTTAATTTGTAGTAAAAAATTTTTTATATTTATAGAACAAAGTATTAAAAAAAATAATAATAATAAAAAAAAAATAAATGAAAAAAAAAAATAATAATAATTAAAAAAATAATAAAAAAAATAAAAATAAAAATAGAAAAAAGATTAATTTTATTACAGTTCTGTGAGGCCTGAATAACTTTTGAGGCGGGTGGCTGTCAAGACTGTCGGTAAGACCACCTTAGTCTTACAAGTTTTTCCTGCTTTACCGATTACTTAATTTATTTTAAATTCATTTTATTATACCTTTTAATCAACTTTGTTTTTATTTTTATTTTGTTTAAAACTCTGAATTTTTATTTGTTTCCTTTGAAATGCTATTATTTAAACTTGTTTTGTTGCTTTTGAACTTATTTGAATATTTAAATTAATAAATGAAATTTTATTTAAACTTTAATTTAATTTAAAACAAAAATAAATAATTGTCTTTTATTACTTAGGAACATTTAGAATGTTTTTTCTTTTAACTTATTAGTTTCTACACATACTTGGGTAGTATAAAAAATATTTTTTAATTAAAAAATTTATTGTAATTGTAATATAAAGTTATATATGATTATTTATGATACAATGCTCAGTTCATTTCTTGAGAACCACGCCTCACTTCACGGTACATCGTGTCTATTTCGTCTTGTCCTTCTCGAGCTTCCTTTATCCAGGCTCGACGTTTGACCAACCAGGTCTTCAAGGCGTAACCATTCGCCACAGCACAGACTGCACCAGGTCGAAGAGAGTGGTAGTCGCAGAAGAATGGGCACGTCTTCTCCAGGATCTTCAACGAAGGACACCGAATTTCATCCATGTCGACAACCAACCTGTAAAAGAAAATAAGGTGAAGGTAAGTAAAGGCAAGTTTAACTTAGGTCAGATAAGTTAGGTGGGTAAGTTTAACTCAGGCCCGATAAGTTTAACTTAGGTCAGATAAGTTAGGTGGGTAAGTTTAAGTTAGGTAGGTAAGTTAGATATCAAAAAGAACTTACATTCCGGGAAGGAAGGATTCAAGGATCTTCTTCTTCTCGGAACCCTTGGTGTAGACCCGGGTAGCATCTCGGAGGGCACCCTGGATCACCCTGTCGCATGTTGTGTACGGAACGAAACCGGAACTCCAAGGGATGCCATGGTAATGCCTCTCCAACCAACGGTTTGTCCTCTGCTCCTCCTCCAGAAGTTTCCCCAAAGCACACGATGGTTGGAACAGACAGATGGTCGGGAGCCTCAGGTCGTCCACGGGGATGATGGCCAATTCCTTCACCTCGAGCAGGTTGGATGATCTCCTGGAGCACTGGATGTCCACTACGTATTCAGCCATGGTTGATTGTCCAAGTTGGAATGATGACGAGAGTGAAGAGGGTCGCGGTTTATATACCTTACCCCTGCTATGGGAGGGGTTACAGCTGCTCTGTATTTCCACGAAATTTGTCTTCAATTCTCATCACTGTAGGTTCCAAAAATTTTAGAGTAGATTCGTGTACTTGGCTCTCCCCTCTCTTATCACAGAGGGTATAAAACAGAGCACTCTCCAATCTCTTTCAATAGTTCACTTCGGTGCTTCGAGTCGACCAGTACTCTATTAAAACAGTGTTTTGTGCTTTAAGTCAATTAGTGTTCCTGTTTGTCATCATGTCTTCACTCGAGTACTTTGGTGTCAACATTAAGGCTCTCCTGAATTCTCTTCAGCAACATGCTGATTCAGCGGACAACGTCGAGCTGCAGCAATGGTTGGATAAGTCTGTGGAAATGAAAGGTATTCTCCAGAGTTTGCTTGTTTCTGGGGATTTAACCGTTCATCAGAAGCGAAAGTGTGCAGCCTACGTCTTTCAACTTGCCAACATTAAAAAAAGACTTGAAAATTTGTTGTTGGTAACTGGAGGAGAGCTAGTGGTTCCTGGTGAAGTGGAACCTGTTACCGAAGGAGAGATTGTGGTTCCTGACAAAGTTCAACCTGTTGCTGAAGGAGAGCCAGGGGTTCCTGATGAAGTACAACCTGCTGAGTTACCTAAGGACACGGTGAAGTGGGAAGAAATGCCAAGTGTTTTCCAGAATCATATTAAATCTGGAATCATAATAAACTTAGTGCATAAAGATGTGAAATCTTTCCTCGAGAACTCTAGAGCTTTGTTCGAAGAAAAAATTGGTGAATCTCTGCGAGAACATAGTGCGTTAATGGTTAGTGTTGAACTCTCATCGGAGTATGTGATTTTGAAAAGCGACATTGAGACCAATGAAGTGAAACATTTCAACACTGCCAGTCAACCTATATTTGAGACGACCGATTTGCGTGAGTGGTATGATCAAAACGTTATTGATCCTGTGCTGCATCAAATAGAAGAGTTTGAAGGTTGTGGTTCAGGTTGGACCTTGCGGATTCTGAGTATGGTGGTCAGCATGAAGCACTACCAGCCAATGCATGCAGGCTCTCATATTCGTTTACCAACTCCTATTCACAAGAAACATGCTTGTGTTAATGTTGATAACGAGGATGAGGAGTGTTTCCGTTGGGAAATTCTTTCAGCTTTACATCCAGTATCAAGAAAAAATCATGCTGACCGTGTTAGTCATTATATACCATACTCAAATGAACTCAATTTTTCGGGTATATCGTTTCCAGTAAAGATGAAACAAGTGAAACAGTTTGAGAGACAGAACGATGTCTCTGTAAACATCTTTGTTCTGAAGAAGCGTGGTAACCAGTTTGAAGTGTGTACGGCTCATGTTACCGACTGTTACAAACCCACTCACGTTCATTTGCTTCATGTTCAAGATCACTACTACGATGAAAATGAAGAACTCAATGAACTCATGAACAACATCCCGAAGAGTCATTATGTCTGGATCAAAGATTTGAGTCAATTGGTTGGTAAGCAGTTGACTGACCACTACGGTAAGAAGTACTTTTGTGACCGCTGCTTACACTACTATGACACTGAACAAAAACTGGTTGATCATAGAGTCATCTGTCAACAGTTTAACACTTGTAAAATTGAACTTCCGAGTGAAAAAGACAATAAACTCAAGTTTCAAAATTTTAAAAATATGGACAAAGTGAGTCATGTGATCTACGCTGATTTCGAAAGTCTGCTTAAGCCCACCGGTGATCCACGCAGCCCACAACAACATCAAGCCTTCAGCGTTGGTTATTACTTGAAGAATAGCTACGACGATAGCCAATCGTACTACAAAAGTTATCGCCAAACTGGAGATGGGGAGCAGTCACCAGCAGAATGGTTTGTGAAGGAGTTGAAAAGGATTGCGTCTGAGATCGAGCTGTTGCATAAAAATCCCAAAGAAATTATTCTTACTGAACGGGATTGGAATAACTTCAATCAAGCCACGACTTGTTATTTATGCAACAAAGGGTTTTACAACAAGTCAGACCAGAAAGTGAAGGACCACTGTCATTTTACAGGCAAATACAGAGGCGCGGCTCACAGGTAAGTTTAAAATAATTTTGGGTCAGTAAAACAGTTTTCAAATAAAATTTTTCTTTCAGGTCGTGTAATTTGAAGTTCAAGGCAGCTAAATTTGTTCCTGTGATTTTCCACAACCTTTCGGGATATGACGCTCACTTTTTGATCAAGGAAATTGCCTCAAAGAAAATCCTTGATGGTGATATGTCTGTAATTGCTCAAAATAAAGACCGTTACATTTCATTCACAAAATATGTCGAGGGTTGTGTGATCAACTTCCGATTCTTGGACTCGTTTCGGTTTATGGCGTCATCCTTGGACCAGCTCGTCAAAAACCTCCCCGATAAGGACATTGCCGTTGGAAATCTCCGTCAAGCTGGCTTGGAAGATGATCAAATTGAGTTACTCACGGTGAAAGGTCATTACCCTTACGAGTACACTGACTCTTTTGAGAAACTCGATGAGACGGAGCTTCCCGAACGAGAAAAATTCTACAGCAGTTTGACTGACGCCACTATTGGAGAAGATGAGTACACCCACGCCAAGGATGTATGGTCCAAACTCAACGTGCAAACTCTTGGGGAGTACTCGGATATCTACCTCAGGTCAGATGTCTTGTTACTCTGCAACGTTTTCGAAAACTTCCGTTCGACGTGTTTGGAAGCTTACAGCCTGGATCCTGCCTGCTATTACACCAGAGCTGGCCTATCGTGGGATGCCATGCTCAAACAAACAGAGGTCGAGTTGGAACTGATAACGGACATCGATATGCTTCTCTTCATTGAAAAGGGGATCAGAGGAGGTATCAGCCAGTGCTCCAATCGATACTCGGAAGCAAACAATCCCTACATGAAAGAAGGTTATGACCCTGACAAGGACGAGAAATACCTCGTTTACCTAGACGCCAAAAACTTATACGGATAATTATGACGTCATTATCAATTATTTTTTCATTTTTTAATTTCTAATGTTTTATTTACAGTTGGGCTGTGTGTCAGTATCTTCCTTATGGTGGGCTCAAGTGGGTGGATGATTTGAGCGATCCAGACTTCTACGTCGTTCCAGAAGACAATGACATCGGCTACTTTCTGGAAGTGGACATTGAGTACCCAGAAGATCTTCACCTGGAGCAACAGGATCTCGCCTTCTGTCCGGAACATATGGCGCCACCTAACTCCAAGTTACTCACGACCATGTTACACAAGGAGAAGTACGTGATCCATTACAGGGCTTTGATTCAAGCACAAAAATACGGTCTCAAGGTCAAAAAAATTCACCGAGCAGTTCAATTTAATCAGTCGCAGTGGTTGAAGAAGTACATAGACTTCAACACTGAGAAAAGGAGGTTGGCTAGAAACAAGTTTGAACGTGATTTTTTCAAGCTGCTTAACAATATAATATATGGCAAGACAATGGAATCACAGCGAGATCACATGGACGCAAGAGTGGTAACAACTTGGCCCAGTCGGTACGGAGCTGAGGCTTGCATCGCTTGTCCGAATTTTCACAGCCTCGTGGAACTTGCTGATGACGCTGTGCTAGTCCAGATGAAAAAGTGTAAAATTACGATTGATAAGCCACTCTACATAGGTTTAAGCGTGCTTGATATCTCCAAGACCCTGATGTATGACTTCCACTACAACAAAATGAAGAAAAGGGTCGGTTCCAAGTGCAAATTGTTGTACACAGACACAGACAGTTTCGTCTATGAAATTGAATGAACCGACGTATACAAGGTCATGACAGAGCATCCTGAGTACTTCGACACTTCTGCTTACCCTCCAGACAATCGTTTCGGGATAAAACCTGATAACGAGAAGAAGGTGGGCCTCATGAAAGACGAGTGCAACGGCGATATCATGACTCACTTCATTGGGTTACGTAGTAAATTATACAGCTTTCTGATAGAAAATGAGGCACCTGTGATGAAAGCCAAAGGGGTCAAGTCAACAGCACTCAGAAGACTAACTTTTGAGGATTACAGGGAGTGCCTTTTCGAGAAAACCATTGTCAAATGCCAGCAACACTTGATCCGTTCCAAGAAACATCAGGTCACTACGGAGTATCAAGAGAAAGTGGCTTTGAGCCCTTACGATGACAAGCGGTACTTGATTCCTGGAAGTACCGATACTTTACCATGGGGCCACAAGGACATGGAGAAGTACCAGGAATTGGAGAAAGAATTCCAAGTGGCAGAGCCAATGGAGGTGGCAGAAGGAGTGAGGACAACCGTACTTATAGAGGCACCCCAGGCTCCCGAAGTCATTCCAGTTGTGAACAGCAGACTTCCAGCAGCAAGCAGCAGATCTCCAGCACTTCCAGTAGCAGACAGCAGATCTTCAGCACTTCCAGACGACGACGGAGCAGCTCCACTACTTCCAACAACAGATAGCCGATCTCCAGAAGACGACGCTGCAGAGTATCCAGACGACGGCTTCCTGGACATTCCGTTGGACCTTGACTTCTACAAAGATTCACCACCTGTCAAAAGACCTCGACTATCCTGAGTAAGTTTGGTTTTCTCTTTTTCCTTGAAACTTCGTTTAATGAAATTTCTAAAATTAATTATAAATCTTATTTATTTTTCAGGAAAATGGATTTAAACAGCCTCAACAACCTTGCCTCCAACTCCTACATCCCCAGGAAGTCCTGGAACGAGTTGGCCCTGAATGAGAACTACATGGTCACCGAGATCAAAAAGGTCACCACACGCTACGGACAAAAGATGGTCTTCGTCATCACCGAAGGTTCCAGTCAATTCCAAATTTTTGTTCCTACCCGCATCTCTGATGCCCTCTACGAGAACGACGACATGTATAATAATTTAGCAGCTAAAGCGAATAAATTAGAATTATTCATTTTGAATTTGGGTGATAGTAAATTCAAATTCATGTAAATATTAGTTAATAAACCAACAAATTCATTTTAATTACTTGTGTTTTTATTTATTCAAATAGAATACAAATTTATTTATTTAAATATAATACAAATTATAAATCATTCTTGTGTATCCAGCTGTTTTGACTTTTGTCAAAACCTAGCCATTTAACATATAATTTATTACCATGTTTTTTAATTACTTTTTCAACTAAAAAAACATCCGGATGTTTAACCCTTAAAAGTTCTTGTTCGTAAAAGCAGCCAGAAATTGGTTCACCTTTGTGATCCTTCAAATGATAGGTAACTGGTTTAGTCTTGAGTACTCTGGTAACCGTGAAAATTTCCGTTGTCCAATTAGGTGTATAACCTTTTTCGAACAAGTGTTTTATTTTGCTAACTCTAACTTTATCATTAACTTTAAATTTTATCTTATTTGTAAGCTTCCTATTGTCCATAAAGCGCTTGAGAACTTCAGCTTCGTTGGCAGCAGTGACGTCCTTGGGTTTCATGCCAATTGTCCGATGTTTGGTATTGTTGTATTTTTCAATCAACTCAGGTAATAGATCGAGCCACTGATAACTTCCTTGTAAACTGAATTGCTTCCACATCTTGTTTTTTAAAGTTCGATTAAATCGCTCAACAATGGATGCTTTGAGATTACTGTAAGTTGAATACATGTTGATTTTATGATTTTTCATTAGACCTTGAAAGTCTTTGTTGTAAAATTCCTTTCCACGATCAACATGAAGGTTCTTTGGAATTCGCTTCTCATTAAGAATAGAATTCATGGCTTTGGTAACGTCCTTACCAGATTTTGTTTTTACAGGCACACCCCAGGCATACTTTGAAAAAACATCTATCGCGGTAAGCAAGTATCTGAATCCTTTGTTCTCCCTTGAGTAGGGTTGCATCTCTACGAGATCAGCTTGCCAGGTTTCATCAATATCCCGAACATCGAATTTTTTTCGAGGATAATTACGACGAGCAGGCTTGTGAAGTTCTTCGACCACCGACTCTTTTTTATTCATCTTTTTTAACAATTTTAGCGTTTATTTGCAGGATACTCTTGTCAATGTCGTCTCTGTCACCTTCAATTAATTCAAATAGTTCAACAACTTTCTTCTGAACGTTGTCGTTTATCTCAGTTTTGTGATTGCTTAGAATAGCACTCAAATCAACCTCGTCACTTCTCAATTTTTTCGTAATCTCGTACAGACTTTGAAGTTCCAATCCAATCAGGTTTTTGATAGTTTCTAAATTAACGACGTCGTTAGATTCCACAGGTGCAGCTAGGTTGCAAAGTCGTTTGCCTTCTACATCAAACTGACCAGTTTCGGTTAATTTATAACCCATACCCGGAGCACCTCGAACGCCCTCTGTATTCTTTTTTAAAGCACGTCCGAACACGTCAACACTCATTTTTATAATGATGAAGAATCATCGAAATCAGATCAATATATATAGCCAGCTTCTCGGAGTTCTTCGATGATTGAGTGAATTTCGTTCTCATGATTATAATTACCAGCTGATCTTTCGGCAACCAAAAGTTGAAGACGTTCCACGAGCTCATTAGGATTATCCCAGTAAACAAGATCCATACGGGTATTACGCTTGGCAACTTTTTATCGAGGTAAGAGTCCACTCCCGCTCGATTCGAACATGCGTTTAATTATATTATTGTATTTCCAACTGGAAATATGTTTTTTTAATTGATTGGTATTTTTATGAGCATTTGATTCCTCAAGAATTTTTAGATAGTTTGATTCATCCTTCATAGAAAATTTTTCAGGATTCTTTTTTACAATAAGATCTTGCAACCCTTGAGTTCTTGGAAATGACTTATTGTTTACGAAAATCTTATCTTTCGAAAATCGTAAAATTGCATTCCCAAGCTCATACCCATGGTTTGTTTTTTTCTTAATTCCATATAGTTTATCTTGCTCTGCTGCAACGAGTTCGATTTCTTCTCCAAAAGAGTCTTCTTTAATAGAGTCTTCGTCACTCTGAAAATTATCCTCAAATTTAATCAAATCACTCTTTCGATCCTCAAATTTAATCAAATCACTCTTTAGATCCTCAAATTTTTCTTCTTTTTTCATAGAATCTGATTTTTTATGATTCACGAGTTCTTGGAGGGGAGTAATGATGGGTTTGAACGTTTCATTCAAGACTTTTTCTGTACCATCTCTTTGAGATTTAACCAAATTGTATTTCTGCTTTACAGCTTGACGTGCTTTGACAAGCTGCTCCAGCATATTTTTTTCTCTCTCTATATGAGACATGTTGAACTCTTTAAATCTTACTATAGACTGATGACGCAGTCATTTAGTTGGTTATATTTATAGCAAAATTATCAAAGCATTTGCGATATCGACCAGAGTTTATCGGTCTGTCCTTATCTATGACAACAAATGTATGATTATCTTTCCAACATTCTGAACAGAAATTCCTGAAACTCGTGTAAGTCATGTCAGTGTTGACGTGATCGTCGTACACATGTTTCAAATTTACATCATCTTGTCTGAATAGTACGAGTAGATTAACGTTATCTCGTACAAGATGTTTTGGCACTTGAGCATATGACTGACAAAGATAGAAAGAATCCACTTTAGCATGTCTACCCATGCAGAAGAATGCTTTCACGTTATCTTGTTTTTCGCAAGCAACGTCATCGAAAATCATTAATGAATTCGGGAGAGCGTCTTTTGGTGATATTACATCTTCGTGCTCACTAAATGGAAAATATTTTACACCATCTATGGGTTCTAAAAGATCTTTCAGAAATTTATATTTCGGTTGGTTGAGAGATTTCGAATAAACATACACATTCTCGAATCTGAGACCATTTTCTTGCGTAATGAGAGCCAATAAACTATTGGTCTTTCCACAGTTGGAAGGTCCGCAGAATACTGCTCTTATCGTATCCGGAAGTAAATCACCATGTCTCTTGATCTTTTTTTCCTCTTCGACTATTGTGTCGAAATTCATCACGGGAAGTTTCTTGGAACTCGGTAGGAAATCCATGTTGAGCGTTTAAATTCTGAACAAAGACTGGTCCGAGGAGGTATAAATACAGGGTTTATATAGTGTTCAACTCATTCATTCATGAACTTCTGAACAGTAATGATCATTCACGAGAAGAAAGGTCGTGGTCTGGTAAACAAGCTAATCAATAAACTCCCAATTGAAGTCCATATCCCAGGATATCAGTATTGTTGACCTGGAACAAAATTGGCTAAGCGTTTGGCCCGTGGTGATCCAGGAATAAATTTATTAGACTCAGCTTGCAAGGACCACGATGTAGCTTATTCTCAGAATCGAGAAGATTTACAAGCTAGACACGCAGCAGATAGAGACCTCGCGAATAAAGCTTGTGGTAGAGTACTTTCAAAAGACGCAAGTATCGGTGAAAGAGCTGCAGCGTACGCTGTTTCTAACGCTATGAATTTAAAAACCAAACTCGGACAGGGTCTGAAAAAGATCAAAAGAAGAAGAATCAAGAAAAGAAAAACAATGAAAAGAAAAACAAAAAAGGCAACTTTGAAACAAATAATCAAGGCTGCAAAACCAAATGTTTCAGGAAAATGTGCTAAAAAAGCTATAAGCTCAGCAATAAAGAATGCACGGGAGGCCATCAAAAAAGCTGGTGGCAAGAAGAATGTTATAATTCCAAGAATTCTTCCAGTTTCTAAGAAAATCGGTGGGGTTTTGCCGTATCTGATTCCTCTTTTTGCTGGATTAAGTGCAACAGGTTCCCTTGCTGGTGGAGCAGCTGGAGTAGCCAAGGCAATCAATCAAGCAAAGTCATCGAAAGAACAATTGGAAGAAAATCGTAGACATAATCAAACCATGGAAGTTATAGCTCTCGGGAAAGGATTATACTTGAAACCATATAAAACGGGTTATGGTCTGTACCTCAAACCTTACATGGGTGGGAGCTTAAAAAAAAAAAAAAACTCGAAATAAGTTTACCCAAAAGAGCGTTGTCTAACTTTGATTTGATTAAATATGCTAAAAAATTAAAAATACCTTATTTTCGTGGTGTATTCATGAGAAATTCTTTGCCATCGAATGGTCCTCTTTATCGTGAATCAGCGATAGTAAATCTTGATGACGATAAAGGTCCTGGAACTCATTGGGTGGCCTATCGTAAAATAGGAAAAGAAGTGATCTACTTTGATAGTTTTGGTGACCTTAGACCACCTCTTGATTTAATTTTATATTTAGGTGTGGACAAAGTCAAATATAATCCTCAAAGATTCCAAGACTTTGGAACATACAATTGTGGTCACCTATGTCTACAATTTTTATCCAACAGACTCAAAGGTATATAAAGAGAAAGTTTAAGCTTAAGACCTCAGTCTACTTTGAGCTATTATGGAGTCAATAACCTTAACTTTATCAGGTAAAACTTCTTCACTTGAAGCTCATTACTTTCCTCCTTTGGAACTTTCATCAAACAAAAACTACGTGCTTGGTTTGGTAGAATTTTTGTCATTTCATTCAATACCTAATATTGATGAAAAAAATAATAAAATCAAAGTTGGTAATAAAGTGATAAAAATACCTACAGGCAGCTACGAAATTGAAGATATTGAAAAATATATAAAAAATCACCTTACTGATGACATAACATTCAGTTTGAAACCTAACAATAACACTTTAACAAGCGTGATCAAGTGTAGTGAAGAGGTCATTTTGAAATCTAAGGATTCTGTAGGTCGATTACTAGGTTTTACTCAAAGAAAACTTCCTGCTAACATCGAATACACCTCTGATTTACCAGTTAAAATTCTTAAAGTTAACTCTTTGAGAATCGAGTGTAATATAACGACTGGTGCTTACATAAATAATCAAAGCGTTCACACAATTCATCAATTTTTTCCTGCAGTTCCTCCCGGATATAAAATTATCGAAGCTCCTTCTCAAGTAATTTATTTACCAGTTTCAAACAAGTGCATGGATTACATTCAACTGCGTATAGTTGATCAGGACGGTGACTTGGTTAATTTTCGTGGAGAAACGATTACTGTTAGGTTACACATCAAATCAGTCACGTGATGGGGATCGTTTTTTACGGGCGAGGATATAAAAGCCCTGCACCATGTCGCTCAACCATCAGTCGTCAACGAACTCTGAAAGCGTTAACACGACAAAACATAAAATTTCTGAAAAGTCTCGGTTTCCGAGTAAAACCTGGTGGAAAATAACTTGCATATTCTTCTGCTGCTACAAGAAAAATGGAAGAAATTCTAAGTATAGAGACACCTGTAGTGTTCGATGACAGTATTTCACATTACGAAGTACACGCTCATCAGCCATACACAGGTGCTCATTTCTACAACAGTGATGAAATCCGTATATCGATTCAACATCAAGACTTGTGTTTGTTACCATCTAAAAGTTTGCTACATATTTGCGGAAAATTAGTAAAAGAAGACAATAGTGTATTAGCTCATACTGATTTTGTCAACAATGGAATTTGTCACTTGTTTGATGAAATTAGATACGAGATCAATGCAATCGAGATCGATCGTTGCAAAAACGTTGGACTTACATCACTCATAAAAGGTTGGTTATCTTTCAATCCCAGACAAACCTTGGAAAATGCTGGATGGATCGATGTAGACGAAAAAATCAAGATCACTGATAATGGTTATTTCGGTATATTTATCCCTCTCAGCATGCTTCTGGGTTTTGCAGAGGATTATCGAAAGATTGTGGTCAATACAAAACATGAATTGATTCTTCGAAGATCCAATACAGATGTCAATGCGATCAAATCATCATCTTATAAGGAGGGAACAGAAGATAAATGGGAAAATTGGAAAATTCAATTATTTAAAATCGAATGGCTCATGCCGTACGTGTTTCTCTCCAACGAAAATAAAATTAGCATGTTGAATCATCTGCAAAGGGGTAAACCAGTGGTCATGAGTTTTCGATCTTGGGAATTATTTGAGTATCCTATGCTTCCTAGTACTTCGAAACATGTATGGACAGTGAAAACATCCAATCAATTGGAAAAACCCCGCTTTGTTATTCTAGCATTTCAGACCAATCGCAAAAATCAAAAAGACAAAAACTTGAGCCAATTTGATCATTGCAATATCAGAAATGCTAAACTGTTTCTCAATTCTCAGTATTATCCTTACAGTAATCTGAATTTGGATATTGGTCAGAACCAGTATGCTATGCTTTACGACATGTACGTCAATTTTCAGAATTCGTACTATGGTAAAGAGTCAGAACCGATGTTGAGCAAGGAAAATTTTATCAAGAAAATTCCACTGATTGTTCTGGACTGCTCCAAACAGAACGAATCTTTAAAAAACGCTCCGGTAGATGTTCGTTTGGAATTTGAATCAAGTGACAATTTTCCAGGAATCACAACTGCTTACTGCTTGATCATACATGATCGAATAGTCGAGTACAATCCTGTCAGCGGAGACGTCAGAAAGATCGCTTAGTATACTCCAAGATGCCGAAAAGTCAAGTAGTCTCCAAGTGCTGCAGAGAAACCAGTTGCAATATTCCTAGTTGCGAATATTATCCAGAGTACAAAAAATCATTGGAGGGTTTAACTTGGCATAAAATACTTCAAACGTTAGTACAATTGAAGCTACAAATTCAAACAGCTGCAGTTCAGCGAGAAATCAAAGAAGTTCTAGAAATCGTTAATTTATATAAAGATAAAAATAGTTTAAAATTTTATGTTGCAATATACGGACGTTTCACAGAACGTGAATGTTTATATCCACCTGGTGGCTACCTTCGAAGTAGTTGGAAAAATTGTCATGATTTAAAATGTTCAAGTCCTCATCATGAATATGGTGACTTTTATGATGAAAAAGTTTTTGAGGATATAACAGTGTCAGAACTCGTAGAGATAATCATCAAACATAAGGTTTTTAACATTAGATTTGGTATATCCAATAAACATTTGAGAGATTACAGTTTCTCTAAATACGACACTCGCTGTCCAAAACATTACAGTGTACAAATATTGAGTAGTAATAAAATATACACGGAAAAAGGCTTAGGCAAGTTTACACACGATTCAACTTGTATGTACAGGCAATTAAATATATGATGGAGTACGCCGTAGACATGCAAGGATTTCTGCAACCGGGAAATGACTTTGTTGTCAAAGAACTTGCAATAATTTCATTGCATGATGATTCTGACGCAAAGGTATTCATGTTCCAAGAACCTTTTCCTTGGCAGAGATTATCGAATAAGTACAGAAATATCAATCGTTTACTAGAAACCACCAAGCATGGTTTGTCGTGGAGTTCCGGAAAAGTGCACACTGGTGGTCAACGTGCTCAAGGAATACTTATCGGATGCCAAAAAAATTTATGTAAGAGGTGAAATGAAAAAGAACTGGTTAGAAAGATTCAACTTACCTGTTTGTGAAGTGGCTTCCATTGATTATTCCGAGAAACCAACTAAAGTTGCCACGGTATGCTTGAATCACAAATTTCTCAGAAAAACTACATGCGCACTACAAAATGCCCAAATTATGAAAAAAGTCATTTTGGAAAATTTGGAGTGGCAGGATATGGAGAGGGAAGAGATTCAGTCTTAATCTAACCTTTGAGCAAGATGGGTCAAAAACAGAGCTCCTCTGGCTACGAAAGAATAAAAGATGAAAAATCCTCAGGTTTTAAAAGTTATTCGAAGGAAAAAAAGCGTCAAGATGAGCAATATAAAAGTTTTCAAAAGCTTCAAGAAGAACAAAAAACTTACGAAAAGAAAAATGAAAAAAAGATTAAATATGAAAAAATTAAAGAAAAAGAAAAAAATTTAATTGAATTCTAATAATTAAAATGTTATCAATTAAAAATAAGTAGTATAAAAGTAGAGCTAGCAGCTAGCCAGCAGCGGCTAGCCCCTAGCACGACCCCAGGTGCCCGCCCTCAAAAAGGTACTTGGGCCAAAACCATATGAGAGAGCGAACCCAAAAAAGTACGAGAGAGCGGGACCAAAAAAGTACGAGAGTTCTGCGCCAAAAAAGGTACGAGAGTTCTGCGCCATGGCGCAGAACTTTCTTAGCTCTACTACTTACTTCTATTTTTTTTTTTTAATTTAATACTTGAAAAATAAATTTAATGAACAGAACACGTACTTCATTTTAGAAATCAATTAGGTATTTTAAACCATGACGTCATTTTCACTGGAGTCAATGCAATCGGCTCTTGTGGCGCAGTGCAAGAGTAATTGCGAGGTGCAAGTTGCTCTTATGTCGTCATAGTTAAAATAACCTTTCTGTAAAAATGGAGTTTAAATTCTTTATTAACACAATCAAAAACTTGATAAAACTAAGACAAAAATTTGATAAAAATGAATTCAGGCGTCTCATTGAAAAAAGGATAACTAACTTTGACCCGAATGCGTTATCAATCCCATTCCAAACCTCCATGTGCCATATGATATAAATCTTATCGAAAATATTTTTTACCATGTACAAGATTTAATTCATAATGGGCATCCTAGAAAACCTGTATCGAATTTAAAAAATCTTTTTAAAAGTAATTTTTTTTTGAATTTTTTACTATAAACAGGCTTTTTCTGAATAAATCGGTAAACCCCGGTTCACCTAATTCGTGATCAATCTAAGATATCCATGTCATTAAAAAAAAAAAAAATGCAATCAAAAATAAATCGTCGGCCCGGACCAAAAAAACACCTGCCAAAAAATCGTAAAACAGTAACAGTACCAGTTTTCCAGGAAAAACGTAACATATTTTTTTTTTTTACAAGAAAACTGTAACAAGTTAACAATTTTCCGAGATAACTGCAACAACAAAATAATCGACCAACATATGAGTCACGTTTTTCCGAGAAAAGAGTAATTAGTATATTTTTTCCGTGATAACAATAACGATCAATAAAAAGGGGAAAATTTCCGAGAGTAAAGTAACGGGTGCACTTTTTCCACGTAAAGTGTAACGATGCACGAGGTACCTAATAACTTGTCTCCAAAAAATGTTCATGTGGTAAAAGTAACAGGACGAACAGAATATTTACTGGGCTTTTTCCCGAGGAAATTGTAACATTGGGACTTTTTCCAGATAAAGTGTAACGTTAAGGTAATTGAGGATTAAGGTATTATTTTTTCAAGTAAAAAGTAATAAGGCCATTGTCAACTTATTTGAAGCAGACTAAGGGAGTTTTTCCCGAGGAAATCGTAACGTTGAGAATATTTTCCGGGTGAAGTGTAACGTTGGAGTGGTCAACGATTGAAAATAATGTTTTTTCAAGTAAGAATTTGCAAAATCAATGTCAATTTATTTGAAGCAGGCCATGGAGCGCTTTTTCCGAGGAAAGCGTAAAGTTAGAACTTTTTTCCAGGTAAAGTATTACGTTGAGTCGTCCAACGATTAAGATAATATTTTTCCAGGTAAAAAATTGAAAGTTTTGTGTAAACTTATTAACTATATAATAGGGTGCTTTTTCCCAAGAAAAAGTAACGAGTTCAATTTTTTCAGGTAAAATGTAACCTTGTACTACTTTATCCGAGAAACCAGTAACATTATTCAAGAAAACTAGTGAAAAAAAGTTACTGGAACTTTTTTCCATGGAAAACATAACGTATGCATCTTTTCCCGGGTAGATTGTAACAACCACCTCGGAAAACTCTACCAAACCAGCAACAAGATCAATTCTATCTTGTATAAAACTACTGAGATTTTTTCCGTCATAAAATACCACATGGTCATTTGAAACGGGAAATTTTTTTTCAAGTTTCTCAAAACATTACACTTTACCAAGGAAATAGTGCACACATTATTTTTTCCATGAGAAGAAGCCTCATAGGCTATTTTATACCATGTAACATCTATACCTTGTTACTATTTTCCCTGACAAAATTCTCTGTACTCGTGACAATACGCTCTGTCTCGAAAAAAGTACACTAGTCACATGTTCCATGAAAAGATCACCAGTTGAAAAAAAACGACCAATGTTACTATTTCTTTAGAAAAATCTCCCTGGTCTGGTGAAAATAATTAGGTATGAATTTTACAAATTCTTACTCAAAAAAGTATTATTTCAATCAGTGACCACTCGAACGTTACATTTCACCTGGAAAAAATTTCCAACGTTACGATTTCCTCCGGAAAATCTCCCTTTTCCGGTTTAAGTAAGTTGGCATTGATATTGTAAATTTTCCTTTAAAAAATATTTTTATATTCGATGATTTCCTCAACGTTACACTTTACTCGGAAAAAAGTTCTAACGTTATGATTTCCTCGGAAAAAGCTCTTCGGCCTGCTTCAAATAAATTGACATTTGTATTGTAGATTCTCACTTAGAAAAATATTATTTCAATCTCCCGGCTTTGCTTCAAGTAAGTTGACATGGGTCTTGTTACTTTTCACATGAAAAAAGAATTCCTCAATCATTAATTATCTCAACGTTACACTTTACCCGGAATAAGTTGTGCAGATTACTTTTTCCCCGGGATATATTTCCGTCTTGAGTGAATGTAATTTTTTTCCCGGACAATAACACACTGGTTACACTTTTCCCGGGAAATTTTGTCTTCCGACCCGCAGCAAGTTTAACATGACAGTTTTCTCGGAAAAATTATTCATCATTACAGTTTTCTTAGAAAAAATTGCAATGTTACATTAATCGCATATTTTTTTTTTTTGTTATTCTTTCCCCGGAAAATCACGTAATTGTGCTTTTTTCACGGATTCTTGGTCTCAGATGTTTTTTTTCGTTCGGATTGACGAAATAAAGTACTACGACGAAAAACAGTAAATAACAAATAAACTTCTTAACATAAATAAAGAATTTTAGCCTTACGAAATCTAGAGAGTAGAGACCCATAAATATATTTTTTAATTTTGCTATTTTAATTGGATCTGATATAAATTTTTCCAAAACTCCAGGTGCTGCCAATTCTTGTTGTACCTAAATAAAAATATAAAACGTGAATAGAAAAAATAAACAGAAAATAGTAGTTTTTTCCTGCTACATAAGATCCATTCAAATCGATTGAAATCCATTAAATATAAATTCATTAATTTTAAATGGAGTTTAAGTGAAATGAGTAAATATTGACAAGGTCAGGATAAAATTTGAATTAATTAATCTCATTCAGTGCGCAAGCAAGCTCAGTTTTTAATAGTCCATCAATTTTTTAGTCATAAAAGTAAATAAACGATAGTTTTCATTTCAATTTCAAAAAGAAAGTTAAAAAAAATTTTTAAGCGTTTTTAAATTAATCTATTAATAAATATGAACCTTAATTGAGGAGTTCGGAACAATAAGGGGACAAGCGCTCGAACCGGCGAAGCCTAGTCCAGCCGAAGATTCCCGAACGTCGAAAAAAGAAAATTTTTCAAAGTTTTCCAAATCAAAATGCATTAGGTACTAGCTTATAGAAAATTTAATTACGCGTCTTTTTTATATAGGAACTTAGCATCTATTTTTAATTAATTTCAAGCTATTTACGAAAAACATCATTTTTTTGCTAACCTCAAAATCATAAAAATTTTGTCTTTAACTCGCAAGAGCTGCGAAAGTAATAAATATTTTTTGATGAAATTTTTAGTACAATAATTTTAACTAATTTCGGTACTTACGAACCCATTCCGAAGTCTTGCAAATGATGCTGTGATTTTTAATGAATTAAAAAAAAAAAAAAAAAACATTGTCATTCTACACTTGTAACATTGGAAAACTGAATAGCACCAAGTCGTTCCTTAGGTATTCAAAATGTTTTTTAGATAAACTTGTCAGAGGGAATATTCAATAATTGAACTGCTACAGAGATTTTAATTGCAATGTTACTGAAGGCGAGCGCAGCTGCTCGAAAATGCACGTGTGGTCGTCTGCTACGGCCATACCGGCGCGGCCTTGCTTTTCGCTTAGCAGATGAAAAATATTAACATCAAAACTTCATTTCATTGTTTTGTTTTGATAAACACGTAAGAAATCTTTATTATTAAAAATGTCTGAACTTTCCAGAGGTAAGAAAAGACCAAGCAATCCTGAAAAATGGGAAAGAAACGTATCTAAATCTCTTAGAAATAAGGTGATGCAAAAGTTTTTATTACTCGTGTAGTTTTTTAGAAAGTCAGGGAGTTTTTTATATTATAACCAACAAATACGAATGACGCTAAAGTCGAAATTTTATCTTAAACCAACTTTTTCTTTTACGTTTACCACAAAGTCATTGCTGAAATTGATTAAATAATATCGTTTTTAATGAAAATTATTGATTTTATTTCAGGGTTTAGAGTGCAAATCTCAATCAGGTAATGTAGTATCAGAAAAAATTTTTAACGAAGTAAAAAGTTGCTGCAAGCGGAACTGTTTTTTGAAAATTAATGTAGCTTGTCAAAAAACAAATTTTGACAGCTTTTGGCAGTGTGGAGATTATCTAGCAAGCAATGTTTTATTGAGTCAACGTATGGAAATCAAGATTACGGAGGTTGATGGCTAAAGAGTGCAGTGGATATACCACTTTCGCTGTGATAATAAAGATCACGAACTATGTAAAGTTTTTACACAAAATGTTTTCAAGTCGGAAAGGGCCGATTAGAAGTAGTGCAGAAGAAAATGTGCGACGACGAAGGTAATTTAAAACTGTTCGATAAAAGGGGATCTAAAAAAGGCACAAATTTAAAATTGTCTGAAGATGTAAAGACTCTAATAAATGAAGATTGTCTAAGCTTGCCATACACGAAATCACATTTTTCTTTAGAAAAAACAAATTTAAATTATTTCTCTGATTCATCTCTCACTTATCGAAGCTTGTATGAATCTTTTTTAGATTTTTACACTGCAATAACAGGACATTTGGAAGCACCAGTTACTGAAAAAACTTACCAGTCGTTTTTTAATTATCATGTAAATATCTCCTTCACTCAGCCAAAAACGGATGTTTGTGATTTGTGTTATACTTTTAAACAAAATGGAAATAGACAAAGTGAGTATAAAGTGCATAAAAAAAAGTAGAAATTTATAAATTAATGAAAGAATCTATGTTGTCTACGAAAGGAGTGTTGCATTTAGAATTTGATTTTGGACAAAATTTAGCTACGCCTAAATTGCCAGTCAGTGCTCAGTTTTTTTACGATTAATATGGCTACATATTTTCAATGTACATGTTCACAGCAATGGCAGGAGTTACATGTTTCATTTTATAGAAGGATCTTTGAAAAAAGGCGCTAACACAGTGGCAAATCTTGTGTATTATGCAATAAAAGAAGAGTTAAATTTGGCTTATTATAATAAAATATACTTTTACTCTGATGCTGCGGGAAGTCAAAATAGAAATTACAATAACTTACTTTTTTTTTAATGGTTGCAAAAGAATTTCAGCTAGAAATCCATCACATTTTCCCTGTACGGGGCCATTCGTACAACCAGTGCGATAGGAATTTTGAAGTATATGGCAAAAAAAATGCTCATGAAAAAATCGAGAGTAGATCTGAATACGTAGAGATAATAAAAAGTGCTCGCAACCCACCTTTCGAATTAGTTGATGCTGAAAAATGTGAAATAAGAGACATAGAAAATTTATTAAAGCTTAGTCAAGAATTAACTGACATGAAGATAAGTAAAGTTGCAAAGTATGTACTTTTTGCTAATGGACAGGTCGATATGTATTACTCATATGATGGTAAGCCCGTGTCTATAAGATTAGACGGAACTCTTAGCATGGAGGATCTGCTAAAAGCTCCTATATCCTCACAAGTGGGTATTAATCGAACAAAAGCCGCAGATGTTAAAAATTTAATTCAGTACTGTTCTCTGAGTGGACAAAATTTCTACAACGATTATTACGAACGCATGCCGCAAAAAGAAAAAAAATCTGTCAAAGCTCAGAAAATCAAAAAGGAGCCCGAAGAAAAGAAACTGAAAAAGGAAACGCAGCCTACTCATGATAAAAAATACAAAATCCATAAAGTTTAAATGGGAAAAGTTAAGAAGCTTCCGAAAAAGATTGTTAAGAAAAATGTTAAAAAATAATTTGTTACATGTTAATTTATTCGAATTTTTTAAAAGTATATAAATTTAACAAGTGTTTGTGAACGATTAAAATGTTAAAAATTGAAATATATTTACTAACGCGGTAAATTATTCTATGTTAAGGTTGAATTATTAGTCTACTTTATGGCATGGTTTCATCTTCAATAGTGCACTCACACTACAATAATTTTTATTTATCTTAATAAACGATAGTTGTCAACTTAATACGTGCAGTAACTATGGATTTATAGTATTAGAGCGGAAGTTTAGAGCGTAATAAATAAATGAAATTTTACTTATGATTAGTCATTTTGAAAAACTACGGCGCAAGGCCGCGCCGGTATGGCCGCAGCAGACGAACACACGTGCATTTTCGAGCAGCTGCGCTCGCCTTCAGTAACATTGCAATTAAAATCTCTGTAGCAGTTCAATTATTGAATATTCCCTCTGACAAGTTTATCTAAACAACATTTTGAATACCTCAGGAACGACTTGGTGCTATTCAGTTTTCCGAACTCGAAACTTCCCTCGACTCTTTTTTAATCCAAAGTTACAAGTGTAGAATGACAATGTTTTTTTTTTTTTTTTTTAATTCATTCAAAATCACAGCATCATTTGCAAGACTTCGGAATGGGTTCGTAAGTACCGAAATTAGTTAAAATTATTGTACTAAAAATTTCATCAAAAAATATTTATTACTTTCGCAGCTCTTGCGAGTTAAAGACAAAATTTTTATGATTTTGAGGTTAGCAAAAAAATGATGTTTTTCGTAAATAGCTTGAAATTAATTAAAAATAGATGCTAAGTTCCTATATAAAAAAGACGCGTAATTAAATTTTCTATAAGCTAGTACCTAATGCATTTTAATTTGAAAAATTTTCTTTTTTCGACGTTCGGGAATCTTCGGCTGGACTAGGCTTCGCCGGTTCGAGCGCTTGTCCCCTTATTGTTCCGAACACCTCAATTCATTTCACATCTAGCCTTTGAAATTGAGTTCAGTTCGATATTTTTTTGGTTATAGCTTACAAAAATTAAGTTTAAAATGATAAAGATTCTCATTTTATTATATTGAAATCTTAAAAAGAAATTTTTTCTATTATTCAATAAAATATTACAAAAAAATTCTTAACAACAATATAAGGCTTTGTCATGAGCAGATGACTTCTTTTTATGGTGGTGAACTCGAAATAATATTTCATAAATTATATTAATTAAGGAGGTTACTACCTTATTGCACTAGTCAAGTCAAAGTTAGGCTAGTTCGCTCAGTTGGAGTGAGAGGTAATCAGGGCTCTCCAGCGATGCCAAAACCGGCAGAATTTTTTTCAGCTGCAATTTCAGGTGGGACTAAAGTTACCGTCATGAGACCGATACCAAATCGAACCAAAATAACCTCCATTTTGAATATAATGATTTCTCGAAATTCGAAATGTAATGACTGTATTTGAAGTTAAACGACAATATCATTATAGTCAAAGGGTTATTGATATTTCCTTCTAGATAAATAAAAAAAGTAATGATAAATCCACCTAACATTAAAAACCAAAAAACCCGAAGTCCGAATTTAATAAATAAATTAATAAATTATTCTCAAAGCTCTGAAACAAAATAATCGTAGGTTTCAAATTGAACAGGTAAATAAATAACTTATCACCGAAATTTTGAAACCAAAAAACCCTGCGCTCTGATATAAAAAAGTAAATAAATTATTTACCCTCCAAGCTTTTAATTAGATCCAGAAATATAAAAGATTTTCAAAACTCATAACTTAAAGTTTTTTTTGGATTATATAAGTTAGTCTCGTCAGGGTTCAAATTGGATTTAATATATAATATTGATCTTTTGAAATAAATGTACATCTGACTTATTCTGGTCGAAATAATAAAAGAAAAGAGAATAAATATATGCGTTTGGTGCCCGAAATTAACAAAAAACTGATCGCCTATCTCCTAAGTTCTAAACCCCCCAAACCCTGGGCGGGCCAGTTCAACAAAAAAAAACTGATCAGCTATCCTCCAAACTCTAAACCCACAAATACCCTGGGCGTCGAGTTTAAGAAATAAACTGATCAGTTATCCCCCAAGCTCTAGACTTCCAAAACCCTGGGCACCCGAGGTCAACGAATAAAGAAATCAGTTATATCACCAGCTCTAGACCCCAAAAATCCTGAACGGCCAAGTTCAATAAATAAACTGATCAGCAATCCCCCAAGCTGTGAACCCACAAATACCCTGGGTGCCCACGGTCAACAAAAAAAGAAATCAGCTATTTTCCAAGCTCCAGATCTTTAAACCCCTGGGTGCCCGAATTCAACAAAAAACTGATCAGCTATCCCCCAAACTCTAAACCCACAAATACCCTGGACGTCGAGTTTAATAAATAAACTGATCAGTTATCCCCCAAGCTCTAGACTCCCAAAACCCTGGGCGTCGAGATTAATAAATAAACTGATCAGCTATCCCCCAAGCTCTAGACCCCCAAAACCCTGGGTGGCCGAGTTCAACAAAAAACTGATCAGCTATCCCCCAAACTCTAAACCCACAAATACCCTGGACGTCGAGTTTAATAAATAAACTGATCAGCTATCCCTCAAGCTTTGAACCCACAAATACCCTGGGCGGCCGAGTTCAACAAAAAAACTGATCAGCTATCAACCAAGCTCTAAACCCACAAATACCCTGGACGTCGAGTTTAATAAATAAACTGATCAGCTATCCCCCAAGCTCTAGACCCCCAAAACCCTGGGTGGCCGAGATCAACAAAAAACTGATCAGCTATCCCCCAAACTCTAAACCCACAAATACCCTGGACGTCGAGTTTAATAAAAAAACTGATCAGTTATCCCCCAAGCTCTAGACTCCCAAAACCCTGGGCACCCGAGGTCAACGAATAAAGAAATCAGTTATATCACCAGCTCTAGACCCCAAAAATCCTGAACGGCCAAGTTCAATAAATAAACTGATCAGCAATCCCCCAAGCTGTGAACCCACAAATACCCTGGGTGCCCGCGGTCAACAAGAAAAGAAATCAGCTATTTTCCAAGCTCTAGATATTTAAACCCCTGGGTGCCCGAATTCAACAAAAAACTGATCAGCTATCCCCCAAGCTTTGAACCCACAAATACCCTGGGCGGCCGAGTTCAACAAAAAAACTAATCAGCTATCAACCAAGCTCTAAACCCACAAATACCCTGGGCGTCGAGATTAATAAATAAACTGATCAGCTAACCCCCAAGCTTTGAACCCACAAATACCCTGGGCGGCCGAGTTCAACAAAAAAACTGATCAGCTATCAACCAAGCTCTAAACCCACAAATACCCTGGGCGGCCGAGTTCAACAAAAAAACTAATCAGCTATCAATCAAGCTCTAAACCCACAAATACCCTGGGCGTCGAGATTAATGAATAAACTAATCAGCTATCCCCCAAGCTCTAGACCCCCAAAACCCTGGGTGGCCGAGTTCAACAAAAAACTGATCAGCTATCCCCCAAACTCTAAACCCACAAATACCCTGGACGTCGAGTTTAATAAATAAACTGATCAGCTATCCCCCAAGCTTTGAACCCACAAATACCCTGGGCAGCCGAGTTCAACAAAAAAACTGATCCACTATCCCCCAAGCTCTAGACCCCCAAAACCCTGGGCACCCGAGGTCAACAAAATAACTGATCAGCTATCCCCCAAGCTCTAGGCCCCCAAAACCCTGGACGGCCGAGTTCAACAAAAACCTGATCAGCTATCTCCCAAACCCTAAACCCACAAATACCCTGGACGTCGAGTTTAATAAATAAACTGATCAGCTATCCCCGAAGCTCTAGACCCCCAAAACCCTGGGTGGCCGAGATCAACAAAAAACTGATCAGCTATCCCCCAAACTCTAAACCCACAAATACCCTGGACGTCGAGTTTAATAAATAAACTGATCAGCTATCCCCCAAGCTCTAGACCCCCAAAACCCTGGGTGGCCGAGATCAACAAAAAACTGATCAGCTATCCCCCAAACTCTAAACCCACAAATACCCTGGACGTCGAGTTTAATAAATAAACTGATCAGTTATCCCCCAAGCTCTAGACTCCCAAAACCCTGGGCACCCGAGGTCAACGAATAAAGAAATCAGTTATATCACCAGCTCTAGACCCCAAAAATCCTGAACGGCCAAGTTCAATAAATAAACTGATCAGCAATCCCCCAAGCTGTGAACCCACAAATACCCTGGGTGCCCGCGGTCAACAAAAAAAGAAATCAGCTATTTTCCAAGCTCTAGATATTTAAACCCCTGGGTGCCCGAATTCAACAAAAAACTGATCAGCTATCCCCCAAGCTTTGAACCCACAAATACCCTGGGCGGCCGAGTTCAACAAAAAAACTAATCAGCTATCAACCAAGCTCTAAACCCACAAATACCCTGGGCGTCGAGATTAATAAATAAACTGATCAGCTAACCCCCAAGCTTTGAACCCACAAATACCCTGGGCGGCCGAGTTCAACAAAAAAACTGATCAGCTATCAACCAAGCTCTAAACCCACAAATACCCTGGGCGGCCGAGTTCAACAAAAAAACTAATCAGCTATCAATCAAGCTCTAAACCCACAAATACCCTGGGCGTCGAGATTAATGAATAAACTAATCAGCTATCCCCCAAGCTCTAGACCCCCAAAACCCTGGGTGGCCGAGTTCAACAAAAAACTGATCAGCTATCCCCCAAACTCTAAACCCACAAATACCCTGGACGTCGAGTTTAATAAATAAACTGATCAGCTATCCCCCAAGCTTTGAACCCACAAATACCCTGGGCAGCCGAGTTCAACAAAAAAACTGATCCACTATCCCCCAAGCTCTAGACCCCCAAAACCCTGGGCACCCGAGGTCAACAAAATAACTGATCAGCTATCCCCCAAGCTCTAGGCCCCCAAAACCCTGGACGGCCGAGTTCAACAAAAACCTGATCAGCTATCTCCCAAACCCTAAACCCACAAATACCCTGGACGTCGAGTTTAATAAATAAACTGATCAGCTATCCCCGAAGCTCTAGACCCCCAAAACCCTGGGTGGCCGAGATCAACAAAAAACTGATCAGCTATCCCCCAAACTCTAAACCCACAAATACCCTGGACGTCGAGTTTAATAAATAAACTGATCAGCTATCCCCCAAGCTCTAGACCCCCAAAACCCTGGGTGGCCGAGATCAACAAAAAACTGATCAGCTATCCCCCAAACTCTAAACCCACAAATACCCTGGACGTCGAGTTTAATAAATAAACTGATCAGTTATCCCCCAAGCTCTAGACTCCCAAAACCCTGGGCACCCGAGGTCAACGAATAAAGAAATCAGTTATATCACCAGCTCTAGACCCCAAAAATCCTGAACGGCCAAGTTCAATAAATAAACTGATCAGCAATCCCCCAAGCTGTGAACCCACAAATACCCTGGGTGCCCGCGGTCAACAAGAAAAGAAATCAGCTATTTTCCAAGCTCTAGATATTTAAACCCCTGGGTGCCCGAATTCAACAAAAAACTGATCAGCTATCCCCCAAGCTTTGAACCCACAAATACCCTGGGCGGCCGAGTTCAACAAAAAAACTAATCAGCTATCAACCAAGCTCTAAACCCACAAATACCCTGGGCGTCGAGATTAATAAATAAACTGATCAGCTATCCCCCAAGCTTTGAACCCACAAATACCCTGGGCGGCCGAGTTCAACAAAAAAACTGATCAGCTATCAACCAAGCTCTAAACCCACAAATACCCTGGGCGGCCGAGTTCAACAAAAAAACTAATCAGCTATCAATCAAGCTCTAAACCCACAAATACCCTGGGCGTCGAGATTAATGAATAAACTAATCAGCTATCCCCCAAGCTCTAGACCCCCAAAACCCTGGGTGGCCGAGTTCAACAAAAAACTGATCAGCTATCCCCCAAACTCTAAACCCACAAATACCCTGGACGTCGAGTTTAATAAATAAACTGATCAGCTATCCCCCAAGCTTTGAACCCACAAATACCCTGGGCGGCCGAGTTCAACAAAAAAACTGATCCACTATCCCCCAAGCTCTAGACCCCCAAAACCCTGGGCACCCGAGGTCAACAAAATAACTGATCAGCTATCCCCCAAGCTCTAGGCCCCCAAAACCCTGGACGGCCGAGTTCAACAAAAACCTGATCAGCTATCTCCCAAACCCTAAACCCACAAATACCCTGGACGTCGAGTTTAATAAATAAACTGATCAGCTATCCCCGAAGCTCTAGACCCCCAAAACCCTGGGCACCCGAGGTCAACGAATAAAGAAATCAGTTATATCACCAGCTCTAGACCCCAAAAATCCTGAACGGCCAAGTTCAATAAATAAACTGATCAGCAATCCCCCAAGCTGTGAACCCACAAATACCCTGGGTGCCCGCGGTCAACAAGAAAAGAAATCAGCTATTTTCCAAGCTCTAGATATTTAAACCCCTGGGTGCCCGAATTCAACAAAAAACTGATCAGCTATCCCCCAAGCTTTGAACCCACAAATACCCTGGGCGGCCGAGTTCAACAAAAAAACTAATCAGCTATCAACCAAGCTCTAAACCCACAAATACCCTGGGCGTCGAGATTAATAAATAAACTGATCAGCTATCCCCCAAGCTTTGAACCCACAAATACCCTGGGCGGCCGAGTTCAACAAAAAAACTGATCAGCTATCAACCAAGCTCTAAACCCACAAATACCCTGGGCGGCCGAGTTCAACAAAAAAACTAATCAGCTATCAATCAAGCTCTAAACCCACAAATACCCTGGGCGTCGAGATTAATGAATAAACTAATCAGCTATCCCCCAAGCTCTAGACCCCCAAAACCCTGGGTGGCCGAGTTCAACAAAAAACTGATCAGCTATCCCCCAAACTCTAAACCCACAAATACCCTGGACGTCGAGTTTAATAAATAAACTGATCAGCTATCCCCCAAGCTTTGAACCCACAAATACCCTGGGCGGCCGAGTTCAACAAAAAAACTGATCCACTATCCCCCAAGCTCTAGACCCCCAAAACCCTGGGCACCCGAGGTCAACAAAATAACTGATCAGCTATCCCCCAAGCTCTAGGCCCCCAAAACCCTGGACGGCCGAGTTCAACAAAAAACTGATCAGCTATCCCCCAAACTCTAAACCCACAAATACCCTGGACGTCGAGTTTAATAAATAAACTGATCAGCTATCCCCCAAGCTTTGAACCCACAAATACCCTGGGCAGCCGAGTTCAACAAAAAAACTGATCCACTATCCCCCAAGCTCTAGACCCCCAAAACCCTGGGCACCCGAGGTCAACAAAATAACTGATCAGCTATCCCCCAAGCTCTAGGCCCCCAAAACCCTGGACGGCCGAGTTCAACAAAAACCTGATCAGCTATCTCCCAAACCCTAAACCCACAAATACCCTGGACGTCGAGTTTAATAAATAAACTGATCAGCTATCCCCGAAGCTCTAGACCCCCAAAACCCTGGGTGGCCGAGATCAACAAAAAACTGATCAGCTATCCCCCAAACTCTAAACCCACAAATACCCTGGACGTCGAGTTTAATAAATAAACTGATCAGCTATCCCCCAAGCTCTAGACCCCCAAAACCCTGGGTGGCCGAGATCAACAAAAAACTGATCAGCTATCCCCCAAACTCTAAACCCACAAATACCCTGGACGTCGAGTTTAATAAATAAACTGATCAGTTATCCCCCAAGCTCTAGACTCCCAAAACCCTGGGCACCCGAGGTCAACGAATAAAGAAATCAGTTATATCACCAGCTCTAGACCCCAAAAATCCTGAACGGCCAAGTTCAATAAATAAACTGATCAGCAATCCCCCAAGCTGTGAACCCACAAATACCCTGGGTGCCCGCGGTCAACAAGAAAAGAAATCAGCTATTTTCCAAGCTCTAGATATTTAAACCCCTGGGTGCCCGAATTCAACAAAAAACTGATCAGCTATCCCCCAAGCTTTGAACCCACAAATACCCTGGGCGGCCGAGTTCAACAAAAAAACTAATCAGCTATCAACCAAGCTCTAAACCCACAAATACCCTGGGCGTCGAGATTAATAAATAAACTGATCAGCTATCCCCCAAGCTTTGAACCCACAAATACCCTGGGCGGCCGAGTTCAACAAAAAAACTGATCAGCTATCAACCAAGCTCTAAACCCACAAATACCCTGGGCGGCCGAGTTCAACAAAAAAACTAATCAGCTATCAATCAAGCTCTAAACCCACAAATACCCTGGGCGTCGAGATTAATGAATAAACTAATCAGCTATCCCCCAAGCTCTAGACCCCCAAAACCCTGGGTGGCCGAGTTCAACAAAAAACTGATCAGCTATCCCCCAAACTCTAAACCCACAAATACCCTGGACGTCGAGTTTAATAAATAAACTGATCAGCTATCCCCCAAGCTTTGAACCCACAAATACCCTGGGCGGCCGAGTTCAACAAAAAAACTGATCCACTATCCCCCAAGCTCTAGACCCCCAAAACCCTGGGCACCCGAGGTCAACAAAATAACTGATCAGCTATCCCCCAAGCTCTAGGCCCCCAAAACCCTGGACGGCCGAGTTCAACAAAAACCTGATCAGCTATCTCCCAAACCCTAAACCCACAAATACCCTGGACGTCGAGTTTAATAAATAAACTGATCAGCTATCCCCGAAGCTCTAGACCCCCAAAACCCTGGGTGGCCGAGATCAACAAAAAACTGATCAGCTATCCCCCAAACTCTAAACCCACAAATACCCTGGACGTCGAGTTTAATAAATAAACTGATCAGCTATCCCCCAAGCTCTAGACCCCCAAAACCCTGGGTGGCCGAGATCAACAAAAAACTGATCAGCTATCCCCCAAACTCTAAACCCACAAATACCCTGGACGTCGAGTTTAATAAATAAACTGATCAGTTATCCCCCAAGCTCTAGACTCCCAAAACCCTGGGCACCCGAGGTCAACGAATAAAGAAATCAGTTATATCACCAGCTCTAGACCCCAAAAATCCTGAACGGCCAAGTTCAATAAATAAACTGATCAGCAATCCCCCAAGCTGTGAACCCACAAATACCCTGGGTGCCCGCGGTCAACAAGAAAAGAAATCAGCTATTTTCCAAGCTCTAGATATTTAAACCCCTGGGTGCCCGAATTCAACAAAAAACTGATCAGCTATCCCCCAAGCTTTGAACCCACAAATACCCTGGGCGGCCGAGTTCAACAAAAAAACTAATCAGCTATCAACCAAGCTCTAAACCCACAAATACCCTGGGCGTCGAGATTAATAAATAAACTGATCAGCTATCCCCCAAGCTTTGAACCCACAAATACCCTGGGCGGCCGAGTTCAACAAAAAAACTGATCAGCTATCAACCAAGCTCTAAACCCACAAATACCCTGGGCGGCCGAGTTCAACAAAAAAACTAATCAGCTATCAATCAAGCTCTAAACCCACAAATACCCTGGGCGTCGAGATTAATGAATAAACTAATCAGCTATCCCCCAAGCTCTAGACCCCCAAAACCCTGGGTGGCCGAGTTCAACAAAAAACTGATCAGCTATCCCCCAAACTCTAAACCCACAAATACCCTGGACGTCGAGTTTAATAAATAAACTGATCAGCTATCCCCCAAGCTTTGAACCCACAAATACCCTGGGCGGCCGAGTTCAACAAAAAAACTGATCCACTATCCCCCAAGCTCTAGACCCCCAAAACCCTGGGCACCCGAGGTCAACAAAATAACTGATCAGCTATCCCCCAAGCTCTAGGCCCCCAAAACCCTGGACGGCCGAGTTCAACAAAAACCTGATCAGCTATCTCCCAAACTCTAAACCCACAAATACCCTGGACGTCGAGTTTAATAAATAAACTGATCAGCTATCCCCGAAGCTCTGAACCCCCAAAACCCTGGGTTCCCGAGTTTTACAAAAAAACTTATCGGCTGTCCCCCAAGCTCTGAACCCTCAAATACCCTGGGCATCAGAGTTCAACAAAATAACTCATCGGCTATCCCCCAAGTCGATAAGTTTTAAGGATAGCCGATAAGTTTTTTTGTAAAACTCGGGCATCCAGGGTATTTGGGGGGGATAACTGATCAGTTTTTTTATTGAACTCGGACGCCCAGGGTAGTTGGGGGTTTAGAGCTTGGGGGATAGCCGATCAGTTTTTTTATTGATCTCGGATGCCCAGGGTATTTGGGGATTCAGAGCTTGGGGGATAGCCGATAAGTTTTTTTGTTAAACTCGGGAACCTAGGGTTTTGAGGGTTTAGAGCTTAGGGGATAGCCAATCAGTTTTTGTTGAATTCGGGTGCCCAGGGTATTTGGGGATTCAGAGCTTGGGGGATAACTGATTAGTTTTTGTGTTGAGCTCAGGCTCCCAGGGCGCTTAGGCATTTGGAGGTTTAAGGCTTGGAATTTAGGATTGTACAATTTCGTTGACACACCCTTAAAATACTAAGGGGTGTCAGGAAAAAAATTGATCAGGACACATCCTAGCTTACATTGGTTATTGCGCCCCTGTGTATAACAAATTTGGACAAACGTGGGCTAGATCCATTTGGTAGGGAACCTCCTTAGAGGAAATGCCAGAATCTGACAAAATACTCAGAAAAAGTGATGAAAAATTGTTAATTTTAAAATTCATTGATATATTAAAAAACTTGAGTGCCCTACGTTATTGGGTTGTTGAGCTTGGAAGTTTGATTATTATTATATATTTTTTTTGTAAAAAAACTCGGGCAGCCAGTGTTATTTGGTTGTTGAGCTGGGAGTTTGTTTATTGTTTATATGTTTTTTTAAATGAAATTCAGGTGCCCTTCGTTATTGGGTTTCTAAGCTAGACAGGTAATTTGTTTATTAATTTATTTCTAATTTTTTAAATCTAAACACGGGTCCAGCATTATTGGGTTGTTGAGCTTAGGTGTTTGATTATTTGTTTGTCTATTTTCTAATAAAAAAACTTGAGTGCCCAGCGTTTTTGGGTTGTTGATCTTGGGAGTTTGTTTATTTGTTCGTCTCTTTTTTAATAAAAAAAATTGGGTTACCAGCGTTTTTGGGTTGCTGAGCTTGTGGGGTAATTTGTTTATTAATTTATCCTATTTTTTCAAATCTGAACTCGGGTGTCCAGCGTTTTTGGGTTGTTGATCTTAGGAGTTTGTTTATTTGCTTGTCTATTTTTTAATAAAAAAAACTCGGGTGCCCTTCGTTATTTGGTTGTCGAGCTTGAGGGCTAATTTATTTATTAATTTTTTCAATCTAAACTCAGTAACCCAGCGTTATTTGTTTGTTTGAGTTTGGGGGGTAATTTGTTTATTAATTTTTTCCTAATTTTTCAACTCTATAATACTCTGCTGCCCAGCGTTTTTGGGTTGTTGAGCTTGGGAGTTTGTTTATTGTTTATCTATTTTTTAATATTAAAACTCGGGTGCCCAGCGTTATCGGGTTGTTTAGCTTGAGATGTAACTTGTTTATTAATTTTTTCCTAATTTTTTGATGCCCCGAGTTTTTTAGTTCTCAAGTTTGGCGTCTAAACTTTTCAACCCACGTTCATGAGTTTATAAACTTGTTGTTTTATTTATTTTTCAATTATTATTATTTTATTAATTTCTGTCGTTGTTATTAATCATTTCGCACATCTAAAATTTCAATTCTTGTGCGTGGCTGTTCGAACGCACACTGCACGACCTAACCTTGCGGTGCCAACTTCACTTTGTTTCGGATTATCACGGAATCGAGAGCCCTGGAGGTAATGTGTAGCAGAGCGTGATCAGCTGTTTTGCGCGCACAACCTAGCAGGCTTACTTTGAACTTACTTCAGTGAAAAATAATCGATAGTTAGATCAAGAATTATTAAAAACTACTTTTATTATGAATCGAAAAGTGTGATGAATACTCATTAACTATGAATTTTACGTTAAAAAAGACGTTTGGAAAATTTTAAGCGAAGACCTGTACCATAGCAGACAGCTGCGCGCGCAACAGCTGAAGAGACATGTGTAGGAAGCAGTATTCACTGAATACAATTATATTTTTCTCATAAAATTTCATGGGTTATTTGCAAAGAAAAAAATACAGCAATCACTAAAAACTACAAAAATCCCGATTTTATCAGCAACATGTCTCTTCAGCTGTTGCGCGCGCAGCTGTCTGCTGATAAAATCGGGATTTTTGTAGTTTTTAGTGATTGCTGTATTTTTTTCTTTGCAAATAACCCATGAAATTTTATGAGAAAAATATAATTGTATTCAGTGAATACTGCTTCCTACTAGTGATTTTTTTTTATTAAAAACTCCCTTATAGAAATGTTTTAAAACATTAGTCAAAGTGTAAAAAATGTGATTTTCCCATAAGCCACCATGTAAAAAGAGTCAAAAATTGATTTATTCATATTTCGTAAAATATCCCATGAATTGCTTAAAAAATTAAGCTGTGAACTTATATCTTATTTTTGAAACTTTCTGTGAGGTTTTATTAAAATCCCCCTTGTAATTCATTTTGGGTAGTAACCTCCTTAATATAAAATGTTATCAATTTTTCAATAAAACCGACAGAAATCAACAATTTTTTTTATAAGCTAACAAAAGGTTGATATTTGTGTACTCATGAAAAAATATTACATTTAACATTTTAACTTCAACACAATTCAAATTTTCAATTTGACGTTCTCGACAAATCACATCTATTATAAATCGAAGACATTCGATCATCATTTATCATTTAGACTTGTATTCGATTCAACTTTGGCAGCAACTTCCGATTCGCAGCTAGTTTTCCACCACGCCACCGGACTCTGCACCTCCTGGATACCTGTGGGCGCCAGTACCTACGCCACCATGGCACCAGGCGGTTGTGCATAGTTTTCTCTTGCCTTTGTAAGTTTTGAATAACTGCTTAGCAAAAAGTGTTTGACAACGGCCGACTGACGACTTCCGGTGAACCAACAACGGCATCCTGGAGGTGGCGGACAATAGGTTTGGCAACTTTTCGAAATTAATAATATTTTTTTGCTTACTTAATTAAAATATCGAAAAATAATCGACACGTATTTTGTCTTTTAAAAAAAAAACTAAAATTAAGGGGGGGGGGGGCGGTGCTTCCCTAGACAGTTTCAAAAAATCGGTTTTTTTTTTTCTGATAGTACAACATCTCAAGAATGTTGTATTAAAATTTTGAGTCATTCTGAGTTGATCTCATTAAGTTACAGCCTTTCTCGTGTGACGTCTTTTAGCCTGCTCCGAGCGTCGTTCGAAACTTTAAACGCGTTTATCTCAAAACTAGTATTTTCAAAGTCGGTGAGGAAAATATCTTCTGCTCAACCTCAACCTCTGCACCGATCGTTCTAAAATTTTAACCACGTCTTTATTACATACTTTTCCAGGTATTAACACGAGGATTTTTGAAAATTTCAATTTTTACGGTCGTGACACCGACAAAATGGCGGATTTTTTTGCCGTAAAAACGACTTTTTGTTTCAAATCACTGCAAAATCGTCAAAAATTAAAAAAAAAAAAATCCTTGTGTTATTACCAAGATAAACTTGTCTTCTAACAGAATCTTTCTTCAAAATTGATTTTAGATGATCTAGAACAAAATGGCATTCCTCACTGCAAAAAAAAGTAAGACGGAGGCGTCGCAAAAAAATGGCTGGCATCGACTTGTTCCTACGTATTTTTTCATGAAAAAATTTGAGAAGATACTTATAATGTTACTTTATTATGTAGGCAATAATTGATTTTAATAAATTTTGACGTTTTTAAAATAAAAATTTACAAAAATTTGCTTTTTTTTGCCCTTAATGGTAGACCCCCCCCCCCTCCAAAGGAACTACAAGCGTTTAAATTTTAAAAAATTTCAATATATATTGATATACTTCTAATGGGATTTCGGACCAATGAAGTCATCAGCCCGTAGTTTCAAAAATTTTTCTTAATTTCTCTTGCTCAATTTTGATTTAAAATTCCAAGAAAAATGTTAAAATTCATTAAAAAGCAAGTACTTTTAAAAAAATATATTTTTAAAGAACCGTTTGCCAATCCTATTCGGCTGAGCACCCACTACGTTGTGAACAACATCAACGAGCTTCGAGTTAAAGGGCGACTAACGAAAGGGACGACAATTTTTCTCTTCTCACGTCGGAATCTACTCTAAGAGTTTTTCTTGTATTGATTTTTTTATGATAATATTTTTTGTGCGTTGGTGGAATGAATTTTAAGTTGAACTTTATATATTATTTGTTCTTTTATTTGATTAACCCTGTCACAATTTTCTCTCCACATTATGAAAAAATATTAAAACAAAATAATAAATCGAGAATTATTCCGTTATACGAGCTGGTGCAGGCCAGCAATCGTACAATTTCGCGTTTGTTTGATTTTTTTACAAATTAAGGTTGTAGGCATTGTAATGTAAGGTGAAATAAGAAGCAGTCCTTGAAGGAAGAGAATAATTTTAGTAAATAAAATACTTACAAGGAGAGGTCACACCCTCCGGGTCACCGATCTTGACGAAACTTTGGGGACCGTTTTCTTATACCAAAAGATGAAGAAATCTACCAATCATCCCGTCTAATGGGCCTTTTATACCTAGTTCCTACATAGCTTATATCGTATTTTTAGCTCTTTTTGGGTTTTTTTGCGAATTTTCAAAAAATTCCTGTTCGTAGCCTATTGCACTTACAAAATTCTGCAACCCCGCATTTTTTTTGTTTTTTCATCTTCTTTTGAGAAAAAATATTTTTAAATCTAATTTTGAAGAAATAGTCCATGTAAAATTAAGGTAATCAAAAGCATTTTTTTACTGTTTTTTTGGTTTTATGAACTTAAACTGTACGTCGTCAGCCTTATCAAAATTATGTCTAAAAATATTTTTTCTAAAAAATTCATAAAAAAATAAAGAAAATGCGGGGTTGCAGAATTCTGTAAGTGCAATAGGCTTTGAGCAGGAATTTTTTGAAAATTGGCACAAATAACCACAAAAGTCGCACTAAAGTGTTAAAAGTGTCAAAACAAGCTGATTTTCAAAAAATTCCTGCTCAAAGCCTATTGCACTTACAGAATTCTGCAACCCCGCATTTTCTTTATTTTTTTATGAATTTTTTAGAAAAAATATTTTGAGACATAATTTTAATAAGGCTGACGACGTACAGTTTAAGTTTATAAAACCAAAAAAACAGTAAAAAAATGCTTTTGATTACCTTAATTTTACATGGACTATTTCTTCAAAATTAGATTTAAAAATATTTTTTCTCAAAAGAAGATGAAAAAACAAAAAAAATGCGGGGTTGCAGAATTTTGTAAGTGCAATAGGCTACGAACAGGAATTTTTTGAAAATTCGCAAAAAAACCCAAAAAGAGCTAAAAATACGATATAAGCTATGTAGGAACTAGGTATAAAAGGCCCATTAGACGGGATGATTGGTAGATTTCTTCATCTTTTGGTATAAGAAAACGGTCCCCAAAGTTTCGTCAAGATCGGTGACCCGGAGGGTGTGACCTCTCCTTGTTAATTTGAACTGAGTCGTTTATTAAGCAATTTCTTTTTTAAAAAATTACAATTATAATAAATTCAATCAAAAAAATTTGTGGGCTAAAAAATATTTTTAAGTTACTCAACTCAACTTCCTTCTTTCTTTTTTTTTTAATAATAATAAACAAGTTCTTTACCAACGAGCCTTCAAACTGTGCTCGAAAGAAAAGAACGCTTTCTTCCTTTCGAACACCGATCGAATTAACGCGGTTTCGAATAATCAAATACTGGCTTCCTAACTCTACGTCAACGGAATTGCCGTTTGCAATCCGTCACGTAGCTATCTTCGCGCAGGACTATAAGTGACCCTGCACTTGCACCGCTCGACGAAGATATTACTAACAAATAATAATTCAAACCTGATAAGCGAAGAGCGTCTTTCAGGTTAAAGCCAGTAGTTGAAAACTGACAATGTATAAATACTCAACTAAAACCGCAAATGTGCAAATTTAAAATGCAAAATTAAATACAGTATTGAGAATTAAATTTAAGATTACAAATTAAATATAAAAGTCAAAAGTAAAGTTCGAAAATTGTTCAGTAACAGGTATGGTCCTTGAATAAAAGATCAAAATTGCACGATACTTGGTGAAAATGTTGCTAGCAGTGTACTATTGATGCCCTTAAATTTTTAGAGCATGACAGACCCTAACAAAAAAGATCTAACTAATTTTAATTTTGCATGATTTAAGTGCTCTTATGGAGAAATAATAAATTTTCATATACAACCTCGAAATTCAACTTGAAAGAAAAATTGAAATTTAATATAAAGTGATAGGAAAATATTCAATACACGATTTCCGTCCAGAATGAACTTTTGTAGATCGTATAAGTTGGTAAAAAATTCATCAAACACTAAAATCTTAAGAAAGCCGCCATGTTTTACATGAGTGCAAGAAAGACAAAGAGCTCTGTTACGCCCTCTGTCTTACTCGCACAAGAATAGTGTTCTCTCTCGTACCGTACCTACTACTCAGGTATTCGAAAAAACCAAAATAACCCATCAATAAATACTTTTATTCGGTTTTCGCACCACCCACTAGTTTTAATGTTTACTCCAATAACCCATCCAAAATAATCCATCATCCATTTCTTGGAACTTGGTTTTACCTGGAACTCGAGTTTTTTGATTTTGAAATGTCATGTCACTATCCTGACTGTCATGATAATACCAAAATTTACTAATAATGCCGGGTGTAAGTATGAAATGTCTGGTCAATACCCACTGTACATACCACATGAAAAATTACTAAAGCAATAATACACCCTCTTTAAGCGCAAATCACGCGCAATCCACCCACGTATTCAAAAAAACCAAAATAACCCATTTTTTATTTATTTTTTGTTTTCAAAATAACCCATCAACTTTTTTCAACTGTTTTTTTCAACTTGAAGTGCAGTTTTTAGTATTAATTATATTACTTATATATTTATATATATCTTACTATATTATATAGTTGTTTTTCCTCTCTCACGCCCCCCCCCCACGCCCCTCGCCCGCCCCCCACAGGCCTCTCAAAAAAGTGCTTAACTAACCGTAAAAGTGTACCGAAATATGCTTATTTCTATGAGTTTTGAATTGTCCTATAATTTTCCAATCACGCCCCCCGCCCACCCTTTTTTTTCCCCGCCCCCCATTTTTAATGTTTTGTTACAAGTTTTGTATATTTTCTTAATTTATTAATTCTTTTTTAATGGTATGATTAAACTATATAAAATTTTAAAATTTGAATTCATTAATTTTAAAAAATTTCATTATAAGATTAATTAGAAAAATCCAAGTTTTTAATTTAAAATAAATGAAAAAAAGGTTTTATTTTCAGAAAAATTAAATTTATAATGGAGTAATTTTTTCTTTTTAATAAATTGTAAAATTTTATTTAAAAAATTCTTGTTAAACTTTCAATCCTTATTTATTTATTTTTTTTTTATTTTGTAATTATCATCCAAATATATTCATGTATGTATTCATGTATGTACTCGTGCGCGTACGCGGAGGAGTCTCCGCGTAGGCGCAAACTTACCCTTTCAAACAAAAATTTGCGCGCACGCGCAACTTAGGTGTTCCGCGTACGCGCAAACTAAATTATCCCGCGTGCGCGCAAACCTAGGTACTCCGCGTGTGCGCAAAAACTTTAGATCTCCGCGTGCGCGCAAAACTCTAGATCTCCGCGTGCGCGCAAAAACTTTGAATACGTTGCGATAAATGCATCAATTATTGTCCTTCTAAACATTAAAATTGAGATTAAAAAAACTTCCTAACTCTATATAATTTATTTTTCACACACGGTGCAGAAAGTTCAAACTTTCTGATTTTTCCCAAACAGGAAGTTTGAACTCCTTGCTTTGAGTTGAAAAAAACATTACACTCGACGCTGGAAAAGTATGAGCTAACCCTTAGCAAACCCTTGACACTCTCGCCTTTGGCTCAAGTTTTGAACACAAATTGTTTGAAAATTAGCTAAAAACCCAAAGAAGTCCTAGCGGGTCCTCCTCTCAGGGTTGGATAACTTTTTTTGGATCATCGATTGCAGAAATTTTGGAAATCGCTTTCTGGTACCGAACGATGAGCAAAATCATCAATAATTTTTCTAAATGGTCCTTGAATTTAAATTGGTTGAGATCTTCTTTATATTGAATATTGAATCAATTGGGATGTGTCTTGACTGAACAAATTATAGTATAGATTTGTAAAAGTATCTTTAATGGATTTTTGGAAAAACTTCGGCCAGGATTATTTTGGTCAATATCCTCATTACAGGCATCACGATTACTGTTACTGCTTTAATAAGGTATGTTCAACAACGAATATTAATACCTAATAACAAAGTGGATTGTTGAAAAAAAATAAGATAAAAATTTTAAACGAAATTTACTGTGTACTACATTTAGATCAATGAGATAAATATTGACTACGTTGTATATTAATATTCGTTGTTGAACATGCCTTATTGAAGCAGTAACAGTATCGTGATGCCTGTAAAAAGAACATTGACCAAAATAATCGTGGCCGAGGTTTTTCCAAAAATACTTTAAAAAATCTATAATATAATTTGTTAGGTCGAAAATATCTTTCCTAGTCGACAGGTTAGATCAATAAGGTATATCCGTATATTATTGCACAGCATAGACGAGATTTATCTTATTGATCTAACCTGTCGACTTATCGTTTCTTCAAAAGTTCTTTGTTAAAATAAAAAAAATAAATAAAACTCAAGACAGATCCCAATCGATTCAATATTCAATATAAAGAAGATCTCAATCAACTTAAATTCAAGTCCAAACTCAAAAAATTGAACAGGAATAATTTGTTACTAGAAGTACTTTTTAGCATTTTCTGAGGTTTGAAATATAAATTGTTCAGATTTATACTTTTTGAGTTAAGATTTGAAAATATTTTTCTCTTAAAGTTCATAAAGAGACAAAAACATGCAAGGATACACATGTCTAGGAGTGCAATGGGCTTTAAACACAAATTGTTTGAAAATTATTTAAAAAACAAAAATAATTCAAACATTTTGTGTGGATAATCGAAAAAAGGACCATTTAGAAAAATTATTGATGATTTTGTTCATCATTCGGTACCAGAAAGCTATTTCCTAAGTTTCTGCAATCGATGATCCAAAAAAACTTATCCAACCCTGACTGACTGACTATATAAGGTTTTTATTTCGGCCTTGGGGTATAACCCTATTTGGTCGCTTGACAAGTACATCGAGTGATACAAATATATGGTAACACGTTCGCATAAATAGATAATTAAATGCACTTAAAACTAGATTACAACGAAGTAAATAACAAAGATATAATATATAATAACACGTTCTCGTAGGTAGAATAATAAATGCACTTAAAATAGTATATTATAGTACAGGTGCAGCATCGTCACCGGGGTGGTTTTAAGGACCCAAGTACGTAGCAAAGCACAGCACGAGGTTCTTAATAAGCCCTGTTGACGTACTGCACTCGTACTATATACTATTTTATAGTACGAGTCACCGAAAACACGCATCAAAGATTTGATTTTGTGGTTAGAGTGACCAGGGGTACTATAAATTAACTTACAACAAAGTGACTTATAGTGCAGGAAACAAAATTTATCAACTGGGTAAGTGTGGCAGGTGCAATAGTAAATCGAATCGAATCGTGGGATAATCCATTCACTAGAAAATATATGACGTTTTCCCGTGCGAGATCAATTCTATTGCCCTTTAATACATTTATTTCCCGCGCAATGTTAATTCTACTCCCATTCAATATATTTTTTTTCCCGTTTAATACATTTAACTTCCGCTCAAGTATTTTTTTCCCGTGCATTTATTTTCTTTCCCGTTTAGTCACTTATTTTTCCGTGCAAATGTCTTTTTTCCCGTGAATTTGACCTAAAATTTCCCGTGCGTTTGCTTTTTTTCCCGTGCTTATAAATTAAACCCTTTTCTAATAACCCCCCCATGTCCTTTTTTTACTTACACCCCCATTTTTGATATATGTTATCAGTTTCTACCCACATCGCCAATTTTTGATACAAGTTATCAGCTATGTATCTATAGAAGAAATTTAAAAAGTAACTACGAAGCATTAAAAAAATTAACTAATATCCAAAGATAAAAGAGAGAACCCAAAAAGAATGTCAGCATTTTATTCGTGATGTGATTGGTTGAAGAACAAAATTTAAAATTTGAATTTTTATTTTTAATTTTTATATTACAATTCAATTAAAACATCTAGAGAATAGATTTAATGAAAAAATAATTATGTAATCAAGTGTTCGAAATTATCCGATTATAATCATGAAAATAATAATTATTAGTATACAAACTGAAACAAAACCAATGAATCTATAACCACAAAAGTTCAAATGAATATGAACTCTGAACGTACCGCAAAGGTAAAGGGTACACCACCCAATTTAACATCAGAAATTCAGCCAATGGACCAAGGAATTATCAGAGCTGTGAAAGCACGTTACAGATCGAAAATGTTAAGATTTTTAATTGCTATTGCTGAAAAAGATGGCTCAAGAGCAGAATTTCAAAAATCCATTACTGTTTTACACGCAATAAGATGGATGTATGCTTCTTTGAAAGAAGTTCAACAGTCAACTTTTGAGAAGTGTTTTCGTCGTGCTGACTTCCCTGTGTCATCTGAACAATCTCAGACCGTTGATGATGAAGCGCCTCTAGCACAAGTTTTACAAATTCTTCCAAATTATTTTCTTTCAATCAATAAAATCGAACAGCGAGATGAAGGAAAGCTTGTTCATGAGCCGTTCCCGGTTACTATTGATGAAGCCGTTGAAGAAGTATTAAAATCTTTCCTCGAACCTCAAAAGAATCATGATGAAGAAATTGACGAAGATGAGGAAGAGGACACAAATCAAACGATAAACAAATATTTATCTTACGATGAAGCTTTAAAGAGTGTTATCAATATCATTCGATTTTGAGAAAAAGTTGAAATTAATGTTGAACATTTATATGATTTATATATTGAGATTGAAGCAAAGTGGATTTCTTCAGCTTGTGCTGCTAAGCAAACGAAGATCACAGATTATTTCAATTAGAAAATTAAACTATAATACATTACTAAAAATTTGAAACTTTTTTTTTAGCCCACCCCTTCACTTTCCTTTGTACATTGGCCACCTGCATACATTGGCCACTTTTCCTTGGAACGGGAGGTGGTCAATATACACAGGTTCTACTGTATAACTTATTGTCGATTGATTTAAATGAAGCTTCGACAAAACTTGTTTTAGATAATATAATACAATGTTGCGTGCGCCTCGCTTAGAGAGCTTCAAGGTTTGGCAAGAGGGTAGGTACATCAGTAGATTCAAAAGTGGGTAAGTGTTTATCTACAAAGGTTTGTACAGGATCGAAAACAATAGTATAAAAGATGTTAGTTTCAGGGTTAGATGTTGAGAAAAAAAAAAAAAAAAAAAAAGTACAACATACGTTCAAAGTTACAAATTGAAGTATGAAAATAATAACAAAGTGAAAGAGGCTACACACCTGGCTGGAAACTGGTGTCGTAAGATAAACTTCAATATTAATCAAGATAGGTTGATTGGGACAGACCTACGTAGAAAAAGCGTTAATAACAAATGTAAAAGGATGTAGGAAATATTTGTCAAAAAAGTTAAAGAGCTGTGTGGGCAAAATTGTATGAAGATGATTAGTTTCACGATTGCAATTACAAAAAAATTTGAGAAGAACAATAGAAAAGATAGTTTTCACAAAGTTGAGAACAAAGATTCAAAGTTAGTGACCAAAGCATGAAAAAAAGAAAAAACAACAGCAAACACCAAAATTTAAGCAAGTAGATTCATGTGAAAGAGATAGAAACAATATTAAGCAAAAATGTACATATAAGCGTAGGTTCAAAGTTACAAACGTAATGACAAGTCCAGGTACGGCAGTAGGTACAATGAAGTTACCACAGTAGTTATCAAGTTTGAAACAATGTTATGAACAAGGTTTGTTATAGGGTTATTTAGAGTAGTAAGTACAAGAGGATAAAAAAGATTATACACAAGGCTAGATTCAGTGTAGAAGATTAAAAAAAAAAAAATAAAGAACTAGAGTTAGCATGGGACTAGAAACAGATGTAGAAACAAATGCATGTGCAGAAGGTTCGGCGTTAGAAGCTTGAGTAAAAAATAGGTAGTAAGCACAAGATTATAAACATATGTAGGAAGTAAAAAAATCAACAGACGTAGTAAAGAGAGTCGGAAAAAAATACTCAACACACGTGGATAGTAGCAAGGTTATAAAGCAGGGAAGGTTAATAAATAAAAAGACGAAAATAAGTCGGTAAAAGCATAGAAGCAGATGTTTAACAAAGGATTGAAATGAAAGTATGATCAAAGATTAGAACAAAGTAGTCTTAGAATTAGAAATAAAAGCATGAAAAAAATTCAAACACCAGTTATCACCATGATAGAAATATATATATAAACATGAGCATATTCCTGGGTAAGAGCTTAGTTATAAAAAGCAGAAAGTGCAACGGTAAGAACAAGGGTACACGGGTTTGGAGTAAGATGAAAGGTGAGAACAAAGGTAGGCACGAAATAAGGTGCAGGTGTAGTCACAAGCTATAAAAGTAGAAACAATGGTATGTATCAGAGTAGGTACAGAGGTAGACACAAGAGTATGTGTATAAGCGTAGGTACAGGTGTAGATTCAAGTATAAAATTCTGGGGGGTTGGCGAGCGAAGCGAGCAGGGGGGTACCCCCCCTAGTATATATATATATGTATTAGGGGGTACCCCCCTGCTCGCTTCGCTCGCCAACCCCCATAAAAATAGTTATAAAATATGGAGTTTTTTGACAGTTAATATTTAACATGTTATTTGAGTTGAGTTTGTGTATTGAATAAAAGTTCAAACATGTTTAGGTAAAATTGATGAATTCGATTTAAATTGAATAAAGAAAATTTTATATTATGGTGAGTCTAAAAAAATAGTTATAAAAATTAAATAGTAAGTTAAAATACTTCAAGTTCTTGAAACATGTTAAATATAATATTTTTTAACCGTTTTGAAGTACTCCTTTAAAAAGGGCTTTTAAAATTAAGACTCCTCTAAGAAAAGCGCCCTTCAAAGAGGTTAAATATGGAGTTTTTTGACAGTTAAGGTGCTCGTACAGGAGAAGCTCCTATAATTTAAAATCAACTCCTCCGGCAGGAGCCCCTTAAAACATGTTGAATATAAGATTTATTGACGTTTTGAGGTGCTCCTCCGGGAGGAGCTCTGGACTTTACTTTTTCGTATAAAAGTTTCTTTTAGGTTTCGTTTCTTGTCGTGTAAGTTTCGTTTCTTTACTTTAATCGTATAAAACATTCTTAAATCGTCTGATCTCTTACAGCATCACCAAACAGTACGAAAAATTAAGATAAACTGAATATTATCATCTATGTTTTTTTGACTTTCTAATGCGCAACGGTAGAGGGCGCATGGGTTCTAGAAACTCCATTTCAGAACTTTTACTATCAATAAAAAATATCTAATTTTACAAAATTTCTTTGATATAATTGACTACACTTCAATGAATATGTTAAAGTCTACATCATCTATTTACTTAATGGAGACTTGATAATTGCGAATCTTATTGAATAATTATGGAAACTTTGATCTTGCATGTTCAATTTATTTTAGTTCTTTTATTTGCCATCGTATTAACATGTACTTTCAGATCACCAAAATATTTCAAATTGAGGGTAATAGCAACTTTTTTTTTTTAATTTAAGCTGAATCAAAGCAGAGAATTACAAGTTAAAGTAAAAAAAGATCTTAAGAGCCATATGGGGAATTCTCAAAGTCTTTAAAAATATACAAGTATTCAGAAAAACATAGTTCTTATTGAAGCACACCTCTGAAATTTTGACCACATTTTCTTATCGTTATTTCTAACGCTGATCCGCGAAGAAAGTTTGTTGCAAAGTTCGCAGGCAAAGCTATTGCAAAATGAAATTATCAATAAACAATTCATAAAAAAATTCAAAAAATGATGACGGCAATCGATCCAGAGGGAAAAAAGAAGATAAAGACATTCCATTATAGTTTTTTATCAAAATAGTAAGGTAAACATGGGGAAAAAATTGTCTAAACAATAATTTGGTCCTTCGAGCCGGATTGCTGGTAGGTAGCTGGGTTTTTCTTGTCTTCTCTGCTCTTCTTTGCTCTTCTCTGTTTTTTCTCTTGGTCAGCTCTGGATGAAAAGAGTCACTTTGCTCATTTATTTGGTGCATCTTCAGGTACTCTCAACTTTCCTGCTAATTTGGTGCTCGCTGGTGGTTCAACATGGATGAGAAGCAGAGTGCAGACACCAAGAAGTCCTCCAGGAGCAACTCACCAAGTCTCAGCAAGGAACCAGGTGATGCTGGCACTACTCCACAGGTCAAGTTCTGCAGCCTTAATCATTGTACAGCTCGTCAGTTCGTCACATCTCCAGTTACTCTCAACATCTACGGCTGAATTTGTCATGGACCGCTCACTGCAGGATAGGATGGAGGACGCTGGCTCTATGCTGGCTTTCAGGCATACCGCAACGTCAAATCTCACTCAGAAGCGGTTGGTGAACCCTCTGGTGAGAGATGATACCCCGGACAATTCAACTGGCGCTGCAGAACACACTCACTTCTCTGGGCCTACAGTCCAGGTTAATGGACTTGAGTACACTCAGGACAACTCTACAAGCTTAGGCAGTGACTCTCAACTCGTACCTTGTTTCCTGGTAACGGGCCCTGCGAACAACTCTGGCCAACTTAACTCAACGTCGTCAGTGGTAATACACGACGACTACGGTCAACCTCTGGTGGACAACCTCAATGCTCAACTCAATTCATGGTCAAGGCTGCAACGGCACATGTTGGTTCTACTGGAACCTACTCTGCCACCGTGACCAGACAAACTCAACTTACAAGAATAGCTCATTACCCTCGCTCCTTTGTGATGGCGTATAACACATTGCCTTCTGCCTTGGACTTGGTACCTCTCATCAGTAACACACAGGCGCTTGTTGTGGAGTAGGCGCTCTGTTTCAGTTCATTGGGAAATTACTCAGCTAGGAATCGCCAGTTCCAAACACTGTGTAAGGTAGGCTCACTACACCATAATTCACTTTGAGACAGAAGTCGATCCTGGGACTCCTGTTCAAAACTATGTCAACTCAAACTCTTAATGGAAGACAAGTTCAAACAGCTGGTACGTTTCATCAAATGCTCGGCTCACTTCTAGCTACTGCTGTAGCATTTCTCATCACCATGTTCGCATCTCACTTGGTACAAATTCTCATCGTTCAAAGCATGGAATTGCCATTTTTCTCATCTGTCATCGGAGAAACATTCCAGTTTCTCACTCACTCATCGTCATCCAGTATTGGTACTGGTGGATTCCAGTCTGCTCACGAAGGTCGTCGTTACACTTCACTTTATCCATCGCATCGCTCAACATGCAACTTGCTGCGGATTCAAGTTGGTAAACGCTCAATTTGATTAAACACATAATTATCAAGCAACACATTCTCAAATAGAAAAAAAGGCTACTATCATTGGCTCTTTTCACTTTGGTTGGTTACTCTTTACAATCACGAAGTCGTCTTAGCACATCTCATCTGCTTGACTGCATTCAATAACAATGCAGAAACTTAACTGATTTCTCGGCTTCACTCAACTTGTCCATACACCGCTGGAGTGCTATTGACTGAGTCGGCGTCAAAGTGGCTAAATCTTCTCACCTGCAAATCACTAATCAAGACAAACTCACCTGGCAGAAGCTCACGACGACTTTTCTCTTCAAGAAATCCGATAAGGTTTGAAGTTCAGAAGAAACTTTAACCTTTTTAAATCACACTTGGGCCTCCATTAGCTAGGCACTCTCAAAACTAATCATCTGGAAGGTTTGTGCACGGCGGGCGGTTTGTCATTGGTCATATCAATCATCCGGATTTCTCTAAATTGCCTACATAGACCGCAAGTTGATGGTAAAATTTCAGGTAATCACTTCAGCGTAGATTGTTTGGGTCAGCTTGGATGTCAATCAATCAGCTGGTGACTCTCACGCCAAACACACCACTCACGGATCTCACTTTGGTTGGTCTCATCGGGACACACTCCACGGTGTCATTCAACTCAATCTTGCTGAAAGTAGACAAGAATCTGGATTCTCGGTGGTCGAGCTCTTGTCAAGTCTCACATTGTGATCAGATGTGTTTAGGGCTTGACAACGGGGTACTCGGGCTCGCCTACTCACGGGATAACTACCTATAGCTAGGGTAACTCCCACTCGTCCTTGGTCTTCTCACAAGCTCAAAACTCAATGGTGGTGGTCCACGCCACAACAACTTCTGGAAAGGACGAGCTTTACAACTCATAAAGGTCAGGATGTGTGTTTTGGCAATTCATTCATTGACTGTTCACTTGGGAACAGTCAGTCTCAACTAAACTGGTGGTCTCAGCTCAGCGCGCTGGCGTCTTACAACTTGGCGTGGACTCTTTTATACTCAGGTATTGGTACAAAATTTAACATGGTCTTTCGAGCTCACGGGCGCTCGAAAAGCTCTGGTCATAAACTCAAAAGAACAGCTCAGCCCTGGTGTCGTTACTGGCAAACGACAAAGCTTCTTGGCAATTTAACTCACCCGTTACACCACACTCGGGTGGTGTACGGTGCGAACAATTGGTGATTTCCTCGTGACTGCTGAAACGTCATCCTGGAGTCATTGGATTCACCCTCGTGGTGATGCTCATCCTGGTTACCTCAACACTCTAAGGGACGAATGAGTAGGTCCTCTCGATCTACTCAACTCAACTTTAATCAACACTTCGGTCACTTCGGACACTTCGGTTGATGGCGGGCGGAATGTTACGGAGTGGACCACTATTCGCTCGTAAATATTTCGGCTCATTCGCTCAACTTTAAATTGATAAACTACATGGCTCCATCTATGAGTCTAGGCGGGGACTTTAGTCCCAATTCTCACTCCCGCGCGCCGTAGTGCTGGGCAGTACCGCTGTCGCCGTTGCTGCTGCCACAGGCTTCGCGTGCTGGCTTCTGGTTTTGGTGCTCAAGTGTGTGTGTGTGTGCAGCAGAGAGTTCTCCCGGCTTTTTCACGGTTCTTCTCAATGGCTCTTCTCATCGCCCTTTTCACCAGGTAGTCTCGGAACCTGCCTTTTCACCGTGCACCAGCTCATCCGGACGATCACAGACAGTAATTCTGTGATCATCAACAACCTCGGAGCCGCGCCATTACCACGTGTACCAGCTACTCTTCACCGGTGGTCCACGAAGAATTTGTCTGGTTCAAGGACAATCCTCACTCATCGAACATCTCCAGATATTCAGGTGCAAGGAACAGTCATTTCCTTGCCCCTTCTCACTTTTCATTTTCTCTAGCACAGAATTTACGACTCTGTGCTGATTTCGTCTATCTCAATGTGCACAAGCACGTAGCCATTTCGGCCATTTTCTCTCTCTCTCTCTCTCTCTCTCTCTCTCTCGGGTTATCTCTCTCTATTTTCAAGGCCACTCTCTGCTGCTACTCGACCAACGCTCACACCTTTTAATGTAAATAAGAAAACTCTCATAATTTAAGTTCAAATCAATATCGGTGTTTACATTTACTTATGACTTGACTGTTACGCTCGGGCCTCTCTCTCTCTCTCTTCAAGACAACGCTCGTGAATAGACGGTTTCACTCGCCATTTTGTGAAACTTCTCGGGTTTCTCTTGGTTCTTTCTCGTGACTCTTTCTCATCATCCTCAACGTAGTCATCTCATCAGTACAGTCAACTCGACAAATCATCTACTTGGTGTTGGCTCAACTCGGGAGACATTTGATCTTCAATCAACTCAAACGGCTCGGCTCAATTCAATTCTTGGGTTAATTGCTCAGCAAGGAGAGCTTTCACGGCGTGGCATCTTCAGGTATTTCGCTCAGAACCGGTAACAATAATTTACCGGTGTTTCTCATTGTCATTCTCACAGCCAGAAAATCAATAAAATTACTGTGCATTCTCTTGCTCTCTCTCTCTTTTCTTTGTGCTGTCTTACACGCAGCCATTTTCTTTTCTACTCTTTTCAAGGCCATTCTCTGTTGCTTTGTTTACCTCAACTGTACTCAAGCAAAACTCGTATTTATGGTTTGAATTAATATAATCAAATTCGTCAAGAGTTTTGACTAGGCGGTTTCTCAAATTAATTAATTTTCTTTACACGGAAATTAATGCTGGCAATTCTCAATTCAACATATTCTCATATCTTAGTTTCTCTCTTTAATCAATTATTATTCTCCTCTTAACGCTCAACTGGTCTACTCTCAAAAGGATCTACTCATCTTTAACAATCACCCAAGGACTCTGCTCAACAACAAAGAGGTTTTATCATAACTGCAAGCTCATTCATCAAGGTGTACATCAACTCAACTGAGTTGATTGCAACTCTTTATCATTGTAAATATTCAAGTAAGGTGTACACTATTGTTTAACTCAACCCGGAAGATCTGTAAATATTGTAAATAAATAATCAAAATTGTATATAATGGTAATTAATGGTCTACTCAATTTATTTGACAACCCTCCCCTACCAGCTTTTAATCCGGCAAATAAAAATAAATAAAAATTAATATTACGGCAAATCCGTAACATTTGGATTGTTTAAACAATCTCAAAAATTTCACAATTTTGCTCGGTAAAAAATGGTTTGATATTTTTCATTTAAAGCCTTAGGTTATGTGAAAAAAATCATTGAAATTGAAAAAAGAGTTCTTGATCACGGAGCCAGAACGTTCATGATAGTTTCATTTTGCAATAACTTCGCCTGCGAACTAAAAAATAAATTTTTTATTATTGGATCAAGTTAGAAATTACAATAATAAATAGCTGTCAAAATTTCAAAAGAGTGCTCCAATTTTTACTATACTTTTCCGAATTTTTACCGAGTTTAAATGATTTTGACAATTAGAACAAACAAAAATAATCTGTTTTTGATGAATTTTTTTCTAAGTCTGCTTTATTTTGAAAATTTTCGTTAAAATTCTCTTCTGTGCACTTATAGTCGGATAACAATTTCATTTTTAAATAAAAGTTATAGTCTTACTACAACAAATTTTATTAAAGCGCCTATCTAAATTATCTTTTCTTGAACAAAAATTTTTCAAACACTTACGTCAACTGAAGGTTTCTTTTTTTAGTATGAAGTAATAGATGTCTGTCTAAAATTTTTTTTAAACTTAATTTTGCATCGCAATAAGAACATTCATGTTTTTTCATTTTATAATGTGTTTTAATATGTGGAATTAAATTTCTTGAAGAAAATCAATCCAAGAATTTCAATGAAACTTTTAGGTTATAAAAGCTTGACTATTAATTTAATGCAAATTTTTTTTATAATACTTTATTTATTAGTTTTCAAATTTGTCATTTTTTAGAAAAGTAACCTAAAAGTTTCATTGAAGCTCTTGGAATATCATATGATACAATTTCATTTTATTGAAAAATAAACCTAAATCTGATTCCATAAGAATTAAATTTTCTATAACTAAAAATTTTTCGATTGTATAAAGACAATAATATAAGTTAAAATTTCATAAAATTTTTTTATTAAACAGAAAAAAATAAGGAATTTTTTTTTAATTTATACAGTATACAGAAGAATGATCAAAATTAAATTTGATAGACGAAAAAATTTTACAAAACCAAAATTTTGAAAGAAAAAAGTTTTCAATTAAAATTAAAAAATTCAACTTAAATATATTTTTTTTAATTTTCATCGAAACGATATTATTAATTTTATATAAAACCTAAATTTTTAAAATTCTAAATTTTTTTAATGTATAAGGACAATCATAAGATTCAAAATTTTATAGAACTAGCATAAAACATTTATATCTCCAAAAATTGAATGACATACATCTTTCGTTTTCCATTTTTTGGGAATTTGAAAATTTTCTATTGAACCTTCGCCAATTTTTAATAATAATTTAGAAAATTCTTCATCTTTACATCGAATATTTTTAGTTAATTTTAATTTTTTGAAACTATTCCATAAACTGCTAAATTTAATAGTATCTTCCACAATAATTTTTTCATTACCTCATTTTACTACTGGAAGAATTTGTCTAAAATCACCTCCCAAAATTATTAATTTACCTCCGAATGGTAATTTGTTTCTACAAACGTCTTGTAAAGTCCTATCTACGATTTCCAATGCTTTTTTTGGAATCATAGAGGCTTCATCCCAAACCATGATATCACATTCGCGTAATTTTTTTTTGTCTGATTCATTTTTTAAAAATGAGGTCTCAACATTATCTAAAATTAACGGTAATTTAAAAGTTTTATGACTTGTCATACCTTTTGGTAATAAAATTGAAGCTATACCAGTCCATACCATAGATAAAACATTTTTATTTTTTGACATAAAATAATAAATTAAAGTTTTGTAAAGAAAAGTTTTTCCTGTACCTCCTGGACCATCTATAAAATACATACCATTGGCAGATTTCGTAATTAGATTAAAAATTGATTTTTGATCATCATTCAATTTTGAAAATAATTCAGTATATTTTTCATGAATGTTATTTTCATTATCATAATTTTGAAAATTATTATTTACATTATCTAAACATGGTTCTGGTAAACCGAAAAATTTACAATTTAATAAAGAATCTTCATTTCTTAAAAATTCATTTATTTCATTCAAACCTCTATTTTCCTGATTCTCCTTAAAATCTTCTATAAAAAATTTTTTATACTTATTCCAAATTAAATTACCAGGAATTTTTTCGGATATTAAAAACAAACAAAAAAATTCTCTTATTTTTTTAGGTTTTAGATAATTTATAGCTTCATTAAAAATTTCAAAAATATTTTTATCATGTTCTACCAATCCCATTGCTACGGCTGCTTCTCGATATGATTTATAAACTATATTATTTATAGTTTTTAACTCATCATGAGAAGTAGCTCCAGTAACTTTGTCTAAAATTAATTTTAAATGAAACCTCTCTGAATCTTTGGGTGATATGACATTCATTCTACCTATATTACTTTATAAGTGAAAAAAAATCCATTGCATTTTTTTGTGTTGAATGTAAAAATCTACATTATTATACGCAGCATACGTATTTTTTGTCCGTCCGTCCGTCCGTCCAGAATCAACTTTAAAAATTTGATTACAACGCTCCTAATCATCGGATTCAATTCAAATTTGGTGTACGGATATTTTCGAAGATGAAGATTATGAATCTAACTTCCGTTTTTTTGTTTTTTTTTTTTTTTTTAAATGACAAGCATTTCTATATTATAGATTTTTGTCATCAGTTTTATTTTCGGACTATTTGATTACAACGCTCCTAATCATCGGATTCAATTCAAATTTGGTACACGGATATTTTCGAAGATGTAGATTATGAATCTAACTTCCGTTTTTTTGTTTCTTTTTTTATTTTTAAATGACAAGCATTTCTATTTTATAGATTTTTGTCATCAGTTTTATTTTAAAAATTTAACATGGTTCTTCCAATGCATCCGATTTTTTTAAAATTACGTATACGTATGTTTTCATGGGTGCTGATTACTAATATCACTTTGAATTTTTAATTTGTTTTAAATAAAGTGCACTTAAATAAGGTGAAATTATAATTCTCTCCTAATATATTGGATTTGTACGAAAATTTGTTTTCGATGTCTTTTGAGGGTCAAGATTACGAATCCGATTTTCAATTTTAAATTTGATGACTCTAATAAGGTCTATATTCAAATAAAGTTTATTTGAAATTTTTGCCCCATACATCTGACTCGTAATAAGTTTTGTGTATTGGGATCTCTAATGCTCCTCATTTTGAATATGACCATAGATTTTTATTTTACCCTGAATGAAGTTTACTTATATTAGGTAAAATTTATGGTTATGTATGTGTATCGGTCAAAATAATACTTTTTTAAAAAACCGTCCGCACGAGGTTCACCGATTTTATTGCAATTTTTTTTGGCAAAAGTACTATTTAATGGAAGACTTTTGCCACAAACTAGAGGTCTCTATCTTATTTCTGCTTGGTGCTAGATTTTTTCAAAGATTGAAAAATGGCCTATTTTTAAGCTGCTTTAAGCAATTTTAAGGTATTTTTCGAAAAATTCTAACTTTTGATCAAAATGAGATAGAAACTTCTAGTTTGCGGCAAAATTTTGTTCAAAATAAGTTCTTTTTTGTAAAAATATTTTCACAACATAGTTTGGTTATTTTTATAATAATACAGTCATACACAGATATTGCTATTTTTGCTCATTTGCAGGTATCTTCAAACGACCGTAGCTTTTTCTAGGCCTAATTTTTGTGCATATTAAAAAATTGTTAAATTTTTGTTTTTAGGAAAAAACAAAAATTTTGCGACCAACCGGAACCCTGTACGATCTTTCGTTTCCAAGATACAGCTGTTTAAAGTTGTCAAAAAACACAAAAAACGCGTTTTTTACGCTTTTCACACGCATTTTTGAACGGTTTCAACCTTTTTTTTTCTCTCGAAAATATGTGGAATCTTCTCTTCATATGTTTCCAAACAAGCTCCCATGGTAATTGTCGTGCGGATTTGAGGTTTTAGTTGATTCCAAAGCATACACTTTTGACACATTTTATGTGCTAAACTAGTGTTTTTTTAGCAATATAGACGCTACATTTAACTTTTTCGTTCATTATAGATGTTTTGAAATTATTTTTTGACTAAAAACTATTTAAATTCCTGCCAAAATAAGGTCGCCTGCTATGAAAAAATTGATACTCAACGAAATATTGATCTCAATATCAAAATAATATACTACTTTTATTCAGTTTTTTAGTTTTTTGATTCGTTAAAAATCTATGTTCAAATATTGTAAATAATATATCACTTATTTATTATTTTTTTCTATTTTTGAAATTACAAACAATTGATCATAGTTTATCAATTATTCTGATTATTTTCCCGAGCTGAATTTCGACCAATAGGAACGCCACATTTGACATTTGGCAGAGGGGTGTGGGTAAAATTATTTCGATAATTTTTCGGTTATTTCCAATTCGAACGTTTCAAGTCGCATAGCAACTCGAATTGTTGGACTTACTCGATTCAGCTTTTGGGTTAGACCCGAGTCACTGCGGTGTATACCTATATATGAGTATTCATTATTACATTCATAGTCAACAAATGGTAATAGAACTATAACCGCAAAAATGTAAAATACAGCATTTCTATAAGTTGAAATTTAGCTGGGGAAAATAATCCAGCCGAATACCCCTCGTGCTTCAAAATTTTAGACAATTTTCCTCCAGTTTTTTTGCACAGCAGTTCGCGGGGCAAGTTTGACAAAAAATCATTCGCGCTTCGCGCTCGTGATTTTTAAACTGCCAAACTTGCCCCCCTTGTTGCTGTACAACAAAACACAGTCAGAAAATTATCGACAATTTTCAAGCACTAGGGGTATTACGACTGATAAAACAATCATAGATTACTATTGCTTACTCTGAAAAAAATGAGTCTAAGTTAAAAATGTTATTTTTTGAATGCTATGAACCATAAAACAATCTACCAATCTACTTTCTACTTATAATTATATCCACTTATGAAAAAGAGAATGAGAGATTCGATTAGAAAGTCGAGTCGATATGTCGAATCGAAACTTAAACTTTGATTCTTGGAGCAAGAGCGCCCCCTTTCAAGCCTCTCAAAAATGTGAACCAGCCGGACGCACCAAATTTGAAATCTTCAGGCATGCCTGATTTGAATTTTTTTTTTTTTTTTTTTTTTTCAATTAGTAAAGTGAGTAACGAAATTTACATTTTTAAAAGACAAATAAGCGGAGAAGCTTACAACCCCATAACCCTAGGCGTAGTGAATAACAAATAATTAACTTTTGTAATAAACAGATAAGCCGATAAGCTACAACTCCAAAACACTGGGCGTACTTAGTAAAAATAATTAATTTTTTTTTAATAAACAAATAAGCCGATAAGCTACAACCCCATAACCTTGGGCATGGCTAAAAAAAATGTTAATAATCAAATATATTTGTTTATTAAAAAAATTAACATTTTTTTTAGCCATGCCCAAGGTTATGGGGTTGTAGCTTATCGGCTTATTTGTTTACTAAAAAAAAATTAATTATTTTTACTAAGTACGCCCAGTGTTTTGGAGTTGAAGCTTATCGGCTTATCTGTTTATTACAAAAGTTAATTATTTGTTAGTTAATTATTTGTTATTCACTACGCCTAGAGTTATGGGGTTGTAAGCTTGTCCGTTTATTTGGCTATTAAAAATTGAAATTTCGTTACTCACTTTATTAATAAAAAAAAAAAAAAAAAAAAAAAATTCAAATCAGGCATGCCTGAAGATTTCAAATTTGGCGCGTCTGGCTGGTTCACACCTTTGAGAAGCCTGAAAGGGGGCGCTCTTGCTCCAAGAATCAAAGATCAAGTTTTGATTCGATAAATTGACTCGACTTTCTAATCGAATCTCTCATTCTCTTTTTCATAAGTGGATATTGTAAAATACTGCAGGTTGGTGCTAGTCGTTAGTGCGTATCTAGCGTGCACGTTTTATACTTGGGAGTCGTTGAAACGCCACGCCGGTCCGGGGAGACGGCCGGGAGCTGTATGCGCACTTGAGAGCGGGTTAGCGGTGTCCCTGGCGGCACCTATATCCAGCTGCGTCAACTCCGATCTGCTGCTCCGTGCTCGCGCTCGGCGGTGTGCGAGTGCTGGTAAGCGATCGCTGCTGCCGTTCCGTGGGTCGATGAACTCGCGCTCTCCCGTCGGTCTCCTTACTCCTGCTACCGCTGTGCGCGCTCCGTAGGTGGGCTTTCTGGCCCGCGCTATCGTTTGAATTCGATGTTGCTCGCTGAAGGCTAAAGGGCGGGTAAGCTGTGATGTTGGAAGGGTTAATTGAACGTCACTGAAGTTAACTGTATGATACTTGTAGTCTTTATTTGAATGCACACTTTGGTTAATATAAATTGCAGGTATTATCTCTATAGACGAGTCGCGGATCAGAGTGTAGGACTTGAAGTACTACCGGGTTTCAACAGAAGAATGTCTTAGTCAAGAACCGAGGTACGAAGATGCTAACGCCTCGCGTCCGAAGTACAAGTTACCGAGATCCGGTGTTCGATGCACGAGCTTAGGGTTCAAGTCGGAGGATCGAACTAATCTGCCGACCCGTTGGTCCGGTCCCTCTATTTAACCCGTTTCGACCCCTGCCTCTGGGCCTTTGTCTCCCCACTTCGCCCGTGTCCCCCGGGAGGGTCGATGGCCCGCTGATGGTCCTCCCCCTCAGGAATGTGGTGTGGCCCTTGATCTTTCCTTTCCGGTCCGCTTTTCTCGGGAGCACACGTGCTCTCGATTTTCGTGGTCTATGACATCTTTACGGTCGCTTTCTCCCGATTCTCGGACATCGTGAGATCGTTTTGCGGCCGGCGTCTCGGGTTGTTGGTCGTAAACTGTGTAATTTATTGTCTTCCTTTGCGGTGCGTATTTAGTGGCTGCTATTAGTTTTTGTCGTATAAGTGTCCGCGTTACGCGGTTTAGTTCTGTCTGATTTATAGTCCTTTCGCGGTGCGTACTTAGTAGCTGTTGGGTGGAATAAGTGTTAATTTATCGTCCTTTCTGGGGTACGTACTTAGCGGGTCGTATAAATGTTTGTGTTGCGCGGCTTAGTGTTATCGTTATAGCTTTGTCCCTGGTGTTTTTCTCACGCTCGCGTTTCCATGTGAATTGCTCGGTAGTAGGTTTTTCGATGGGCGTAATTAGTTATGACGCGCGGTTTAATGGTTGTGTGCTCGGAATGTGTCGGTAATAGATTTCCGTTGGGCGTAAATAATTATGACGCGTGATTTAATAGTCGTGTGCTTGAATTGTGCGTGGCTCGTTTGAGTTTTCGCGGTATTCGGGTGTTGGGTGCGTGGGAAGTGTGCGCGCCGCATTATTGCGTCGCGAGTATATTACCCCCTGTGTCGCGGGTATGTTACACCTTTCCCCTTTTTTTGCAAGTTTTTTCGTTATGGAAATTGAGAAAAAACTTCGTTCGTGAATCGCGTTTGTTTTTGGCACGCGCGCGGCGCTTGACTTCGGCGTTCGGCGTAGTGTCTTAGTTTCTAATTAAAATAAAGCTATACAAAATAAAGTTGTACAATATTGGCGGTGTTTTAGTTACTTACATTAAAATAACGTTATACTAAGTAGAGTTATAAAAAATCGGTTGCGTCTTAATTATCTGGAATGGGATAAAGTCGTACCTAGTTTTTGGCATGGTTACGTTAAGGTTATACAATTATTCGTATCTTCTTTAGATATAAGTAAAATTAAGTTATACTAGATCTTTAGTATCCTAGTATTATAGATTCGGCTTATAGTAAATCGGTGGCCTATCCGTTACGGAATTTTGTGGGGCCCTTAGTATTAGCTCCTAAAAATATAATGTTATGCACGAGTCGGTCAATCATAAGTATAAATGTCGCTCGCTCTTTCAGTGCGAGAGGAGGGTTTGTTGTCCCTACCGGTGTCTTTCTGTAAATTGGCTTATTTTCTGCCGTTATTATTCTCTTGCTTTCAACAAGAAAATTTTTTTCTCGCTTATCTGTCTATCCTTACCTCTGATCGGGCGACGAAGACATCTTTTCGAAGATAATGATAGGAGTTTTTGTACAAATCTAGGTTTCTTATTTTGATATCTATCATAATTAGTTTTTTTTTTTTTTTTTTACATAAAGATTTGCCTATCTTCATGATATGAGTCAGTTAAGCTTACATAGAAAGTCGCTTTAAGCAGAAATTTTGTCTAGCCCGCCGAGCCTCTTCGAGCCCCAGGGTTCCGCCCCCCGGTGCATCGCGATGGAGTGTTGTTTCGTCGCTCCGCCCTGCTGTCGGCGTGCGCGCCGTGCTACCTGTGCCTTGGCGTTACTGTACCCGCCTATCTATATTTTACTTCGCGATAACCCGTCGAAATCGTGCTTGTGAACCTATGCGTGCGTGTCTGCCTGTCGTTACCCGGGTACGGGCGTCCGTGCCTTGTGTTTGTCGGGCGTTTTTGAATGTCCCGCGTGCGAGAGTCGTGAATTTTCCTGACCTCCGCCATATTGAGTTACGAGGTCGCGTGGCGTGTTCTTATCTCCCGCTAATCCGGCGCGCGTGCGTGCGTTCGCCTTGCGGCGCTACTAGAGCGGCGGCCATCATTGTTTTGCCGGCCGGCGCCAGTCACACGTGTTGCGTTGACGTCGAATGATTTGTGCCGTTACCACCTGGTTAAACATCGAACATGTGCGGCTTTTATCACGAGGTCGGTGCGAAAGAAAGTGCGATTATTTCATTACTCTCGCTATTCTATCATTAATGTTGTGCTTGCTTCACAGGTGCTCTTTTGGTTGCGAGACGTCGTGAGGCGCTTGCTTGCGCGGGTGCGTCCCGGCGAGCTGGTCGATGCAGCCACATCCACCGAAGACCTGACACCTGCGTGCTTGTGTTACCCCGCGGAGGTTATCGCCACCCTGAATAACTCCGTCCTATTCACGAGGCCGCGGAGACACGTCGATCCTGGCGTCGGACAGATTTTCCAACCCGAGTGTTTTCGCAGTCGCCTTACTGCGTGTCCCGCTGCCGAGCCTCCCGGGGTTCGGCGCGTTAGGGTCGCTGAATCCCCCTCGGCCCCCGTTCCGGATGAACCGGCTAGCGAGCCCCATCGGTTGCTGGCTCGCCGCCGTGTGCGTGCCCGGCGTGCACGCGTGGTTTTCCCCAGCGCTGCGGAGATGGCGGAGGCCCGGTCTGTCCCGCTTCCGGAGGATGCCGACGACGGGCTGTGAGTGTTCAGTGGGGACTTAAGTCTATAAATCTTGCCAACATCAAAGATTGTGATTTTAGTTCTTCGTGAACTAATTGTGCGGATATGATTTAGGCTGTTTTTTTTCTTTAGGATTTTAGTTTAATATAGGAGATTTAGTAGTTTCATTAGCTTTATGTAGGAGTTTTTCTGTGTTTAGTGTAGATAGAGTAGACTTTAGGAATATTTGTAGGAGTCTTTTTGTTTAGCATAGGTAAAATAGAATTAGGGAATTTTGTGGTTATGATTCTGTAAGAAATTTAAGAATTTTATAAGTATTTTGTAGGAGTTTTTCTTTGTTTAGCATAAGTAAAATAGAATTAAGGAATTTTGTGGTTATGATTTTTGTAAGAAATTTAAGAATTTTATAAGTATTTTGTAGGAGTTTTTCTTTGTTTAGCATAAGTAAAATAGAATTTAGGAATTTTGTGGTTATGATTTTTGTAAGAAATTTAAGAATTTTATAAGTATTTTGTAGGAGTTTTTCTTTGTTTAGCATAAGTAAAATAGAATTAAGGAATTTTGTGGTTATGATTTTTGTAAGAAATTTAAGAATTTTATAAGTATTTTGTAGGATTTTTTTTGTTTATAAATAAAATAGAATTAAGGAATTTGTGATTGTGATTTTCTTTCTTTTTTTTTTTTATTCATAATGTCCTTACATGATTTTTGTGTACCTAGCAGTTCGCCTAGCTATTTTCATTCCATAACATATCTCATTCCATACACGGGCTGTGAGGCCATTAATTCAGTATTACAAGTAGATAATATAGGTAAACTTAATCTTCTAAATTGTAAGTAAATAAATAAATAAATGTATTTATATCAAGCTTCCTTTCTCCCTGAATTAGTAGGAGCTTCCTACGTTGTAAGTAAATAAGTAAATAAATCGATATAAATTGAAAGTTAACATAACGAGCATAAATTTTCTTGCCTTCCTTCCGTATTTTGCACTACCATTGGTTTCGGTGTCTCGCCGCATGTTAACTCACATGAATCTTCCACTTCGCGCGGTGATAAGCGGTCCGGACGGCTTCCTACTTCCTGAAGATGTGTCCGAGTGTCCCCTCGCCTAACTCTGCAATCTTCCCTCTCGCGTGCGAGATCACACAGTCTCGGCAGAATATCTTGTCGCCGAACTGTACTCGCTGCTGTTTGCATCCGCCGCAGGTCATCTTGAATTGGTTTGTCGAGACTGTAGTGTGCAACTTGTTTTTCCTTGCTTGTCGTCCAGGGCTGCAGTTTTCGCACAGCGGCTGTCCCTGCTCGTCTGTGTAGTAGTAACTGTCGAAGTGGAACTTTCTCGTGAGTTCCATCCAAAACAGGAGTCGCTCGCGCGTGTCGATATTGTTTGACGCTTTTATTATAGTCTCGTCGCTTAACTTGGTGCCTGCTGTGGTTGCGGGGGTGTCTGCGAGTAGCCAGGGTCTGTATAGCTGCTGGCTTGGGCCTGGTTGTGCCGCGTCGTTTCCCGGTGCCTGTTCGCTTGGCTGCTCTGGACGTCTGGGGGTGGTGCAGGTGTCTTCGTCCTCGTCCACGACTATGTGCTCGTCCTCTTCTCCCGGTAGTGGCGGTCTTAATAATATTACTTCCCCCTTGTCGGTTGTTGGAGCCTGAGCGTTGTCGACGATTTTCGGTGGTGTCTCCGGCTCGCTGTCCTCCTCCCAGCTGAGGTCTTCGTCGTCGAGCTCTCGTTCCGCTACCGCTATCGGGAAAATTTGCGCCTGTTCCTCTGGAGCGATGTCACTGTTCAGGAATGCAAACCTGACGTTCTTCAGGACGCCTTTCGCTTGGGGCCCGTTTATTTTCTTCCTGTCGGTTGCCTCTATGGTGAATAGGACGGCGCTCCTTGATTTTAGGTCGTAGCCTAGTTCGATCGCTCTCTTGATGAATCGCAGCGCGGCTGATCGCATTTCTTGCTGCTTTTCCTCAGGCGTCATATGGTGTGCTTCCATCTTTCTGGTCGCTGGTGATTTTTTTTTTTTTTTTTTTTTTTTTTTTTCTCCGATGGCCTTTCTTTGCTATACTGGTTTGCGCGTGGCCCGGGCTTTTTGCTTGGATTTTCTTTTCTCGGTGGTGTCTTGGCTTTTCCTCGAACTACGCTTGCGACTTTTACGTGTGGTTACGCGTTTGTTGTTTGCTGCAGGTCGGAGGATCTAACCGTTAGTTGTTATTCACTGCACGCGCGCTGGGGTTGTTAGTCGGTCTTGATTTGACGGGGTGCTGACTTACTAGTCATGGGTTGGGCTGGTTGATTACGGGTTCTTAGACGTTTAGTGTCTGGAGGTTTGGGATATACTGACTCTATACTGGGGTGTGTCTTGCCCTCTGAACTAGTTTGTGCCTCCCCCCACTCCATGGCTTTTCCTTGCTGCATGGTTTTTCTGTCTCAAGGGTCCTTTGCTTTCCCTTTTTTTTGCCTCGCGCCCCCGACTTGGGGCTTGCACGTGTGGTTTGCCTGCAGTGTCCCTTGCTGCTCGATTTCTCTCCTTACAGGCGTTGTGGCGGCTTACGTGTATTTCGGCTAGGCTGTGGTGGCTGTGCATTGAATTTTTTTTTTTTTTTTATATCCGTTCGGGAAAAGTAGATGTTTTGCTGCAGGCGCGTGTGCGCGTCTCCCTATGCGCTAGGTCGTTGTCGTGTTTGCTCTGCAGTTTCTTGCTCTGGGCCTCCTATCCCGTGACGTAGTAGCCGGATTTTTGATTGCCGGCTCCTGCTCGGCATGTGACTTGCCGTGTGGTGTTTTTTTTTGCTCTCTTTCTTCGCTTTGCTCGCTATGCGCTCCCACCTTTCTATCATATCGTCTACTACATCGTTGTATGTCCGTGCGGTCGTTCCTTCCGTGAAACTCGTTGGCAGCCTGGGTGGTTTTCCGTATACCATTTCGTAAGGGGAAAATGAAGTTGCGTCGGAAGTTTGCGTGTTGAAGCTAAACACTGCGAAGGGTAAGAGTTCGTCCCAGTTGTTGTTATTTATGAAATATCTTATATATTCGCATAACTCGTGGTGCGTTCGTTCGAGTATTCCTAAGGATTGTGCTCTGTATATTGAAGAAGTTATCCTTGATATGCCGAATATTTTCGAGAACTCGTTCAGTAGTTTTGATATCAATTGCGTACCGTTATCAGTGTGCAGCGATTTCGGGCAGCCATATTTCAGCAGGAAGTGGGTTGTGAATTCTTTCGCAATGCTTTCGGAATCTATTCTTTTTAATGGTATGCCTTCGACCATCCTCGAGAATGCGTCAATTACGGTCAGTATGAATCGGTTGCCGTTTTTTGTTACTGGCAGTGGGCCGACTATGTCCAGCTGCACTCTTTCGAAGGTTTCCTCGAAGGGCGTTGTGATAATCATTTCGTTTCTCGTCCTGTGCCTAGACGTTCTTATCAGCTGGCATTTGTGGCACGTCTTTACGAAGTTTTCGATCTGCTCTTTCATACCTTTCCAAAAGTAATTTTTCCTAATGTTGAAGTAGGTCCTTATCTGTCCTCTATGTCCTGTAGCTTTGGTGCCGTGACTTTCTAGTATTATGCTCTCTCTAAGCTCGATGGGAGGTACCCTGACGTCCCCGCTGCATATCGTGAGCCTTGTCGTGTCGGCGTCTATTGTTTTCTTTAGATTTTCTATTATGAGGCTGTTTCTTGAGAAGTTTTCGTCCTTCTGGATGCATATTGCCTTTACTTTTTCTTCCTTTATCAGTTTCGCCAGCAGGTTAAGTGATTTTATCAGTACTTCGAGCGCTAGATGGTCGGTGTAGTTATCTTTCACGAAGACGTGAAAAATTTTTCTTTTCCTAAACTTGGTTACCAGTATTTCTCCGATAGCGGGTTTACACTCGACCAGTGTGCTCAGTGGTACGAGGCCGTTTTCCAGGAGGTCTTTCGTTACTGGGTTCCTTAAGGACGTGTCGCATGATAGTAGGTGTATTATCGACTCCTTCCTTAGCCATACCGGGTCTCTCGTGTAGGTTATACCGTCGACTATTGTTATGAATATGTCTGCCTCGGGCAGTCTACTAATATCGTTGCTGCTGCTGTATTTCTTTAGCGCGCAGCTCTTTTGCGTTCCCCGCAGGTTTGACATGCTCTTCGATTTCGCCAGCCTCGGGCCTCCTGATATCGTTTTTACGATTGTCGTCGCCTGATTGCCAGTTCGTCGGCTTTCAGTCCTCATATCATTATTTTCGTCCATTTGCTTGCCCGTACGTCGGCTTTTAGCTTTCATATCATCGTCCCCGCTTGTCTGCTTGCCGGTGCGTCGGCGTTTCGCTTCCGAACCATTACCTTCGTCTTTTTCGGCGTATACCAGTCCTCTTATTCGGGGCTGGTCAGCCGAAGTTTCTCTCAAGCTATCAATGTTTTTATTTTTCCTGGCGGCCAGAATTCGCCGGGGCTGGCCGCCAAAAGGGCTAGGTAGCGTCCCCGTTTCGACAATACTCTCATTTCTTGTCTTATCAAAACTTTCGACAATACTCTTATTTCTTGCCTTATCAAAACTTTCGACAATACTCTTATCTCTTGCCTTATCAAAACTTTCAACAATACTCTCATTTCTTGCCTTATCAAAACTTTCGACAATACTCTTATTTCTTGCCTTATCAAAACTTTCGACAATACTCTCATTTCTTGCCTTATCAAAACTTTCCTTTCTCTTTGCTTTTTTCATTGGGCTTACGCTCGTCACGCTAGCTTCGGTGATGGTCTTTCTTCCAACCCGAAGTGGACACGAACTATTGGAACCCCCGGTGTCCCGAACGTCCCTGGCTCGCTGATCAGACGTACCTTGTGGGTTCTCGTTCGTGGCACCGGTGGTGTCCTCACTGCCCATCTGACTAGCTTTCATGTACTCTGGCTGACCGACCGGGTCCGCGCCGTCCGCAGTAGGCGTATCCCAGGCGGTCCGTCCCTTTCGACGTGCTTTCGTACATGACGACTTGCACCCGACGACGGAGTTCATGCCACCGTCGCCTATGCTACCTAACCCCGGATTACTTACATTTCCAACATTGATTGTTTTATCAGGAGGCGCGTCTTTCGTGGCTGTCGCCTCCTTCAACTTTCCTGGGCTTCCGCCGTGCACCTTGGCTTCTGCCTCTCTGTCCAATCCGAGGGCTGTTAATGCCCTTAATAGTTCTTCGTCTCTCTCTGGGTTATAAAAGCTGTTTTCTATCAATCTTACTAATGCTTCCTCCTCCCAGTCTATGTTCTCGGTAGTTTTCGAGTCCTGTTCGCTTTCTGGCTCTTCCTCCGTATCCGAGTGGCCTGTGTCTTGGTTTTTGTTTATTAATGATTCGTTTATTTCTTGGCTTGTAATTTTGAGGTTCTTTTCGTCTTCCTCGGTTACGGGGTTTCTCGATAGACAGTCGCTATTTGTGTTAGATACGCCCTTTTTATACCTGATATCGAAATCAAATTCGGACAGCTTGGCTTTCATTTTTATAAGCCTTGGCGAGGTGTCTTTGAAGCTATTTAAGTATATTATTGGCTTGTGGTCCGTGAATATAGTGAATTTTCTTCCGTATAGGTATGGTCTGAAGAATTGTACGCTGAACACTATAGCCAGCAGCTCTTTTTCTATCACGCTGAAACTTTCTTCTGTCTTGCTTAGCGTCCTAGATGCGTAGGAAACCGGGAGATCTTTTCCGTTCGTCATTTGCGAGAGGATGCCCGCGATTGCATAGCTGCTCGCGTCGCAAGTGACTATGAATTCCTCGTCGAATCTCGGATATTGTAGGATTGGTTCGGTGATTAGTTTTTCTTTCAGCGCGTCGAACGCTTCCTGCTGTTCCTGTCCCCAGATGAATTTTTCGCCTTTTCGTAGCAATTTTGAGAGGGCTTTTGCTATTTTAGAGTAGTCTTTTATAAATCTTCGGTAATAGCCTGTCAGTCCCAGAAATTCTTTAATTCCTTTTGCTGTTCGAGGTGGTTTGAACTGACTTACCGCCTTTATCTTGTCGGGGTCTGGGCTCACTCCGTCCTTACTTATTTTATGCCCCAAGAATACTATCTCCTTCCTCAGGATTTTTCGGGCTGCAATGTCAACCCTGCTGTTTTTAGACGTTCTAGCAGCTTTCTGAGTTTTATGTAGTGCTCTCGCAGCGAGTGGCTAAATATTATTATGTCGTCCATGTAGATGAGTAGGTCTGTACCTTTGAGTCCTGACAGTAGGTGGTTTAACGCTCTTACGAAATATGTGGGCGCGTTTTTCAGACCCATCGGTAGTCTTTTGAACATGTATTTTTCATCGTTTGCTGAAAACGCAGTCAGTGGTCTTGATTCTTCGTCCAATAGTACCTGGTAAAATCCGGACGCCAGGTCGAGTGTTGAGAAGTACTTTGCCGATCCTAGGCTCTCCAATATCTCTGTAATTAGTGGCATGGGATAGCTGTCAGTCCTTGTGGCTTCGTTGAGCTTTCTGTAATCTATCACGGCACGAAATTTGCGCTGATTTGTGCTACTCTTCTTAGGTACCACAAAGACGCAAGAATTGAAGCTGCTCACGCTCGGCTCGATGATGTCGTTCTTCAGCATATCGTCGATTTGTTTCTTGATTTCTTCCCGTAGGTGCACCGGGTATCTGTATTGACGCACATTCACGATTCTGTTGTCGATCATTTCGATCTTATGCTTAATCGAAGGTATATACCCGAGCTTGTCTCCCGGTAAGTAGAATTGCGCCGAATATTCTTTCACTATATCTAGGATGCATTGTTTTTCCTCTTCGTTCAAGTCCTTTAAGTTTATTAGTTCTTCTAGCTTTTTATTTCTTTCTTCGTGTTCTTCATCTGTAATTTTTAGTGTTCTTTGCGCTTTTGGCAACTCGAGGAAGTCGTCGGCTTCTACTGGTGGTACCGTCACTTCCACGTCGAAGTTGTTCGTATTAATCATGAGTATAGTGCAGCGTCCGTCGTCTACGTTCGTTAGGCATTTTCCGGCGTAGATGCCCGGTCCTAGATCTATGTTATCTATGTAGCCTTGTCCCTTTTGTTTATTGGATACTTCGAGTCTCACGGCCCTTTTTGTCCTTGCTGCAAGCATGACCTTCACGCTTCTGGGCCTATTGATGAATTTGAATTTGTCCATGCCTACCAGAAGTTCTCTGTTTGTGAAGTCTATGAGCCCGTTGTTGTCGCTCAGGAAGCTTGAGCCCAGTAATCCGTCACATTTCAGGGGAAAATCGACGCTTACTAGGTGGAATTTGACTTGTATTCCTTTGACCTTTATTTCTACTAATCCTAGCGTCCTGACGGGGCTCTTATTTATTCCGGTGAGTCGAATTATCCGTTCTTTATTTATTATTACTCCGTCTTTAATTCTGCTTTCTTTCAGGAGGTTTATTTCCAAGCCAGTGTCTAAAAGCAGGTTTATCGTTCCGTTCTTTACGTCGCTGGACTTAAATGGTATCGTGGGCAGTCTGACTCCAGCTGGTTTATCGTATATACCATCCGTTCTTCCGTGTTGTGCGGACGCTTTATGTTCTCGGGAGCCTCCAGTTCGCGTCTATTACTGGAAGCGTCTATTCGTTTTTTGGAGTCTCCTGGTTCTTTTGGTAGTTCTGCCTCCTTTGTTCGAGAGTGCAGTATTTGTCGGTGTGGCCCCTGCAGTTGCATTTTGTGCATTTTAGTGCAAATATCCTGCAATTTTTTATCTCGTGGTTGTATTTGCCACAGAAGTCGCAGAGTTGCCTGTCGTTGCACTGGCTTATAAAGTGCCCTCCCTGGTTACATTTATAGCATTTCGGTGGTTTTCTTTGTTCGTTTGATTGTTCTCTTGGCTGAGTTTTCTGGCTTCCCTGATAGTCATATTTTTGAGTTTTCTCTCTCACGCGCTCGTTATTTGAGCCTGTTGATTTGAAGTCTTGGTAGCTGGTTTTTGGTTCTTGCCTTTGCTGGTTCTGGTTGTATTTAGTGTTTTGTTCTCTCTGGTTTGCTCCACCTTGGTTGTTAGGTTCAGTCGCCCAGCAATTTCTTGCTATGTGGCCTTCTCGGTTGCACTTGTAGCATGTTACTTGTCTTTTTTCTTTTTCGACCCCTGAAGTTTCTATCTTGTATACTTCTCTCATTTTTGGTACTGAGTCCTTTATTTTGTAAAGGTCTTCATTTGCCTTTATTTCTCTCTCTATCTGCCTAGCTCTTGCTATGACTTCGTCGAGGCCGTCGTACTTCATGCCTACCAGGTGTTTGTTTATTGATGGTCGAATGCCGGTGATGAATCTTATTATTCCCTGCTGAGTCATTAACCTGTCTAGTCCTGGCTGGGCTCCGCATTCTCTCCTTGATAGAGCTATCATATCGTCGACGTACCTTTTGACCTTAACGCCCCACTCTACTACGCTCTCGTTCTCCTGCTGGGATATTTTCCCTAGCTCGTTGCTGGTATTTGTGTAGTTGCTGTCTGCTCCGAACACTTTTGATAGGTCGTTCACTAGGTCGTCAAAGGTATCGTATTGTTTTCGCTTTATAACTTCTTTCGCGCTGCCTTTTATTTTTGACAAGATTAGTTTTAGTACGATTTTTCTGTCTGAGATCTTTGCCATCTGATAGATGTCTTTGCATTCGTAATTAAAGTCCTCAAGACTCATATTAGCGCCATCGTATTCTGGGATAAGTTTTAGTGCCTCAGATGTTGACAGGCTCCTATCTTCCAGGTCCACTATTGTTCTCGCTTCTATTTGTAGTGATGCCACTGACGGAGCCTTAATGATGGCTTCTGGCCCTGTCGTTGTGGCATTATTTGCTGTCATGGCTTGTCCTTGCGCGCTGGTGTCACTTTCACTCCCGCCACGCGCGTTGCTCGACTCGCCCCTCGCACGACTATTCGCACCCCTTTGCATGTCCTGTGCTACCGGCATCGCGATAGGTGCAGCAGTTGTCTGCACGCCTGCATGTGTTACCCCCGCGCGTGTTTGTCCCGTGCGTCGTCCGCCTGAGCCCGACGCCATTGCGGTGGGTGTGTCTCTATCGGTTGCTACTCCCCTGCCCCTTCGTGCTATCTGACTGCCTGCTGACCCGCGTGTCCCCGCCTTTATGGCTCCTGTTATTCTCCTCGGGGCCATAGTATGTAGTTTTTTGTTTATTTACTGCTGTGCAAGCGTGTTTAAACAATTAACCCAAAATAAAAAAATACAACGAGAGAGGGAAAAATTTATAGTAATTTCCGGGGAAAATAAAGGCGGATGCCAAAAGAGAGTTTCTCTGTAGCTCGCCCCCTCTTTTGACTAGCGTTGTTCCCTAACAGGTGTTTACTATATCGTACACTGTAAGCAAATAATTGCTGGCCTCCACGTATCTAGCCTGTACTTCCGCGACTATGCCCTTTATGTCGTGCTCGATTGATAATAGTCTGTTTACCTTGCTTATAGATAATGTTAATTTTCTAAGCCTGACGATTATTTTTGTCAGCTCGACTATTTTCCTAAACAAAACTATTCTAGCGTAAGCCCAGTCGCCTTTTACCCAAAGTTTCCTTGGTTTTAACTTAATCTCTCTAAAAATGTTTCTCGCGGCGATAGTTTTCAATAATTCCTGCGCTAGCGTGTGGTTAAGAAAGTTTTTATCCGTAAATATATTTTGCTCTAACCAGCTCCTTGCGGTTCTTACTGCTCTGTAATTAATGTTCTCGAAGTCCCTCAGTATATCGGACAAAATTTCTGCCTTTGACATATATGTTCTTAAAAATAGAGCGGGGTATTCCTGCCTTCTATTTTTCACAATTTTTGTTTATTTACTATTACGTCAAGAATGTATTGTTATAGACGGGTTCGTATATAAAATTTACTTGAGCGTTGCTCCAGTCGTGTTAAATTATTACGTTTTAGTATAAGAATTATGGTTCCTTCTTTGAAAACAAAATTTAATTAAATCTCTGAGAAAAGAAGTTAGTTATCCGACCAGGTTTATTGTGAGTAAACTTTATGAATGGAAAATTATATCAGAAAATCGTCCGCGTATAATGATATATATTTTTTGTATTATTTAAGATATTTTCGGAGATTATTGTATTTTCTAGCTTTGCTAGTTGCGTGTATGCTTTACTAGCAACTTTGCCCTTAACCAAGCCTGTTTTCGGAAGGCCTCCTTGTGGTGCTTCCTTTCTTTCTTCTCTGAGTTTTTCTAACTTAACGCTTATTTTTAGGTCGGAGAAGACGCTATTTTCGCTCATATAAATCATTAACTTTATATCATACTGCAGTCAGGTTTGTACAAAAATCACAAATTCGTGAGGTAAGTAAAAGATAAAGTCTAAATGTAAAATCTGCCTCCGAATCTCGTCCGCCGGAGGAGAGAGAGAATAGAAAAGGTACAGTCACTGCAGTATGATATTTGCCCTACGGTGACTCATATCATGTTACAAAAATTATTCTAGACTTAGCTTTACTGGTTTCTATGAGGTTATAGCGGTCCTGGTCCCTCGAAGGTCCTCGGCTACTGGCTGCGGTGTGTGGTCGGGTGGTCCTGGCTCTGGTATGTTTGTTGATGTTGCTTTTTGTGAAGTAAAATTTTTCTCGATGATTGCCCACGTCGCGGACAGTTGTCCGTCCAACGGTGCGGCCTTGCGCCGATGCCCACGTTGGCACAATAACTGGAACCTTGTGCTGTTGATGTAATTTCGCTTTAAGTGTGTCTTTTTGCACTATTATTTTGATAATAACCCTTCTCACAGTTTCCGCTGTCACCACTGTAAAATACTGCAGGTTGGTGCTAGTCGTTAGTGCGTATCTAGCGTGCACGTTTTATACTTGGGAGTCGTTGAAACGCCACGCCGGTCCGGGGAGACGGCCGGGAGCTGTATGCGCACTTGAGAGCGGGTTAGCGGTGTCCCTGGCGGCACCTATATCCAGCTGCGTCAACTCCGATCTGCTGCTCCGTGCTCGCGCTCGGCGGTGTGCGAGTGCTGGTAAGCGATCGCTGCTGCCGTTCCGTGGGTCGATGAACTCGCGCTCTCCCGTCGGTCTCCTTACTCCTGCTACCGCTGTGCGCGCTCCGTAGGTGGGCTTTCTGGCCCGTGCTATCGTTTGAATTCGATGTTGCTCGCTGAAAGCTAAAGGGCGGGTAAGCTGTGATGTTGGAAGGGTTAATTGAACGTCACTGAAGTTAACTGTATGATACTTGTATCTTTATTTGAATGCACACTTTGGTTAATATAAATTGCAGGTATTATCTCTGTAGACGAGTCGCGGATCAGAGTGTAGGACTTGAAGTACTACCGGGTTTCAACAGAAGAATGTCTTAGTCAAGAACCGAGGTACGAAGATGCTAACGCCTCGCGTCCGAAGTACAAGTTACCGAGATCCGGTGTTCGATGCACGAGCTTAGGGTTCAAGTCGGAGGATCGAACTAATCTGCCGACCCGTTGGTCCGGTCCCTCTATTTAACCCGTTTCGACCCCTGCCTCTGGGCCTTTGTCTCCCCACTTCGCCCGTGTCCCCCGGGAGGGTCGATGGCCCGCTGATGGTCCTCCCCCTCAGGAATGTGGTGTGGCCCTTGATCTTTCCTTTCCGGTCCGCTTTTCTCGGGAGCACACGTGCTCTCGATTTTCGTGGTCTATGACATCTTTACGGTCGCTTTCTCCCGATTCTCGGACATCGTGAGATCGTTTTGCGGCCGGCGTCTCGGGTTGTTGGTCGTAAACTGTGTAATTTATTGTCTTCCTTTGCGGTGCGTATTTAGTGACTGCTATTAGTTTTTGTCGTATAAGTGTCCGCGTTACGCGGTTTAGTTCTGTCTGATTTATAGTCCTTTCGCGGTGCGTACTTAGTAGCTGTTGGGTGGAATAAGTGTTAATTTATCGTCCTTTCTGGGGTACGTACTTAGCGGGTCGTATAAATGTTTGTGTTGCGCGGTTTAGTGTTATCGTTATAGCTTTGTCCCTGGTGTTTTTCTCACGCTCGCGTTTCCATGTGAATTGCTCGGTAGTAGGTTTTTCGATGGGCGTAATTAGTTATGACGCGCGGTTTAATGGTTGTGTGCTCGGAATGTGTCGGTAATAGATTTCCGTTGGGCGTAAATAATTATGACGCGTGATTTAATAGTCGTGTGCTTGAATTGTGCGTGGCTCGTTTGAGTTTTCGCGGTATTCGGGTGTTGGGTGCGTGGGAAGTGTGCGCGCCGCATTATTGCGTCGCGAGTATATTACCCCCTGTGTCGCGGGTATGTTACAATATAATTATAAGTAGAATGTATATTGGTAGATTGTATTATGCTTCATAGCATTCAAAAAATAACATTTTTAATTTGGACTCATTTTTTTCAGAGTAAGCAATAGTAATCCATGATTGTTTTATCAGAATAATTGATAAACTATGATCAATTATTTGTAATTTCAAAAATAGAAAAAAATAAATAAATAAGTGATATATTATTTACAATATTTGAACATAGATTTTTAACGAATCAAAAAACTAAAAAACTGAATAAAAGTAGTATATCATTTTGATATTGAGATCAATATTTCGTTGAGTATCAATTTTTTCATAGCATGTGACCTAATTTTAGCTGGAATTTAAATAGTTTTTAGTCAAAAAATAATTTCAAAACATCTATAATGAACGAAAAAGTTAAATGTAGCGTGTATATTGCTAAAAAAACACTAGTTTAGCACATAAAATCTGTCAAAAGTGTATACGTTGGAATCAAGTAAAACCCCAAATCCGCACTACAATTACTATGGGAGCTTGTTTGAAAACATATGAAGAAAAGATTCCACATGTTTTTGAGAGAAAAAAAAAAGGTCGAAACCGTTCAAAAATGCGTGTGAAAATCGTAAAAAACGCGTTTTTTGTGTTTTTTGAAAACTTTAAACAGCTGTATCTTGGAAGTGGAAGATCGTACAGCGTTCCGGTTGGTCGCAAAATTTTTGTTTTTTCATAAAAAAAATTTAACAATTTTTTAATATGCACAAAAATTTAGCCTAGAAAAAGCTACGGTCGTTTGAAGATACCTGCAAATGAGCAAAAATAGCAATATCTGTGTAGGACTGTATTATTATAAAAATAACTAAACTATGTTGTCAAAATATTTTTACAAAAAAGAACTTATTTTGAACAAAATTTTGCCGCAAACTAGAAGTTTCTATCTCATTTTGATCAAAAGTTATAATTTTTCGAAAAATACCTTAAAATTGCTTAAAACAGCTTAAAAATAGGCCATTTTTCAATCTTTGAAAAAATCTAGCACCAAGCAGAAATAAGATAGAGACCTCTAGTTTATGGCAAAAGTCTTCTATTAAATAGTACTTTTGCCAAAAAAAATTGCAATAAAATCGGTGAACCTCGTGCGGACGGTTTTTTAAAAAAGTATTATTTTGACCCATATATATACTGGGGGGAGTACCCCCTGCTCGCTCCACTCGATAACCCCCCCCCCCCCAGAATTTTATGCTTGAATCTACACTTGTACCTACACTTATACACATACCCTTGTGTCTACCTCTGTGCCTACTCTGATACATACCATTGTTTCTACTCTTATAGCTTGTGACTACACCTGCGATTTATTTTATGCCTACCTTTGTTCCTACCTTTCATCTTACTCCAAACCCTTGTAACTACCCTTGTTCTTACCATAGCACGTACTGCTTTTTAAAACTAGGCTCTTACCAAGGAATATGCTCATGTTTATATATCTGTTTCTATCATGGTGATAACTGTAGTTTGAATTTCTAACTCTAAGACTACTATGTTCTTGTTGTTAAGCATACTTTCATTTCTATCCTTAGTTAAACATCTGTTTCTATTCTTTTTCCGACTTATTTTCGTCTTTTTATTTATGAACCTTTCCTGCTTCATAACCTTGCTACTATCCACATCTCTTGAGTCTTTTTTTCCAACTCTCTTTATTACGTCTGTTGACTTTTTCTTCTTCCTACATATGTTAATAATCTGGTGCTTACTACTTATTTTTTACTTAAGCTTCTAACACTGAACCTTCTACACATGCATTTGTTTCTACATCTGTTTCTACTCCTATGCTAACTCTAGTTCTTTGTTTTTTTTATTTTTTATTTTTTTAACGCTGAATCCAGCCTTATGCATAATCTTTTTTTATCCTCTTGTGCTTACTACGGTAAATACCCTTATAATCGACCTTATTCATAACATTGTTTCAAACTTTATAACTACTCTTGTAAATACATTGTACTACCTACTCCCGTACCTACACTTGTCATTTTGTTTGTAACTTTCAACCTACGCTTATATGTACACTTTTGCTTAATATTGTTCCTATGCTGATTGTGACAATTGTAAACAACAATTTTTTACCTAGTCTCTTTACATGAATCTACTTGCTTCAATTTTGGTGTTTACTGTTGTTTTTTTCTTTTTTTATATACTTTGGTTTCTAACTGGATACTTTGGTTTCTAACTCTGAACCTTTGTTCTCATCTTTGTGAATACTATCGTTTCTATTGTCCTTCTTAAATCTTTTTGTAATTACAATCGTGAAACTAGTCTTCTTCATACACTTTTCCCCGCACAGTTCTTTTTTGACAAATATTTCCTACATCCGTTTACATTTGTTATCAAAATGTTTCCACCTAGGTTTCTCTCAATTAACCTACCCTGATTGATATTGAAGTTTACCTTACGACACCAGTTTCCATCCATGTGCAGCCTCTTTTACTTTGTTATTATTTTTATACTTCAATTTGTAACTTTGAAAGTATATTGTTCTTATTTTTGTGCCTACTTTCGTTTCTACCATTAGTACAGATTTTTCTTTTTTATCTTAGTAGACCTACTTAAAGCCTTGGAACTAACATCATTTCTACCCTTTGTTCTTACATAATAGATACGCAACCGTCTACCGCGTATTTCATTCCTTACAGGATTTCGGCATCGTGCATTGAGCACGCGCGCTGATTGGCTCTCGGCCGCGCGGCATTATTCGAATCAACACCCTAATTTTTGAGTTAACTTTTAATATTCTTACTCTCAGCGCAGCTATGAATAAGTAAATAAATAATTTAATAAAATAATAAATTAACAACCACTAAGTCGTAAGACAGAATATTCTAAGGCACAGCAATGAATAAACATGTAAGTTTATAAATAAATAAATCATTTTCTGTATAAACTACGGTGCAGCAAGGAGTAAGTAAATAATTTTTTTAACAATTACATGATGTGCAAGCTTAAGGCCCTCATTTTTCAGGGCCTGAAAAAGATGAATAAATGAATGAATGAATGAATTAATTAATTAATTAATTTATTTATAAGTTAAGTAAACAATCAACCACCAAATTTCGAATCTGTATAACCCTATGGTACTCATATAGATAAATAAATGAAAATTTTATGAATATTGATTGATTGATTGATTGATTAAGATTTATTTCCGAGCATAGGGACAAGCCCTGCCATGCCCGTGGATTTGTGCAATACATCGAATATATAATAATTTATGTGCATTTGATTACAATGGTTACAATGGATTATAGTATAAATAAATTAAATGCATTTAAGTTACAATAGATCACGAGGTGATTATATAATTAAGTAGTAAGCGATGACTGTGGCGTTGACTAGTGTTGTGTTACGTTGTATCTGGCTATGTTTTGTGGCCATGTCTGTGTTCGAATCGGTTTGTTGTTGGAGAGGTAATGTTCAGCTATCATATAGACGGGTCCGCTAACAGCTGATACCAAAGCGAAGACAGGGGGCGAGGCATGGTGTGTGAAAGTTGGCATGAAGTGTTTGTGGGTCCGTAGATGGTGACGATATGTGTGCTTTCAGAGTGTGGATGCTCGACAATGGTGTGTCTTTAAGGTTCCGAGAACCTGCGTGCGTCAGTTGGGATTTAGGATGTTAGGAAGCGAGGAATGAAGTTTTGGGGGTTTTAAGACGAGGCCTTCATCAGTGGCTCTGTTTACCCAATCTCGACAGTCAGCACGGAAAAGTGTCGCCTTCAGTCTGGACTTGAACCCGGCGATGGTCGTGCTTTCATCGATGAGAGCACAGTGAGTATTTAATGCCTTCGACGATGTAACAACGAATGAAGAGTTGTAGCTGGAATCGGGCTTGGTGTCTATGACAAATGGCGGTCTAAGCCTGTGAGTGGACCTTCTGAGAAATTCCTCCCCTGGGTCGATCGTGAAACGGTTATAAAGATAAGGTGGTTGATGGTTTACTACAACCGACAGCGCGAGGCTCACGGTGAGGTAAACGCGTCGGGCACAGGTTGAAAGCCAGCCCAAGACCAGTCCGTACGGCGCTGCCATGCCACTGTGATACCACTAAGAAAAAGATAAGACCGCGGTCGTCTCACGTGTAAACTGATATCAGCTTCACAGCCTCAAAGCTCCCAGGACTCGGAACCACGTGGGGTGTACCCAGTTGCTTCTGCTAATTTGTACAGCTCCATGTGACGACTATCAGATAAGTGTTTCATAAACTCTAAGCGTTCAGCAAAATCAAGAAATAAAAAACGAACAACTAAAACCTTTACATTGAATTATTTTGGATTTAATTGTGATTCTTTAAAAATAATATTAATAAATAAAAATAAACTCATTTCATTAAATTTTTTCTTAACTTATTTAGTACGTTAAAAATATTTTCATAATACCGTAGTTAGAAGTTTCACTTCTTCCGAGGGTCCCGAGACCCACACACTTTTTTTAATTATAAGCTTACATGTTTATTCATTGCTGTGCCTTAGAATATTCTGTGTTGCGACTTAGTGGTTGTTTATTTATTATTTTATTAAATTATTTATTTACTTATTTTTTATAGATGCGCTCAGAGTAAGAATATTTAAAGTTAACTCAAAAATTAGGGTGTTGATTCGAATAATGCCGCGCGGCCGAGAGTCAATCAGCGCGCGTGCTCAATGCACGGTGCGGAAATCATGTAAGGAATGAAAATACGCCCCTCTACCTACAATTGTGCCTACCCTTCTGCCTACTATTGTGCATTTTTGAATACTTTCTCTTGTTCATAAAATTATTCATACCTTTAAACATACTCTTGTGGATACCTTTTTACATATATTTTACTTATATACTTTTACATCCTAAAGGGCAGTAGCCCTTTAACGGCGAGTTGGTTTTTTAACACCGACTACCGTGAAAGCGTACCCCTTTATATACGTTAGATTTCGGTTTTAGGTTTGGTCACTCATGATAAAAACGCTATTAGGATGATTTTTTTTTTCTATAATACATATCCCACGCATGGCCGATAATTTCCTGAATAATTTAAAAAAAAAACTGTCCCAAAAAGTTCCCGCATTAAAAAGTTATAGTCATTTCAATTTTCGCAGCGCTGATTTCTTTTCGTCTAGGCGTCAGGCGATTTCCGTATTCAGTCGAGAGCATCCGGTTTCTCTGCATGGGCTGCATGCAGCCGAAACTGAATGTTACGGAACACTTGACTCTCTGTCTCACTCTTGCAGCCTGCAACAGCCAACAAGGCATGCGAGCAGGCTGCGTGGGCGAGGTGCGCGTACGCAAGAGGCCCAGGGCCTGACAGCAGCTGATCTCGAGCAGCTATATGTAAGCTGCTGCAGCTCTGAGCAGAAGATAGTGGTCATAACTATTATTTTATTCTATGATGATTTATAAAGGAAGTAGTCAAATATACAGCGGCATCACGCTAAATTCACAATGAGCATAGTTTAATTAATAATTATTATGACCGATAACCTTGATTTATAACTATGGAAATATGTGGCTTTAACTTTTTAAATCAAAGTATAAAACAACAATAAAGTAGTCCTATGATCATCATCGTATAAGTTATTCTAATTTTTGTGTAAGCTGTGAGTTAAAATTGTGAAATCTTCTGTTGGAGCTTTGGAGGTTTATTCGTCCTCATCAAAATTGAAGTTTTTTCTGAATGTGTGTGAGTGAAAGTTTATTCTTGATGTGAAGTCTGTGTCTTGTATATATTGTGCCTAGGTGCTTAATTGATTACTTTTTTAAATGTGTGATAAAAATAGAGTGCAGTGTTTTTAAATGTATTTAAAATAAAGTGCAGTTTTGAAGAAATAAAAAATTTATATTAAAGAAAGCTTAAGTGGTGTGAGAGATTTATTTAAATTACAGTACAATCAACAAGTTCAAAAAAACCAACCTCCATAAATTAATCATCAACATTGTTAATTGAAAAATATATCGGAATATATGATTTCACATTCTTAACAATAGCGGATAAAACTAAAATTAAACTTGATAGTCAGACAAATTCATCTTGGAAAATAAACTGAGAACAATAAACCTTATCCGTGTTAGTGTATTGACTCAGAATTTATAAATTTCAGTGATGATTTAAATGTATTTACTTGTCTGACAATTTGAATAATTCCATGAGACATTGATCACATTTAAACTACCTTAACTTGGTCATGATAGTCAGACAAATTCATCTTGGAAAATAAACTGAGAACAATAAACCTTATCCGTGTTGGTGTATTGACTCAGAATTTATAAGTTCCAGTGATGATTTAAATGTATTTACTTGTCTGACAATTTGAATAACCCCATGAAACATTGATCACCATCACATTTAAATGGAGCAAATGTCAATGACCAAGTACAGAGAGTTGGTATGTAGCGGATAAAACTAAATTTAAACTAGATAGTCAGACAAATTCATCTTGGAAATTAAACTGAGAACAATAAACCTTGTCCGTGTTAGTATATTGACTCAGAATTTATCAATTCTAATGATTATTTTGTAGAATTCGTGGCTAAAATTCGTTTTCACGCACGGCTTTCTGAGTCATAGTAGTATCGAAAAGAGTGCCCAGCATCCTAACCTCAAAAAGCTAAAGTTTTAAGTAACGAAAGCCTAGCATAGAAACATATTTTAGCCACTTTTGCTACAAAGAACATTTCGATATCCGTGGCTAAGACGTGCGTTTTTGACACTGCGCAATTTTTATCGATCGAGCGAAGCGAGGGTGATAATTTTGCGCAGTGTCAAAAACGCACGTCTTAGCCACGGATATCGAAATGTACTATAAATGCATGTATGTATTTAATATTAACTGAATTACGGTTATTGACATCTTCTGAATTTAAACTTGCTGTAAGTTGGATGAATTATAATAGCTAACTGGATAAAAAAAACCTTTGCATGAACCACACACAAATTACTACTTAACTAAATAAGTTTATTTCACTTAAAATCTTCAAAAGGTAATTAAAATTTAATCTTTTTGAGTGTATTAGTTTAGAGTCAGCATATGGATATCTCTTTGACAACCACAAATTGAAGTAGTTTTGAATATCAGTAAGGTCAGAATATTGAAGAAAATTTTAAACAACCCATCAAAGAATGTATTTTTATAAATTACTTTTTGAATTTTACCTATGTGAGGTCTACTTAAATAGATAAAATTTAGCTTTTACAAATGCTTTAAAAAATTGTAATTAAAAAATTTCAAAGCTGTATGGAGACATTATTTTCCTGTCGATTTAAGTAAAATCTGAAATCATACTTTTAAAAAAGTAAAATTTACGGTGAATTCGGTTCTTTCTTGGCCAAATTAATACTACTTAAATTAAAATAAAATTTTCAGATAAACCGTAAAAACAAACAAATAAAAACACAAAACAACTTAAACGCATGAACTTCGCCCCATTTTAAAAATTTTATTTTCTGATTCTGTTGAAATATTTTTAAATATGAACACTTGAAAGTATTGAAATCAAATAATATCTTACGGACGAGTTTTATGCGGTTCGAGTACTATTGTGTTAAACAATCTTTTTTTCTTGAAAAATAAAATTGACAAATTATTCAATTGATGCGTCATTCAAAATCAATAACCCATTCGTTCTCGACGAAGCCACCTAAAATTTAACTTAATTTATAAATTACTAATTATTGGTATTTCCAAAAAAAATTCACAAATCTATTTTAGAAAACATCTATTATTTTATATATTTATATACTGATTTACCCAATTTTATTAGTTATTCATTTTTTTCTGATTAAAATTTTAGGTGGCTTCGTCGAGAACGAATGGGTTATTGATTTTGAATGACGAATCAATTGAATAATTTGTCAATTTTATTTTTTAAGAAAAAAGATTGTTTAGTATATTATACTGGCATTTTTCGCAGAATGGGTGAAGACCAATGACTACTTCAAAAGTTTATTTACGGTGCTTCTAAATAAATAAAATAAGACCTTCCGTCCAAGGATTTTGTTTATTGAATAACTATTGTAATAAGGTCTTGCAGAATGTGATTTTAGCGGAGAATATTCTCGCAAAATAGGAGAAATCGAGTGGTCCCGAAAAAATAAGTAGTTTTTGATAAGAAAATTCATGTAAATATATTTAGTGCACGTTCAAGTGTTTTTATTGCTTTGTGATAAATAAATCATTACAGACAAGTAAAAAAATCTTAATTAAGTAACGCTGAACCTTGTGAAACAAATACTTATTTCAGGTCAATTTGGGTTAAAAAAAAATCAATTGTTCATAACAATCATAACTCAGCAGGGGCGTTTTTTCCCATATAGTGGGTATGGATACATCAAGAGCCGAAAAATTTCCGGTCTGGAAATCCAGACCCGAAAGTCTTGCTGAGATCCAAAAATAATTGATCAATTATTCACCAAGCTTTAAACCAAAAAAACTCTGAGCGCCGAGTTCAATAATCATTGATCAATTAGGGCGCCCGAGTTCAACAAAAAAACTGATCAGTTATCCCCCAAGCTCTGAGTTCCCAAAAACTCTGGTTATCGAGTGGAATATTTTACAAGTTAAGCGTACTTTATATTTGAATATCAAGTCCTTAAAAAAGTTTTTTTTTTTTTTTTTTTTTTTTTTTTGTTTCATAAAAAGGTTGTGGTGTACTTTTACTTACATCACTTGAAAATATTACAAAATAATAAAAAAATAATATAAAATAAAAAAAGTAAAGAACCAATAAACAAACGAAAATTTTTACATTTTTCTCGTAATGTGTCTCATTAGTAGAAGCATTTGAGTTAATTTATAGTTCCAAAAAAAGGCGCCCAGGTTTTTGGGGGTTTAGAGCTTGGGGGGGATAGCTGATCAGTTTTTTTTTTTTTTTTTGTTGAGCTCGGGCGCCCTAATTGATCAATGATTATTCAATGATCAATTATTTTTGGATCTCAGCGCGACTTTCGGGTCTGTTATGAACAATTAATTTTTTTTAACGCAAATTGACCTGAAATAAGTATTTGTTTCACAAGGTTCAGCGTTACTTAATTAAAATTTTTTTACTTGTCTGTAATGATTTATTTATCACAAAGCAATAACAACACTTGAATATGCACTATATGTATTTACATGAATTTTACTTATCAAAAACTACTTATCTCACGCTGGAAATATAAATATTTAAAAAGGCTTGATTTGGCCTAAAAATTTTTTTTTTTTCGTTACAAGCAATGAAATCTTTACTTGTCTCACTAATGATTTATTTATCACAAAGCAATAACAACTTTTTCTTATCAAAAACTACATACCTAGCGCTGTAGAAAAGTCTGTGCTATAGAAATATAAAGATTTAAAAGGGTTGGTTGGGCCTAAAATAATTTTTTTTTATTACAAATAGCTTGCTTCGTCATATTTAAAGGTGCTAATTAAAAAAAAGTAATTGCTTCATAAAAAAATAAAATTTTTAATCATTTTAAGTTTGCTAAGTAATTCAAGATGCTTGTTGATTTTATTATAGCTTCTTTAAAAGTATTATTATAATTATTATTATTATTTAAATAAAGTCAAAAACAATCTTTGAACGAAAAATTAAAATTTTTATCGTTCTTTTACTTCTTGCGCCTTCGCGCTTTTCGAACCTAACCCCCGCGGGCCCCAACTCGATAGACTTATTCGATTCAACTTCGTATCATGCTCCGGATCACCTCCCGCCAGCAAGGTGTATACCTATATATTTGTGCATATACTTAACTATAGGTATACACAGCGCTGGCGGGAGGTGATCCGGAGCATGATCCGAAGTTGAATCGAATAAGTCTAATGCTTCGAAAGAAACGCTCCGAACCTCGCACCGAATCGTTCACGCCGTGAACGATCACGCGTGAAAAGTTCCTGCTACATCCTTCAGCGCGCAATTGTATTACATTATCTAAAACATTAAACAAATTTTGTCGGAGCTTCATCAAAATTAACCTACAATAAGTTATATATACTCTTTACCTTTGCGCTACGTTCAGAGTTCATTTAAACTTTTGTGGTTACAAATTCATTGGTTTTGCTTATATATTAATCATTATCATTAAAATTATTATTTTCATGATTTTAATCGGATAATTTCGGACACTTGATTAAATAATTTTTTTTTATCAAATTTATTCTCTAAATGTTTTGATTGAATTGTAAAATAAAAATTAAAAATAAAAATTCAAATTTTTATTTTGTTCTTCAACCAATCACATCACGAATAAAATGCTGACATTCTTCTTGGGTTCTCACTTTTATCTTAGGATTGATTACTAGGATTCGATTGATTGATCTCCTTGGAAGCAGGTGTGCAAATTTTTTTCGGTTATTATTCAATTAGTTTTTCGTGTTTTCTTTTTTTGTTTGAATAACTTTGTATGTTATTTTTGCTTGTTCGTTTTTATTCATAGTTTTATTTATTTTTCAATTATTTAGATTGTTTTAATCTGAATAATCAATCTAACCTAATCACGGGGGCCTCCGAGTCGAGGTTCCTGATTAAACCTAGAAGACTTGACTCTAGAAATTATCTTTTATCTTCTGTGAGTGCGTCTTTTTTGAATATGGACAATTCCAAATCTAAATCCATTTCTTTAGAAGAGAAAACTCTTCTTGATTCTCTCTATCGAATCCTTTCCTAAAAAATCTAACAACTCCATGGAATTCTTGGAAGCTTCTACTAAACGAAATAGGGCTGAATCGTCCGGTGAAGAGGCGGATGATAACATTTCTGAAGATTTGAAATTAGCTAAACTTTTGAAAAGGAAAAAAAAAGCTAATCACGTAAATTCTAATAAAATCGTTTCCACTAAGATTTCAGACATGTCTCCTCCTACAGAGGAATTACCATCTGCAAGATCTCCGTCACCATCCTCATCTTCAGAGTCAGATTCTCCTGACTTATCATCAGTTTCAGTCAATCGTGCTCCTGTCCTTTCAAATTCTGCTGGTTCAAAAAATCTGAAGCTAGGTCGTTTTATAGTTGATCAAGTTTACCTTCCAGACAATGAGGGTCCTTTTGTTGTGATGGCAGAGCCTCTTAATCCGGAAATTATAGAGGGTAATCTTCATCCAACCAAGGTTGGTAGCTATGTAAGTCAAATTTACAAAGGTAAAATTATTTCAATCACTTCTTCTGGTACTAAAAAAATTTCTATCAGATTGGTTGATGGCCATACAGACAATTTAGTTAGGAATGATCCCATTTTTGAGAAATTAAATTTGAAAGTTTCTATTCCTTCTAATAGGCTCTGTAGGCAGAGTATCATGAGACACATATCGTTAGATTTTTCTATTGAAGAAATTAAGTCGGAATTGGCGTCATGCTGTTCGTCTGTGTTGAATGTTTCCAGACTTGATAGGAAGATACCATCTACTGACCCAAATTCCAAGTTTTTTGAGCCGTCTACTTCTGTTTTTTAACCTTTTCAGGCCAGAAATTACCTCCATATGTTCGGATGTTTTTTGTAGGGTACGAAATTTTTCCCTTTTTATCTCCTTTACGCATGTGTTATAAATGTTTCAGGTTCGGCCATCCTCAATTTCAATGTAGAAGCAAACACCAAATTTGTTTGAATTGTGGCAACTTCTCGCATGATAAGATTGAGGACTGTCCTAATTACAGTACTGATCCGATTTGTGTAAATTGTAAGGGTAATCATCTGCATACAGATAGATCTTGTCCTGAATGGGCATTTCAAAAGAAAGTTAGGTTGTGTTCGGCAGACAATAATATTTCCATTTTTGAAGGCTTTGAACAAATAATGAAGACTGATCCTCCAAAACACATATCTAGAACTCATTTGTCTGGTGATAAAACGTCTAGATTACTGAGAAAGCAAAATAGCAATACTTTCCCTTTACTGCAACGTTTTTCTCAATCCACTCCGTTGCCTGATCCTCCCACCTTTGCTTCCCTCAATTCTTTTTCTTCCCAGCATGAATCCTTTTCTCAAAATTCTATTGATGAGTCTCGACCGTCTTTTGCACATGTTGTTAAAAATAAAAATTTACCCCATCACACTCATCCTGGCAAACAAAATAATACCTACTTTAAAGATCACAATGACTGCCTGTTTACTCCTAATGGTCGTCTTCGGAACTCGAATGTTCTCTTTTTTCTAGTTTGATTATTCCAATTTTACAATCATCAGGTTTTTCAGCTTCTATTCCATTGGTCCAAAATTGTATTTCTGAATTAATCAAAATTTCTAATTGCAGTGATGGGGTCATCACGCCTTAAGGCGATGGCACGAACTCGCGAGATGCGGGAAATTCTGCGTCCCGCGTCTTGCGTCTTTGGTATGAAAGCAAAACGCGGGAGACGGGACGCAGGATTTCCCGCATCTCGCGAGTTCATGCCATCGCTTTTAATAATTTAAGAATTCTGCAATGGAATTTTCGTTCTTTTTTTAGCAACAAGGCTTCGCTCGAGTCTATTTCTCATGATTACGACATAATTCTTTTATGTGAAACTTGGTTGAAACCTGGTATGTTTGTCAATCTGAAGGATTTTGTTATTATTCGTAAAGATAGTATAGCAAGTCAAGCGGCTGGCACGGCGATTTTTATACGTAAAAATATTAGTTTTAGACTTTTTAATTCTTTACACGTCGATAACGTTTTAGAAAGTACTTCCATTGTTATCACTATTGATGGTAAATCGTTACTTATTTCTTCTATTTATAGGCCCCCTTCGTCATCATTCAACAATAATATTTGGCAACATTTTTTAGACTCCATTAACAACTTTAATTCTTATCTTATAGCAGGAGATATCAACTGTCATAACATCAATTGGGGTAGTTCACATTACGTGTCCCTTCGGTGAGAATCTTCTCAACACTTTTTTATCTTTTGACTAGTCTTTTTTAAATGATAGTTTAATTACTCGTTTCAATTCGTCTAATCCTGATAATTCGAGTTGTCTAGATCTTACCTTTATCTCTTCTCACCTTATTGCTTTTTGTGATTGGGTTGTTAAAGATGACAAATTTTTTAGTGACCACTTTCCAATTTTCATATCTTTAAATATCTCTACTCAAATTCTTATTCCAAATTCTCAGAGACCATATTACTCAAAGATTTCGGCTGATGACTGGCTTAAATTTCATCTAGACTTAGAATCCTTTTCTGTTAATTCATTTCCAGATTCCACTTCTGCGATTGATAAATATAATGTTGTTACCACTGCTATCTTGGACTCTATCAACAAAATTTTATGTTTACCTCCTTCTACACACAGAAAAGTCTGATATAACAGTTAAGTCAGCCGCAGGCCCGGATTGGGGGGGGGGGGGGGGGCTTGGGGTGCTGCAGCCCCGGGCCTCACTTTTGAGCTCAACTTAGAGGGCCTCAAAATCTAGAAACTGTCACGGTTATCGCGGGATATTTGTATTTTCGCGGTAATCGTTATTGAACGCGGAACGAGATCGAGACGTCCGGCACGGTCGGACGAAGGATCACTCTGAAAGTAACCGTGGGGTTAGCCGGACGGCACTTTGATCTCGCGCGCAATTTTTGTTAAGGCGATGGCACGAACTCGCGGGATGCGGGAAACCCTGCGTCCCACGTCTTGCGTCTTTGGTATGAAAGCAAAACGCGGGACACGAGACGCAGGATTTCCCGCATCCCGCGTCCTGCGTCTCACGTCTTGCGTCTTTGGTATGAAAGCAAAACGCGGGACACGGGACGCAGGATTTCCCGCATCCCGCGAGTTCGTGCCATCGCCCTTAGTGACCTCTGTCATTGATCGGGAAAATTGCATCGAACTTGCTAGTTAGTAATAAGTCGCGTGTGTGTGGTGTGTACCAACGATTGTCATCATTCGGTGAGTGCACGATTTGGCTACACGGGTTTTCAGCGAAAGACAGACGTTTTGCTGTGCGAGCGACTTGGCGGGTGAAGCCCAGGCTTACTAGATTGCGCTGAAAAAATACATGCCGCCTGTGGCCGCTTGCTGCTGGAGAGGCGCGCAGGCTTCAGCGCGATCTAGCAACTCTGGTGAAGCCTGACGACCTTTAAACAGCCTGCCGATTGTTGTGTTGCGTTCCAGGTGCACCTGCAGTAAAGTAAGTTGTTAAAAAGCGAGCGAGAGTCACTGTATGAATGGGTGTTATTTGAACACCGGCAGGAGAGATCGCGGATCTCTCGATTTATTTGTCTCTTTTGCGCGTGCCGCGCAACCTGCTTACTTGCGTGAGTGTGTTTGTGAGTGAGAAAGAAGAAAGAAAGATTACGGCTAAGCCGAAGCCGAAACTAGTTGATTGTTTACTTTTCGGGCTTATAGCCATTCGGGTTGATTCTGTGGACGACACGGGTCGTGATGTAAATATTGTAACTAGCTTTTAAGATTTCTTTGATTAAATTTATTGTTAGAAATTCTTATTTATTTAATGACAAACCCGGTGTTCCTTCGTACGATCCTATGTAACTTCACGCCGCTACCGACAAAAAAAGCTACCGCACCGCGAAAGGTGAGAGAGAGAATATCTTAGTTCACGAACGGTTTTTTGTCCTTTTTCAGGAAGATTATATCGGCGTTATACGCCGAAGGCACAGTCGTGCCAAAGTTCGATTATAGAGCCTACGATCAGCGACGAAGATTTACGAGGGTTCTTGTGGACACAGCCACAATCCTGACTTCGTCTCTTTGGCAGATCCAACCCTATAACAAAACATGATTTACTTTTTTTTTTGCAAAAATTTTCATTCTTAAGAATCAACTTCAAATTAAGTTTTCAAAAAGTAAATGTTTTTATGCAGTTTCTACTTGCAAAATAAAAGATTTGATTTTACACAAAATACATAAATCACACTTTTATTTGTTAAGGCAGTGTCCTTTTTGATTATTTAATTGAGCTAACCACATTTAAAAAAATTCTGTAACTAATCATTCACATAAAATACTGCGCATTTCTCGCCTCTTCAGAAATGACACCGTGGTCCGTAGAGGACTGCACTGGTGTCAACTAAGATTCAACTAAGACAGTAGAAGCGTGTGATTACCCGTCCAGTGTTTTCTAACCTATAAAACTAGATATTTATATCTTCAGTTTTTTTAATACTACAAGAATTGGATGTACTTTTAAGTTATCATTGAAATGGTTAGTCGATAGGAAAGTGGTGGCAGAAAACGTAAAAGGGAGAAAGATTTTATTACATTTCGAGATAAACTAACTAAAATTGATGTGGCTTTTGAAAAGTGCAACAGTAATGTCCCAAAAATCACCGCCGCTACTCAACAAATTTTCTCAGATAAATTAAATGACAATTCAAATCTTAATGAAATATGTCACCTTATTTTAACGCAAGAAATTCAGTTTGATGAATCCGTTCAAAATTAACACCAAGAAAATGTACGCAATTTGTGCACTGTTGTTTTATCACCACACACTGAATATGACTCTTTCTTAGACAATTCTGGAACAAAAAATGATGACTTTAATAATGAAATGAAAAATCATGATGCCAATAATAACAATGCTTTAGGTAATGTCAGTGTTGAAATACCTACCAAATATAATCAGTTTGATTTGCTAATTGACCCTGTTGATGACAATCATGAAGCAGGTATGTTTTTTTGATAAAAATCATTTTCAATTTAATTTTTTCCTTTAAAAATTTTTATACACCTAATATTATTATATTTTTTATTCTTGATCATTATAAACATTCAATAGTAATAAAAAAAAAATGATACATTGATATTTGGACAATTTAAATCATTTTAATTTACATTTGTTATATACTTTTTTCTTAGGAAACTTATTCCAAGATCCAGCTCTTTGGCCTCAAAAAATCAATAATGATAAAATCAAACGTGAACAGTATTTGAAAAAAGGCCATTTATATTTTCAAAATAAAAATTCAAACTTTCAAGCATCGAAACGCAATTATAAAAATCAGAATAGATTCTTCTCTGGAAAATATTTCGAGAAAATAGAGAATAATGGTGAAGTACGTGAGCGAATATGGTTAATGTATTCTGAGTCTACTGGAAAAATTTTTTGTTATGTTTGTAAATTATTTTCACCACATCAAGATAATGTATTTGTAAAAAAAGGATTATCTAACTGGAAAAAAACAGGCGAATCAATTTGTGGGCATGAAAGCTCTCGTGAACATAGACGTTGTATATTGAATTATATAAATTACAAAAAATGCTCGCACATTGATAAAAAACTAATAAAAGATCTAAGATCCGAATCAGAGTACTGGACTGAAATTTTGAGGAGATGTAGATGTCATTATTTATTTAGCTATGAATGGACTCGCATTCCGAGGGACTGAAGAAAAAATAGGCTCAACGAATAATGGAAACTTTTTGGGTGCTATTGAATTATTAGCTAAATATGATCCCTTATTGAAACAAAACATTGAAAATTATGCCAATAAAGGTCGCGGAAACGCGTCTTACTTATACAAAACCATTTTCGAAGAATTTATACAGATTATGGCTCAAAAAGTTCTAAATCAAATAAAAGACGAAATTAAAAAAGCTAAATACTGGAGTATAATTTTGGATTCCACTCCTGATGTTTCACACGTCGACCAACTTTCTGTAATTTTCCGTTACTATTTGAATGAGACTATTCATGAAAGATTTTTTGGTTTTTTACCAATAAATTGTCACACAGGCAAGTCTTTGGCAGACAAAACCTTTGATTTACTTGATGATCATAAAGACATCAATGACTGCCGTGCACAAACTTATGATAATGCAGCAAATATGTCTGGACCTTACAACGGCTTACAAGCACATGTGATGAAAAAAAACAAGCTAGCATTTTACGTCCCTTGTGTTCGGCATTCATTAAATTTAGTCGGTGTGTGCTGTGCTAGTGTATGCAACAAAACTATCAGCTTGAAATAAAATAATAATAATATTGTTATGTATGCATGTATATTTTATTATCAGTAAAAATGCATGTTACTTGATCGATAATTTTATAATTTTTTGTACTAAAATAAATTTTACTATTTTATTTATTTTAGGCAGAGTAGAAGGGGGGGGGGGGGGGGGCTCATAATTTTGATAGCCCGGGGCCTCAAAAATCTTAATCCGGCCCTGATCAGCCGTTTTAACTATTAAACAACATAGAAAAGATACCAAAATATACGAAGATTTCATAGGTTACTTTACATGCCGATTAACAGTTAAGACGTATGATTTGACGGTTATATCAGAGTTTTCTGTGTGTAACCCCATCAGTAGAAAAATGCACAGGCTTTATAAAAAATCCAAATCTTATTGATGAACTTAAATTAGCCGAACATAAAGTTCAAATTGTGCTTAAAAAATCCAAGTTTGCCTCTTTTAAAAAATTTTGTGAATCTGTTACCCTTTGACTCCAGCTGAAAAAATTTTGGTCGACCGTTAAATGATCTAAACATAGGAATCTCAATCCTCTGTGTGCCGTTAATAATATTTCAAATTTACAAAATCAGAAAGATCTCATACCTTCGATTTGCCCTCCTAGTTGTTTCTACCCTTCTTTTCCCCAGCTACTTTTCCCTAGTGTTAAAGCTTTTAACTTTTTTTCTAAGCCCTTTACTCTTAATGATCTTAAAAATTCAGTGAAAAAATGCAGCTCTAATGTTAAATCTTCTCCAGGTTTAGATAAGATTCATAATCTTCTTATCCCAAAATTACCAAATAATATTCTTGTAATTTTACTTAGTATTTTTTATGAACTCTACTTTAAAGGTCAATTTCCTTCATCTTGGAAAGAGTTTTGATTTTTTTCATACCTAAAGGTAACTCAGGGAAATTTCGTCCTATATCTTTGGCTCAATCTCTTCTAAAAGTTTTTGAAAGAATAGTTTTGGTAAGACTAACATGGTGGCTTGAACATTATCAGTTAGTTCCCCCGGAACAAGCTGGTTTTCGTAAAAAAAGATCTTGTATTGATAACTTATGTTTTTTATCTTCATCAATCTATTCTGGTTTTTCTGGGAATTCTTCTACTTTTATTTTATTTTTAGACATTAAGGGAGCATTTGATAATGCTGATCCATCAACTCTTTTGAAAGTTTTTAGAGATTTGAAACTTCCGCAGTGTTGGGAACGATTATTTTTATGCCCCCCCCCCCCTACCCTGCCAACTTCAGAGTATTCAAGAGGAATTTATTTTCCCTTCGAGTTGCGGTGTAGCCGGACGTTCTAAAAAATGGGTCTGTTCGGATTTTTTCTGCGAGAATTCAATGGTTATTAATTAGCGACTGAATTTATTTATTTGTATCAAATACTTTTATTAATATTGAAATGAGTTTGAATAAATTTTTAACTCAGTCCGAAAAATAATTTTCAGGGTAAGTTAATAATTACGACAGCTGTAAAATTTCAAAATATGTGAAATTATTTTTTTAATCATAATACAAATTGAGAAAATGCATGAATATTTGAATAATAAAATTTTAATTTTTTTTTTTTTTTAATTATAATAATGGCTTAAATTATTTATTTTAGAATAACACTTCAAATAATTACTGTTATAAAAAACTTTTATTACTAAATAAATAAACAAATCTTCTGACTAATTAAGTTCTATTTATAAAGCTAAGATACTTTTTCTACCTTTTTTTCCACTGCAAAACTAATTAAAATATCTTTGCATTGATCCTGTAATATATCTCTGAGCCAGGGGCGCAACAACTCCATCCAGCTAGGGGGTTTCCTGAGGTTCAACCCCCCCCCTCCCCCGCCCCCAATGAAACTGACGTCTAAAAAAAAAAATGTTGAGTTTAATAAATAGACTGTTCAGCCATCCCCCAAGCTTTAACATAAAAATATTTTCATTAAAAATAAAAACTGATAAAACGAAGGAACTTTAATGTTGATAGTGCAACACTTTTAGAAAAATATGTCTTTAAAAGGAAATATTTTACACAAAAATTTAATTATACTCTTACCAAATATCTCTATTTAATACAGATTTGGAATTAAGAATTATTTTTATTAATCATCATTTTTTTTAATGTTCTTCATGTATAATAATTAGGCGATGTAGCTGAAGTATCCTATAATTATTTGAAGTGTTATTCTAAAATAAATAATCTAAGCCATTATTATAATTTAAAAAAAAATTAAAATTTTATTATTTAAATATTCATGCATTTTCTCAATTTGTATTATGATTAAAAAAATAATTTCACATTTTTTGAAATTTTACAGCTGTCGTAATTATTTACTTATCCTGAAAATTATTTTTCGGACTGAGTTAAAAATTTATTCAAACTCATTTCAACATTAATAAAAGTAAATTTGATACAAATAAATAAATTAAGTCGCTAATTAATAACCATCGTATTCTCGCAGAAAAAATCCGAACAGACCCGTTTTTTAGAACGTCCGGCAACACCGCAACTCGAAGGGAAAATAAATTCCTCTTGAATACTCTGAAGTTGGCAGGGTGGGGGAAGGGGGAATAAAAATAATCGTTCCCAACACTGAACTTCCGTGGAATATATGTAAATTTTTTTATAACCTTACTTCACAGCGTTCTATTTTTTTCAAGATCGGCGATGAAACTTTAGGCCCTTTTGACACACATGAAGGTCTGCCTCAGGGTTGCCGTTCCAGTCCTTTACTTTATAACTTATATACCACGTTAATTGTTAATTTTTTACTTTACGGTTGTAAAGCCTTACTTTTTGCAGACGATGTTGTTTTATATTTCACTTGTAAAGATATCCAGACAGGTCTGAGAATTATTAGGGAGAATCTTATCTCAATTTCTAAATATTTTCATAATCTAGACTTATCTATAGCTCCTAAAAAAAAAATTGGTAACTTTTACACGCAGAAGAGTTGATACTTCTTCTCTTTACATTGACTTTGAAGCAACACGTATTTTTTCAAGCCCGAAAACTAAGTTTCTGAGTGTTTGGTTTGATTCCAAACTTACCTGGGATCCTCAAATTCAAATGTTGATTTCAAAATCTTCTGTATTATGAAATCACTTTGCTCCACTTGGTGGGGTTGTCATCCTTCTTCCTTGATTCTTATTTATCAAGCAATCATTTTAGGATCGTTTGATTATGGTTCCATTTGCATTCCACCTCATTCCTCAAATTCTTGGAGTAAGCTAGAAATCTTTCAGCGTCGTGCGCTTAGAATTGCTTTAGGTCTTAGAGGTTCAACCCCCAATCGCGTTGTTTATGCTGAATCTTGTCAATTGCCTTTGGAAATTAGAGCTTACAAGCTTGCCCATAAATATATTCTCAAAATTTTTAGTTCGCTAGATCATTTTGGTATTACTATAATTCAAAATTTGGTTAATTCGCTATGCAGGGCTGAAGGGAGGGGATAGCGCACTCGATTTTAGAGCTCATGATGGCGAATAAGTGAGCTAAGTGAAGAACATTCACGCGCGACCAACATACTAAACCTTTAATTTATTTTAAAACTGTTGAAAGAAAATTATAAAAATAGCTACGTTAAATTAATTTATGAAAAACTTAATTTTTTAATTAATTTATGGTACATTTATCATCATTCAAATGCATTTTTGAGTCTCTCAAACTATATAATCACGCAGAGTAAAAAAGTGTTATTTGTAGCTTAACTATTTGATTTAATCTAATAAAAACTGATAAATAAGCCAAATATTTTATTAATAACTTGTTTTAAGTTAAGTTTTAGACGATTATATTAGTTTTTCTTCCACTGGTGTATTTTGTTAAGAGCAACATAACCCGAAAAACTCATACTTATTAGAGAAACTTATTAAAAATAATGTTTTTTATTCATTGGAGCAGCTATAATTACTTTAAAAATTACTATAATACTAGCATAAAACGCTCGCTCGCGCTTAGACAAATATATTCAATAATATCAAATATTATGATATTACGTAAATGATTAAACTTGATTTAGAGTATAAATTTAACCCATTACCGCCCATGGAAAAATCAAAAGTGATATTAAAAAACTAACTGTTGGAAAACCTGTCTCATGAAAAAATAGTAGATACGTATTTTTTCTTTTTTCAATTTTCATTGTTTAAACATTATTTATTTAAACAAATTCGGAAAAATTTTTAAATTTTTATAAACTAATAACGGCATTCGATTCTTTGACCAAAACTAAGGCAAAAGTCATCTAAGTAATTTTTTGATCAGACGCTTAGATCTTTTGCTACGAGCGCTCAAACATGTAAAAATATGGTTTTATAGTGGTGAGCTCTGACTCGTAAAAGTGTATCTTCGGTGCGGCGCCTCGGAGCTCACCACTATAAAACCATATTTTTACATGTTTGAGCGCTCGTACACGGACAGAAAAAAAACAGGAATTTACTGTGGTAAGCTAACACGAAAAAATCGTGTGTTAACCTTACGCAGAAAAAATCCTAAGCGCTACTGTAAGAGAGCCAATCAAAATCACTCTGGTCACACCTGATTGCCTGATTGGTTCGGCTACAGTAGCGCTTAGGATTTTTTCTGCGTAAGGTTAACACACGATTTTTTCGTGTTAGCTTACCACAGTAAATTCCTGTTTTTTTTCTGTCTGTGTAGCAAAAGATCTAAGCGTCTGATCAAAAAATTACTTAGATGACTTTCGCCTTATTTTTGGTCAAAGAATCGAATGCCGTTATTAGTTTATAAAAATTTAAATGTTTTTACGAATTTGTTTAAATAAATAATGTTTAAACAATGAAAATTGAAAAAACACGTATCTACTATTTTTTCATGAGACAGGTTTTCCAACAGTTAGTTTTTTAATATGACTTTTGATTTTTCCATGGGCGGTAATGGGTTAATCAAAAAAATTTTCAAACAAAAATCTACAACCATATTACTGATGAAAAAAACAAAAAAAGTCTTCCAAATGTCTAGGCTTATTCGAATATAGATACATACATACCCAAAATGAGCAGCCTTAGACATCCCAGTACAAAAAACTTATTACGGTTCGATTTATGGAGCATAAATTTCAAATTAACTTTATTAGAGTATAGATCTCATTAGAGTCATTAGATTCAAATTGAAGGTCAAATCGAGTCAGATTCATAGTCTGGACCCTTAAAAGCCAAAGAATAGAAATTTTCCAACAAATCCAATGTATTAGCCGCGAATTATAATTTCACCTTATTTAAGTGTACTTAAATATTGAGGCATATTAAAAATTCAAAGTGATACTTGTAATCAGCACCATTGAAAACAGGTGTATACGAGATTTCTGATTGTTCTAATATAGATTGAGAACAAAGGAAAATTTTACCTTATATAAGTACTAGGGGGGGGTACCCCCCTGCTCGCTCCGCTCGCCAACCCCCTAATTATAATTGATGACTATAAAAATTAATCTAAACAATACGTAAACTCTATGTTTGGTAAAATAATAAAAAGACTTAAGTGCTTAAAACCAATAAAAATTAGACACGAGAGTTCAGTTTGAACTTTACTTACTCATCATAATTTTACCAAATTATGTTACCAAAAGATTCATAACCTTACCAACCGTACTTGATTTTTCATCTTTAACCACCTAACATATTTTAATCTTAGCCACATTACAGACCTTACTAATTTCACTTACTTCAAATACCGCACTTAATCCCCAACTCATCTCTCACTCACTCTACCAACAAACCCTACTCACCTTATTCATTTTGGACCTGACTCATCTTAGATCTCTAGCTTAAACTGCCCACCCTGAAAACTACTCTAGTAATTAGCGAAATAATAAAAAAATCACGATTATTTTCAAATTTTGCAATCTCGTATAAGCAAGCCTCGATTTTCAGTCGTAATACCCCTACAGCTTCAAAATTGTCGATAATTTTCCGACTGTGTTTTGCGGGGCAAGTTTGACAAAAAATCACTCGCGCTTCGCGCTCGTGATTTTTAACCTGTCAAACTTGCGCCCCTCGTTGCTGTGCAAAAAAACTGGAGGAAAATTATCTAAAATTTTGAAGCACGAAGGGTTATTCGGCTGGATTATACAAAATTTTTTTACAGATTCTTCTTGAGATGAACTTACTTCCTGCATAGTACCAGCTCACCAAATTGCGTTTAAGCCGATTTATGATTTTGTGGGGGAAGGGTTGGATTTAAAATAATAAACGGCTTTGTTCAGCACCCTCTCATGACAACAAAAAGGATTTAATAAAAATTTCAATGACATAAAATGACATAATTAGAAAGCTGCTGAGCTCAAGACCTTTTTAATGATATATGATTTTATATGAAAATTCTAATTAGAGCCAAAGTTATAATTTTAATATCTGATCTACCAGCCCACAACCACCTTACCTACACTTTACCCTCCGCACAGACTCGCCTTATCTAACCCGGTTTACTATTCTCACCCATATTAAGAACCCTACTAACTATACCTACTTTTTTATCTTCAACTACCTGACCTAATTCAATCTTAGCTACATTACTGACCTCACTAATTTGATTTACTTCAAATACCGTATTTTATCCCCCAAACTTATCTCACCTAATCTACGAACAAATCTTATTCACTTTATTCATCAACTCAGTCACTAACTTTAAAGTTTTGTTGAAGTACTTTAAATTTTGAAAAAACTCTATTAACATTTTTAAGTGCAATAACAAACCCTTCTCACCTCATCTTCCCTTCCACGCTCCTCCCCATAACCTCCGCCTAACCAACCTCATCTACCTTACCAACCTGTACTATTTTTCCTGTTTTTTCACATGTAGCTTCAATATTATGTTCATATAAATTTGTTATTTTCAATCTAGTTCCATTGCATACACCATCTTTTTTACTTAGATTTCTAATTAACATTACCACTGCATTTTTTTTTTAATTTTAGTTCATGGGTAGAAAGCCCGTCATTTACTGAATTTAAGTATTCAATTGGATAATCTAAACATATATTTGAATCAGTTTGATCTACTCCCTTATGAATGGCTTTGTCTATACTGTAATATGTTTTACTTGGTCCATTTAATATGTTTAATACTTTTCTGTTTAACATTGCAACATTTTCATTTTTTGAAGCTAAAATAACTTTGTTTAAATTATTATTTTCATTTATATCTCCAAAAATTGAATAACAAACATCTTTATTTTTCCATTTCATAGGTATTTTAAAATTTTCAATTTCTCCTATTTTTAGTAATAATTTAGAAAAATTTTTATCTTTACATCTCATATTTTCAGTGAGTTTAAGAATTTTGAAATTTTTCCACAATTTACTGTATTTAATCGTATCTTCTACAATAATTTTTTCATTGCCTCTTTTGACTACAGGAAGGATTTGTCTAAAATCGTCACCTAAAATTATTAATTTTCCTCCAAAAGGAAAAAATGTTTTACCTGAACCACCTGGTCCATCTTTTAAGTACTGGTGTACATATTATTTTTGTTTTTTGTTATTGTATTAAATATATTTTTTTGATCATTATTAAATTTTTCAAACATTTTTTCATGCTCTTTTTTTCAGTTTATTTTGCAGTCATAATTTTCAGAAATATTAGAAATATTTTCTAAGCATGGTTCTGGTAAACCAAAACATTTATAACTTAAATTAGAATCTTCGCTAGATAGAAATTTGATTATTTCATCCAAACCTCTATCTTCTGCATTATCTTTGAAATCTTTTATAAAATGTAATTTATATTTATTCCAAATTAAATTACCAGGAATTTTTTCAGACAATAAAAATAATCCGAAAAATTCTTGTAATTTTTTCGGAGTTAAATAGTTTATAGATTCTTCAAAAATGGCATATACATTTTTATCATTAACTATTAGACCCATTTAAATAGCTCCTTCTCTATATGTTTATAAATAATTTTATTATGAGTTCTCAAGTATTCGTGAGAAGTACCACCTTTTACTTTATCTGATATTAATTTAAAGTGAAAACTCTGAATTTTTAGAAGAAACAACGTTTATTCTACCTATAGTTTGAAATTTTTTTTTAATTTTTCTATCTAACAAAAGTTTTATCATCTAGAAATCTATAGTAATTTGGTATATTGGCATTTTTAATATTTCTAACAGATCAATTTTATTTAATTCAATTTTATTTAATTCAAACCAAGTTGCTAAAGTTGTTTTCCAATTTTTTAACTATTTAATTTTTTAACTATATTATGTTTTGTTGATTTTCTGTATGAATTTCTAAACGTTGTACTAAATGACTACATTTACACAATTCAAATATTTCTATGCACCAAGCTGCTTCTACAGAAAATATTACATGAGAATCTAAAAAACACCGTTTTGAGAAAAGGAAGACTCAACTTTGAGGACTCAACTTTTCCGTCGTAGACTCAACTTTGAGGACTCATAAGTATCGTTTTTACTTGTCTTTTGACCGTGTTTTTATGAATTTTCAATTTTGAGGACTCAACTTTGAGGATAATAAAAAAAAACCGGATTATAATATAGGGAGAAACTTCATTCAGGATAAAATAAAAATCTACGGTCATATTCAAAATAAGGAGCATTAGAGATTCCAATACACAAAACTTATTACGAGTCCGATGTATGGGGCAAAAATTTCAAATTAACTTTATTTGAGTATAGACCTTACACGGAGAGAAAAAAAACAGAAATTTACTGTGTAAGCTAACACGAAAAAATCGTGTGTTAACCTTACGCAGAAAAAATCCTAAGCGCTGCTGTAAGAGAGCCAATCAAAATCACTCTAGTCACACCTGATTGCCTGATTGGTTCGGCTACAGTAGCGCTTAGGATTTTTTCTGCGTAAGGTTAACACACGATTTTTTCGTGTTAGCTTACCACAGTAAATTTCTGTTTTTTTTCTCTCCGTGTATTAGAGTCATCAAATTTAAAGTTGAAAATCAGATTCGTAATCTTGACCCTCAAAAGACATCGGAAGTAAATTTTCGTACAAATCCAATATATTAGGAGAGAATCATAATTTCACCTTATTTAAGTGCACTTTATTTAAAATTAATTAAAAATTCAAAGTGATATTTGTAATCAGCACCCTTGAAAACATACGTATATGTAATTTTTTTTAAATCGGATGCATTGAAAGAACTATGTTAAATTTTTAAAATAAAACTGATTACAAAAATCTATAAAATAGGATGCTTGTCATAAAAAAAAAAAAAAATAGAAACAAAAAAACGGAAGTTAGATTCATAATCTACATCTTCGAAAATATCCGTACACCAAATTTGAATTGAATCCGATGATTAGGAGCGTTGTAATCAAATTTTTAAAGTTGATCCCGGACGGACAAAAAATACGGATGCTGCGTATAATAATGTAGATAGATTTTTAAATTTATTCATTTTCATTTTCTTCTGGTTTAATAGTATAATTTTTTATTTTTTTTAAATGTTCTGTCGTTGTGACTTTTAAATCCTCGACAGAACTGGATTTTGCTCGACCATTCCTGCAGTTGTCGAAAGTGTTTCCACTCTCTGCTGGCTCGCTGTAATAACGTTGTTATTTGGTCGTACTCACAAACGAAAATCTCGGAAAATTCAATTAAATTAATTAATTTTTCATCGCTAGATACACTACTAAACAATTTTGAAAATGACTTTTTTTTACTAAGGTTATCGTATCTCAAGTGCCCTCCTCCTTCCTCTGTATTATAAGCATTTGTATTTGACTAAATATATTTAAAAGAGCCTCGAGGTATTGTTTGATAAAAATAAAAATGAAAAAAATTATTTTAGTTCTTAAGGAGGTACCCTACCAAATAGATCTAGCCCACAGATTTTGATTCAATTTTACGTACAGTCAATTTTTGATGTAAGAAATGGTTAGCTAAAATTTCAAGACGCTTAGGAACTTCAGAAAAAAGAAATAAACATTTCAATTTTGACTCATTTAGCATAGTCTCTTATGGGAAATTTACTTTTATTAAGAATATTTTTATTTCTAGCTCACAGATTTTGATCAAATTTTTTTTTGAAAATAAAAGCAAATTAATTAAAATTTTTCGTTTTTTTTAATTAATCATTAGGAGACTAAGTAATAAATAAAAATCGTTTACGAGAAATATGCATGATTGCGAGGTTACGGTACACTGCGCGTGTATACCTGTATATACAGAAATCTAATCGTAGCATCGCAGTTGAAATATATATTGGTAGGGAACCTCCTTAAATTGAATTTATTTTTAAATTCTTTCGTCGAATTGATTTAAAAAAGCCCTTCGAAATGAACTTTCAAGGCAAAACTAAGATAAAAGAAGCATACAACGTACACTTTTACTAAAATTTTGATGATTTTAAGCTTGCTGATCACTTTAAATTTATTATTGATCAAAAATTATGAGTAAGTAATGAAAAAAGGAGGGGAGCACGTCTTGGTAAAGTTTAGGTATTTATTAAAGATAAAAATCATCACAACTCACAATGAAAAAAAAAAAAAAACCATTTAGTACAATTAATAAAAGATAAGTAAATAATGCTGTAATTGTTTTTAAAATTTAGAGTTTATCGTGAAATCATTTTGTAGAGCGACTTGTTACGAACACTGCAACCTCCTTGGTGAGCCGCAACTCATCATCTTGGAGATTTTTCAACTGAACTCCTGAAAAATAAAATAATTTTCACAAAGTATCAATTCAAATATTTAAAAATTAAATTTAAATTTTTATTTGGCAATTAACATGTACTTATCTGATAGTTCATCACCTACTGTTCGTCGTAATTTGAACAAGTTTTCTTCACTGTCTCGGCTTATCCAGGTGCGGTGTAAAATTTTACCAATTACTCTGTACTTTAACTAGATCTTTGAAACATTCTTTTCAATTCAATTTTACACAATTAATCAATTGAAAAAAAAAAATCAAGCAAAATTAAAATCTTCGGCTCATCTTCGACGACACCTTGGTTTGGTAAGGAAAAGTATGAAAGTAAACAAAACGAATTTGGCAATGATGACGGTTTTTTATTCGATTCAGTCTAGCGCGTAACCAAATTCGTTTTGTTTACTTTCATACTTTTCCTAACCAAACCAAGGTGTCGTCGAAGATGAGCCGAAGATTTTAACTTTGCATGATTTTTTTTTCAATTGATTAATTGTGTAAAATTGAATTGAAAAGAATGTTTCAAAGATCTAGTTAAAGTACAGAGTAATTAGTAAAATGTTACACCGTACCTGGGTAAGCCGAGACAGTGAAGAAAACTTGTTTAAATTACGACGAACAGTAGGAGATGAACTATCAGATAAGTACATGTTAATTGCCAAATAAAAATTTAAATTTAATTTTTAAATATTTGAATTGATACTTTGAAAATTATTTTATTTTTCAGGAGTTCAGTTGAAAAATCTCCAAGATGATGAGTTGCGGCTCACCAAGGAGGTTGCAGTGTTCGTAACAAGTCGCTCTACAAAATAATTACACGGTAAACTCTAAATTTTAAAAACAATTATAGCATTATTTACTTATCTTTTATTTGTACTAAATAGTTTTTTTACTAATAGGCTTTTTTAAATCAATTCGACGAAACAATTAAAAAATAATTTCAATTTAACATTAAAAAGTATGAACTAAAATAATTTTTTTCGGCCAGACTGACAGAACCAGCAGAGACTGGAAATACCTTCGACAACTGTAGGAATGGTCGAGCAAAATCTAGTTCTGCCAAGGATTTAGAAGTCACAACGACAGAACATTAAAAAAAAAAAAAAATTATACCATTAAACCTGAAGAAAATGAAACAAAAACTTCTATTAAATCTTTTGTATTCATAATGTAATTCGTAATGAATAATAAAATTGATGTAGAATGTAAAAAATATTTGATTTAGTTGTTAAAAAAACATTGAAATAATATTGAAAAAAGTAAAATTTACTAAAAAAATAAGTTAAAGAAAAAACAAAATTTTAACAAAAAAACATTAAAATTTCTCAAAAAATTTACATCAAATTAGCATCAAAAACTTGTTTAATGTTTATGAAAATTATGTCAAAAAAATATCTTTTACTTAAGGTGGTTTTCTACCAGAGCTAGTCAAGTCAGGACTAAAAAAAAATTATTTTACCAAATTAGTAAAAATTGTTTATTAAAATTTAATTTTTAACTTTTTATGGCTTCTGAAATCATTTTCTACCAAAAAAACATTGACAATCACAACCAAACATTTTTTTAACCTTTTAACCTCACCTTTGAATACCGCAGTTTTGGAGGTTATTCACGTGAAAATTATTTTTGTAAAATTATTGAAAAATTTGTAAAAGGTCAATTTTTTGCAGTTTCAAGGAATGAATTCTTCGATAGTGAGACTATATGTATGTGGATTTTCTAAAGCATCTCTATTGTAAGAAGACAAATATCAATAATTTAGCACACTTTTTCAGCGTGGCGTCCATACGCGTAATGAAAAAAATTCAATCTTTAACTTGCTGTAACTTTTAAACCATATGGTCAATTTTGATCAGACTTCGGAAAAATGTTTATTAATATGTAATAAATACCTCCAGAAAATTTGAGCTGATTCTCTATTGTCATGCATTTGGTAGAAAACCACCTTAATTCATAATTTTTAAAAAACTTACCAAAAAAATTACGTCAATTTTTTCACAAAATTGTCAATAATAATTGACGCAAATTTCATTTAAATTTTAAAGGAAATTTTACTTCAAATTTACATCAAATTCATTTGAAAAAATTTATTAATAAATAACGTCAATTTGACGTTAATTTAACATTAATTTTACGAAAATTATCAACGAATAATTTACAAAAAATTGATGTTAACTTTACATCAATATAGTTTTTTGCATAAAATGTAAATTATACGTCAATTTTATAAAAAAATTGACGTCAAAAAGAAGGGAACTTTTGGAACAATCTGTGCAATCAATTTTACGTTAATTTTACGTAAAATTAACGACAAATTAACGTCAATTTTGTGTCAAATTGTCATCATTTTTTTTGACTGGGAAAAATTACTTTGCATCAACATATTGGACGTAGAGTTTTTTTAAATTTTTTATTTTAAAAGCCCGATCCCTTGTATTTACATAGGATCGGTTCTATCAGGTTCTTCACTTAGTTCCGATCCAGGGGGTGCTTTAAGTTTTCACATACACTGGGAAAATAATGGGTATCATCTAGCCCATTAGTAGGGTAATGTTATGCCCGGCAGCTTCGGACATCCGAGTTACCGTGGTGGGTACGGTGGTACCCGACGTGGGAACTATAATCCCCAAACTGTCGCGCCAACGCCCTCTACCGTTGTTTTGGATCTGTCTTTTGCTTAGTTTTACCCGTATGTGGGCACCACCGTCCCCACACTGTCGAGCAGCAGCGCTCCTATTTTTGGGATCACTTACTCCCATTATTTTCCCAGTGTAGCGAATTCTCATAAAAATTCAACCAAACACAAAATTCAATCGGTACCTTTTTCGAAGCTTTTAAAAATCTTTATTTCACTCCAGCGTACAATCCTCACTTTGCCCGTCTGTTTTCAATCAAACAAAGTACTACTTTGCCTGATTGCTAAAACGCGCGAGCAATCCTTACTTTGCCCGCTCGAGACTGAAAACAGACGGGCAAAGTTCAGATTGCCGGTCGTGAAATAAAGCTGTGTTATGCTGTATCAGTACTTTTTTTTTTTCAAACCTCTTATTTTTTCCAGTACTATTTTACCTTGCTTCAACTTTTCACTCGAAATTCAACAATTTTCTCCTAATATAATTTTAGATAAAGGCCATATTATTAAACGTTCTTCTTATCCTGCTCCAGAATTTTTAGCTCAATTTAGTGATGTGCTTTTAAATTTTACACCCTTCTACACCGATGGCTCAAAATCTAATGATTCTTTATATCTTGGCTTTGCCTTTTATAGTCCTAATTTTGATATATTCTCCTCCTATAGAATTTCTCCTTTAGCTTCTATTAGAACGGCGGAAGCACTTGCAATTTTTTTGTCTTCGATTCATCGATGAAAATGATATTAGAAAACTATTATTTTTTCTGATTCTCTGAGTACTCTTCTGACTTTATCGACATCAGAATTTCTTATTTCGAGCAACGTTGTTTTTTACAAAATTAAGGAAATTCTTTTTAATCTTGATCTGAATAGTAATGCAATTATTCTTGCTTAGATTCCTGGCCATGTTGGTATCACAGGTAATGAGAAAGTTGATTTATTGGCTAAAGAAGCCATTACTAGTGGTATTATAATTAATGAACACCTACTTTACTCTGATCTGAATTCTCTAGTTCATAACTATGTTAAGGATAAATTTGTTGATTACATTTCAAACTATCGACCTGATACAGGCAATTTTTTTATGAATAATTGTTTTTATACTCTTTCAAACCTTGGTTTCATTCTCTGATTTTAAGTAGACGTGAAATTACTACTTTCAACCGCATGCGTAGTAATCATTTAACACAGTTTAAAATATAGTTTATTTCGTAAAAATCTTTCTGATTCTCCTTGTTGCCCGTGCGATGATTTCAGTCTGGAAGACTTGAATCATGTTTTTTGGGATTGTTCTCGTTTTGCTTCTGAGCGTTTAATTTTATGTGCCGAACTTGAAAGAGTTAGAGTTTTGCCACCTTATTCCATTGATAGATTTTTAAAATCTCCTCGTTTACGTATAGTAAAAATTTTACTTAACTTTCTTTATAAATGTAAACTCTCAGTGTGAGAGTCTCAATTTTTAAATGTTGCCGCCAGAGGCGAACATACATTTGTTTTGTTAATGGCCGTAAAATTCTTTACCGAATTGGCGCCAGTATTTGAAGGGCACCAGCATCAAGAAAGAAGAAGATTGATTACCTACTAATCGATATTTTAGGTTCTTCGGAAATGATTTTAACTAAGGATCATCTAATGATCCGCATGTGTGGTTAGACTGTAAGACCGATATAAATATTTTGTGGTTATTTAATTTAAAATAAAACAGATAACAAAAAAAAAATGAAATACATTTATTTTTATTTAGAGCAGCATAATTTGCGAAATACACTTGAGCAAAAAGACTTTTTTTAATTTTTTTTTATTTATTGAAGAGATTAAAAAGCGAATTAATTTTATGATTGAAATTGAAAAATTTTCGAGTGTCAATTGAAATTATTCATCATCATTCAAAACTATAAAATTTAAATTGATATCAATAGTTTTGGATAGATTTTTGGAGTTACCTTTCAAATGACCATTAAATTTCAATTACTTTGTATTGAAAAAACCATTCAAATCGATAAATTTTTATTCAATTTTTTTTTCTTAAAAAGATTATACCATAAAAGTCAATTAGGTATTGATTTCAATTAAAAAATTTTTCAGTGTTGATTAAAATTACTAAAAACTATTGAGTTTAAATTAAAATCAATGGTTTTGAATTGATCTTTTGTAGAAAGGTAAAATACTGAGAATGCTTAACAAAAAAAAATAAAGCTAAAATATTAATTTGGGTATAAATTATTAAACTAAAGAACAAAGTTTGAAAAAAGCTCTTTGATCAAAAACCTTTTTTGTTCCTGCTAAATGGTACTGTATTGATGGACATTTGATTGCTCTAGAACGTTCCAATAATAATCTTACTTCCCATTCTTTTTCTGTAGGATAAGCTTGTACTTCGTAACCTGTACGATAATAAATAACAGCAACTTCTAACCCATCTCTGAAAAAATATATCTTTTCAGCTTCAAATACAATAGCAAGTCAAAAATTTCACTTATAAAAAATATTTACACAAATAATTCTCTATTTGGCCCTAATAGAGCTTCTCTGATTAGTTCAGCGTGAGTTTTTCTTAAAATTTTGATGTCTGGACTTGATTCTTCAATTTTAAATTCAATTAATCTTTGATCAAAAATATTATAAGTGACATTTTCAACAACAATTAATATCACAGCTCTAAAAAAATGTTTTTTTATTACTAATATTACTAATTTAAGTTATTAAATATTTAATTATTTACTTATTATTATTATAAAATTTCCATGCTTCTAGAATACCACTAGCAAATCCTGAAGCAGAATTATTTTCTGGGATCTAAAAAAAAAAAAAAAAAAAAAAAAAAACCGAAAAAACAATTTTATGAATGGAAATAAATTTAAGAGATAAAAGTATATCTTACATTATTTAATTTATTTTCATGTCCCAATTGTGTCAAAATATACCTGTGAGCATTTAAATAACATTCAAAATGAATAAAATTGGAAAAAATTATAAATTTAGTAGACCAAATAAAAATTATTAAATTGTAATTATTCATCAATTGATTACCGATGATACTTTGAAACAACTTCTACTAATCCTGCAAAGCTTGAAGAAATTGTATTTATTTCAACTTGTTTTATTTTGTTTTCATCAGTAGTATGCAACATATAATCAGATCTAATAAGACCAAGACTAATTTCCTGTTTTAAAATTATAATCAGTTAACTCACATATTAAAATACAATAATAAATTTTACCTGAGAGAAACCTTCAGCATAAATTGTTTGATAAATATTGAAGAGTTTTGCAGTAAAACCAGTGTCACTTTCAACAGTGCTAAAGTAAATTAATTTATTTGCATTATTTGTGAGAGCACTTGATTGGCATTAGAATTAAAATTTTTTTTGCAACAAATATACCTTTTTAAAGTTTTAGTTAAAAATTTGTGATTGTAGGCTACTTTGTGAATCAATTCATTCAATAAACTTTGCACTTCTTTCGCTAAAAAAAACTCTTTTTTTGGAAAAGAGGTTGGTAAAAATAAAAATGGAGCAATATTGACTTGATCTTGATTAAGGTTTTCTTTTGATTTCATGACAAGTCCTACAAAAATATTAACTTAAATGTAGTTACGTTCATTATTATACATCCATACAATTAATACATTACACCTTTAAGAAACACCCAGTCTTTTGCTTTTGAAACCAGTTTACTTAATTCTGTATTTGATATATTGATATCTACACACGTCTCACTGATGGATCTCATGGTTTTAAAAAAATGAGTTGATAGTAAGTAAATTAACTTATGACAAAAAAACTTTTTTTTTAATTTTTGAATTATTTAAATTGAAAACGGTTACAACGAATACTAAGTTTAAAAAAAATAAAGTTCAATCGAAGTGTATTTGCTAACTTAATTTTCAGAAAAAAATTAATTTTGATAAGAAAACTTTTTTTAAACAAAAAAAATATTCGCTGTATTTCTGCTCACGTATTCCACGACACAGTGCATGAGTAGGTACATGCCATGACAGTGCACAGTGGCACTAAGCACATCGCATCCAATTATCTATAGGTATGTATCTAATGAATACCGCATACATAAGTGTGCATTAGGATAGGCATCTCACGTGATGTCTGACGTGACCGATCAATTGATATCTTTTTTTTTTTTTTTTTTTTTTTCAATTTTTCAAGAGTTGAAGAGTAATGTTATTTAATTTTAATCAACATATTTTCTTTTTTTTTTAACGTGTACAATGCATTATAATCTTGCATAATTCTTATCGTAATGAATAACTTAATAAATTAAATTTATCATAATGGACTTATTCTTTTTATAGTTTTTTTCAATTATTTCATTTATTTATTCCGGTAATAGGCCTGCACATCAAAAAAGTACGAAGCACAGGCGCCTGTGCGTGTGCGTGTGCTTTCGTACTTTTGTTGCTCCGATGTTTAAAATCAGGTTAGGGGTATCATTCGTTGGTTAAAAATCAGTCCATGAACTTACATTTTTCCACTAAATTATTATTTTAAGAAATAATGTTTTGTCAAGTTGCTAAAATCAAAATTAAATTCATTTTTGACTAAGACTCTGTTTTTATCAAGCAGAATTTTTAGATTTTTTTAGATTTTTAGTTTTTTTTACTGTTACGAAATTTATTATTTTTTCACGTAAATTCAACAACAAGTATATTTAACTTCGTGAAATAAATCTTTCAGCAAATATAATTTCTATTGAGTAAAAATTTTTTTTTTCTAGCACATCACATAAAGCTTATGTGTAGGCAGAGGTGTGTAGTGAAGTGAAGAGTGAACTTTTTTCTTTGCTTAATATTTTGACATCTATAAAGTCAGGGTGAACACCTGGTTCACTTGATAATAGTTTCGCTGTGGAGATGACTTTCCCAGGAAGTTTTGACCCAGGAAGGGTCAGGGTAGACTCCTGGTACCCTTGTTGATAGTTACGCTTTGAGGACGATTTCTCCAGGAAGTTTTGACTGGGAAGGGGCCAAAAAGGACACCCGGTACCTTTGGTGATATTTACACCTTGAGGATGATAACCCCAGGAAGTATTGACTCCTTAAGTGTCAGGGTGTACTCATGGTGCATTTTATTTATTTATTTATTTATTTATTTATTATGTACAGGCCGAGGCCCAAAAATACATTTTATTATAACAACTTAAATTTAAGGTGGTGTACGGGTAGCTCTCGCACATCATAGAGTTCTATAGACTCAACTACGATCATTTATAGTAGATAGTATCTCAATGTATAACGAATAGATTTTCAACAAAATATAATTCATAAATCGTAACTTATCAGTACTTAAAAAACAACTCTCTCGCTTTTGGTTTAAAACTAGATATAGAATAACTAACAAAGTCGTATATGCTTAATTCAGAGTTATTTAGGGTACGAACTGCTCTATCAAGGACTGACCTGTTCGAAATGGTAACCCGATTCAGCCTGGCGACTGCCGAAATTCCTGAAGGTCTCAGTACTCTCGGTGGCACCTTAAAACGTACCAAGGCAAGGAGATCAGGAGAATCAATATAACCCCTCGTAACTTTAAAAAGATACAAGATGTCCTGATAATCATAAAACGACATCAGAGTACAGATATCGAATCTACGTGAAATTGTCTCAAAATCATGATCATAAATACTCATCGGGTTACCAGCACGAAAGGCCAAAACACGCAACAATTTATGTTGGACACTCTCGAGCATGGAACGAGAGTTTACATTCAGAGGTGCCCATATAACAGACGCATAAAGTAACACTGGTCTTACCAGAGTAAGATACAGAGTCCGCAGAGTGTTTACATTTCTAAAATTTGGTGATACTTACGCTTTGAAGACGATTTTCCCAGGGAGTTTTGACTAGGAAGGGGCCAGGATGGACACCTGGTGCAACTGGTATTAAGTATGCCTTGGAGATGATAACCCCAGGAAGATTTGACTCCTTAAGTGACAGGGTGTACTCCTGGTGCATTTGGTGATACTTACGCTTTGAGGACGATTTCCCCAGGGAGTTTTGACTAGGAAGGGGCCAGGATGGACACCTGGTGCAACTGGTATTATGTATGCCTTGGAGATGATATCCCCAGGAAGTTTGGACTTAGGAGGGGTCAGGGCGGACACCTGGTGCACCTAGTGATACTGACGCCTTGGAGATGATTTCCCAAAGAAGTTTTGACTTCGGAGGGTCAGGGTGAACACCTGGTGCACCTGGTGACACTTACGCCTTGGAGATGATTTACCCAGGAAGTTTGGACTCCGGAGAGGCCAGAAGGAAACTCAGTGGACCTGGTGATGTTTACACCTTAGAGATCATTTCCCCAGGAAGTTTTGACTCCAAAAGGGCGAGGATGGACACCTGGTGCAACTGGTATTAATTACACCTTGGAGATGATTTCCCCAGGAAGTTTGGACTTTGGGGGGTCAGGGTGGACACTCGGTGCAACTGGAGTACTGACACCTTGAAGATGATTTCCCCAGGAAGTTTTGACTCCAAAGGGGCCAGGGTGGACCCCTGGTGCAACTTGTATTATTACGCCTTGGAGATGATTTCCCCAGGAAGTTTGGACTTCGGAGGGGTCGGGGCGGACACCTGGTGCACCTGGTGAAACTGACACCTTGGAGATGATTTTCCCAGGAAGTTTGGACTCCGGAGGGTCAGGGCGAACACCTGGTGCACCTGGTGATACGTACGACTTGGAGATGATTTCCCCAGGAAGTTTGGACTCCGGAGAGGCCAGGGTGGACACCTGGTGCACCTCGTGATACTTGCGCCTTGGAGATGATTTTCCCAGAAAGTTTTGACTTCGGAGGGTCAGGGCGAACACCTGGTGCACCTGGTGATACTTACGCCTTGGAGATGATTTCCCCAGGAAGTTTCGACTTCGGAGGGTCAGGGCGAACACCTGGTGCACCTGTTGATACTTACGCCTTGGAGATGATTTCCCCAGGAAGTTTCGACTCCGGAGGAGTCAGGGCGGACATCTGGTGCACCGGGTTATACTAACGATTTGGGGATTATTTTCCCGGGAAATTTTGACTCCGTAAGGGTCTGGGAAAATACTTGGTGTGCCCGGTAATAACTACACTCTCAAGAAGCTATCCTAATAGTAAACTTGATGATGCAGGCCCGGATTAAGGGGGGGGGGGCTTGGGGGGCTGCTGCCCCAGGCCTCACTTTTAAGCTCAACTTAGAGGGCCTCAAAATCTAGAAACATGATTTACTTTTTTTTTGCAAAAATTTTCATTCTTAAGAATCAACTTCAAATTAAGTTTTCAAAAAGTAAATGTTTTTATGCAGTTTTTACTTGCAAAATGAAAGATTTGATTTTACATAAGTATAAAATACATAAATCACACTTTTAGTTGTTAAGGCAGTGTCTTTTTTTGTTTATTTAATTGAACTAACCACATTTTAAAAATTATGTTTCTAATCATTCACATAAGTTACTGCGCATGCCTCGCCTCTTCAGAAACGACACCGTAGTCCATGGAGGACTACACTGGTGTCAACTAAGATTCAACTAAGACAGTAGAAGCGTGTGATTAACCGTCTACACTGGGAAAAAGTCGGGCGTCATCAGTCCCAAAAATGAGAGCGCTGCGTCTTAACGCCGTGGGTAATATTCTGCCCACAGACGGGAGAAATGAAGCAAAATCAAATTGTCGAGGCCGCCCTAGGTAACGCTGCATGACAGGCTTGAGAGATACGCTTCCCAGGTGGGCAGAATACTGCCCAACACGGTTAAACTATCTCCCAGACGGCACTACAAAATTTAACCATACCGTTGGGGGCGCTATCTCCCGACTTTTTCCCACTGTAGTGTATTCTTACCTATAAAACTAGATTTTTACATCTTCAGTTTTTTTTAATACTACCAGAATTGGATGTACTTTTAAGTTATCATTGAAATGGCTAGTCGATGGGAAAGTGGTGGCAGAAAACGTAAAAAGGAGAAAGATTTTATTACGTTTCGAGATAAACTAACTAAAATTGATGTGGCTTTTGAAAAGTGCAACAGTAATGTTCCAAAAATCACCGCCGCTACTCAACAAATTTTCTCAGATAAATTAAATGACAATTCAAATCTTAATGAAATATGTCACCTTATTTTAACGCAAGAAATTCAGTTTGATGAATCCGTTCAAAATTAACACCAAGAAAATGTACGCAATTTGTGCACTGTTGTTTTATCACCACACATTGAATATGACTCTTTCTTAGACAATTCTGGAACAAAAAATAATGACTTTAATAATGAAATGAAAAATCATGATGCCAATAATAACAATGCTTTAGGTAATGTCAGTGTTGAAATACCTACCAAATATAATCAGTTTGATTTGCTAATTGACCCTGTTGATGACAATCATGAAGCAGGTATGTTTTTTTGATAAAAATCATTTTAAATTTAATTTTTTTCCTTTAAAAATTTTTATACACCTAATATTATTATATTTTTTATTCTTAATCATTCTAAACATTCAATAGTAATAAAAAAAAAATGATACATTGATATTTGGGCAATTGAAATCATTTTAATTTACATTTGTTATATACTTTTTTCTTAGGAAACTTATTCCAAGATCCAGCTCTTTGGCCTCAAAAAATCAATAATGATAAAATCAAACGTGAACAGTATTTGAAAAAAGGCCATTTATATTTTCAAAATAAAAATTCAAACTTTCAAGTATCGAAACGCAATTATGAAAATCAAAATAGATTCTTCTCTGAAAAATATTTCGAGAAAATAAAGAATAATGGTGAAGTACGTGAGCGATTATGGTTAATGTATTCTGAGTCTACTGGAAAAATTTTTTGTTATGTTTGTAAATTATTCTCACCGGATCAAGATAATGTATTTGTAAAAAAAGGATTTTCTAACTAGAAAAAAACTGGTAAGTCAATTTGTGGGCATGAAAGCTCTCGTGAACATAGACGTTGTATATTGTGTGATGGGGTGAAATAAATAAAGAAACATAAATGAATTAAGTTTAACAGAATTTATTCACCTGTCCAAAAATAAAATACAACATACAAAATCTCGGAGGGAATTCCGCCAAGAGAAAAGAGATTATTTAATAGTCGTCCACACTCTACTTACACCTTTTGTCGTCCTTACTGCCTTCCTGATGAATGTCCTCGTCAACTAGATGTCCACGCGTCGAGTCGGGGATGGCTACGATGGTACTTCGGTTCCGGTCTCTTCTTATGGCCTGCGCGAGGTCGACCCGATCGTCGTCCTGGGCTGCCAAGGTGCAAGTTGCCGGGGTGATGTCCACGTAGAAGGTCCGTCCGAATCTCACGGTGGTCCTGCCATCTTGGTCCTACCAGGATGCAGGAAGAGACGTCTTCACTTTCTAAAATCCACTTCTTTCCTCTCCGCCACACTTCAACTCATCGACCACTCGTCTTTGCCACTCAACTGCAACTGCGCCGCGCGGGCCGAAGTCCGGCGTTCGCTAATAGCAGCAACGGCTGCGGCGGCGGTTGAGCCAATCACAACGCCCCGTTGGCTTCGAACCTGCTGCTGTCTTCTTTCTTCTTCTGTCGTCCTCGCTCTGTCGCTCTTGCTGCTGTCGTCTTCTGTCACTTTTCTCTATGTTTCGTCGTCCATATTATTCACAATAAAAAAATAACTATTTACACGTTTTTATAAATAAGCGACGGGAAACCCCGTCGCAATTGAATTATATAAATTACAAAAAATGCTCGCTCATTGACAAAAAACTAATAAAAGATCTAAGATCCAAATCAGAGTACTGGACTGAAATTTTGAGAAGAGTTGTGGATGTCATTATTTATCTAGCTGTGAATGGACTCGCATTTCGAGGGACTGAAGAAAAAATAGGCTCAACGAATAATGGAAACTTTTTGGGTGCTATTGAATTATTGGCTAAGTATGATCCTTTATTGAAACAATACATTGAAATTTATGCCAATAAAGGTCGCGGAAACGCGTCTTACTTATCCAAAACCATTTTCGAAGAATTTATACAGATTATGGCTCAAAAAGTTCTAAATCGAATAAAAGACGAAATGAAAAATGCTAAATATTAGAGTATAATTGTTGATTCCACTCCTGATGTATCACACGTCGATCAACTTTCTGTAATTTTCCGTTACTATTTGAATGAGGCTGTTCATGAAAGATTTTTTGGTTTTTTACCAATAAATTGTCACACAGGCAAGTCTTTGGCAGACAAAACCTTTGATTTACTTGAACATCATAAATTAGACATCAATGACTGCCGTGCTCAAACTTATGACAATGCAGCAAACATGTCTGGACCTTACAACGGCTTACAAGCACATGTGATGAAAAAAAACAAGCTAGCATTTTACGTCCCTTGTGTTCGGCATTCATTAAATTTAGTCGGTGTGTGCTGTGCTAGTGTATGTAAAATGTCAATAAATTATTTCAGTATTTTGCAGAGTTTAAACGCATTTTTTAGTGCATCAACACATAGATGGGACATTTTGAAACTTAACAATTCAAAACTGACCAGCTTATCAGCAACTCGATGGTCTTGCAGAAGAGATGCCGCAAAAAATTTAAATAAAAATTTAGATGGTATTTATGATTCTCTTGTTAACTTATCCACAGATGTTAATCAAAAACCCGACGCCAGACACAAGGCAAAATCTTTCTTAAAGAATCTCGTTAAGTTAGAATATTGTTTCATGGCTGTGTTATGGTATCGTATTTTGGATCGCTTTCACGGAACAAGTCAGTCTATGCAAAAAGTTGAATTGGATTTATGCAGTGCAAATATATCACTTTTGTCCTTAGTTGAATACGTAAGCAAGTTAAGAGATGAATTTGCAATAATTGAAACAGATGCAAAGGCGCTTAGTTCTCACGTAAATCAAGAGTACACTACATTTGGCAAAAGAATTATAACTAAAAACTTAAACGATGGTACAACTGCAATTGAAGCCTTAAGCGCATCCGATAACTTTCGAATAAATACTTTCTACATAATAATTGATAAACTGATATCTGAGTTGAAAAAGCGTAGTGAAGCTTATAATTTCATTACCACATTATTTGGTTTTCTTTCAAATCTTTTGGATATAACGTCTTCTGAGCTTAAAGATCATATAAAAAGACTTTCAGACACTTACTCTGAAGATTTAGATTACAATGAGCTACTCAACGAATTTGAACAATTTATTCCGCATACTAGGTTGCAGCCCAAAGGAACTTTTTCTCATGAAAAAAAAGAGACAAACAAAATGGAGTAGCTGGTGATAGCAGATTAAATCCGTTAAAAAGTGTTGAATTGGATTGCTGAATATTATATTGATTTATACCCTAATATTTATGTAATATATCGTTTATTTTTAACAATCCCAATAGCTAATTGTTCGGCAGAAAGATCATTTTAAGTTTTGAAAAGAATAAAAAATTTGCTCCGGTCGACTATGGTTAATGATCGTTTAACATCTTTAGCAGTATTGACCATTGAAAAAAAATTACTTTTATCATTAAATTTCGAAGAAATAATTGAAGAGTTTGTTCAAGCAAAAAATAAAAAAAAACTCATATAGTTATTAATTTATGATTTAGTAATGTAGCTTTCTTGTAACATAATAAATTTTTATGAAAATTTTTTTTAACTAGTAATTTTTATTTAAAATAAACTTAACCTACAGTTCGAAAAAAAAACCATCAGCTTGAAATAAAAATAATAATAATATTGTTATGTATGCATGTATATTTTATTATCAGTAAAAATGCATGTTACTTGATTGATAATTTTATAATTTTTTTTTCTAAAATAAATTTTACTATTGTTTTTATTTTAGGCAGAATAGAAGAGTGGGGGGGGGGGCTCATAATTTTGATAGCCCTGGGCCTCAAAAATCTTAATCCGGCCCTGTGATGATGTGAACCCCCTGGGATCAAAACTTCCTGGGAAAGTCATTTTCGAGGCGTAAGTATCACCAAATGCTCCTGGAGTACACCCTGACCCACCCAGAGTCCTAACTTCTTGGGGAAATCATCTCCAAGGCGTAATTAATACCAATTGTACCAGATGTCCATCCTGACCCTTTTGGAGTCTTAATTTCCTGGGAAAATCATCTCCAAGGCGCAAGTATCACGAGGTGCACCGAGAGTCCACCCTGGCCTCTCCGGAGTCCAAACTTCCTGGGGAAATCATCTCCAATTCGTAAGTATCACCAGGTGCACCAGGTGTTCGCCTTGATCCTTCCGAAGTCCAAACTTCCTGGGGAAATCATCTCCAAGGCGTAAGTATCACCAGGTGCACCAGGTGTTCGCTCTGACCCTTCTGAAGTCCAAACTTCCTGAGGAAATCATCTCCAAGGCGTAATTAATACCAGTTGCTCTAGGTGTCCACCCTGGCGCCTTTGAAGTCAGAACTTCCTGGGAAAATCATCTCCAAGGCGTAAGTATCACCAGGTGCACCAGGTGTTCGCCCTGACCCTCCGAAGTCAAAACTTTCTGGGGAAATCATCTCCAAGGCGTAATTAATACCAGTTGCTCTAGGTGTCCACCCTGGCGCCTTTGGAGTCAAAACTTCCTGGGTAAATCATCTCCAAGGCGTAAGTATCACCAGGTGTACCAGGTGTCCGCCCTGACCCTTCCGAAGTCCAAACTTCCTGGAGAAATCGTCCTCAAAGCGTAACTTTCACCAAGGGTATCAGGAGTCCATCCTGACCCTTCTTGGGTCAAAACTTCCTGAGGAAATCATCTCCAAAGCGAAGCCAACATCAAGTGAACCAGGTGTTCACCCTGACTTTATAGATGTCAAAATATTAAGCAAAGAAAAAAATTGTTCAAGTCCATTTTACGTATGTTTATATACACAGCGCACAGCGTCACGCTATGCGCAACTCCCAACAAAAGTGAAGTGAAGTCGTTTCGACTTTAGTTCACTCTTCACTTCACTACACACCTCTGTGTGTAGGGCTGTTCAAGACTCGAGACTTTTCTCGGTCTCGGTCTCGAACCGAAACTTTAATAAGCTCCTTCACATGGTTTTGATTTGACCGAATGGGGAGTGGAAATGAAAGATGCCGCAATAAAAAAGTTTTATGAACTTTACAACAAAAAATACTGCGATAAAGGCAAAACTGTACGTGCTGAGGAGCCGAAAAAGAATTTTATTGAAAAAATTGATATTAAATCAATTTTTAAACGTAAAAATCCTAAGATAAAAAAGAGAACCCAAAAAGAATGTCAGCATTTTATCCGTGATGTGATTGGTTGAAGAACAAAATTTAAACTTTGAATTTTTTTTTTTAGTTTTTATATTACGATTCAATTAATTAAAACATCTAGAGAATAGATTTGATAAAAAATAATTTCCTAAGATAAAAAAGAGAACCCAAAAAGAATGTCAGCATTTTATTCGTGATGTGATTGGTTGAAGAACAAAATTTAAAATTTTAATTTTTATTTTTAATTTTTATATTACGATTCAATTAAGGTAGGACCGCACCTACGGCTCTAGTCAAGATGCATTTTCGGTTAAACATTTGACTAGCCTCACGCGTATGTAGATATAGAAATGCATTAGCAGCAGAAGCTTTTTTAACCTAAAACACATATTTTTGTTTTTTATTAATACTTAGAGGAACCGAATGTATGATTAAATTAATTCTATGTGATTCTTGTGCATTCTAGTTAAACTGACAAATTTTCTGAAAACCTGATCACATGTAATTATGTAAAAAATGTATAAAAAATGTGCCCTCCCATAAGACTACGGGTTAAATCGACGAGATGTTAATATTCAATTACTCAAAAACGAAAAACCCCCAGGTTCTGAAAATTTAGTGGTATCATTTTTTAATATTTATCTACGACTTCCTAAAGTTTTAGATTTTTAACACATCTCTTTCTAGTTTGTGCGGTCCTACCTTAAAACATCTAGAGAATAGATTTGATAAAAAATAATTATGTCATAAAGTGTTCGGAATTATCCGATCAAAATCATGAAAATAATAATCATTAGTAAATTAACCATTCTTATTTAATCTTACAGAACCCTCCTACAAAAGATTCATTCAATTTTATTGAAACTCAATGTATTTGAATGATTTTTAATAGATTTGAATAGTTTGAAAGGTCAGTCGAAAATTTTTTAATTAAAATCAATTGATTTCAATTCGAACTTTTTTTTTTGACGACGTAATTTAATAAAATTGAATCGATTGCAACGGTGAGTTCAATAAAAAAGAATTAATTTTAATAATGTATTTTATCAATAGAATTTAATTGTCACGACCGAATAAAATTCGATCGATTTTAATGGTTTTTCCAATGAAAATTAATTGATTTCAATAGTCTTTTATTCAATTAAATTCAATGATCGTAAATTTCATGAAGGTAAAAAAATCGAATCGATTTTAATGGTTTTTTCAGTAAAAATCAATTGATTTCAATAGTTTTTTATTCAATGAAATTCAATGATCGTTAATTTCATGAAGGTGAAAAAATCGAATCGATTTTAATGGTTATTCCAATGAAAATCAATGGATTTTGACAAACTTTTATCCAATGAAATTCAATTATCGTGAATTTCATGAATGTCTAAAAAATCGAATCAATTTTAATGGTTATTTCAATGGAAATAAATGGATTTTAATCAATTTTTGTTCAATGAAACTCAATAATCGTGAGTTTCATGAATGTTTATAAAATCCAATCGTTTTTAATGGTTATTCCAATGAAAACCAATGGATTTTGAAAAACTTTTATCCAATGAAATTCAATAATCGTGAATTTCATCAATGTTTAAAGAATCGAATCAATTTTAATGGTTACTTCAATGTAAATCAGTGGATTTAAATCAACTTTTGAGTAAGTCAGATTTGAATGAATTTCAATGCATTTTCCGGTCAATAAGAATCAATGGTCGCAAATTTTATAGGCTTAATATAAATGAATCGATTTGAATGGTTTTTTTCAAGGATTTGGATCGATTACGACTTGATGATTCTGCAAGGTCTTGAAAGGTTTCAATCATCAGTGAAATTTCTTTAAATCCATTCAAATCAATTTTAATGTACTTATTTTCGAAAAAAATAATGAAAATATAATCGCTTCAGTGGGTTACTTTGCAATGAGCTTCTACTTTTATAATTTCAAAATTATCTATTAAAATGAATTGTTTTAAATGGAACTTTAAATAGAAATATATCGAATTTAAAAGTTTTTGTATTCAGGACGTTCTTTCGTAGCGGTGGTGGTGGGGGGAGAGACTTATAGGTTAGGCACGGGAACAGCTGCCACGCGCTTTGAGTCTTCTCGGCCGCTGGATAAAATTATTTTATTCTTAACTAGTTAGTACTCAATACTTAATGAACAAAACTTTTTGAAATTTTAACACTGAATTACTGAAAACTTCTAGTTTCTGACAGTGTAAATCAAAAGTTGAAATCACTTTTTAAAAAATTAGGAAAAATCAGCAAACATTTTACTGATTTTTTAATAACAAAACAATGCTGAAATTGTTTAAAAACCCATACACTCAGAGAAAGGTTTGATTGGGTCAACAATATATTGTAACATCTAAGATGCCATAGTTGATATATAGACAATGATGCACATTGTAGCAGTAACAATATCATGGCAGCGCTGACTAAATGCGTATTAAGGGTTAACATGTTTCTAGTAACACTGGTATAGCACAACTTAATTTTAAAAAATTTCTTTTTTGTTATTTTGGTATAATTAATGTATTTAATGAATAGTTTTAAACTTAAAAAATATACAAATGATTATAAAAATCACAATATTTAAGAAATAATGACTTCAATTGAGATTTTTTTAAATAGCTAGGTTAGGTTAGATTTTTGAATATTTGCTTTGCTAGTCGCAACGATATGTATTATTATCCTTACCATACGTATTGTAACTGCTACAATGTTTAGACTGCTACAATGTTTATTGAGGGAACAAAGAATATTTAATTGGTCCAATCAAATCTTCCTCTGAGTGTAAGAAATTTTCCAAAAACATAGCAATTTGTTCCTTAAGGCTTAAGGAATAACATATCCAAATTTCAAGATGATTAGCAACCTGGTTCAAAAACTACAGCAAAACAAAAATAGCATGGTTTTTTCATAAGATTAAACCACCCGATTTAGAGCGATTTTAGCTTAACTTTGAATAAAATATCTCAATAACCGTGTTGGGAGAATTCTTAAAATTTGGATATGTTATTCCTTATACTTGAATTTAAAGATTTTAATAGTTTTCAGACGATTCTTATGGATTTTAAAACGTGAAAGAACGTCCTTAACTTTTATGAATTTCGTGCAAAATTCATAAAAAAAGAGTTGATAATAATGATGTATTTTTTTCTAAGTGATTTGACAGTCATAAATCGGGAGAATACCGTTTGAGCACAAGGATTAGAAAACTCTACCGTTTGAGCGCAAACGACCTGACGAGAGTTTGACAGTTTGAGCACAGGGGGCTTATTAAGAAGTCATTACAGGAAATATCAAAATTGGAAATATCAAATGTTCCAAAGACACTGTGTTGTTGTTTTGTTTGGTCAGTATCAAGCGAAAGCTTTTGAATTCACCATTGACTTTATGCTTAGCAAGTTTGGCAAGCCGTTGCTCGTAATAAAAATAAAAGTTTATTAAGGGGAGGTTCTGGTGGATTGACTTTTTTTTTTTTCTAAGATTTTTAATTCATAGTAAAAATAATATGAGACATCCAAATTTTTTACACCTTAAAGAATAAATATAAAACAATTGAAAAAAATTTTTTTTTTTTTTTTTTTTTTTTTCGTTGCTTAATGATGACCTCAAAATTGTCCTCTTTTTCGGTCAGGGAAGTGATAACTCCCGAATGATGAGCCTGAAATCAAAAAATCAAACATTTTCTGAATCTGTATAGATTTGGCTATGGCAGGAACTAGAACAAAAAAAAAAAAAAATTTTTACCGAAGTTATAAACAATTGAAGTTGCAAAAATATTGCAAAAAAATTTACACGGCCACCATTTTGTTTTTTTTACTCTTAAATTACTCGTTCTAGTTCCTGCCATAGCCAAATCTATACAGATTCAGAAAATGTTTGATTTTTTGATTTCAGGCTCATCATTCGGGAGTTATCACTTCCCTGACCGAAAAAGTGGACAATTTTGAGGCCATCATTAAGCAACAAAAAATAAAAAAAAAATAAAAAATTTTTTTCAATTGTTTTATATTTATTCTTTAAGGTGTAAAAAATTTGGATGTCTCATATTATTTTTACTATGAAATAAAAATCTTAGAAAAAAAAAAGTCAATCCACCAGAACCTCCCCTTAAAACAGTTTATTGAAATCGATTGATTTTTATTAAAAAAAAAAAGTTTGTTAAAAAACAGTCCTTTGAAATCTATTCATTGTATAAAATTTGTATCAACTTTAGGACAGTTGAATTCTTAATGAATTATAAATTATAGATTAATTAATTTTTATTGTAAAAAAAACAGGAAAAACAATCTATTTTATACAAGTTTAAATTTTGAGACAATTAAATTCTATAAAACTGAAAAGTTTTCAAACATTCATACTTATTAAAACAAGAAAGAAGTAAGATATTCTGTTTAATTGAATTCTATTAAAATTCAAAAAATTATTTTATTGAAAAAAAAAGTGGGATGAATTTCTTTTGAATTTGGTTTGAAAGAATTTATTCAGCCGATTGAAACTATTCAAAATGATTCAAAACTATGAAGTTTCAGAATAAATCAATCGATTTTTTTATTGTAGACAATCGACACAACCATTTAAATTGGCTAATTTTTTAAATTTTATATGGAATTTATGGCAGCCAAATTCCATCAAAAAAGAAACCATTAATATTTATCGATACTATTGACAAAGCTAACAAATCGATGAATTTTTGAAGGTCATGAAATTAACTGTGATTTCCGTTGAGCAGAAAATTTATTGAAATCCATTCATATCTACTGAAAAAAACTATTCAAATCGATTTGTTCTTATGAGCCGATAAAATTCGAGACCATTGTTTCCATTGAGCGGAAAGTCTTCTAAAATCCATTTATCTCTACTAGCATAAAACGCTCGCTCGCTTCGCTCGCTCGCGCATAGACAAATAAATTCAATAATATCGTATATTATGATATTATGATATTACGTAAATGATTAAATTTTATTTAGAGTATAACTTTAATCAAAAATATTTTAAAACAAAAATCTACAACCATATTACTGATGAAAAAAACAAAAAAAGTCTTCCAAATGTCTGGGCTTATTCAAATATAGATACATACATACCTAAAATGAGCAACCTTAGACATCCCAGTACAAAAAACTTATTACGGTTCAATTTATGGAGCAAAAATTTCAAATTAACTTTATTTGAGTACAGACCTTATAAGAGTCATTAGATTCAAATAGAAGTTCAGATTCATAATCTGGACCCTCAAAAGCCAAAGAGTCGAAAATTTCTAACAAATCCAATGTATTAGGCGCGAATTATAATTTCACCTTATTTAAGTGTACTTAAATATTGAGGCGGATTTAAAATATTTGAGGCAAATTAAAAGTTCAAAGTGATACTTGTGATCAGCACCCTTGAAAACAGGTGTATACGAAATTTCTGATTGTTCTAATATAGATTGAGAACAAAGGAAAATTTTACCTTATATAAGTAAACTTCATCCAGGGTAAAATAAAAATCTACAATCATATTCAAAATGAGGAGCATTAGAGATTCCAATACACAAAACTTATTACGAGTCAGATGTATGAGGCAAAAATTTCAAATTAACTTTATTTGAGTATAGACCTTATTAGAGTCATCAAATTTAAAATTGAAAATCAGACTCGTAATCTTGACCCTCAAAAGACATCGAAACAAATTTTCGTATAAATCCAATATATTAGGAGAGAATTGTAATTTCACCTTATTTAAGTGCACTTTATTTAAGACAAATTAAAAATTCAAAGTTATATTTGTAATCAGTACCCTTGAAAACATACGTATACGTATTTTTTTTTAAATCGGATGTATTGGAAGAGCCATGTTAAATTTTTAAAATAAAACTGATGACAAAAATCAATAAAATAGAAATACTTGTCATAAAAAAAAAAAATAAAGAAAAATAGAAAGAAAAAAACGGAAGTTAGATTCATTATACATCTTCGAAAATATCCGTATACCAAATTTGAATTGAATCCGATGATTAGGAGCGTTGTAATTAAATTTTTAAAGTTGATCCCGGACGGACGGACGGACGGACGGACAAAAAATACGGATGCTGCGTATAATAATGTAGATAGATTAAAAATACCATTCCAATCGGTATTTTTTTTAAGCTTATAAAATTAGTGACCATTGATTTTCATTGAGCCGCAACTCTATAAAAATCCATTGATTTTCATTGAGCCAAAAGTCTATTAAAATTCATTGATTTTCATTGAGCTGAAAATCTATTTAAATCCATTGATTTCTATTGAAAGTTATTGCTAATGAATAATTTTTGCCCAGTAAAATCCAATAGACTTCAATAAATTTCAATCGACTTTTTTTAATAGTACGCCGCTCGATGGCCAGCTGTTATCTCTATCTAGAACTAAAGTCAATGCTTTTGGATTACATAATCCAGAGCAAGGTTCTCATGATTAAGTAACTAAGATATGCTTAGGTATGGTTTTTAAACTATAGCTAAGTTCAAAAATTCAAAAATTCAAAAAATTCAAAAATCCGGTAGGTGGCACTTTCGTGATAAAAGCGATTCTCACTGTGTCTCGCCTTTGCTTTATTTTTCTTAAACTAATATTAAGTTTTTAATTTTCAATTAGTTTATATTTTGTGTGCCAAAGGTCAAACTGTTTTTTTAATCATAAATTTTCCAAAATTCAATTGAGCTTCTTTATAAATTCATCGTACTCCAATTCATAACCTGAAAACTCTTAATCACCACGTGTTGAGTGCTGTATAGTTTAGTATACTGATAGTATACATAGTGTAGTGTATTGCCAATCGTATTGTAAATTATACTATACACAGTATAATATAGTTTAGTATATTATACCCATTATAGTTTAGTGCCAGCAATTAACTATAGATTCCACTATGACGAAGTGTGCTTTATGCCCCGATAAGAGTAACATCGTTCTTAAGGATGCAATTAAATGTCACACCTGCAACCCGTACTACCATAAATCATGCTCTAAGCGTGCCAAACCGAGAGATGATGGTTCGTTTGCGCATTGCTGCAAGACTCGCCCCACACTTTCGCGCTCTTCATCGATCAACAAAGACTCTTCGGATTTACTTTCTGCATCTAACATCAACTCAAGTACATCTGCTAGTAACGACACCGCCCAACTTGACCCAAGCTCTTTAACACTTTGGAACCTCATTGAGGGTAAGTTTAACGCTATGCAAACCAACTTTGACGAACTTAAGGCGATTTAATTTACACGTACCGAAAATCAAAGTTAAACCCAATAACTTTCCTCGATGGTTCTCATCTGAATTGATTGAGGCTATCATCGAAAAAAAAATCTTTCATATTTACTCTAAAGAATTTGAATCCGAATTTTTTCGTAATCTTTTTCGCAAACAACGATCACTATGTAAAACTTTGCTTAAACGTGACTCTGATGATTACGCCATGAAAACTGAAAATTCTATTTTTCATGACAGTCGTTCTTTCTTCAAATACGCAAATTCTCTCGCTAATTCTCATGATCTCTTTTCTGATATGCATTATGCTAATGTTGAAGCCTTCAATGGTCCTGACATCGCTAACTTGTTTGCTAATAAATTTGGCAGTGTATATACTAATGTCGATCTCTCAGATACTCCTGTGAACTTTGATTGCAATGATTGTTTTGGGCAAATTGTTTTAACTAAGCAAGATATTATCACTTGTATTGACAAACTTAATTTACACTCGAGTCCAGGCCCAGACGGAATACATCCCTTACTATTAATAAATTGTAAAGACTTTTTTATTGATTTACTTCTGAACATCTTCAATTATTCTTTAAACAACGGTACGGTTCCTAACTGTCTTAAACACAGTTACGTTACGCCTCTGTTTAAATCAGGGGATAGAACAAACGTTGACAATTATCGTCCTATTTGCAAACCTCCTATTTTTCTTAAAATGATTGACGAAATTGTTTGCTTGAAAATAAATCCTTATATCTGTAAACTCATAGCCCCTGAACAACATGGTTTCTTCAATGAACGTTTCACTGCAACCAATTTGAGTGTTTACACAGACTTTATTTCTTCTCATCTTAATAAAGGATTTCCAGTTGATGCAGTTTATACTGATTTTTCTCGTGCCTTTGACACTGTAAATATTGAACTGCTGTTAAGGAAACTCTCAGCTTATGGCATCACTGGTTCTCTCTACAATTGGTTTCGCTCATTCCTGTCAGATAGAAAACAATCCGTTAAAATTAAAAACTTTACCTCTATAGCATTTGATGTTACTTCTGGAGTTGGACAAGGCTCACACCTAGGCCCTCTACTATTCCTCCTGTTTATAAATGACTTTAGAAATATTATAGCATTCTGTCACTTTTTATTGTTTGCTGATGATCTTAAAATCTTCAAAGCAATTTTCTCCTACCAAGATCATCAGCTTATTCAATTTATCTTAATAACCTTTATTCATGGTCTCTTATTAATGGCCTGCATCTTAATTTTAGCAAATGCTTTACGATTACGTTTGGCTGCAAAACTTCTCATCAAATTGTTTACAACATAGGAAATCATGATCTTACTCGTGTTAGTCACATCAAAGATTTAGGTGTTATTTTCGACTCACGTTTCTCATTTAACAATCATATTCAATACATTATAAGTAAAGCAACTAGAAAGATTAATTATATTAAAAGGTTTTTATACAAATTTAAACTTCCCTCTACCTATAGAACTCTTTATTTTGCATACATCTACCCGATACTAATGTATTGCTCTATCATCTGGGACCCATATAATGACTACCAAATCTATGAGATTGAGAAATTAAACCATAAGTTTTTAAGATTTGTTTCATTCAAAATTGGTACTCCTATGCGATTCGACTGTCACGATTACTCTCCAATACAACGTAAATTAAATATTTCAACACTACAATCTGCAAGACGTAGAGCTCTTGCTATCTTCGCCTACAAGATCATCAATGGAATCATTGACTCCAGCGAATTAATTGGCTCACTACAATTCTACGTTCCGCCAAGAAATTTCAGAACCAACAACAAGTGCTTTATTACTGAGTTTCGTGCTAAAAACATTCTAAGTCATTCACCAATACATAGACTTTCAGTGTTGTGCAATGAATTATCAACTGATTTTGACTTTTTTAATATTTCTTTATATTCATTTACAACTGTTAGCCGAAAAATACTTGTTTTTGATTGACTTCATTATTTATTTTACTTTTATATTTTTTTGTTCATGAAAATGTATTTTATTATTATTATAATTATTATTGACAATGTATTATATTACCACCTACCAAATCTAAACATTGTTATTATACCTGTGTTTAAATGGGATTACTCCGGTGTATCAATAAATAAATAAATAAATAAATAAACTGATTGCCCGCTACATTATGTCGTTTTTTATGATTTTTCATGGAATTTTTACATGAATATGTTTGCAATCGACTTTAATGGCAACCCCATTACCAATAAAATCTAATCGACGATTTGTTGATTAAAAGTACCATTGAAAATTTCAATGGTTTTTAATCGATTTCAATGGATTTTTGCAGAAAGGTACTACTACTGAATTAATTCCAATAGATTCAATTCATTCGATTTAAATGGACTTTTGCAGCAAAGTATGGCTTAGTACTGAATTAATTCCAATATAATTCAATTGATCTATTCGTCCCAATAGAACCCAATTGGAGAACCGTCAATTAAAAGTACGAATTGAGAAACTTATTCGAATTCATTCAACTTTTCAATGAAAATGAATGAATTATACGGCCTATTGCTGAGTAATATTGAGTAATATGAATTTCAATTGACCTTTTCATTCCAATAGATATCAATTGACAAACCGTCAATTAAAAGTAATAATTGAAATGTCAATTAGAAATCATTCAACTTTTCAATGAAAATGAATGAATTTTTTGTATATGTGCATGCTGGTGAACTATTTAACTCTGATTTAAATTGATAAAAAAGCGAAAAATCGACCAAAGTACAGGCGCGCGACCCGCGAGCTAGCGGATTTTCTAGTTCCCTTTATAAAAGAGAGCTATCGCCATCTTGCGTAAACAATTTATTCGTGAGCTCATTGGTGAAGAAGTTTTTAAAATATTCGAAAAGTGCATTTGAAAAGGTTACTATTTTTGTTTTTTTCCTATGCGCGCTTGCGCGCTTAAAAACTGATGGAGTTAGAATTTTTTATTATATTTAACAAAAATTTCTTTTGCAAAAGCAATAAATAAGGGACCGTGCGCGCTTGCGCGCTGAGTAATTTCTAGTAAGAATAAAATCGAAAAAAAGTGATTTTTACCACTTTTTTCTTATTTTTTGTTATGGTCATTTTCATGATTTCATTTATGTAAATTGCAAAAAATGTGTTTAAATTTGTATGAAATAAGGCTCTTTCGATGTATTGTTACTTATCATCAAGTAATAATACAGAGGGTTTTATAGGTATAATTTTGAAAAAAATGATAAAACCTCAATTTAATCGATTTTTTTCGATGTTTCATTCACTTTGAATAACGTGTAAAGAATAAAATTACGTTTTTTCGATTTTATTCTTGAAAAACCTTGTAAATCTCATAATCTGATAATGAATTCTGATTCAGTGGATAAAAATACATCGAGAAGGCCTTATTTCAAAACAATTTCAACACATTTTTTCAGTTTACAGTCAGTGAAATCTTTAAAATGATAAAAAAAAGGACTAAAAAAGTTGTATAACTATTTTTTACTTTCCACGTGCTACTGTCAAACAAATCCACTTTATCGAAAAAAGAGCTTGAGGGATCGAAAATTAGGAACCAACCCTACAGTTTGATATCAATTTTATTATATTAATGATAAATTTTAAGAAGGTTCAAGAATTTAGAACATTCTTACAACGTTTTACTGCACTGTGCGTCACCTAGTGGGCAAATATTTAGTGAAAGTAATAAATTATACACATGACTACACTACATTCTTCGAGAACAAAATTTTGTATCAAACTGCGTTTCTCTGCCGGTCTCAGATTTTGAGATATTAAAAAAAGTTGAAAAACTACTATTTTAGATCTTAGGGTCCCTAAGGAGAGAGTAGAGAGTTGCGGTTTGCACAAAAAATTTTCTTTTTCGAAGACCTTTCGCATAATATATATTTTGAATAAGTGGATGTTTAAAAAGTTTTTTTTCGAAAACTATCCAAGCAGTTGCCTAGTCAGCTGAATAGGTGTTTTAATTTAGCAGCTGCTTTCTTTTACAACCAATGAGAGGTTTTCTGCCACCAGGGGCGCTTTTGTACCCGTTGGGAAAATGCATGCTCACTATATCAATATTCTTTTATGACGTCATTCGTATAGATATACTTGCCATATATTTGCCCCAACGGGCACACTAGCACCCCTGGCGGTAGAAAACCCCTCATTAAATCTAAGTTACATACAGAAAAGTTTTTTAAATCTAGAAAATACAATTTTGGTTGTATGGAAGTTGTAAAAACTTCAAAATACGTTGATATTTTTGATCGAGGTGATTTTGAAAACCCGGCAGGAACAAATTTTTTGTAAATCTGGAGTTCTGAACCAGAAAAAATGTTTTAGCCGTTTAGGTTGACAGTTTTCATGACAACCATTACAACCGCTGCCAAATTTAAATAAGGATTTTCATTTTATTGATAAGTGACTTCCAAATTCTTTCTATATACGATTTTATTTTATTTAGATTAGATTTAATAACATACTTTCTACAGCCGATTTTGTATTTCTATTGTTTATTTGCTACTTTGCTTAAAATATTAATTTTTCAATTAATTATGTCATAACAAGATTATATATACCATTAAATAATTAATTATTTCCATTTAATACTATTCTTAAAATATTGACTTGAAAATTATTTTACTTGTGGCCAGGGGCGGCGCCAGCCCTCTGGATGGTATGGAAGGACCCAGACCCAGATTGAAAGTGGGTATGGAATTCCAGACCCTGAAATTATAAGTTGAAGTTTTTGACCAAATAAAATATTTATTCAAATTTATGTAAGACGTGAAAGTAGGAAAACCATTATTTTTAAAACCAATAATTTAAATTTGGCGGACGAAAACTCGTCGGCTATCCCCCAAGCTCTAAACCCCCAAATACCCTGGGCGCCCGAGGTCAACGAAAAAACTGGTCAGCTATCCCCCAAGCTCTAAACCCCCAAATACCCTGGGCGCCCGAGGTCAACAAAAAAACTGGTCGACTATCCCTTAAGTTCTGAGCCCCCGAATACCCTGAGTGCCCGAGTTCTCCTGTGGGGGATAGCTGACCAGTTTTTTTGTTGAACTCGGGTGCCCAGGGTATTTGGGGGTTTAGAGCTTGGGGGATAGCTGATCAGTTTTTTCGTTGACCTTGGGCGCCCAGGGTATTTGGGAGTTTAGAGCTTGAGGGCTAGCCCACCAGTTTTTTTGTTGAACTCGGGCGCCCAGGGTATTTGGGGGTTCAAAGCTTGGTGGATAGCCGACCAGTTTTTTTGTTGAACTCGGGCGCCCAGGGTCTGGGGGGTTCAGAGCTTGGGGCATAGCTGATCAGTTCATCCATTGAACTCTACGCCCTGGGTTTGGAGAGTTTAGATCTTGGGGGATAGCTGATCAGATTATTTATTGAACTCGACGCCCAGGGTTTTGGAGGCTTAGAGCTTGGAGTATAGCTGATCAGTTTTTTCGTTGACCATGGGCGCCCAGGGTCTTTGGCAGTTCAGAGCTTATGGGCTAGCCCACGAGTTTTTTTGTTGAACTCGGGCGCCCAGGGTATTTGGGGGTTTAAAGCTTGGGGGATAGCTGACCAGTTTTTTTATTGAACTCGGGCGCCCTGGGTATTTGGGGGTTTAGAGCTTGGGGCGTAGCTGATCAGTTTTTATGTTGAACTCGGGCGCCCAGGGTATTTGGGGGTTTAAAGCTTGGGGGATAGCTGACCAGTTTTTTTGTTAAACTCGGGCGCCCTGGGTATTTGGGGGTTTGGAGCTTGGAGCATAGCTGATCAGTTTTTATGTTAAACTCGGGCGCCCAGGGTATTTGGGGGTTCAAGGCTTCGGGGATAGCTGATCAGTTTATCCATTGAACTCTACGCCCTGGGTTTGGAGGGTTTAGAGCTTGGGGGATAGCTGATCAGATTATTTATTGAACTTGACGCCCAGGATTTTAGGGGTTTAGAGCTTGGGGGATAGCTGATCAGTTTTTTCGTTGACCTAGGGTGCCCAGAGTATTTGGGAGTTTAGAGCTTGGGGGATAGCTGATCAATTTTTTTGTTGAATCTGGGCCCCCAGGGTATTTGGGGGTTTAAAGCTTGGGGGATAGCTTACCAGTTTCAAAAAAAAGCTCATCTTTAGGAGCGGTAAGCTTTTTTTTTTTTTTAAGAATTCCACATGCCCCTGCTTGTGGCACACGTGTGTACAATCAACAGGGTATTCTCTCCGTGCGAGTTAGTGGCGCCGACTCGAATTTACAGCTGGATTTTTCTGTAAGTGTTGTCGCCAGCGCAACGCCACCTCGAATTCACAGCGCGGATTTTCAAGTGTTACTGTTGACGCGGCCAAACTCGCACGGAGCGAATACAGGGGTACGATTTATTTTGGTTTTGCATATGCGTGTGCACAGCTTTGCTAAGAGGAAGTGCATGTACACCAGACGGACATCGAATCGTTTCCCCTTTCAAAATTGCTACTCGGAAAAAATGGTTGACGTCCTAAAGGTTAGGAAGGGAGGTCAGCCATTTTTTTTAGCGCTAATTCAAAAAGGGGAAACGATTCGATGTCCGCTTGGTGTACTTTGTTATTAGGCCTGCACATCAAAAAAAGCACGAAGCACTGGCGCCTGTGCGTGTGCTTTCGTTGCTCTAAAGATTAAAATCAGGTTTATAAAAAATAAAATGATTATTAAAAATTTAATTGTTTCGTGCAAAATAAATACTATATACTCTTAGTGAAGAGATTAAAAATAGTAACTCATTTCAAATTTATGTATGATGTTTTTTATAGTTTCTAAAATCAAAATTAAATTCATTTTTGAATAACACTCTTTTTTATCAAGCAAAATTTTATCTGTGTTCATTATACGAAAAAATAAATCGGTGTATTGTTTTTTACTCATTATATAAAAAAAAACTCAACTTAAATTCAGACTTAATTTAGATTTTTAGTTTCTAACTAAATAAAAAAACTCAACTTAAATTCAGACTTTATTTAAATTTTTAGTTTCTAATTGTCGATATCTTGCGAAAGATGTTGAAAATTTTTGACTTAAATATAAAAATAATTTTAAAGCTTAATTTTTACCTAAAAAATCTAGCAAGACTTTTACTTTTTTATTGGTCTGGTTGCATCAAATAGTAATGAGTTGTAAAAAATTCAATAAATAAGTTAGAAAAACCACTAAATACTCGATAAAAATTATTTCTAGCTTTAGTATACTAGATTAAAGCAAATACGCTTTAATAAGGTATTCCACTGCAAAAAGTTTTTCTTATTACATTGAATCTTATTGTTATAATGGATTTTATAAGTATCAAAAAGAAATTTTAGACAATCCGAAGCATCATTTTTGGAGGATTGCGGAGATTTTTGGAATTGTATCAAGGATTATTTTTATGATCACCAGATGGATCCTTCTCAAGGATTGCCACAATTATTTAAAATTACTAATACTACAGTTACTTGAAAACAAATTCCGTTCAACAAATTTTAATATTTAAAAATTTTTTTAAAATTAAATTTGTTTTCTGTTAAAAAAAGAAAAAAAAATAGAACCATACTAGGAAATAAGTTATTTTAAATTTATCCCTTTATAAAAGAGAGCTATCGCCATCTTGCGTAAGATTTTTGTTCGTGAGCTGATAGGTGAAGAAGATTTTAAAATATTCGAAAAGTGCATTTTGAGGTTACTCTTATTGTTTTTTCCTATGCGCGCTTGAAGCGCGCTCAGAAGAGCTAGTAATGAGTAAATTAGCTATTAATTTTTTATTACATTTAAAACTTTTAAAATAATAATGACAAGTTTTTCTTGGAGTTTAAAAGTATTCAATTTTTCTGTTACTACTAGTCTGGTCGCTGGTAAGGTTTTCGTGAGATTTTATCCACCAAGGATAAATAAGGGTTTTTTTAACAAATATTGATACGCTGATCACGAAAATCTAAGTAAAAAAGCATAAAAATGAAGCGTTTAAAAGTTAACAACAATTAAACTTTTCAGCTATGGGCCTACGGGGCGGCTATACTGATCGGCTGTCAGCTGCGACTGCTGCGCATGCGCCATGATGTACAATAACGCGAACTCCGCAGTGCCAAGTATAATTGTTGTTAACTTTTAAACGCTTCTTTTTTATGCTTTTTAACTTAGACTTTCGTGATCAGCACATCAATATTAGTTAAAAAAACCTTTATTTATCCGTGGTGGAAAAAATCTCACGAAAACCTTACCAGCGACCAGACTATACCCCGTTGCAAGTATCCTCGGTGAAATCAGCGATGAATTCATCGGCGAATTCATCGGTGAATTCCTCGCTTTTTGCGGTGACATCCTCGGTGAAATCCTCGCTTTTTGCGGTGAAATCCTCGGTGAATCTTAACAGTGAAATCCTCGGCATTTTAACGGGATCGAAAACGAAGGGGTCAGGGCGAGCACCTGGTACAACTGGTGATACGTACGCCTTGGAGATGATTTCCCCATGAAGTTTCGACTCCGGATGGGTCAGGGCGGACACCTGGTGCAACTGGCGATACTTACGCCTTGGAGATGATTTCCCCAGGAAGTTTTGACTCCGGATGGGCCAGGGCGGACACCTGGAGCACCTGGTGATACTTACGCCTTGGAGATGATTTCCCGAGGAAGTTTCGACTCCGGATGGGTCAGGGCGGACACCTGGTGCAACTGGCGATACTTACGCCTTGGAGATGACTTCCCCAGGAAGTTTTGACACCGGATGGGTCAGGGCGGACACCTGGTGCAACTGGCGATACTTACGCCTTGGAGATGACTTCCCCAGGAAGTTTCGACGCCAGATGGGTTAGGGCGGACACCTGGTGCCCCTGGTGATACTTACGCCTTGGAGATGACTTCCCCAGGAAGTTTCGACTCCGGATGGGTCAGGGCGGGTACCTGGTGTCCCTGGTGATACTTACGCTTTGGAGATGATTTCCCCAGGAAGTTACGACCCCGGATGGGTCAGGGCAGACACCTGGTGCCACTGGCGATACTTACGCCTTAGAGAGGATTTACCCAGGAAGTTTCGCTCGCAGTTGACGGTGGGATAGTAGATCTTACCCCAGGTAGCACCAGGTTGATCACCAGAAAACCAGGACGTTTTCCCCTGAAAGTTTTTCTCGTAGTTAAAGGTAGGATATTAGATTTCACCCCAGGTAGTACCAGGTCGACCACCAGGTAACCGGGACGTTTTCCTCAGGAAGTTTTACTCGTAGTTGAAGGTGGGATAGTAGATTTCGCCCCAGGTGGCACCAGGTCGACTACCGGGTAGCGGGGCCGTTTTCCCCAGGAAGTTTTACTAGTAGTTGAAGGCGGGATAGTAGATTTTACCCCAGGTAGCACCAGGTCGACTACCAGATCACCAGGACGTTTTTTCCCCATGAAGTCGACTACCAGGTGACCAGATCAATGTCCTCAGGAAGTTTTACTCGTAGTTAACGGTGGGATAGTGTATCCTACCCCAGGTAGCACCAGGTAGACCACCAGGTTACCGGGACGTTTTCTCCAGGAAGTTTTACACGTAGTTGAAGGTGGGATAGTAGATTTCACACCAGGTAGCGACAAGTCGAGTACCAGGTAACCAGATCAATTTCCCTAGGAAGTTTTTCTCGTGGCTGAAGGTGGGATAGTGGATCTTACCCCAGGTGGCATCAGGTCAAGTACCAGGTGTAACCAGATCAATTTCCCCAGAAAGTTTTACTGGTAATTGTTGGTGCAACAGAGGGCCAAATCGAAGGTCCATTTTCAAAAATTAATATCCTCTAGAATTTTAGGAGTAGAGTAAACATCTGGCAGCCGTTTTCTTCGTTTGGTGGAGTACTTTGTGAAAAAGTCCCGCTTTGTTTTAAAAAATTGTTATAAACAATTGTTATCGCAAAAAAACTTTTTAAAACTGATCGACGAAGTATATGAAAAAATCGTCTAAAAACAAGTCGTGCTATTCTCCTGGATTTTTTTACGTCAAGATATTGATTGTCAAGCATATAATTTGCACAGAATTTTTCGGGTCATTTTATCATCGGGAACAACCCCAACAAGCTGCAGGAGGGGGATGAAACGTTACATGAAGTTATAAAATGTTAAAAAAAAAAAAAAAAAAATGCAGTTCTCCAACTCCCCAAAACCTTGGGCGCCCGAGTTCAACAAAATACTGATTGGCTGTCCCGCAAGCTCCAAGCCCACAAAACCCTGGGCACCCAAGTTGAACAAAAAAACTGGTTAGCTTCCCCCCTAGCTCTAAGCTCCCAAAACCGTGGGCGCCCGAGTTGAACAAAAAACTGATTTGCTACCCCCAAAGCTCTAAGCCCCCAAAACCATGGGCGCCTGAGTTCAACAAAATACTGATTGACTACCTCACAAGCTCTAAGCCTCCAAAACCCTGGGCGCCCGAGCTGAACAAAAAAACTGATCGGTTATCCCCCAAGCTCTAAGGGTGCAGCTACACTAGGCGCGTCTGAAGCGTGCGTACGACGCGTACGTTTAATGCGTATGGCTCGAATCCAACAGAATAATCCAAAGAGAATCTCTACAAACATGCGATTGGAGGATTCCGATTGATTCGATTCATACGCATCATACGTACGCGTCATACGCACGCTTCATATGCGTCTATTGTAGCTGCACCCTAAGCCACCAAAACCTTGGGTACCCGAGTTCAAGAAAAAAAACTGTTTGGCTACCCCTCATGTTTTAAGCGCCCGACCCTGAGCGCCCGAGTTCAACAAAATACTGATCGGCTACCTCCCAAGCTCCAAGCCCCTAATACCCTGGGCGCCTGAGTTCAACAAAATACTGCTTGGCTACCTCCCAAGCTCCAAGCCCCTAATACCCTGGGCGCCCGAGCTCAACAAAATACTGATTGGCTACCCTCCAAGCTTTAAGCCCACAAAACCCTCGGCGCCCGAGTTGAACAAAAAAACTGATCAACTATCATTTATCCCGTAAGGTTTTAACCCCAAAAACCTTGGGAGCCTGAGTGGAATTATTTCAAAAATATGTGTGCATTTTAGTTAACTTGAGCATGAAATAAATAATTCTGTAAGTATACCTAATGACGCTGCTCTGGTGCAGATACATCATGAAATTGTAAGTCTGAGATTTTATACTCCTAAATGGCGTGGTTGACTAGGAAAACACTATAAGTTTTTTACTTATTGTTTAACTCTTTTTTTGTAACGTCATCTACAATATTTTTTTTAACTATCAATTGAATGTTTTAACGAATAAGACTCATTTCGAAAAAAGTGTAAAAATTTTCGTTTCTTAACTGGTTATTAATTTTTTAAATTTATATTATTTTTTTGTTATTTTGTAATTTTTAAAAGTAGTGTGAATAAAAGTTCACCATAACGTTCTTGTGGAATGAAAAAGAATAACTTTTTATTGATTGATATACAAATTCTGAGTACGCTTAACTTGTAAAATTATTCCACTGTATAACCAGGGTTTTGGGAGCTTAGAGCTTGGGGGATAGACGATCTGTTCTTTAGTTCAACTCGGGTGCCCAGGGTTTTGAAGGCTTGGAGCTTGGGTAGTAGCTAATCAGTATTTTGTTGAAGTCAGGCGCTCAGGGTTTTGGGGCCTTAGAGCTTACGGGGTAGACAACCAGTTTTTTTTTAACTCGGGCGCCCAGGGTTTTGGGGGCTTGGAGCTTGAGGGGTAGCCAATCAGTATTTTGTTGAACTCAGGCGCCCGGGGTTTTGGGGGCTTGGAGCTTGGGGGGGTAACCAATCCATTTTTTTTCTTGAATTCGGGCACCCAGGGTTTTGGGGGCTTGGAGCTTGGGGGGTAGCCACACTGGGAAAAAATTGGGGACGACTCTCCTCACGTGTCGGGCATGGGGATCCCCTACGCGCAAACGTTCCTCGAGCAGCAGTTTGTATACCTATATATTTTTAGCAATCACCGAGTATCTTGGCGTAGTCTGACCTCAAATTTGGATGCTTTTCCTCTTTATGTCGGTTATATATGTGCCAAAATATGTTATTTCACTGGTGATACGTCTTGTGCTTTACAAGTCTTTCGAGCCTTGAGATTGTCCTAAAGTAAAAATAGCACTATTTCAACAATTTATGAAAACATCACGCTAATCGGTCGTCGACGCAAAGTTTCGGGGATCGTGATTCCCGCATATGGGTTTTGCTGTCTTCACAGCGTCGTGAATCCCCATGCACGAGACGTGAGGAGAGTCGTCCCCAATTTTTTCCCAGTGCAATCAGTGTTTTGTTGAACTCGGGAGCCCAGGGTTTTTGTGGCGTAGAGCTTGGGGGGTAGCAAATCAGTATTTTGTTGAGCTCGGGCGCCCAGGGTTTTGGGGGATTAGAGCTTGGGAGATAGCCAATCAGTATTTTGTTGAACTCGGGCACCCAGGGTTTTGGGGTCTCGAATTGCAATCCTTTTTTTTTAACATTTTATAATTTTATGTAACGTTTCATCCCCCTCTCTGAGCTCGTTGAGGTTGTTCCCGATGATAAAATGACCCGGAAAATTTTGTGCGACTTAGATGATTAATAATCAATATCTTGACGAAAAAAAATCTAAAAGAATTGCGATCCTTTTTTTTTTTTAATGATTTTATTTAACGTTCCATACCCCTCTTTGCAGCTCGTTAGGGCAGTTCCCGTTGATCAAATTTTTTACAACAAAGTGGGACTTTTTTTCAAAGTACTCCACCAAAAGAAGAAAACAGCTTCCGGATATTTACTCTACTCCTAGTATTCTATGGGATATTAATTTTTGAAAATGGACCTTCGATTTGGCCCTCTGTGATCGAGAACTAAGAGTAAAACTTCCGGGGGGAATTTTTCTGGTTACCTGATAGTCGACCTGGTGCTACCTGGGGTAGGATCCACTATCCCACCGTCAACTGCGAGTAAAACTTTCTCGGGAAATACTCTTAAAGGCAAAAGTATCACCAAGTGCACCAGGTGTCCACCCTTATCCCTCTAGAGTCAAAACTTCCTGGATAATCATCCCTAAGGCGTAAGTATTGCCAGGTACACCAGGTGTTAGCCCTGATCCTTCCGGAGTCGAAACTTCCTGGGGAAATCATCTCCAAGGCATAAGTATCACCAGTTGCACCAGGTGTCCGCCCTGACCCATCCGGAGTCGAAACTTCCTGGAGAAATCTTCTCCAAGGCGTACTTATCACCATGTGCACGAAGTGTCCGCCCTGACTCATCCGGAGTCGAAATTTCCTGGGGAAATCATCTCCGATGTGCAACTATCGTCAAGTTCACCAGGTTTCCGGCCTGACCCATCTGGAGTCGAAACTTCCTGGATAATCATCCCTAAGGCGTAAGTATTGCCAGGTACACCAGGTGTGTGCGCTGACCCTTCCGGAGTCAAAACTTCCTGGGGAAATCGTCTCCAAGGCGTAAGTATCGCTAGGTACACCAGGTGTGAGCCCTGATCCTTCCGGAGTCGAAACTTCCTGGGGAAATCATCTCCAAGGTGTTAGTATCGCCAGGTGCACCAGGTGCTCGCCCTGATCCCTCTGGAGTTGAAACTTCCTGGGGAAATCATCTCCAAGGCGTACGTATCATCAGGAGCACCAAGTGTTCGCCCTGATGCCTCCAGAGTCGAAACATTCTGGGGAAAACATCTCCGAGGCGTACGGATCACCTGGGGCACCAGGTGTTCGCTCTGACCCATCCGGAGTCGAAACATCCTGAGGAAAACATCCCCGAGGCGTACGTATAACCAGGGGCACCAGGTGTCCACCCTTATCCCTCTAGAGTCAAAACTTCCTGGATAATCATCCCTAAGGCGTAAGTATTGCCAGGTACACCAGGTGTTAGCCCTGATCCTTCCGGAGTCGAAACTTCCTGGGGAAATCATCTCCAAGGCATAAGTATCACCAGTTGCACCAGGTGTCCGCCCTGACCCATCCGGAGTCGAAACTTCCTGGAGAAATCTTCTCCAAGGCGTACTTATCACCATGTGCACGAAGTGTCCGCCCTGACTCATCCGGAGTCGAAATTTCCTGGGGAAATCATCTCCGATGTGCAACTATCGTCAAGTTCACCAGGTTTCCGGCCTGACCCATCTGGAGTCGAAACTTCCTGGATAATCATCCCTAAGGCGTAAGTATTGCCAGGTACACCAGGTGTGTGCGCTGACCCTTCCGGAGTCAAAACTTCCTGGGGAAATCGTCTCCAAGGCGTAAGTATCGCTAGGTACACCAGGTGTGAGCCCTGATCCTTCCGGAGTCGAAACTTCCTGGGGAAATCATCTCCAAGGTGTTAGTATCGCCAGGTGCACCAGGTGCTCGCCCTGATCCCTCTGGAGTTGAAACTTCCTGGGGAAATCATCTCCAAGGCGTACGTATCATCAGGAGCACCAAGTGTTCGCCCTGATGCCTCCAGAGTCGAAACATTCTGGGGAAAACATCTCCGAGGCGTACGGATCACCTGGGGCACCAGGTGTTCGCTCTGACCCATCCGGAGTCGAAACATCCCGAGAAAAACATCCCCGAGGCGTACGTATAACCAGGGGCACCAGGTGTCCGCCCTGACCCATCCGGAGTCGAAACTTCCTGAGGAAATCATCTCCAAGGCGTAAGTATCGACAGGTACACCAGGTGTGCGCGCTGACATCTCCGGAGTCAAAACTTCCTGGGGAAATCATCTCCAAGGCGTAAGTAACACCAGTGGCACCAGGTGCTCGCCCTGACCCTTCTGGAGTCGAAACTTCCTGGGGAAATCATCTTCAAGGAGTACGTATCACCAGGTGTACCAGATGTCTGTCTTGACCCCTTCGTTTTCGAAACCGTTAAAATGCCGAAGATTTCGCCGAGGTTTTCACCGAGGATTTCACCACAAAAAGCGAGGAATTCACCGAGGATTTCACCGATGAATTCACCGATGAATTCATCGCTGATTTCACCGAGGATACTTGCAATGGGGATAAAATACATGATATTGGAAATAATTTTTTCTTATAAATGATATCATCATCAAAATAAATTTATTAGGACTTGTTATAGATTTTTTGATGTTTTAATCACGATCAACAAAATTTTAGTTTTAGTTTCTATACAAAAAATTTCAGCTTTCATATTATTTTATCGGGCTGAGTAGAAGTGCTCAGGAGAAAAGTACAAAGGTAAGTGAAAAATTGAATTTTTTTTTTTTTTCTTTTTAATAACATCAAATAATTTTATTGTATTTTCCTTACAAAAGTCTAAAAGTTTTTGATTTTGATTCTTATGCTTAGCTATAAATAATATATCTCATTTAAAAAACATCAGTACTATTTACTTTCAGAACCATCTGAACAACGTTTCACATCTTTTTTAACTTTCGACAAAAATTGAGAAACAGTCTTTTATTTGTGATTGAAATATTTGAATTATTGCAAGAAATTAAAAAACAATTAGAAAATAAGGTCAGTACATTTCTCGTTAGTCACATTAATTTGAAGAAATGTTTTGTACATAAATAAACAAAACTATTATTAATTTGACATATAAATGAATATTAAAGTATACACTTTCGTACTTACACACTTTTCATACTCTCCGCATAAGGTGTGTACAGAATTTAAAAAAAAATATGCGCACTACAATATTCAAATATTGTTTTGTTCAACGAGGTGCGACTTTTTACATAAGCTTCGATTGTTTTCTATTAAAATGTTTTCGTAAAGCTACATCAAAGTAATTTAATATTAATCTATTTTTAGTTATTCAGACGGTTCCGAAAGTAAATAGTACTGACGTTGTTTAAATGAGATATATTATTTATAGTTAAGCATAAGAACCAAATCAACTTTTAGACTTTTGTAAGGAAAATTCAATAAAATTATTTGATGTTATTAAAAATGAAAAAAAAAATTTAATTTTTCACTTACTTTTGTACTTTTTTCCTGAGCATTTCTACTCAGCCCGATAAAAGAATATGAAAGCTGAAATTTTTTGTAAAGAAACTAAAACTAAAATTTTGTTGATCGTGATTATAAAAACCAAAAAATCTATAACAAGTCCTAATAAATTTATTTTGATGATGATATCATTTATAAGAAAAAATTATTTCCAATATCATGTATTTTAGTAACAGAAAAATTGAATACTCTTAAACTCCAAGAAAAACTCGTCATTATTATTTTAAAAGTTTTAAATGAAATAAAAAATTAATAACTAATTTATGAATTTTTTTTTTTAAATAACTTATTTTCTAGTATGGTTTCATTTTTTTTCTTTTTTTAACAGAAAACAAATTTAATTTTTTTTAATTTTTTAAATATTAAAATTTGTTGAACAGAATTTGAAAAAAAATACGAAGAAAAAAAATTTTTCATTTAAATTCAAAAGTTCGCGCCGTCTCACCATTCTCGGTGGTGGGCAGAATTTAGATCGACGCGCGCTCTATGACACTAGCATGCTGCCCGCTATAGGGAAATCGACGAGAAAACATTCAGCGAGAAACGTTTTCGGCGACATCGGGAGGAGGCACTTTTCAATACACCCGACATTTTCCCTTGAAAAAAAAATTTGAAAGACTAGTTTAAAATATTTAAAGTAGCGGTTACTTAATAGGCTTTTAATTATATTACTTAATTCAAATTTTACTGTTAGATGATGATTTAAATAAAGTTAAAAATAAATGAATAGATTTGTTTGATTCTCTGTAGTAATAAGTCTATAAAAATATGAAAATTAAAGATTTTAAAAATGACACATAAGTAGGGCTGTTCGAGACCGAGACTGACGAGACTTTGGATGGCCTCGGTCTCGGTCTCGGTTTTAGTCTCGGTTTCGGTTTTAGTTTCGGTCTCAATAATTTGACAAATTTTTTAAAAATAATTTTTTTTTCTCCTTTCCACAGACACCCCCCTTTTATGAGTGGCCGCCCACGGTCACACGCACATGTATCCTTCTCAGTTGAAGCAGGTTTTCTCCAAGTACTCGCGGCTCGGACGGTCGATCTGGTGGCACGTCCAACGCAAGTTGCCTCCTACCGGCTGGATCACATTCAATGTTCGGGCTCAGGGGGATCACTCTTTCTCAGGCTGAAGCTTCGAATGCTCTCACCTTCCTTCGGTCACTCGACTCGGATCTGTTTAATGATTCGAGTTCCGTCCGTTTCCTGACTGAACTCTTAGGTCAGCCCCTTCTTGATATCGGCCCAGGTACTCACTTTGCCCTCGCAGTCAACCTGCGGCTGCTCTCATTATTGCCTGACGGGCGGCTAACTGGAGCTGACTTTAACTCCAGTGGGAGGCTTCGGCAAACTGGTCCGTTCGCTCAATTCAAGCTACCACAGGGTAAGTCGTCCATTTCTTACATTGCGTCTCGGAAAGAGATCTCGTTTCTTCGAGGAGACTGTGACCACTCTCGCTCGCTGCGACGCAGACTGTGCATTTGACCCTTCAGTCTGTGGGTTTCGCTTACGACCTTTATTTGCTCACGGAGAGTCCGGATCTTGGCGTTGGATTTATCAAAGTCAGGAAGTGCTGGAGTTCTGTCTCTATCAAGATGGTCGTGCCTTTTATTGCTGATCTGATAATGAGCTATACTTCTGGTAACTACTGGAGTCAGTGGCGATGACCTCGTCAGAGTCAAGGAGGCTCGATTTTCCGCTTTACTCATCGTTCACCTGAAAATCTATATCACGCGGTTTCTTTGACTTAGCCCTTTTTGTACGGAAAACTTATGGACGTAACCTTTTTCCCAAATTTCTCTAACGCAGTGTTCTCCCCGTTTGACAAATCGCGCTCTCTGCAATCGCTTCTTTGCTCATTCTTAACCCTTATCCTTTACTCACTCACACTCTTGTCTTCGCTTATTCGCTATGTGTACGTGACCCTTAGCGATCAGGGTGGCAGTTTTTGTAAGTATCGACTTTAAAAACTCCCGTCTGATTTGCATGGAAGCTGAACGAACATAACCTTCAAAAATCTTCAAAGTCGATACTTAGACCTCAAACCGCAAGATGCGCACAGTCGCGCCCATAGCGAATACTTTGCTCCTTCACTCTTACTTCGCTGCTTCGCTGACCTTCGCTATCTTCGCTTCTTTGCTTAACCTAGCTCTTACTTCGCTCTCACTTAGTTTTTACTTTGCTCTTGCTTCGCTTTTACTTCGCTCTCACTTCGCTACTTTTTACCTTATTACTCAACCTTGCTTACTTTTTTACTTTTTTTTTTAACGAAAAAATCTTGGTTGAACCCCACTTTGGGAAGCTTACTCAAATTAAAACCAACAGATCTCTACCGTTGTACGAAATTATCAATATAATTCAATCTTTTGTCCTGACTTGTATTGAATACCATTATAATTCATAAACCGTTGCCGTAATCATCTACTATAAAAACCTTTTAGTAGGCTTATAAATTCACTTGGAATTTTTTTAACGTTATTTTCCAATATCTTTGAACTGCTTAAACACTAATTTCTATTCCTAATTAATTTTATAGGGGATTATTCTTAAATTCATTTTTTGATACTGCTAATCATCAGATAAATTATTTCACTTGTGTTAGAAAATAAAAACTCACTGCAATTTTACATATCACACTTGACAGTTGAAGTTGAAATGTTCTTTTAATTATTATTTAAAGCTTTTTCCGTAACATCTGCTATAATACAAATTTTAAAAATTTCATGTATGCAATAGAATTCTTTTACTAACATTTGTTAACCTTGCTGTATAACAGCAAGGGTCGAAAATGCCATATAAAAACAGCTCGGTGCAACAACCAGTAAGTAACTTTTTTATGAGATTAAACATTCAGTTTTTTTTTTCAGATTTGTTTATATCTTTCAAAATTTGATTCTTTCGAATGGCGATATTTTGTATAAATTTTAGGAACATGGATGAAAAGAGAAATATGTTTCACTTTTAATTTTTAAAATTTGTATTTGCCTTACAAAATCCTTCAGGCTCCGTAGCAATCTTAAGCATTCAGAACTTTTCATTAACTTCATACCGTTTTCGTACCTTTTATAAAAAAAAGCGAATAAGAAAGCTTGAAAAAAATAAATAAATAACAGTCATGTTGCTTCTAATATTTTAATTTTATAAGGATCCGGCGTTCTAATAGCATATTGTTCAAAATTTACCTATATTAAATCCAACTTTTACTATAAAAGATAAAAATGAATAAAAAAAATAAATGAAATAAAAAACTAAAATTATGAGTGTGGTCTACGGAGTTGTAAGCTCAAAACAAATTTTTTTGGTTAAGAGTCTCTTTATTTTTAATGCTTAAATAACATGATACATTAGCTTTTATCTTGAATTGTATGTTAAAATTTTTTTTTTTTTTTTTTTTTTTTTTTTTTTTTTACTGAAATCAACTAAAACTTTTACATTCTTCAAACTTTACAAATGATATTCCTTCAATATTTTCCCATAGTAGGACCCTGGCTTGATACGGGGCAGCGCGCATGAGCCACCTTAAAAAATCCATTTTTCCATTTTTCGTACTGAAAAAAAAATATTTATGTCTGAAAATGAGTAAATAACTGAAGCTGCAGTTGGCAATATGCGTTGCCTGTATTAAACAGAAAAGTATTACATGAAGAAAATTTTCGTTTAATAAAAAACTTTTGAATGTATTTTTTAAGCGGTTTTAAGATCTTCCTGTAAAAAAGTGAATGACATGACGATATGAAAAAAGGTACACGTCAAAATTCATCATATATTTTGAGTTTACAAAGAAATAAGAAACATAGGGTAAGGGTGGGTGCTAATACTCACACTTCCGGAGTCAAAACTTCCTGGGAGAATCATCTCCCAGGTGTAACTATCACTAAGTACACCAGGTGTCCGTTCTGATCCCTCTAGAGTCTAAACTTCCTGGGGAAATCATCTCCAAGGCTTAACTGTTACCAAGTGCACCAGGTGTTCACCCTGACACTTCTGGAGTCAAAACTTCCTGGGGAATCATCTCCAAAGCATAATTATCACTAAAGGTACCCGCCCTGACCCCATAGGTGTCAAAAGAAAAAAAAATTATTCAAGATCATTTTACGTGTGGCCTTACAGAAGGGTTATCAAGCGATTTTTATTTAGCTTACAGCTCAAAAAACTTATTTTTATCGAAGATAATTGATAAAAGTTCATATTTCTTTCTTTCAAATTGAATGGTAGATAACAAATTTTATTCGTTATAATTTTTTGTCCGAGGCGCAGAAATTTTTTATTCTGCATTAAGCTTATTTAATCAACGTGAACAAAAGAATTTAATTTAACTTGCTTACATTCATCTTTTTTTTTTTACTACTTAAAGAACAATTTATTTTCTTTACGTACATGGTGGCCGAGGGGTTGCATGTTTCAAGCTAATAAATGCAACGTTGGCGCTAAGGCATCTCCATAAGCAGCTTTTTTTTTCTGGGTTATCTTTGATAATTGAATAACCGTCTCAATAATTAATCTACATAGACCCTCGAGTTTTGACACCTGGTGCACCAGGTCGAAAAAAACTCACGCAGACAGCTTCTCCAGGAACTTTCATGTAAATTCAATATTTTTCGTCCCTCTAACCTCAAAATCGGAACTTCGTCCCTTGTTTTCGGTTAGAAGGACGAAAAATAGTATATTTCCCTTAGGCTCGAGGGTTCGATTTAGCCTCCTCGTTGCAACCCTCGCCTTCGGCTCGGGTCGCAAACCTCTCGGAGGCCAAATCGAACCATCTCGCCTGCGGGAATAATATACTATTTAGTTAAAAAATTATAGCAGGCACAGTCTCGACGTCGTCCCGATCAATCTTGGTGCAGCAGATCAATAAAACTTTGAAAAACCATTATTTATTAAATCATTTTTTACATTATTATTCCTGGTAGCAATGAGAATAGTTTAATTGGCGTTGTAGCCAGGAAATAACTCGTCAGACAAGCTCAAAAATGCTCCTATTTTAAATGGCCATTAACTAGTGAAAAACAAGTCTTGTTTTTGAGTAAAATTTTCGTATCCATAAAATAACTTGCATATATTATTCATCAAAGTGAGCCAATGGTAATAAAAATTTCAACTCTCAAAACTGGCATGATTATCGCAATATGTTAGTGTAGCAGTATAAATGACGTTTTAGGGATTTTAGGTCAATGTTAACAATTTTTGTAACTCGGCATACAAGAACATTTTTGTGTGTTCTTTCCAATGCCACAAAAAAACATAGGGCAAGCGGGACTCGTTTTTGAGTTATGACCGCTCAAAGTTCGGTCATTTTGCATGGGATGGCACGTAGAGCACTACAATTTTTTAATGTTATCGACGACTATGAATTAACTAGTAGTTAACTTTTTCTAAAAAAAACAGTATATTCTTACTACTGAAACAAGAAATATTCTAACATTTTCCAAAATACGGCAACCGGGCCTACTTTTTGAGTAATTCAACAGTAAAGTTGATTTTTAGTCTTTGTGGTTATGCTGCGCCACGAGAGCGGGAGACACAGAACGAGCGGCGCGTCAGCTGTTTCTCGTGCGGAGAGCCCCAAAACTGAATGAGAGTCACTGGAGGTCTAAAACATCCTTAATAAAAAAATTTCCTATGAGGATAAGACGCTATAGGGGTACTGCTGCAAGAGGCTCCCTCGGCCGTGCTACTCAACGAGTAAGACAGAGAAAGAGATAATGTTCATTTGTCCTTGTCTAACCTGTAGAGTAGCACGGCCGAAGAGGGAGTTTCTTGCAACAGCGCCCTCCAAGGCATTCGTTTCTTAACATCCTACATTCTGTATGTATGTTCTGTATGTATGTTCCAATATGGCATCTAGCAGGAGAGGAAATTGTAGGCTCTTGCATGCAAAATCCCATGTTAAAATTTTAGTTCAAGAAATCGCCACCAAATTTTTGTAGGCTGTTTTATTACGGCTGTTTACGTGCAACAGCGCCCCCAATTTACCTCCCCTCATGCTAGTGTTATAACCGTAAATCGGGAGTCTAGTACTTCTAGTAACTCCGCGTAATAGTGCGTTCACAGTGGCAAGTCCAAGCCAAGGCTTATAAAATTTGCCTGAAGACGCGATAGCCAATCGAAATGCCTAATAAATTTAACAAGGGGACTTGAATACCTCATTTTATGGGGTGAGTATTATACGATTGCCTAATAAACAAACGAAAGTACTTATAAGATTTATACAAATGTAATGCAATCCAAAAGCTAATTATTTAAAACTGCTTGTATAAAAGTCGCGTTTTACTATCCTTTATGCTCCTTTACCACAGGAAGCATCGCGCGTGCAAGCTTTTTACTAGTGCTAAGTCTGCGTAGACTTTGCTAAATTTGAAAAAAGCTTCGAAGAATCACGAGGAGAATTAACCCATTACCGCCCATGGAAAAATCAAAAGTGATATAAAAAAACTAACTGTTGGAAAACCTGTCTCATGAAAAAATAGTAGATACGTATTTTTTCTTTTTTCAATTTTCATTGTTTAAACATTATTTATTTAAACAAATTCGGAAAAAATTTTAAATTTTTATAAACTAATAACGGCATTCGATTCTTTGACCAAAAATAAGGCGAAAGTCATCTAAGTAATTTTTTGATCAGACGCTTAGATCTTTTGCTACGAGCGCTCAAACATGTAAAAATATGGTTTTATAGTGGTGAGCTCTGACTCGTAAAAGTGTATCTTCGGTGCGGCGCCTCGGAGCTCACCACTATAAAACCATATTTTTACATGTTTGAGCGCTCGTAGCAAAAGATCTAAGCGTCTGATCAAAAAATTACTTAGATGACTTTCGCCTTATTTTTGGTCGAAGAATCGAATGCCGTTATTAGTTTATAAAAATTTAAAATTTTTTCCGAATTTGTTTAAATAAATAATGTTTAAACAATGAAAATTGAAAAAAGAAAAAACACGTATCTAATATTTTTTCATAAGACAGGTTTTCCATCAGTTAGTTTTTTTATATCACTTTTGATTTTTCCATGGGCGGTAATGGGTTCAGGATCTGCATGAAGAATGAACAATTTTTTATATGATCCAACACTCAAAACATTAAGATCTATTTTTTTTTTTTTTTTTTGTTTTTCCTCTTTTTTGGACTGAATAACAAACATATTTTTTTCAGCAAGAAGGAGAACAAATTTTTTTAAAGTAATCGGTTGACTTACAGTGCCGTAGACAAGCTTTAAATCGAAGCTAGGGTTAAGAATCGAAAGGTTTTCTAAAACGTAAAAGATGTAAAAAAATCTACGATTTTTCTCGGATAGTCTCAGCTCGAAAATTGCAACATGCTCGTTCGTCCTAAGGCCGATCACAGAAACTTTGCGTTTGCGTGTGCGACGCCAGCGCAGGTAGGGGCGTGAGACTGTCCAAAAAAAATCGTAGATTTTTTTAATCTTTTGGCGGGTATGTACATATACCTCGGTATACGGAGGCTCCTTGCGTCCGCTCGTGCGTCCGTCCGTCGGCATCCTGAAGTGTAGGTATACAAACTGCTGCTGTGTCGCTCCGTAAGTCCGTTGTCGCAAGCCTGCTGTGATTGACGTAGCTCACGCTTGCACGGAGAGACTTTGAACTCGGTTGAGTCACAACCGCACTCTTGATTCGGCTCAGCCATTCCGCGGCCGCGCTCGGCTCCGTTTGGCTTTGCCCAGCTAGGTCATCCGCCGAAGAAAACTCAAGTCAAGTTCTCAAAGACGATCCCCGAGTATATACCCGTCATCGGCAACCCGGGTGTCCAGGTCAAAATTCGGACTTTAAAGTTGACGACCGATCACCAAAGCCACCTCGAAAAAAATAATTTTAACCGATCTCTCGGGAATGATCCCCAGGTATACCCGTCATCGGCGACCCGGATGTCCAGGTCGAAATTTGTGTCAGAGAGATCACAGAAGATCACCAAAGTCACCTCGAAGAAAACTCAAGTCAAGTTCTCGAAGATGATCCCCAGGTATACCCGTCATCGGTGACCTGGGTTTCCAGGTCGAAATTCGTACCTTAAACTTGACGACCGATCAATCAAAGTCATCTCGAAAAAAAAATTTGAACCGATCTCTCGGGGATGATCCCCGAGTCTACCCGTCAGCGGCGACCCGGATATCCAGGTCGAAATTTGTGTCAGAGAGATCCCAGACGATCAACAAAGTCACCTCGAAAAATATTTGAACCCTATTCTCGAAGACGATCCCCGGGTATATCCGTCATCGGCGACCCGGGTGTCTAGGTCGAAATTCGTACCTTAAAGTTGACGACCGATCATCAAAGTTACCTCGAAAAAAAAATTTGAACCGATCTCTCGGAGATGATCCCCGGGTCTACTCGTCATCGGCGACCTGGATATCCAGGTCGAAATTTGGGTTAGCGAGATCCCTAAAGTCACCTCGAAAAAAATGTTTACCTTATTCTCGAAGACGATCCCCGGGTATATCCGTCATCGGTGACCCGGGTGTCCAGGTCGAAATTCGTACCTTAAAGTTGACGACCAATCACCAAAGTCACCTCGAAGAAAATTCGAACCAAGTTCTTGAAGATGATCCCCGGGTATACCTGACGTCTGCGACCGGCCGCGATGGCTCTCAGATATGCTCTCCGAGCGGTGTGACTACCGGTCTATACCAAAAAATAAATTTTCTACACAAAAAAATCGAATTTTTTTTTGGTGGATGCTATCGGGTAAGATCTGACATTATTGTGCTCCACTCGACTCGGCTCAGCTCAGCTCAGCTCGCTCTGGCTTGGCTCGGCTCAGCTCAGCTCGATCTGGCTCTGCTCGATCTGGCTCGGCTCGGCTCGGCTCGGCTCGGATCAGCGCGCTCTGACTCTGCTTAGCTCGGATCAGCTCGGTCTGGCTCTGCTCGGCTCGGATCAGCGGGCTCTGACTCCGCTTAGCTCGGATCAGCTCGGTCTGGCTCTGCTCGGCTTGGATCAGCGCGTTCTGATTCTGCTTAGCTCGGATCAGCTCACTCTAGGGTATCATGGGGTAATTAGAGTGTGGGGTTATATAGAAGCTTTTTCGATTTTTTGCATAAATAATTAAAATTAAAATAAATTTATTCTATAAGTATTTGTTGCAGCGCATTTTTCTGTGTAGAAAAGAAAAAATAAAACATTATAGTATATTTTTTATTAAAAATCTTTAAAACTCACTCTTACTTTTTAATCAATTGTTAGATTACTTGGACACCACTGTGTAAAATTCGACTGGCCTAAATAATATGTAAAGTACTTTAAAAACTTAAAAAAATACGCGGGGGTAATTGCAGCGTTTTTTGTGGGTGATAGGAATGTTTCGTACTAGTATTATTATTACACAATCAACTAATTATCTCATTCACAAATACACTTGAATATATTAAAACTGTGACAGGTTGATCGCCAAATTATTTTTCAATAGTTATTCCACTGATTCTGTCCTTTTTTCGTATTTTGTATCATTTAATCATGCAAGGCCGCGGCAGCACTATTTTTTTCTTCTTTGTCCTCGAGTATGTAACCACATTGTGGTTATATTTGTGATCTACTATTATCTAATATATTTTAATAAACATTTATTACAATTTTTTTTATCAATACTACTCGAAAAAGTCATAATTTTATTGTTGAAAGCGGAGCACTCTCCAACCAGTGTATTTTACAATCGTAGGTAAGCAGCAGACAGCCCAAGCAGTTTTGTACGTACCAAAACTCTGATGTTACCCTACGAAAAGTGCTGCTGTCACTGCTTGGATCATTTCTTGATTTATTTAATAGTTAACTGAAAATTAATGAAAAAATTTGTACTCAAACAAAGCTTGAACCTTAATTTTTTGACTAGGCATATCAGTTTTTTAATTTTCGATCATTTTCATTGAATTTTAATAATAAAAGGTCAGCTGAAAAACGGTTTTTTTCTCACGACTCGGTAAGAGTGAGTTTTGAAGATTTTTAATAAAAAATATATAATGTTTTATTTTTTCTTTTCTGCACAGAAAAATGCACTAAAGCAAATACTTATAGAATAAATTTATTTTAATTTTAGTTATTCATGCAAAAAATCGTAAACGCTTCTATATAACCCCACACTCAGATTGCCCCATAATACCCTAGAGTGAGCTGATCCGAGCTAAGAAGAGACACAGCGCGCTGAACCGAGCCGAGCAGAGCCAGACCGAGCTGATCCGAGCTAAGCAGAGTCAGAGCGCGCTGATCCGAGCCGAGCAGAGCCGAGCCAGATCGAGCAGAGCAAGATCGAGCTGAGCCGAGCCGAGCAGAGCCGAGCAGAGCCAGATCGAGATGAGCCGAGCCAGACCGAGCTGAGCCGGGCCGAGCAGAGCCAGATCGAGCTGAGCTGAGCTGAGCCGAGTCGAGTGGAGCAGAATAATGTCAAATCTTACCCGATAGCATCCAACAAAAAAAAATTCGATTTTTTTGTGTAGAAAATTTATTTTTTGGTATAGACCGGTAGTCACACCGCTCGGAGAGCATATCTGAGAGCCATCGCGGCCGGTCGCAGACGTCAGGTATACCCGGGGATCATCTTCATGAACTTGGTTCGAATTTTCTTCGAGGTGACTTTGGTGATTGGTCGTCAACTTTAAGGTACGAATTTCGACCTAGACACCCGGGTCGCCGATGACGGATATACCCGGGGATCGTCTTCGAGAATAGGGTTCAAATATTTTTCGAGGTGACTTTGTTGATCGTCTGGGATCTCTCTGACACAAATTTCGACCTGGATATCCGGGTCGCCGCTGACGGGTAGACTCGGGGATCATCCCCGAGAGATCGGTTCAAATTTTTTTTTCGAGATGACTTTGATTGATCGGTCGTCAAGTTTAAGGTACGAATTTCGACCTGGAAACCCAGGTCACCGATGACGGGTATACCCGGGGATCGTCTTCGAGAACTTGACTTGAGTTTTCTTCAAGGTGACTTTGGTGATCTTCTGTGATCTCTCTGACACGAATTTCGACCTGGACATCCGGTTCGCCGATGACGGGTATACCTGGGGATCATTCCCGAGAGATCGGTTAAAATTATTTTTTTCGAGGTGGCTTTGGTGATCGGTCGTCAACTTTAAAGTTCGAATTTTGACCTGGACACCCAGCTTGTCGATGACGGGTATATACTCGGGGATCGTCTTCGAGAACTTGACTTGAGTTTTCTTCGGCGGATGACCTAGCTGGGCAAAGCCAAACGGAGCCGAGCGCGGCCGCGGAATGGCTGAGCCGAATCAAGAGTGCGGTTGTGACTCAACCGAGTTCAAAGTCTCTCCGTGCAAGCGTGAGCTAAGCCAATCACAGCAGGCTTGCGACAACGGACTTACGGAGCGACACAGCAGCAGTTTGTATACCTACACTTCAGGATGCCGACGGACGGACGCACGAGCGGACGCAAGGAGCCTCCGTATACCGAGGTATATGTACATACCCGCCAAAAGATTAAAAAAATCTACGATTTTTTTTGGACAGTCTCACGCCCCTACCTGCGCTGGCGTCGCACACGCAAAGGCAAAGTTTCTGTGATCGGCCTTAGGACGAACGAGCATGTTGCAATTTTCGAGCTGAGACTATCCGAGAAAAATCGTAGATTTTTTTACATCTTTTACGTTTTAGAAAACCTTTCGATTCTTAACCCTAGCTTCGATTTAAAGCTTGTCTATGGCACTGTAAGTCAACCGATTACTTTAAAAAAATTTGTTCTCCTTCTTGCTAAAAAAAATATGTTTGTTATTCAGTCCAAAAAAGAGGAAAAAAAAAAAAAAAAAAAAAAAATAGATCTTAATGTTTCGAGTGTTGGATCATATAAAAAATTGTTCATTCTTCATGCAGATCCTTAATTCTCCTCGTGATTCTTCGAAGCTTTTTTCAAATTTAGCAAAGTCTACTCAGACTTAGCACTTGTAAAAAGCTTGCACGCGCGATGCTTCCTGTGGTAAAGGAGCATAAAGGATAGTAAAACGCGACTTTTATACAAGCAGTTTTAAATAATTAGCTTTTGGATTGCATTACATTTGTATTAATCTTATAAGTACTTTCGTTTGTTTATTAGGCAATCGTATAATACTCACCCCATAAAATGAGGTATTCAAGTCCCCTTGTTAAATTTATTAGGCATTTCGATTGGCTATCGCGTCTTCGGGCAAATTTTATAAGCCTTGGCTTGGACTTGCCACTGTGAACGCACTATAATTTACCTGGTCTGGTGAAGTTGTAGACGCGGCCGTACGCACACTGTGCGGCAGCACGCTTGAAGCGGCTGAGTTTGAATGCCCAAACCGATAATACGAACCGATCAATGTTCTGGTAGCGATCGATAATAAGGTAGCGTGATAATTATTTGATGAATATTTATGATTTAAGTTAATAAACTTGTAATTGATATTCAGGAATCGGAGATGTAGGTAAGTCGTGTTCAGGGCGGTTAATTATTAGACTCAATTAGGCTTTATATAAGATGATAATTTATTAGCCTGTACTTCCTGACTAACTTAAAATTAGTACAATCGTCAGACTCAAGTTGGCTAGCAAGTTAATATGAACGCGTGACAAACTAAGTTAAATCGTAGTCGGAATGCTCTCACAATAAGTAAAGCTCAAAATATTAACGCAAAAGATCCCGAATGAATGCTCCCGAGCCCCAAGAAGCTCCCGTACTTATACCTTCTGACCTTTCGGTGCCATAGGCCCCCACCATGGGTCATCCTTAGTCATGACCACGTGCACTGAGTAATAATTGCACAACCTGGTGCAACTTCTCACGTCACCCCTGCTATCAACTTTTTAATTCAATATGAATCAATTTTTTTAGGCTTAAAAAATTAAATTAGTTAGCAATACGAATTAGGGACAATGATAACTTTTCAGAAATATTTTTCTTTTAAATAAAACGTTAAGTTTTTTTTTTTTTTTTTTCTTAAAGAATGTAAGGTAAAGATGCCAATTATGATTACAAAAATCGCTACTTTTCAGCATTTTGAATTTTATTGAAAAAACAAAGCATATTAGACTAAATCTTTTTTTACATACTTAAATTTTAGGTTCTTAGGAACTTAAATAAATTTTTTTTATATGATAATTGTATTTATTTATTGAATAATTAATGTTTAAAGTCAAGACCTTTTATGCTTCCGTTTAAAGTCAAGGCCCCAGTTTATTAGACAACTTCAGCTTTGGCCCCAGTCTATGGAACACTTTTACACGTGAAATCCCGTCTGTGACTTAAGTGCTCCAGTTGATGGAACGGAATCGTCAAAATTCGAGGGTTTCATCACTCTTAAACACAAACAAATTAAAAATCTAACATGAAAATTAGATAAACCGTTCCATCAACTGGGGTATGTAAGTCACAGACGGGATTTTACGTGTAAAAGTGTTTCATAAACTGGGGCCAAAGCTGAAGTTGTCTAATAAACTGGGGTCAAAAGGTCTTGTCTTTGAACATTAATTATTCAATAAATAAATACAATTTTCATATAAAAAAAATTTATTTAAGTTCCCAAGACCCTAAAATTTAAGTATTTAAAAAAAGATTTACTCTAACATGCTTTGTTTTTTCAATAAAATTCAAAATGCTGAAAAGTAGCGATTTTTGTGATCATAATTGGCATCTTTACCTTAGAGGATTTAAGCATAAAAAATTAAATAAGTTAGCAGTACAAAATAGGCCAATGAGTACTTCTCAGAAATACTTTCCTTTCTAAAAAAAAAATGAATTTTTAACCAATTTGACATTGTAATTATAACAGAATAGTATATTATAGTACGGGTGCAGCATCGTGACGTGCTGCACCAGTGCTATATACTATTTTATAGTACGAGTAACCGAAAACACGCATCAAAGATTTGATTTTGAGGTTAGAATGACCAGGAGTACTATAAATATTGTTCTTCTAAAGTAGCCAATTTTTTAAAATTTAAAAGATTTTTAAAACAACTTATCATTCAAAAATACCAGAGATATAATTTTTTGCTTGGTGATCGTGGCATCACCACAACCAATTTAAATTTTAAATGTATCTACAGTTTAAATCTATAGATATACATGAATATAATTAGCATCTACGTTTCGACGGTATTTTTTATATAAAAATAGAGTTAAGAAATTGGAGAACTTTAACATAATAAGTAGAATAGGGGAGACCGGGGCAGGTTGGCATTTTTTGAATAATTTCCGTTTTAATCAAGTCAACTTGATCTATCCTAAACTACTTTATTCTATTTGATCACCCGCAAGTTACAATCATTGAAAAATCTAGCTGGATCAATTTATCTTTACAAAAGACAATATTTTTCATTTTTGGGCATCAAAAATAACCTTAAACCCTTGAAAAAGATGTGATGAAAATTTTTTGTTAAGCAAGTTAAGATGATTCTAATTATTGCAATATATTAAGGGGCATTCACTTTTGGCCCCTGATAAAAAATTCATCGATACATTGACATTAACAGTAAAAATTTTTTTAAAATAATTTTTCATGCACCTTAGGGCAGGTTGGCATTTTTAAAATTTTTTTCAAATAAGTTTGACCAACTACACTAATTCATTGTTTAAAAGTTTTATCCGCATTTTTTGAATCAATTCATCCAAAGACTCTTTAATTTTTTAAATTAAGTACTTGGTTTTATCGAAATTTTATAGCTTTTTTTTTTTTGATCGAATTTTTTATTAATAATCAGTTACATGGTTAATAAATCAACATTTTTTGGGAATATGAAGTCATATTGTACCGGTTTTTCAACTTTATACTCATAAATTGGTAACTATAAAGTTTTTAGACCCATTCGGCCAACCTGCCCCGGCTATGGGGCAGGTTGGCACGGAAAAAGGGTGGAAAAAAATTAAATATTTTGAAGAGACTGTTTCGAGTTTTAATCTGATAACTACATGAAAATAATCTTTGAATGCTCTAGTTTTGAAAGACATAATTAAATTTAGACAAAAAATACTTTTTAGATATTTTAATCTTAAATTTAAAAAAAGTATGCCAACCTGCCCCGGTCTCCCCTAAACAAAAGATGATGACTTTAAAAAAAAATTCGTTCCTTCAACGCGTAAGCCTTAGGGCTTCAAAGGTTTTTAAAAAAATGTTTTTGATTAAAAATTTCAGAAATAGAATTTGGTGGTCATGTCATCATTCACCAATTGATATTTTTAATGTATCTATATAAATATATATAAGGTAGATGTACCTAATATGGCCCTGTACACTAATATGCCCCCCACCCCCGTATTTTTGAATATGCTCGATATGCAGCATTTCTACAAAATAGGAAGAAGTCAAAAACACTGAATTATGAAGATCTGAGTTGTTTAGAACATTTTAAAATTATTTTTTCGCACGCTTTATAGCTAAAACTCGTTTAGTATACCTTCGTAATTATTTTACGTTGTAATAGGGAAGATGACGACTTTTCAGAAACATTTTTTTCTAAAATTTCTCGATTTTTAATGAATTTTAACATTTTTTAAATAATTTTTGAATTAATATTACCGGAGATATGAATTTTTGAAAATTAGTAATCGTGACGTCATCGCTACTAATTTACATGGTTAGTATATCTTAGTATATTTCGAAAACTTTTAAAGTCGATAACTTCTTCAATTTTCATTTTTTTTCAAAAAGAAAAAATACGTGTGAATTATTTTTTGATTTACTATCTAATGAACCTAAAAAAACTCAATAATTTTTTTAATTCATTTTCCCTATTAAATGCTCTGCCAAAAGATTCAGACACAGCTGACCAAAATTTTTATAAGTAGCTTCGATTCGTTATTGTTTCAGCTTTAAAACGCGATTTTAGTTTTTGTTCAACTCGTTTTCTAACAGGTTTTATTCTTAAATAACTTTTTATTCTGCAGTGTACCTAATATTGCCCCCTGCGAATTTGTAGAAATGCCGATATTTCATAGATTGATTTCATTTTGCGTGATATAAAAGTCTTATCCTAATGTTATTTAAGATAAATAAATTTAATTGTTTCAAAGTTTTTTTTCATTTTGTAACTAAAAAAAACATTCTAGCTCAAAAAACAAACTTTGATAAAAATTTAAAGTTGTAATTTTTCTACTGGTTGCAAAGCTTTCAAAAACATCGTAAAAAAGGCTCAATTTTTGAATAAATCATTTGCAAAATAATAAATATTTTGAAGTTTTTTTATCTTACATCATGATTGACTTAAAAAACAGGAACAAATCGCAATTAATAGATTACTTCAAGGGGGCCATATTAGGTACAAAAATTTTTGGTGTCTAAAAAAATGTGTTTTGGTAAATCCTCTGGCATTTCAAGCTCATTGATCAAAATCGAACGCGTAAGGTCTCATTTTAAAGCTCCTGAATTAACCTTTAAAATGAGACCTTACAGGTCCAAAAATATTGATTTGATCCGCCACATCGTCGATTCTCCCTTAGGGGGGCCATATTAGGTATACCTACCTTATTTTACGCCGAAGGCGCGTCCCTGAATTAGTCGTCTTATAAATACATGCAAATATACATATATTTAAAAACCAAAAATAACCCAAAATAAATCTATCTAATACCAAATAACTCTTATACATGTAACCCAAAATAACCCCTTTTACGACCTCTTATAGTAATATTCCTTACTTTAAACCCTATCTATAGAAAAAATAACCCTAGTAAAAATAGTAAAGAAATAGAATATTATCAACATGTAGGAGTAAACTACAGGAACGATGATGACTTTAAAAAAAGTTTACTTTACTTCATTCACTCAAGTGTTAAGTCTTTAAGGATTTTTCAAAAATGTTTTTGATTACAAATTTCAGATAGAAAATTGGTTCTAATAATGTGGTGGTCATGACATCATCACAACCAATTTACATTTTAAATGTATCATGAATATAATTAACAACTACCTTGGATGGTATTTATTATATAAAAATAGAAATACAATAATGAAATAGAATATTATCAACATCAACATGAAAGAGTAAACTATAGGAAAGATGATGACTTTAAAAAAAGTTTCCTTTACTTCATTCGCTTGATGCCCATTCTACACTGCGCCTGAGCCACGGCTTAAGGATGTTGCCTCGTCGCGGCAGTAGTGGGGGAAGCCGCCCATAGGTTAGGCACGGGAACAGCTGACATTCGCCTCGAGTCTACCCGGTAGATTAACAAAATTATTTTATTTTCAACTCGTTGGTACTCGAGACTGAATTAATAAAACTTTCTGAAATTTTTACATAGTATTACTGAAGACTTCTAGTTTTCAACAGTGTGAATCAAAAGTCTAGAAAACTTTTTTAAAAATAAGGAAAAATCAGCAAACTTTTTACTGATTTTTTAATAACAAAACAATGCCGAAATTGTTTAAAAATCCATAAGAAGTTTTCCAAAAACATAGCAATTTGTTCTTTAAGGCTCTAGGAATGACATATCCAAATTTGAAGACGATTGCCAACCTGGTTCAAAAACTACAGCAAAACGAAAACAGCATGGTTTTCCCATAAGAGCCTATGTTAAATCACCCGATTTGGAGCGATTTTAGCCCAACTTTGAATTAAAATTTCTCAACAACTGTATTGTAAATCCTCTTGAAATTTTGACAAGTTATTCCTTAAGCCTAAACTTAAAGATTACAATAATTTTCAAAAGATTCTTATGGATTTTATTTCACGAGGCAACGTCCTTAAGCCTCGAGTGGCTTAAGCTTTAAATTGTAATATCGCACTCCCATGTTTGTAAAATTTTTTTTTTTTTAGTAGTTTAAGATGGAAAATATAATTTTTTAACTTAATTTTGATAGTACAACTATTTGGGAAAAATTTATAACAATTTAAAGAATAAACCACTCGAGGCATAAGCCGAGGCTCATCCGCAGGGTAGGGTGGGCATAAGTCTTAAGTCTTTAAAAATTTTTCAAAAAAGCTTTTGATTATAAATTTCAGATATAAAATTTGTTCGAATAGTGTGATGGCCATGTTATCATCACTGCCTATTTATATTTGAAATGTATCTATTGATATACATGAATAAAATTAACATCTACTTTACATGGTATTTTTTATATAAAAAATGGAAAAAGAATAAAAAAATAGAATATTATCAACATCAACATGAATGAGTAATCTAAAGGAAAGATGATGACTTTAAAAAAAGTTTACTTTACTTCATTCGCTTAAGTCTAAAGTCACAAATTTCAGATATAAAATTAATTCTTATAATGTGGTGGTCATGTCATCATCACAACCAATTTACATTTTTAGTGTATAGATACACTTGAATATAATTATCAACTACCTTGGATGGTATTTTTTATATAAAAATAGAAATGCAATAATGAAGTAGTATATTATCAACATCAACGTGAATGAGTAAACTACAGGAACGATGATGACTTTAAAAAAAGTTTACTTTACTTCATTCGCTCAAGTCTTAAGTCTTCAAAGATTTTTAAAAAATGTTTTTAGTTACAAATTTCAGATATAAAATTAGTTCTAATAATGTGATGGTCATGTCATCATCACAACCAATTTACAGTTTAAATGTATCCATATATACACATGAATATAATTAGCAATTAATTTAGATGGTATTTTTTAATCATTGTTTCAATGGTTAAGTCTTAAAATCTTTTTTATAATATAGAAATAATCATGACTTTTACTTGTAGAAAAAAATAAGAATACTTACTTTTTCATAACTGACTTTCTTATGATAGACTGAACAGCACTCCGCATAACCTCTACTTCTTGGTTACCTCAATATTTTTTTGCACTTTGCACAGCTTATTGAGTTTAAATACTGCTTTCTCTTTTATAGATTGTTTATAGATTTTTTCTTTTTAAGTACGAAAGAAGCCTCTTCCTCTTGACTCTACGCAGAAAGGTTAGCCTTCTGCTCGCAGACGAAGTTTTAAATTATTATACCAAACGGAATCGACCAATGACATCACGAATAAAAGTTTGAAACTTTTTGAACCTTTAGGACTTCAGCTTTGACAATCGATCTCTAACTTGAAGATCGAAAATAGCCTTCTCCTTTTTATAGATGGATTTATAGATGGATTATTTAAAATTTAAACGTAAATAAAAAATGTTCTTACGTGAATTTGCCGAAAAAAATTTATATATAATTGATAGTTATATATACATAATATATTTTTAGAATAATTTAATTTTTAATATATTTTTTTAAATTAATGAAAAAAGCATAAATTATGTTAAAAAATAATGATAATAATTTTTTAAATTAATTGGTCGCGTTTGATTATGAGGACCTGTAGAAATGTGCGGCACTGGAGGGCGCCACTGGCAATAGCCTCCTCTCCCAGCAGTTTAGCACGCAGCAGACGTTTGTTTGTGTGCACTTGCGTGTGACGACACACACACACTGAAACATATGCTCCATGCCAAACTGCTGGGAGAGAGGAGGCTATTGCCAGTGGCGCCCTCCAGTGCCGCACATTTCTACAGGTCCTCATACAGCGAACCGTTCGGTTCGGTTCGGTTCGGTTCGGTTTCGGCATCGTTCCGCTCATTCATAATACGAGTGGAAATTAACACGTTCAGTTCACCATCTTAGAATTTTCAGGCCTATGCCTATGCAGTATGCACAGCTGGTGGAGAGGGCGTGCTGTAGTAGAAATTATAGCAGAGGCGGGGAGTACCAAAACAGTCTTTTGGAATGAATAAAAAATTATCCCCCAAGCTCTAAGCCCACAAAACCCTGGGCGTCCGAGTTAAACTAATGAAAAAAATATATATAAATAAACAAATAATCCCCCAAGCTTTGAACCCTAGAATCTAGATGCCCTGGGCATCCGAGTTTAATTTTTAAATAAATAAATAATCCCCCAAGCTTTGAACCCTAGATACGCTGGGCATCCGAGTTTAATTTTTGAATAAATAAATAATCCCCCAAGCTTTAAAACCTAGATGCCCTGGGCGTCCGAGTTTAATTTTTAAATAAATAAATAATCCCCCAAGCTTTAAGTCCTAGATGCCCTGGGTCTCTGAGATAAATTTTTAAATGAATAATTATTCCCCCAAGCATCAAACCCTAGATGCCCTGGGCGTCCTAGTTTAATTTTTAAATAAATAAATAATCCCCCAAGCTTTAACTCCTAGATGCCCTGGGCATCCGAGTTTAATTTTTAAATAAATAAATAATCCCTCAAGCTTTGAACCCTAGATGCCCTGGGCATCCAAGTTTAATTTTTAAATAAATAATTAATTCCCCAAGCATCAAACCCTAGATGCCCTGGAGGTCCGAGTTTAATTTTTAAATAAATAAATAACCCCCCGAGCCCTAAACCCACGATGCCCACGGCGTCCGAATTTAATTTTTAAATAATTTAAATAAATAAATAATCCTCCAAGCTTTAAGTCCTAGATGCCCTGGGCGTCCTAGTTTAATTTTTAAATAAATAAATAATCCCCTAAGCTTTAAGTCCTAGATGCCCTGGGCGTCCGAGTTTAATTTTTAAATAAATAAATAATCCCCCAAGCTTTGAACCCTAGATGCCCTGGGCATCCGAGTTTAATTTTTAAATAAATAAATAATCCCCCAAGCTTTGAACCCCTAGATACGCTGGGCATCCGAGTTTAATTTTTGAATAAATAAATAATCCCCCAAGCTTTAAGCCCTAGATGCCCTGGGCGTCCGAGTTTAATTTTTAAATAAATAAATAATCCCCCAAGCTTTAAGTCCTAGATGCCCTGGGTCTCTGAGTTTAATTTTTGAATAAATAAATAATCCCCCAAGCTTTGAACCCTAGATGCCCTGGGCATCCGAGTTTAATTTTTAAATAAATAATTAATTCCCCAAGCATCAAACCCTAGATGCCCTGGAGGTCCGAGTTTAATTTTTAAATAAATAAATAACCCCCCGAGCCCTAAACCCACGATGCCCACGGCGTCCGAATTTAATTTTTAAATAATTTAAATAAATAAATAATCCTCCAAGCTTTAAGTCCTAGATGCCCTAGGCGTCCGAGTTTAATTTTTGAATAAATAAATAATCCCCCAAGCTATAAACCCAAGATGCCCTGGGAGTCCGAATTTAATTTTTTATTAAATAAATAATCAAATTTAGTTTTTGCAAAAATTTACAAAACCCCGTGAGACGGGGTACAGTTTTTTATTTATTTATTTAAAAATTAAACTCGGACGCCCAGGGAATAAATAATTCATAAATAAATTTAAAATATCAAATTAGAAACTTTGAATTTAAATTGTGTTTACAAACTTGACCATGAGTTGCCGACATTAAAGATGTTCCTGTGCATTAGTTTTTCGAGAATGCTTGGATTTACGAAACGCCGGAAAAACCGAACCGAACGGTTCGCTGTATAATAAAACGCGACCATTATCAATTAAATTTTGATCAACTCTTTGTTTTTAACTTGTTTCAGCATAATCATTTTTAGATTCACGCATTTTTTGTTTTATACGTATATTACCCCTCATGTAAACTTACACCTTACCTCCGTTCCTCCCTGGGGCGGCATTTTGTATTGAGTTAGGTAGGTTAAGTAAGTAAGTAGTAAGTTAGGGAGCAGAAGGTATATTACACGCGTATAAAAATAATTGGCGTGAAATTAAAAAAAAATTATTATGAAATTAAAAAAAAAAGAAAGTACCAGTAATAATTGTAAAATTAAAGCTTTTAGTATTAATAAAATAATTTTAATTTAAATATTTTTTTAGTTAAAAGTGAAAAGTTAAAAAATTAAAGGTTTTGATAGCAGCTGGTAATCAAATCAGACGTCTGCACCAGTCTGCACTCTGCACGTTGTTGTGTTTTGGAGTTTGTCGGTCAGCTGTTGAAACTGAATAGAAAATGCAGATGAATGACGAAGATGAACGATTTCGTGTTCAACAAATAAATAAACGGAATATTGAAAAAAGGTTGATGAGGGATTACTTTAACTCATTTCAAGAAAATCCAGAGGTTTTTCAAAGTTACTACAGGTCAGTTCATAACATTTTTTTTTTTTTACAATTGATTTGCATTAAACAAATAATATAATGCATGTTTAATACAAAAATGAACATGTGAATTGTGAATAAATTTTATTTATTTAAATTTGTGTATTCATGTAATTTTTCTAAAAATAGTGTAGAAAAAATGAAAAATTATCAGCATGGTTTTTATTTTTCCAGGATGTTTCCTGATGTTGCCCTCAGGCTCTGCAATCTCCTAAATCCTGATAATTTTTCATTCAAATTGTAAAAATTTTGAAAGATTTATGTAGTATGTGTTTTCTAATTTGCTAAATCTACTTTTTTCATAGTATGTTTTTTTCTCAAGTATTTTTTCTACACTATTTTTAGAAAAATTACATGAATACACAAATTTAAATAAATAAAATGTATTCACAATTCACATGTTCATTTTTGTATTAAACATGCATTATATTATTTGTTTAATGCAAATCAATTGTAAAAAAAAAAAATGTTATGAACTGTCCTGTAGTAACTTTGAAAAACCTCTGGATTTTCTTGAAATGGGTTAAAGTAATCCCTCATCAACCTTTTTTCAAGATTCCGTTTATTTATTTGTTGAACATGAAATCGTTCATCTTCGTCATTCATCTGCATTTTCTATTCAGTTTCAACAGCTGACCGACAAACTCCAAAACACAACAACGTGCAGAGTGCAGACTGGTGCAGACGTCTGATTTGACTACCAGCTGCTATATCAAAACCTTTAATTTTTTAACTTTTCACTTTTAACTAAAAAAATATTTAAATTAAAATTATTTTATTAATACTAGAAGCTTTAATTTTACAATTATTACTAGTACTTTCTTTTTTTTTTAATTTCATAATAATTTTTTTTTAATTTCACGCCAATTATTTTTATACGCGTGTAATATACCTTCTGCTCCCTAACTTACTACTATGGAGCTTCTTACTACTTACTTACTTAACCTACCTAACTCAATACAAAATGCCACCCCAGTCAGGTCAGGGGTCGGATGCTATAATTTAAGTGATGATCTGCGAATGCGTTCGCGCGCGCGCGCGAACGACGGAAATTTTTTCCCGCCAAATTCAAATTTGGACAAAAAAAAATAAAAAAATAAATTTTTTTTATAAATTAAATATTTTAAATTTATAAATTAAAAAAAAAGTAGATGAATATTAATTATCGCTTATCATTCTCTGAAAAAAAAGGAGACGAAGGCTTGATGACAGCGTTGGGCACTGCAGTTCAGCCTGAAGTTCAGTCAACAAAAGTGAACTTCACTGAAAGAAAGTTGAGCCATATTTATATTTTTGGAGTCATATAGAAATGGTGCCCCCCAGAGATGGTAAATAAATAATTTTTTACAAACAATTGAATAAACCGACAAGCTCTAAACCCCCATAACGCTGGGGAGAGCGATAAATGAATTATTTTCTATAAACAATTAAATAAACCGACAAGCTCTAAACTCCCATAACGCTGGGGAGAGCAATAAATAAATAATTTTTTATAAACAATTAAATAAACCGACAAGCTCTAAACCCCCATAACGCTGGGGAGAGCGATAAATAAATAATTTTTTATAAACATTTAAATAAACAGCCGAGCTCCAAGCCCCAATAACACTGGGGAGAGCGATAAATAAATTATTTTTTATCAACAATAAAATGAACCACCAAGCTCTAAACCCCCATATCGCTGAGGAAAGCGATAAATAAACTTTTTTTTATAAACAACTAAATAAACCGACAAGCTCTAAACCCACATAATGCTGGGCTGAGCGATAAATAAATAATTTTTTATAAACAATTAAATAAACAGCCGAGCTCTAAGCCCCAATAACGCTGAGGAGAGCGATAAGTAAATAATTTTTTATAAACAATTAAAAAAACTGACAAGCTCTAAGCCTGCGTAGCGCTGGGCACCTGACTTCAACAAAAAATCTAATCGGCTATGCCCCAAAACCCGGAGCACCCAAGTTCAACAAAAATGCTGATTGGCTACCCCCCAAGCTCTAAGCCCCCAAAACCCTGGGCGCGCGAGTTCAACAAAAAAGCTGATTGGCTACCCCTCAAGCTCGAAGCCCCCAAGACTTTGTTGCCTGAGTTCAATGAAACAAACTGATCTGTTGGGGGTTTAGAGCTTGGGGGATAGCCGATCAATTCATTTGTTAAACACGTGCGCTCTGGGTCTTGGGTGCCCAGCGTTATGGGGGTTCGGAGCTTGTAGGTTTATTTAATTGTTGATAAAAAATAATTTATTTATCGCTCTCCCCAGTGTTATTGGGGCTTGGAGCTCGGCTGTTTATTTAATTGTTTATAAAAAATTATTTATTTATCGCTCTCCCCAGCGTTATGTAGGTTTAGAGCTTGTCGGTTTATTTAATTGTTTATAAAAAATAATTTATTTATCACTCTCCCCGGTGTTATTGGGGCTTGGAGCTCGTCTGTTTATTTAAATGTTTATAAAAAATAATTTTTTTTTCGCTCTCCCCAGCGTTATGGGGGTTTCGAGCTTGTCGGTTTATTTAATTGTTTATAAAAAATTATTTATTTATAGCTCCCCCCAGCGTTATGGGGGTTTCGAGCTTGTCGGTTTATTTAATTGTTTATAAAAATAAATTTATTTATCGCTCTCCCCAGCGTTATTGGGGCTTAGAGCTCTGCTGTTTATTTAATTTTGCATAAAAAATTATTTATTTATAGCTCCCCCCAGAGTTATTGGGGCTTAGAGCTCGGCTGTTTATTTAATTGTTTATAAAAAATTATTTATTTATCGCTCAGCCCTCCATTATGTGGGTTTAGAGATTGTCGGTTTATTTAATTGTTGATAAAAAATAATTCATTTATCGCTCTCCCCAGCGTTATGGGGGTTTAGAGCTTGTCGGTTTATTTAATTGTTTATAAAAAATTATTTATCGCTCTCTCCAGTGTTATTGGGGCTTGGAGCTCGGCTGTTTATTTAATTGTTTATAAAAAATAATTTATTTATCACTCTCCCCAGCGTTATTGGGGCTTAGAGCTCTGCTGTTTATTTAATTGTTTATAAAAAATTATTTATTTATCGCTCTCCCCAGCATTATTGGGGCTTAGAGCTCGGCTGTTTATTTAATTGTTTATAAAAAATTATTTATTTTTCGCTCAGCCCAGCATTATGTGGGTTTAGAGCTTGTCGGTTTATTTAATTGTTTATAAAAAATAATTTATTTATCGCTCTCCCCAGCGATATGGGGGTTTAGAGCTTGTCGGTTTATTCAATTGTTTGTAAAAAATTATTTATTTACCATGTCTGGGGGTCACCATTTCTATATGACTCCAAAAATATAAATATGGCTCAACTTTCTTTCAGCGAAGTTCACTTTTGTTGACTGAACTTCAGGCTGAACTGCAGTGCCCAACGCTGTCATCAAGCTTTCGTCTCCTTTTTTTTCAGAGAATGATAAGCGATAATTAATATTCATCTACTTTTTTTTTTAAATTATAAATTTAAAATATTTAATTTATAAAAAAAATTTTTTTTTTTTTTTTGTCCAAATTTGAATTTGGCGGGAAAAAATTTCCGTCGATCGCGCGCGCGCGCGAACGCATTCGCAGATCATCACTTAAATTATAGCATCCGACCCCTGGGGTGGGATTATATTTCCCCTTTTCGTGACGGACGAAACTTTTTGTCGACGAAAAAAATTTTTCGTCAGCAAAAAATTTTTTTCGTTGACAAAACATTTTCAACGTAAAAAACGTCTACGTGATGTAAAATACCTTCACAAAATAATTTTTGAATTTTGATGACTTGAAAAGCAGATTGAGGATCAATAATAAGTTAAATTAAAATAAATTAATTTATAAATATTATTATTCCACTAAAATTATTTTTTAATATTATTTAAATACCAATCCTTACTTGATAAGCTAATAAAAAATCAATAGTAAATTAATCTTTGTGAAGAAATTTTTTTACTAATTATAATATTATTAACCATTGCAATATAAATATTGATTGTCTGTGCGAGAAAAAACCTTAGATCAAAATCTGCCACGAAAAAAATAACGACAGGGCTACTTTTGACCAATAAAATGTCTCTCAAAGACTAATTTATTTATTATTTTAGCCGAGGAAAGAAATTTTAAAATAATATTTGTTATCAATTTGTTGATATATTATAATAAAAAAATATTTTCCTACCCACCAGCCACGAATAAAATAACCTTTGTGATTTTTATAAGCTGAAAACTTAAGAGTCATTTTATTCGTGGCTAATATGTCGAGAAATTGTTTTTTTGAATGATATCAAAATTTTCTTTAAAAAAAATACTTCCCTTTAGTATAATCATATATCTTTATAAAATAATTTTACGTGCATAAATATTCGAAAAACTGCGTACAACGTAACACCCGTAACGTACGGACAGACCCTTCTTTGAGAATTCAATAAAATTCATGTGATCTAAAGTACGGTACAAAATATAATTATAATGACTATAAAATGATAGAAAATAAACTATTTTGGGTGATTTAGAAAATTTTTGTCATTCACTCACTGTATTGTACACATTTTTCTCGATAAATAATTTTCATGAATGGTTAACCAGAGCTATGAAAAAAAAAAAGTAAAAGTAATGAGAATAATAAAATACTACGCTATAATTTTCCATGCTATTAACAATGAAGATAATTATTTAAATCTTTAAAATTTAATTTAAATATTTTCCACGACTTCCGTTGAGGTTTTTTACGTCACGTATACGTATCTTACGTCTAAAATGTTTTGTCGACGAAAAAAATTATTCGCTGACGAAAAATTTTTTTCGTCGACATAAAGTTTTGTCCGTCACGAAATGAGATATATAATCCCGCCCCAGGGCGTACACTGTACAGTGTACAGCCACTCCTGCAGCTATGAAGAATAGATAGATTCTTCATACCTGCAGCCACCAACGACGCTATCGGCTACCTATAGTACCTACCTATAGCTTACTGCCGTGCTGCCACCTTAGTGGATAGTAGGGCACTAAAAACTTATGGCCATCGGCCATCCGCCATCAGCATTTTGCTATAGCAATCCGGCCGCTGGCGTGTAGCTAAGTACTAGCTGTTAGCTGCTGTTAGCTGGTCTGCGGTGGCATCACCAACTAGGGCTGCAAGTCTGAAGGGATTTACTCAATACCTTACGTTTACAGTCAGTTTTTGCAGGGTGCTCAAGGGTGTTGCAGGGCATAAGTGGGCTTGGGCAATGGACTAGCATCGATATTCGACACACGTCTGTCTGATTTCTGAAACGCCCATAACCTCATTTATGTTTGACTCGTTCTGCTGTTCTGTGCCGCTTTGCTAACAGCAAAGTCGGTGCCCGGTGGAGTCTTTGAGTTAAGCAACGCAAAGCAGCCTTCAGAGCCTGTAGCAGGCTTCCAGAATCCAGATAGATCAGAGTCTTGCTTCAGTCAGCATTGCTCTCTTGGATTTCTTCGCTAGATCTTTTTCTCCGTTGGCTTACCTATACTAGTGATGCTCTAGTCGCTTTGTACACTGCAGTTAAGTGTGTTCTCATCGTGAGAAATATAATCTCGAACAGCAGTACGTATCTAGTGTTTAGCACCTCGTGGCTGGTCAATCCATTCGCGCGGTAACCTTCCTTAGCAAAATAAGAGGACGTGAGAGTGTATTCGACCTAGTGTAATCCATTTGTTCGCAATCACGGCGGGAAAGAAAAAGAGGCGCGGCTCCCGTGACCGCGACGACGACGACTACCGCGAACGCGATTATCGCCGTTCGTCAAAATCCTCATCGTCTCGAGATCGAGACCGGGAGCGGGATCGCGACCGCGATAGAGACAAAGATCGCGACCGGGACAACAGCCGGAGTCGGGAAAGCAGCAAGCAGCAGGCTTCCCAATCACAAATTTCAATTTCATCAATTAAACAGGACGATAACTCCAATTCACAGGACGCTATGAATGACTATTCGGCAGTGGCACCTCCCCAAAACTTCTCTCAAAGTTCGGCTTTTGCTGCCGCACTCCAACGGGCAAAACAGGTATTTACTTACATTTCTATTTGTCTCTACTATTCTTTACGAAAAAACATCAAATAAAGGGGTACAGCTTGTATAACTATAGGTAATTTTTTTATTTCAACCAAATGAAATGATTTTATTTATTTATTAAGTTAAATTCTTTTTTTTATTTATAAATCTGTGTACAGTGATAACAATAAATTTAAAAAATCAAATTTTAAGGCTGTACACATCCTAGAATAAGCATTTCTTTTACCTTCAAAAATTTTCAAGTTAAAAAAAATTGTAACCGTTTATGTAAAATATGCAAAAATAATTACAAAATCTTTAAATAAAGGGAAAATCTTAAAATAACAAGTGCTATTATTAAGAAATAGTAATAGGCAACTCTTATTTTCTTAAACTACAAGTACACACTTTTGCATAGATTAAAAATTTCTGGTAGCTTACAGTTAAGACAAGAGTTGAGAATAAAATATTTGTTTTTTATTAAATAGTTCAGGTAAATATTAAAACCTCATATAAATATAATTGATTTCTGAGTTTAATTTATTATTTTACAGGATATTTTTTACTTATTTTATCTTTTTTGCATTATTTTTTATCTGTACAATTTTTCTACCTCTTTGCACATTGTTACATTTTAATGTATTTAAAGTGTAAATCATAAAAGAAGCTTCAGGTTTATAAATTATATGTAAATTTAGAAAATTGAAACTAAAATCCTATTCTTATTTGCATTTAGTATTATATAAAACATGTTCTTAGCACACGATGCTACTTATACTCTCAATTACAGATTGCAGCTAAGATAAATCCTCAAGGTGCCCAAAACAACCAAGATTCAATTAAGAAGCGTTCTTTGGAAGATTCTTTAGGTAAAAAATGAAGTAGAAATTTTTTTGTTTCTTATTAGTACTTATTTTAGTTTGTTTCTAAAAGTTAACTAAAAATAAGATTTCTGCTAATACTGTTTTATGTAAATCTATTTTTAGGATAAGTTATTTCAAAAATTTTTTTTAAATCCTAAGATGCATTTTAAAGTGAATATTTACTTTTAAAATAAATGTCTAAACAAATGACCTGAAGAATAAAATTAGTAGTACATACATTAGGTGTAGATAATTTTCAATGAAAATTCTCTGCATAAAAATATTGAAATTATTTATCACTGGTGAAATTCATCCAAATTTCGGCAAACCCCTGTTCTATAAATTCTAGAACCTGAACCAAAGAAGCATGCATCAATGATTCCTGATCCAATGTTAAATCTTCGCGGAAACCAAACATCTGGTATGTCGCCAAAAATGGGTGATAGTTTGATTCCAAAGTCATCTGGACCTTCTACACCAACTATAGGTATTTGCAATGAAGATGTAAGAGTTCCTGACAAAATGGTTGGATTGAGTAAGTCTAGATTACTTTAAACTAATGCAAGTAATCAGTAGAATGAAAATTTAAAATGATTGTAATGTTTCATAATTGGAAAAATTTATTTACAATAGTACATTTAGATATTGAAAATTTTATTTCAAAAAAATAATTAAAATTAATTGATATTAAAAGTTTTAAAGTTTTTTTGCTGTAAATAAAATTGACTGTTTTCAGTCTTGGACAACAGTTGAAGAAAAATTTTATATTATTTTACAAATCAGTATTGCTTAAACATTTCAATCCAAATGTAATTGGTTTTACCAAATTCATCCATTTTCGAAAGGAACTTGAAAGATGTATAATACCATAATTTTAGTCAAGGAAGTGTAATGTTCACAATTGCATCTATTTTAGCTCATAAAATTAAGTGAAAATTTTTATGTAATAAAAAATTAATAGAATTACATCTCTCTACCCTCTAATGGTTCTTTGAGCATTACACCTTAAAAAAAATTTTTTTTTTTTTTTTGAACTGTTGAATCTTAGTTTTTTATTTTTGATGAGCTGAATTAGAAAAAACAGACTTAAATCATTTGATAGTATATTTCAAAGGTTTGATCTCATTCAATTATCCAGATTTTATTTTCATATAATAATATACTTGCTTCTTAATGGATAAATACTTTAATTACTTCAAAATCAATTGATAAATAATTAAAATTATAAATGATATATTACTCAGTAGTTGCTTATAGTACAGGTCCTCTAATATTTAAATACTAATTTTTGTTATATTGTTGTTACAGTAATTGGGCGAGGAGGTGAACAAATTACAAGGTTACAAAGTGAAACCGGCTGTAAAATTCAAATGGCCTCAGAAAGTGGTGGTCTACCGGACCGCAATTGCACATTGACTGGCACTCGTGAAGCTGTCAAGTAACTCTTTTTCCTTTTTTATTATAATTTATGATTCTGACCATGGTGGAATAATATTCTGACATACTGAGGCTCACAGTAATATTTATTTACTAAAAACTTTTACTTTGCAAACTTTTTTACTCACTAATGTAATCATATTCTAACATTTTATAAGCTTTGAAAACAACAAAATTTTTTTTTAAACAAATTAAACTTCAATTATAAAATCAAATGGAGTTTGTAAACACCACTTAAATTTATTGTTTTTGTATTATTATTTATTTTTTTTTTTATAACAAAAACTAAAAAACTTTAATTTTACTCTTTAAAGTCATATTTTTATTTGTCTTGGAGTTCTTTCTGAAATAATATAATTTTTCGTCACTCTTCTCAACGGATACTTGCGTTTACGTCTCATAATGAAAAATAATGTTTGTACCTGTGGGCGACATTCACGAGCTTTATTCGAGACATTGCCCACAGCTACGAAAAGTACTTTTTTATGAAGGGTATAAAAGTGAATGGTTCCCCTTTTTACTCTGAGATAGTGCTAATTAGAATTTTTATTTCATCAAAGTAAATAGTTTAATTAGCACTCAATTGAAAATGGAGTTTTATTTGTAAACTTACTTAGAAATATTTTATACATTTAAGAATTGAATATATTTTAATGTTGTGTAAAATAGAAGTCAGTACAGTATTAATGTAATTTATTTTAATGCTTTCATTCTGAAAAATTTATCTGATTAACGACCTCCTTGTTGCGCGTCTGGTTACAAGGCTAAGGATTTTTTTTTTTTTTTTTTTAATTCAGTAGGATATTATTGTTTTGATTGATATATTATGTATGTATAATTTTTGAAAATAATTGTATCATAATAGTAACATTTTTTCTGCATAATACTTATGAATATATTTTTAATTTGTATATATTTAATGTAATAAGAATTAATTTACTCATATATTACATATTTCATTAATAATTGAAAAAAGAATAATGATAATTTTGATATATAAAACAAATTTGTTGGCCCTGAATGTGAGTACAGCAGGCCTATGTTTTTTTTAAATGTATTTGACATGTTAATCAACAATCTTTAATTTACTAACAGTTTTTTACTTTTACTAGGGTTTGGAGAGGGAAAAGGGAGATTAAGAATGAAAAATTTGGATTGAAGAAAGTAATACATATTTACAAAAATGCATGGGGCTGTATTTTTCACTTCTGGAAGATAATAATCCATGTTTTTGAATGTTTGGAACAGCTCATCATATCATCAATGATGATTTTTATTTTGTACTAGGGAGAAAATTATTTCATGGATACAATGTTTGAATATATTTTGAATATTATTTACAAATCATTTTAATATTGAAATTATTATTATTATTATATATATATATATATTACATTATGTGCATATAATTTATATGTGGTTTATCTGTTGAATACTATGATTTAATATAAAACATGCATAAAATTTATTGTTAAATTTAAATGATTTTAATGCATTTCTTAGAAAGTAAACATTTCAGTTGTTATAATTCCCTCAAATTTTTTGTGAATTACAGTGTCATAAAATTATAATGGAATCAATAAAAATGTTTTTAAAATTAAAAAAAATTTCTAATTAGTGTTATTTAAATTTGATGTGTTTCAGTCGAGCCAGAGAACTTGTGCTGTCAATAGTCAATCAAAAAGGGAAAGACGATGTCATACCAGGGACAAATCCTCCTTTTCCAGGAACAGCAACTCAAGTTACATCCCAAATATTGTCTGGACATCCAGGTATTGTGGAAATCATGATTCCAGGACCAAAAGTTGGTTTGATTATTGGTAAAGGAGGTGAAACGATAAAACAGCTTCAAGAGAAATCTGGAGCTAAAATGGTTGTTATTCAAGATGGCCCTGGTCAAGAATCAGAAAAACCATTAAGGTATAAAAAAAGGTGCAAGCTATTGAGGCCTACTCAAATACAAAAAAATCTTTTCATCCATGAAACTCCAGTGACTTCATAATTGATCTCTCCTATCATTTTTCGTAGACGAAATTTCTTTTTAAAAATTTTACAATTTTCTATAATAGAATTTTTTTTATGAACTTTTAAATCGAATTTTTCACGAAAAAAAGCTTTGGACACGAATATTTTCTTAAGAACTTCTTAAATTTATTTTTACTAACTTTCTAAAATTTATTAAGAACTTCTTAAATTTATTAGCTTTTTGTTTTTTATTAAACGAAGTAATCAAAATTTTCATCAACAAAAATATACTTTGTACACCAAAATTAGTATGCTTATCAAGCTAGCGTATCCACTAGCCACTTAAACCCAGCAGGGTTATTTGAAATGAGTTATTGGATTTAAGGTTTAATTTAGTATCCACATATACTTACAAGGAGAGGCTACACCCTGCGGGTTACCAATCCTAATGAAACTTTGGGGATCGTTTTCTAATGTCAAAAAATGAAGAAATCCATCAATAATTCTGTCCAATGGGGCCTTGATATCGATTTGCCATATAGCTCATATGGCATTTTTAGCACTTTTTCGGTTTTTCAGTTAATTTTTCAAAAATTCCTCTTCAAAACCTATTGCACTTAAAGAATTCTGCAACCTCGCATTCTTTTTGTTTTTTCATGAATTTTTGAGAAAAAATATTCTGAGTCATCGTTTTAATGAAGTTGCTCATGAACAATAAAAGTTTAAAAAAGTCAGAAAACCCTAAAAAATGCTTTTAGAAATCCTCTTTGCCCAGGGTCAAACTCATCAAAAGTGAATTTAAGAATATTTTTCCTTGAAAGAACAAAGTGAAAAAACAAAGAGAATGCGAGGTTGCAGAATTCTTTAAGTGCAATAGGCTTTGAAGAGGAATTTTTGAAAAACTAGCTGAAAAGCCGAAAAAGTGCTAAAAATGCCATATGAGCTATATGGCAAATCGATATCAAGGCCCCATTGGATAGAATTATTGATGGATTTATTCATTTTTTGACATTAGAAAACGATCCCCAAAGTTTCATTAGGATTGGTAACCCGCAGGGTGTAGCCTGTCCTTGTTAGTCAGGTTATTTGAAATGGGTTATTAGATTCATGGTTAAACCTAGTATTCATGTGAAGCTAGTACGGATTAGAATGGGTTATAAACCTTGTGTGACTAGCTACCATCAGTTTCGACAAACAGGAATTTGATACGCTAGATTGATATTAAGCTAGGGTATCTTGCGGTTTATAGCAGTAATAAGAGCAAAAAGTAATGGGTTGGAGGAATGAGCAGCAAAAAATCATGCCCCTTAGGTACTAGATCGTGGAACTCTAAAGTGGATACGCTAGTGTGATAGCCCTGATCACTTCTCTACGAAAAAAAACTTTGAATGAATTGAGAAAATGCATCGACGAAAAATCTTCGTGTAGAATAAATTTAAATGTGGGAATTAAAAAAATTAAAAAAAAAATTCGTCGACAAAATTTCTAAATGTAAAAGCCGGAATTTTAATTTTTTTGAAGCGAAGCTTTTTATATGAGGAGTGAATCCGTAAAAAACGACACAAAAATCTGACACCACGATATATAGATATGTATATCTACTATACAAATATGTGTATATATGTATAGTATCTAATATGGCCTGCATAGTAGAAGAATTGCTATATTCTAAGCCATATTAGACATGTATACTATATATACATATATACTATATGAATATTAATATATATTATAATCCCTTTTTTTTTTTTGCTCCGCAAAACTGAGTCCGCAAAACTTGGTCATTGTTGTGACGAAAATCTTGAAAACACGGTCAAAAGACAGTTAAATTTTGACTTTTTTTGCTCCGCAAAACTGAGTCCGCAAAACTTGCTCTGCGTCGTGAAAACTGAGTCCTCCTTTTCGTTGTTTTAAAATATAAAATGTTACCATTAAAATTCTTTATAATTTTTATAACAATAAATTTGTTTAAAAAAAATTATTTAAAAAAATTATATTAATATAAGTTTATGCTTAAATTTACTAAAGTTAATAAATTTGATTGTTACTTTTCAATTAAAAGAAAAAATTATTAAATTCTAAAATGAAATGTACTTCTGTATAAGAATTATTAAAATTTTTTAAGAGGAATAAAAATCTAATTCTGATTTTATTCCAATTTCCATTATGTAGCAACTTGAATTTTTTTTATATTATAATCTGGTTTTTTTTATGATCCTCAAAGTTGAGTCCTCCTTTTCTCAAAACGGTGCTTTTTAGATTCTCATGTAATATTTTCTATAGAAGCAGCTTGGTGTATAGAAAGATTTGAATTGTGTAAATGTAGTCATTCAGTACAACGTTTAGAAATTCATACAGAAAATCAACAAAACATAATATAGTTAAAAAATTAAATAGTTAAAAAATTGGAAAACAACTTTAGCAACTTGGTTTTAATTAAATAAAATTGATCTGTTAGAAATATTAAAAATGCCAATATACCAAATTACTATAGATTTCTAGATGATAAAACTTTTGTTAGATAGAAAAATTAAAAAAAATTTCAAACTATAGGTAGAATAAACGTTGTTTCTTCTAAAAATTCAGAGTTTTCACTTAAAATTAATATCAGATAAAGTAAAAGGTGGTACTTCTCACGAATACTTAAGAACTCATAATAAAATTATTTATAAACATATAGAGGGAGCTATTTAAATGGGTCTAATAGTAAATGATAAAAATGTATATGCCATTTTTGAAGAATCTATAAACTATTTAACTCCGAAAAAATTACAAGAATTTTTCGGATTATTTTTATTGTCTGAAAAAATTCTTGGTAATTTAATTTGGAATAAATATAAATTACATTTGATAAAAGATTTCAAAGATAATGCAGAAGATAGAGGTTTGAATGAAATAATCAAATTTCTATCTAGCGAAGATTCTAATTTAAGTTATAAATGTTTTGGTTTACCAGAACCATGCTTAGAAAATATTTCTAATATTTCTGAAAATTATGACTGCAAAATAAACTGAAAAGAAGAGTATGAAAAAATGTTTGAAAAATTTAATAATGATCAAAAAAATATATTTAATACAATAACAAAAAACAAAAATAATATGTACTTAAAAGATGGGCAGGTGGTACAGGTAAAACAGTTTTTCCTTTTGTAGGAAAATTAATAATTTTAGGTGACGATTTTAGACAAATCCTTCCTGTAGTCAAAAGAGGCAATGAAAAAATTATTGTAGAAGATACGATTAAATACAGTAAATTGTGGAAAAATTTCAAAATTCTTAAACTCACTGAAAATATGAGATGTAAAGATAAAAACTTTTCTAAATTATTACTAAAAATAGGAGAAATTGAAAATTTCAAAATACCTATGAAATGGAAAAGTAAAGATGTTGGTTATTAAATTTTTGGAGATATAAATGAAAATAATAATTTAAACAAAGTTATTTTAGAATCGAAAAATGAAAATGTTGCAATGTTTAACAGAAAAGTATTAAACATATTAAATGGACCAAGTAAGACATATTATAGTATAGACAAAGCCATTCATAAGGGAGTAGATCAAACTGATTCAAATATATGTTTAGATTATCCAATTGAATACTTAAATTCAGTAAATGACGGGCTTTCTACCCATGAACTAAAATTAAAAAAAAAATGCAGTGGTATGTTAATTAGAAATCTAAGTAAAAAAGATGGTGTATGCAATGGAACTAGATTGAAAATAACAAATTTATATGAACATAATATTGAAGCTACATGTAAAAAAAACAAGAAAAATACTTCAGGTTAGGCGGAGGTTATAGGGAGGAGCGTGGAAGGGAAGATGAGGTGGGAAGGGTTTGTTATTGCACTTAAAAATGTTAATAGAGCTTTTTCAAAATTTAAAGTACTTCAACAAAACTTTAAAGTTAGTGACTGAGTTGATGAATAAAGTGAATAAGATTTGTTCGTAGATTGGGTGAGATAAGTTTGGGGGATAAAATACGGTATTTGAAGTAAATCAAATTAGTGAGGTCAGTAATGTAGCTAAGATTGTATTAGATCAGGTAGTTGAAGATAAAAAAGTAAGTATAGTTAGTAGGGTTCTTAATATGGGTGAGAATAGTAAATCGGGTTAGATAAGGCGAGTCTGTGCGGAGGGTAGAGTGTAGGTAAGGTGGTTGTGGGCTGGTAGATCAGATATTAAAATTATAACTTTGGCTCTAATTAGAATTTTCATATAAAATCATATATCATTAAAAAGGTCTTGAGCTCAGCAGCTTTCTAATTATGTCATTTTATGTCATTGAAATTTTTATTAAATCCTTTTTGTTGTCATGAGAGGGTGCTGAACAAAGCCGTTTATCATTTTAAATTCAGCCCTTTCCCCACAAAATCATAAATCGGCTTAAACGCAATTTTGCGAGCTGGTACTATGCAGGAAGTAAGTTCATCTCAAGAAGAATCTGTAAAAAAATTTTGTATAATCCAGCCGAATAACCCTTCGTGCTTCAAAATTTTAGATAATTTTCCTCCAGTTTTTTTGCACAGCAACGAGGGGGGCAAGTTTGACAGGTTGTCAAACTTGCCCCGCAAAACACAGTCGGAAAATTATCAACAATTTTGAAGCACTAGGGGTATTACGACTGAAAATCGAGGCTTGCTTATACGAGATTGCAAAATTTGAAAATAATCGTGATTTTTTTATTATTTCGCTAATAACTCGAGTAGTTGCTAATTACTTGATTTTTCATCTTTAACCACCTAACATATTTTAATCTCAGCCACATTACAGACCTTACTAATTTCACTTACTTCAAATACCGCACTTAATCCCCAACTCATCTCTCACTCACTCTACCAACAAACCCTACTCACCTTATTCATTTTGGACCTGACTCATCTTAGATCTCTAGCTTAAACTGCCCACCCTGACAAGTAGGGTTGGTAGGGTTATGAATCTTTTAGTAACATAATTTGGTAAGATTATGATGAGTAAGTAAAGTTCAAACTGAACTCTCGTGTCTAATTTTTATTGGTTTTAAGCACTTAAGTCTTTTTATTATTTTACCAAACATAGAGCTTACGTATTGTTTCGATTAATTTTTATAGTCATCAATTATAATTAGGGGGTTGGCGAGCGGAGCGAGCAGGGGGGTACCCCCCCTAGTATGTATATAGTATCTTATAAGGCCTGGAATATAGCAACTCTTCTACTATAGATATGTATGTATTTGATATATATAGCAACCCTTCTATTATAGTAGAAGGTTTGCTATATTCTAGGCCATATTAGATACTATATATGCACATATTTGTATAGTAGATGTACATATCTATATATCGTGGTGCATATATCTAATAAGCCAGATTATGGTAGATGTTATTTCACCAGTTCAAAATTTTTAGTTGGAAATTTTTTGTTTAAACTCTCTAAATTTTCAGTTTTATTTTATAATGTATAAATTTAATTATATACCTAATTTTTATACTGTTAAAATTTCTTATTTTCAAATTAAAATTTTCAACTAAAAGATAATTATGCTTCACTTCTGACAGGCGTCCAAGACACCTTTTTTTTTTTTAATCCGGACGAGAACTTTAGAATACCACTACAAACATTTTCTAGTTTACCCCGTTTACTTTTGTCTATTAGGTCGCAAGAAATCCTGTGCACAATTTTTTTTTTTTTTTTTCCTTTTGAAAAAATGCTAGGGGAAATCAATTTAAAAGTCCCTAGAATTTCATGGATGAAAAGATTTTTTCGTTGACAAATTGAAAATTAAAAATTCATTATTTGGATTTCCCTAATTTTAAAAATAATTTTATTTATATTTACGATTTCAAATAATTGTTTACAATTGTTATGAATCATACTAAAGATTAATAAACGACTCAAACAAAACTTGTCAGAAACGCGTTTATTAAAAAAAAAATCATTCAACAAATGAATAAACAAATTAAAAAATTATTCTTGAAATTTTAGAATTACTGGTGATCCTCAAAAAGTCGAACATGCAAAGCAGTTGGTCTATGAATTAATAGCTGAAAAAGAAATGCAAGCTTTCCAAAGAAATCCAAGAGGCCCTCAAGGTTTCAATCAAGACGGAAATTCTGATAGTGCTGAGGTAAATGACTAAAAATTTTCTTTACATATTAATTAAATATTATTCTTAGTTTTGTAGTTATACTGAAAGAGATATTCACCTCATAATATATATATATATAGTCAGTGTACTATCTTATTTACATTTACATTGAAATGCTTTAATTTATTTTAATAGATTTAAATAAATTTTAAACCAAACTTTTATTTTCTATTACATTTGTTTTTTCTAAAACAAAAATAAAAATGCATTGTTTCATCAGAGAACTTACATGATAATAATTAATTCTTGAGCATGATAGCCCATTCAACCAGCATTTGTTATAAGCTCAAGAGAATCATGTAATGTCATTTTAGATCAGTGTTTTTTGACGGGGTTATCTCAAAAAGTAGTGTTTATCGACAAATGTTTTAGTTAATTTTTCATACTTCCGGGACGAAAACACCAAATCCCCTCCCCGGTTCGGAGCAGACTTTGGGCTTTCCTCCCGTCGTAATGAAAAAAACATTACACACGACGCGTCGCGACGCAGGAAAAGAATTAGCCAACCCCTAGCAAACCCAAATTGACGCCCGAACCGAAAGCGAGTTAAACGTGTTTGCTGGCCAATACTTTTCCAGCGCCCGATGTGTAATATACTATTAAATTTACTAGCCCCTCTAAGCAAGCGCGCATAAGAAAACAACAATAGAACTCAAAATAGTAACCTCAAAATGCACTTTTCGAATATTTTAAAAACTTCTCCACCAATCAGCTCACGAATAAAAAGATAAAAGTTCAGGACTAAAAAAATTATTACACCAAATTACTAACAATTGGTAATTAAAATTTATTTTTTAACTTTTTATGGCTTCTGAAATTATTTTCTACCAAAAAAACATTGATAATCACAATAAAACATTTTTTTTAACTTTTAAGCTCACTGCTGAATACGGCAGTTTTGGAGGTTATTCATCTGAAAATTATTTTTGTAAAATTATTGTAAAATTCCTAGAGGGTCAATTTTTTGCAGTTTCAAGAAATGAATTTTTCGATAGTGAAACTATATGTATGTGGTTTTTCTAAAGGATCTCCATTGTAAAAAACTAATATAAATAATTTAGTATACTTTTTCAGTGTATTGGCTATACGTGTAATGAAAAAGATGCAATTTTTAATTTGCTATAACTTTTAAACTATACGGTCAATTTTGATAAGACTTCGTAGAATTGTTTATTAATATCTAATAAACACCTCCAGAAAAATTGAGCTGATTCTCTATCGTCATGCATTCAGTAGAAAATCATCTTAAATAAAACTTTTTCTGTGAAATGATATTATATGATATATAACAAACCAACAAGTCAAATCTTGCTGATTCTAAGTCTAAATAAATTTTCGGATTTTGTGTGTATGTACCCATAAGGAATAATAGAATATTTAATGTGAGATTGTAAAATAAATAAATTTATTCAGTTCATTAATATTTTCAGAGATATTTTTTACAGTTTATATAGTAACGGTTAAAGTAATAATCACTTTAAAGTGTTTTCAAAAGAATAATCCTTTTTCGTGAATGTACCTTTTATAATAATACTATAGTATTACCATATACGCCCATGTGTAAAAAATACGTCACACAAAAAATCCTATTTTAGGTGGTTAAATATCGAGTTGCGGCTTATCTACGGGTCACGTTTTAAACTGAAAAGCTTGTTTTTTTTTATCCCTTTTTTACCCCACTGAATCTGAAGTGCGGCTTATCTATGGGGACCTTTAGAAATGAGCGCCACTGGAGGGCGCTACTGGCAGTAGCCTCCTCTCCCAGCAGTTCGGCATGGAGCAAATGTTTGAGTGTGTGTGTAGTCTCACGCATGTGCACACAAACAAACGACTGCTCCACGCCAAACTGCTGGGAGAGGAGGCTATTGCCAGTAGCGCCCTCCAGTGCCGCTCATTTCTAAAGGTCCCCATAGGAGCGGCTTATACATGGGCGTATACGGTATTATATACTAACTAGGGGGGGTACCCCCCCTGCTCGCTCCGCTCGCCAACCCCCTAATTATAATTGATGAATATAAAAATTAATCAAAACAATACGTAAGCTCTATGTTTGGTAAAATAATCAAAAGACTAAAGCGCTCAAAATCAATAAAAATTAGACACGAGAGCTCAGTTTAAACTTTACTTACTCATCATAACTTGATTCATAAAATCAGACTTTGAAGTAAATTAAATTAGTAAGGTCAGTAATGCGGCTAAGATTAAAATAGGTCAGGTGGTTAAAGATGAAAGATTAAGTAAGGTTAGTAGGGTTCTCCAAATGGGTGAGATAGTGAAGTAGGTTAGATAGTTAATGTGATTAGGTGAGTGACACTTGTGGGCCGGCAAATATAATAAAGTTTGTAATATCGATCTGAAATGAATCTATTTAATATGCCCGCCATAAGCAAAAGAAGCTCTAAAAAATATTTTTGTGTGTGTAAGATCTAATGAAATGGTTCAAAATACCAGTGGGCTTACTAAAATATTCCTTATGAGTCATCAAAAATTTATGTATGTACCTTACATGAACACTCTAACTATTTTAAAATTGATTTATATCTTCATTTTTCAATTTTAGATCTATTTTAGCCCTGGATAGATTTCGACTAAAAATTATTAAAAAAAGAAATAAAATTCTATACCTCATGAAATTTGAATGACATAATTAGAAAGCTGAGCTCAAGACCTTTTTTATCATACATAATTTTATATGAAAATTTTCATTAGAGCCAAAGTTATAATTTTAATATGTCTATACCAGCCCACAACCACACAACCATCACTCACCCCATCTAAGTCTCTTTACTATTCTCACCCGTATTAAGGCGAAGTCATAAGGGTCATTTTAACAAAAAATTGAAGATTCAGTAAAATTAAAAATGAAAATGAAAAAAGGGCTCTGTAGCGCTGGAGCTACTATCTTAATATATCTTTTAAGCCCAACCCCATCAAAATCGGATCAAAATTAACGTCAGAATATGGGAAACAGTTTTGTAAATTTTTATATCTTAATAGCTATTGCTATACATCTATATTTATTGAATCTTTAGGAAGTTTTTTTATTTTCGTTTTCATTTAATTTTAAACGATTTTTTTCGCAAATTCTGCAACTCCCCTTAAGACTTCGAATTTTTTTTATCTTCAACTACATGACCTAGTTTAATCTTAGCCACATTACTGACCTCACTAATTTAATTTACTTCAAATACAGTATTTTATCCCTACCCCTAAAATCCAGCTGGATTTCCAGCAGGATTTCAAAAAAGAAATTTTTTGGTGAAAATCAATATTGCTTGAAATCAAGTTATTATTCATTTTTCAATGATTTTGAAAAAATTTATCTTAGTTTTTTTTTTTTAATTTTCCAGCCGGATCTGTCCAGCTAGAAATCCAGCTGGACAAATTGAAAAATGAACAATAACTTGATTTTAAGCGATATTAACCAAAAAAATTTTTTTTGTCCAGCTGGATTTAAGGGGTAGGGATCTCCCAAACTTATTTCACCCAATCTACCAACGAATCCTACTCACCGTATTCATCAACTCAGTCACTAACTTTAAAGTTTTGTTGAAGTACTTTAAATTTTGAAAAAGCTCTATTAATATTTTTAAGTAAAATAACAAACCCTTCCTCACCTCATCTCCCCTTCCACCCTCCTCCCGTATAACCTCCGCCTAACCAACCTTATCTACCTTACTAACCTGAATCGACTTAAATTATAAGCTCTCACTAAACTAACGTATCTCGCTTATCTAACCAGCTGGCTTGGGATGGCGTAAATCTGCCCACTTAAGTGTCCCTTGATTACCCGTAAAAATTTCTAGTACCGCACAAATTTTTATTCCTAAGTAAATGTTTTTTATCAAAAAGTAAACATTGGTATTAAGTTAGGTATGGGTTATATAAATTAATATAAATAATATAAATTAGTAATTAATATATATAATATAAATTAAAATCCAATCGTTCGTTGATCTTAAATCGGTATATAAGTATATATAAATAATTATTGGATTTTAAATTATATTATAATTTCAACGAAGAATTAAAAGGGATCTTTGAAAAGGGGATTTTTGAAAAAAAGGGGATCCAACTGAGGGGATCCAATACTTTCGACGAAGATCCAATTTAGGGGATCCAATTTAGGGGATCAGAAAAGTGCGATATTTAACTGTGTTTTGACCGTGTTTTTAAGAATTTCAGATTTTTGAAGATCCAATTTAGGGGATCCAATTTAGGGGATCAGAATCAAAAACGGAAATATAATATAGGGAGATTATAGTACGGGTGCAGCACCAGCACTTATTAAATGAATACGAGTTGCTATAAGGGCTTCGTTGACGAGCTGGACGAGTGTTCAACTATACTTTATGCTACGATAACCGAAACACTAACATTGAACGTCCGATTTTGTTACTATGAAAATAAATAAGTATAGAAAAAAATAAAATGAAATAAAAATAATAAATAAATGTAAACATGTAGAATATTATATTAAATAAAGTAGATTATTTTGTACATTCAACATATTTTGTATACAACGTGCGAATAAAATAATTGATTTTAATACCATTCAGTTTGTACCTACATAGAGGTGATTAAATCAAATTGGTAGTAGTCTGAATAGATGAAACATTTTTTCAGAATTTTTTGAGAGTCCTGACATCACAATTTATAGTTTCGAGATGCTTATGAAGCGAGTTGAAATGATTAGTAGCTTTGTAATAGAACATTTTCTTATAGATATTCTTCTTCTGTTCTGGCATCAATTATAGTCTTATTTTGAATGACACTTTTGGACGCCATGTATTTATTTTTGAGTAGGTGATAGCAAAAATTTAAAGCTTCTAGAACATATGATTCGTATAAGGCAAGGTAACTCCTATCTACCGACTCTTCATTAAAGATTTGATTCTTTCAGGCTTTTTGTAGAAAGTTTAGTGAGTGAGCGGGTTCTACCTCATGCTATGATTCCATAAGTAAATACACTGTGAAACAATGCATAATAAATCATAATAATTACATCCATTTACATAATTTTTTTAAGTTTGTAGAATATATTAAGTAGGGATTTCAGCCGAAAGTTGATGTTTGGAATTTGATTGTTCCGAATAAAATGATTTTCGAATATAATTCAAAGATATTTAGTGGTTGAAACTCTTTGTAATTTCGACGGTCGATACGAAAAAGGGCACTTTAGGAAAATTAGTGAAGTAAAAAGTAACAAAGAGGGCCTGCTGCGAATAAAATAAGCTGTAATGGCTGTTTTTAGCGATTTGGGGAAAAATTATCCTGCCGCGGTAACAATAACAACAAAATAAGAGGACGAGCTCCCCATATGATGGGTTTATTGGTTGGCGGCGTAAAAAAAATCCAAAAACTATTTAAAACAATTGTAATCTAGGAGCGGAATTAAGAATAACACGCTATCTCCTCGCCACGTAAAGAATAACACGAAATATATACTGGCCACGTAAACTGTAACACGGAGCATGACCAACTGTGCGGTGCTTACTAGGTATTCATCGCTTGAGCTGCGAAAAAAAAATTCTAACAACTACGAGGTTAGCGACGATAAAAGTAACACCAGCTGTGTAAAACCACCAAAAAACGGGCCAGCTTCGTAAAAAATAACTCGATTGATTTTATCATTAATTTCATAAGTTGCGCGTGGGACATCTAAATCGGTACAGTAAAACCTATCTATAGGGACCTTTAGAAATTAGTGGCACTGGAGGGCGCTATTAGCAATAGCAGTTTGGCGCAGTGGAGTAGACGTTTTTTTGTGTGCACATGCGATACACACACTCAAACATTTGCTTCATATGCCAAACTGCTGGGAGAGGAGGCTATTGCTAGTAGCGCCCTCCAGTGCCGCTCATTACTAAAGGTCTCCGTAGCGGAAACCCACGGGACCAATTAAATTTTCAGCTATACTCAGGTTTCCGTTGCATACAGGTTTCAAGGAAATAAATAAGTTGCAACAAAAAAATCGTAGTATTAATAATATTTTTTAGTGTTTATTACACATGCAATCAAATAAATATAAAATACTACACAAATATTTAGTTTCTGCCAAAAGTCATATAAATTTTTTGTTTTTTCGGTCTAGAAGCAATTCGACTCTCTAAAAGTATGCGTGTTTGGGATAATAATTCACATTTCTGGCCCATTTTTTTGAGTAGTAAAATAAAGTAAATTCAAAAAAGTTGATAAAGCATCTTCATGTGTTAAAATTTTTTCTTCTGAAGTTTCTGTTATTTGAATGTAAAAATTGGGCTACTGCCTCTTCAGCACTTAAAATACCCGATTGAAACTGTACATCATTACCGAAAGAGACATAATCTGCAGCTGCTATTCCACCATGGCCCGTTGAATTAAGCAAAGCTTGTAGGTCGCTGAGAGGCTCTACAGAATCAGAGTTATTTTCTACTACGGTTACACTAAAACAAGGGTTTCAACAAATAGTGGTTCACAATGTGTACACGAGGTAATGAGACACTTTGCTTTGTATTCTTTATTGATAGCCAGTAGGGTCAATCTAAAAATGATATGGTTAAGTAGTCCAAGTTCACTTGAATTAATGTTTCTGTTGAGCCAGGCTTCAGAGACAGCTAAAATGTCTGGTATAATATGCAGTAAATAAAAATTATTTTTAAAAATATCAAGCTTAACAATAAGAGAGTGCATTGAGGTAAAGTAAGGTAGATTGACATTTGTGTGATGAAGGGTGGCTAGAAATGAACTTGGTTGAATAAGTCTTATCTTGATTTAAGAAAAAAATGAATTACTGTCAGTGGGAATAGTGACATCTACTGCTTGATTGGAGAAGGTATTCTCCAATCAAGTAATGGTGTGACTGCTAGGTGGTGTTTGAGTAGGTAGATTAATTTTTGGATACTGCGGAGGAAAAATAGTTTGACCGTTGGAGTCAATAAGAACAGGTGAGTGTTTCCTGATTCTGACTATAAATATTATTGGGGTGTTGTATAATATGTTCTTGAACTATGTTTAAGGGAAAAATTTTTTGATCGATTTGAGCCTTAGTCAGGTCACCGGTAACTGTAACCCCTTGTGGAGGAAATTTAACTATTTTTTGTACGGCTTGAACTTGAAGAGGAGAGTCTAGTCAAGCCTTATTGGTCTGTCCTTCCCCAAAGTAAATTTACCAATTCTTGTGCATTTGATATTTACTGTTTGAAGATTAGACACTCTACCCAAGATGAAACCAATAAATTAAGTGCTGAGTGTTGGATTTTCTTCCTCTTTGATACCTCTGATGATTGATATTGTTTGCTCTATAGTTGAAAGTTGTTGATTTCATTCATAATAGATGAGGCCAAGGTGTTCAAGGATTTAGTGTCAGATAGAATTGAATTAGTAATTTTTTACTAATTCGTAGGTTTTTGAATCTCATTGATTTTGTTATAAATATTGTTGTAATTATTTAAAATGATGGAAATGACTCTTAACTTTTAAAAACACAAACTCAACTTTATTTACAATTACAAACTTAAACATTCAGACAAGTCGCGATCAAACCTCAAACTGAATCTCAAACCATTCTCGCATAAACATTCGAACAGATACATGACAACCGCGCGACATACATTCTGAATTCTAAGATATTCATAACAATATCACCGAACTTTGTTTCATAAGCCTGTAATTTTAGATCAAGTTTTTCATTTAGTTATGTAAAATGAGAGTTCAAATCATCTCTAAGAGCATCCTGGTTAGCTGAAGAAGCATCCATTGGATCATTATAGTTGTTGTTCTCGAAATATTTAATTGTTTGATCCAAAGCAGTAGAGTTAACCAGTTTCGTTTTGAAATGTACCATACGATTAATACAAGTGCGGAAAATTGCTTCATATAATCCGTTTTCCATGACTGTCAGGGAGATTTTTGCTAATTGTGCATAGGTACGATAGAAAAAGTGTTGACAGATTTTGCAAGTGACATCGGGAATTACTGATGATTTTTCAATGCACTTATGAAAACACTCAGCCATACTAGGTTAGGTTAGCACGAGATGCCACAAAGAAAATATATTAGACTAATTCGATTCAACTTTGTGAGCAGCTACCGTGTGTACTCACGTTAGCATGAGCAACTCGGATGCGAATCGAACGCGCTTTCGTTTCGATATTTTTTGCTTGAATTTACTCACGGGAGCGCTCTTGGGTTTGATCCTAGCGAAAAATATCGAAACGAACGTGCGTTCGATTCGCATCCGAGTTGCTCACGCTAACGTGAGTACACACGGTAGCTGCTCACAAAGTTGAATCGAATTAGTCTATTAGCTGTATAACACCTGATTACAATGATAGATAGATAGATGGATAATATATAAATGTCGCAACGAATTTTAATATTGGAATAAGAGAAACAAATGTTTAAATAACTATTTTTGACGGAGCGACTTAAGAGTGCTGGCTACACTGCCTACAGCGCTCTTGGCTATCCTAATTTATCATATTATTTTTTGAATACTAATGTTGCAGGTATTTGTGCCGAAAATTGCTGTTGGGGTAGTTATTGGTAAAGGCGGCGATATGATTAAAAAGCTACAAGAAGAAACTGGAGCTAAAATACAGTTTATTCAAGCAAAGGGCGAAGTTCCGGATGACCGTACTTGTCTAATTACCGGCAATGCTGAATGTGTAGCTGATGCTAGACAGAGAATTGAAGGAATGATCGATAGCGTCGTAGTAAGTTTTTTTTTTTTTTTTTCATTTATTTGTTACTATTTAAATTAAAATAAAATCTTTTTTAGAATAAAACAGGTCGAGGACCTCGCGGTAATGGTTTCAATACTGGCGGTAGACCTAACGAATACGGCGGTGGTTCTGGAACACCAGGAGGATGGGATGGAAGAAGACAAAACAACATGGATGGCAATAAAATTGAGTTCAGTTACCCCGTACCCACCAATAAATGTGGTATTATCATAGGAAAGGGTTCGTGGTTTTATATTTAAATTTAAAAAATAATGATAAGATTTTGATGGTAATTAGTTTTATTTAATTTTATTAAACTTTTTTTTTTTTAATTTTTAGGTGGGGAAACAATTAAACATATTAATCAACAAACTGGTGCTCATTGTGAACTAGACAGACGTAACCCTGGTACAGAAACGGAAAAATATTTTATAATAAGAGGAACACCTGAACAAGTAGAAAATGCTAAAAGAGTATTTGGTGAAAAGTTAGGTACTATGGTATGTAAAAAAAAATTTAAATTTATTAATTAACTTAATTCACGCTAACAAAGCTAAATTATAATAATACTAATTACATTTTTTAATTTATTTCAATTACAGGGTGTACAAGGTAATATGTATGGACAAAATTCAATGGGTTACAATCCAACATGGAACGCAGCACCAGGATACCAAGCATGGCCTAGTCAGCAACCGGGATCTGATCCTAATGCTACTGCAAATGCACCTGGTCAGGGACAGGTCCAGATAAATCCTGTTACAGGTCAACCAGATTATAGTTCTCAGTGGGCTGAATACTACAGGTCAATGGGTATGCATGCACAAGCCGAGATGATAGAACAACAAGCTAAACAACAACAGGCCGCAGCAGCAGCTGCTGCCGTTGCTGCTGGTGGAGGAGCCAAACCGGATGGAAACCAAAGTAAGTTTTCGTCTGAATTTAAATGATTTAGTATGCCAAGAAAAAGTAGACCAATAACTTGAGATTGATCCACTTTCATATCATTAAACTGGAATTTTGGCATAGTTTCTCTATTATCATTCTCTCATGATTAAATGAGGTCAAAAAGAATGTCAGCAATTTAAAATGATAGTAATTTTAAGTAATTGGTCTGGAACATGGAATTCAAAATTTTAAACTTTAAAATCTGAGTTTTCTCATTAGTTGATGAAATAAATATTTGGTTAAAATTTTTTTAGTAAAATTTAATATTAAGTTTTATTCAATTTCATAAATTTATTGGTATCAATAATTTAATCGAGATTTTTTATTTAAAAAAGTAAGTAAATAAATAGTTAATCCCTTACGAAAATATCCTGCAGGATTTTTACAAAAAAAATTTGCAGGAGTTGTGCAGAAAAATTTGCAAAGATTTTACAAAAATCTTGCAAGATATTTTTGCAAAAATCTTGTAAGATTTTCGTGTGCATACTTTCTGCACAATTCCTGCAGGATTTTAAATAAATTATTTTTTATAAACAATCAAATAAACCGACAAGCTCTAAACCCCCATAACGCTAGGGAGAGTGATAAGTTGTTTGGGGAAACGCGGAGGATGCGCTTAAGGTTAAAAAGATATTTAACGCGATCACGAGGGAGCGGGAAAGGTGAAAAGCGAGGTTATTTGGAAAGCACAACACTTATAGTTTTTATGCTGCACTTAAACTATTTATTGAACTATATATACAAATGAGGAGAGAGAGCTCGCCGTTTTGGCCGGGAGTCTCTCAACCTCAGGTAAACTAGGTAGAATCGTCGTAGATAAGCGGTCGATCTACGACGACGGCGCTGAGTCCCGTGATGCGTGGTCGCGGCATCACGGTCGTAGCAAGACTGGTGAGGGCGGAAACTGGTCACTCTGGGCAGCTCTGGCGTGGGTCGCTCGCATGACCCATCACGTGGCAATAAAAGGCGGTAAATCTCAAACATAAGTAAATTATTTTTTTTAAACAATTGAATGAACCGACAAGCTCTAAACCCCCATAACGCTGGGGAGAGCGATAAATAAATTATTTTTTATAAACAATTGAATAAACCGACAAGCTCTAAGCCCCCATAACGCTGGGGAGAGCGATACAAAGATATTTTTTATAAACAATTAAATAAACCGACAAGCTCTAAACCCCCATAACGCTGGGGAGAGCGATAAAAAATTATTTTTTATAAACAATTAAATAAACCGACAAGCTCTAAACCCCCATAACGCTGGGGAGAGCGATAAATAAATTATTTTTTATAAACAATTAAATAAACCGACAAGCTCTCAACCCCCATAACGCTGGGATGAGCGATAAAAAAATTATTTTTTATAAACAATTAAATAAACCGACAAGCTCTAAACCCCCATAACGCTGGGGAGAGCGATAAATAAATAATTTTTTATAAACAATTAAATAAACCGACAAGCTCTAAACCCTCATAACGCTGGGTACCCGAGTTCAACAAAAAAACTAATCGACTATGCACCAAGCTTTGAACACCCAAAACCCGGAGCACCAAAGTTCAACAAAAGAGCTGATTGGCTACCCCCCAAGCTCTAAGCCCCCAAGACTCTAGGCGCCCGAGTTCAACAAAAAAGCTGATAGGCTACCCCCCAAGATCTAAGCCCCCAAAACCCTGGGCGCGTGATTTCAACAAAAAAGCTGATTGGCAACCTCCCAAGCTTTAAGCCCCCAAAACCCTGGGCGCGCGATTTCAACAAAAAAGCTGATTGGCTACCCCCCAAGCACTAAGCCACCAACTGATCCGCTTTTTTGTTGAACTCGCGCGCCCAGGGTTTTGGGGGCTTAGAGCTTTGGGGGTAGCCAATCAGCTTTTTTGTTGAACTCGTGCGCCCAGGGTTTTGGGGGCTTAGAGCTTTGGGGGTAGCCAATCAGCTTTTTTGTTGAAATCGCGCGCCCAGGGTCTTGGATAGAGCTTGGGGGGTAGCATATCTGCTTTTTTGTTAAACTCGGGCGCCCAGGGTTTTGGGGGTAGCCAATCAGCTTTTTTGTTGAAATCGCGCGCCCAGGGTTTTGGAGGCTTAGAGCTTGGGGGGTAGCCTATCAGCTTTTTTGTTAAATTCGGGCGCCCAGGGTCTTGGGAGCTTGGAGCTTGGGGGGTAGCCTATCTGCTTTTTTGTTAAACTCGGGCGCCCAGGGTCTTGGGGGCTTAGAGCTTGGGGGGTAGCCAATCAGCTTTTTTGTTGAACTCGGGCACCCAGGGCTTTGGGGGCTTGGAGCTTGGGGGGTAACCTATCAGCTTTTTCGTTGAACTCGCGCGCCCAGGGTTTGAGGGGCTTGGAGCTTGGGGGTAGCCTATCTGCTTTTTTGTTAAACTCGGGCGCCCAGGGTCTTGGGGGCTTAGAGCTTGGGGGGTAGCCAATCAGCTTTTCTAATGAACTCGCGCGCCCAGGGTTCCGGGGACTTAGAGCTTTCGGGGTAGCCATTCAGATTTTTATTGAACTCGGACACCCAGGGCTTTGGGGGCTTGGAGCTTGGGGGGTAACCTATCAGCTTTTTGTTGAACTTGCTCCGGGTTTTGGGGGTTTAACGCTTGGGGCATAGCCGATTAGTTTTTTTGTTGAACTCGGGCGCCCAGCGATTTGGGGGTTTAGAGCTTGTCGGTTTATTTAATTGTTTATAAAAAATAATTTATTTATCGCTCTTCCCAGCGTTATGGGGGCTTATAGCTGCACGGTTATTTAATTGTTTATAAAATATAATTTATTGTCGCTCTCCCCAGCGATATGAGGGCTTAGAGCTTGTTGGTTTATTCAATTGTTTATAAAAAATAATTTATTTATCCCTCTCTCCAGCGTTATGGGGGTTTAAAGCTTGCCGTTTTATTTAATTATTATAAAAAATTTTTTTATCGCTATCCACAGCGTTTTGGGGGTTTATTGCTGCGCGGTTTATTTTTAATTGTTTATGAAAAATAATTTAATAAAATCCTGCAGGAATATTGCAGAAAGTATGCAAAAAAGTTGTTTTTATTGCTTAAAAAATATTTTTAGAAAGTACTGCAGGAATTGTGCAGAAATTATGCACACGAAAATCTTGCAAAATATTTGCAAAAATACCCTGCTAGATTTTTGTAAAATCTTTGCAAATTTTTCTGCACAATTCCTGCAAATTTTTTTTGCAAAAATCCTGCAGGATATTTTCGTAAGGGATCTTCCAAATTTAAAACTGCACGATTTGAAAGAAGCATGGTGTTGAATGAATTAATATATTTAAATCGGCAAAGACGTAAACTTCAGTCATCAAAACTTTCAATAGTGCTTGTATTAAAGTAGTAGTTCCGCCTCAGTGCACAACTCAAACTAATTCTGAAATTAAAAAAATATGTTGTAAAAAAACACTTGATTTTTCTAAATACCACTTAAAAAATACAGGTATCCATGCTTTTTTCCGAGATAATTGAGTTAGAGATTCACCAAATCACAATATATAGTAATACCTAACCTGTAAAATTTAACATTTTTTGAACTCAATTATCTCGAAAAAAAGCATGGATACCTGTATTTTTTAAGTGATATTTTGAAAGATGAGATGTTTATTTACAACATATTAAAAATTCAGATAGTGTTCAAGTTGTTTGCATTTTGCATGTGTTTTCCCATGTATGTGCTATATATCGCGGAACTACTACCTTAATTAGTGAAATAATTATATAAATGTTATCATAACTATTTCTTTCATTAACTCATTTGGGACCAAGGAAAAACCAAAAGAGATATTAAAAAACTATTTCATAGAAAGCCTGCATTATAGAAAAATAGAGAATAAGTGTTTTTTCTTTTTTCAATTTTGATCGTTTAAGCAAATTGGAAAAAGTCTTTAAGTTTTGATGAATTAATAGCGGCATTTGGTTCTTTTCTAAAATAATGTGAAAATTATCTATTCAATTTTTTAATCAGACGCTTAGATCTATTGGGATCTGACATGAGTATAAATAGGTATATTAATCTTTCGAAAAAGCGTTTGCTATAATCCACCAATTTGCACAGAACTGCACGGCGGCTAAGAAGGTCATTATTTAAATATTGTTTGAATTTGTAAATGATCAAAATCTGAGGTGAGTAATGTCTTAAAAAATCACAAAACATTACTTGAAAAATACATTTGATTACCTTTAACGAACTGGGAATCATGATTAAATAAAAATCACTCAGCCCCCACTTGACTTTGTACAGACTGGTGGATTATGGCGGCCATTTTGCCTGTAGATCAGTTTACAGGGCGTAAAAAAATAGCGGAACCCGTGATTTACTCAAAAACAATGTATTTTTTGTCTAGCACATGTAATGTAAAAGTTTCCTGAAATAAAATTTACGATTCAGTGGGCCCTATGAAAAAGGGCCGTACGGACCCAAACTTCGTTTTTTTCAAATCAGAACCCCCATTTTTGACCCCGTATTCGAAAAGAACGGAAAATTTTACGATTTTAGGTATTTTTTGAAAAATTTTATGGCCCCTATGAGGGCCCTGTAGGGCCATTTGCCCTTTAGCCCCTATTATCCCCTTAAATACGCAATTTCCGTATAGCACATGTAATGTAAAAGTTTATTGAAATAAAATTTACGCTTCAGTGGGCCCTATAAAAAAGGGCTCGAGCCAAATGTGCTATACGAAAATTGCGTATTTTCGGAGATAATGGGCTAAAGGGAAAGAGCCCAGGAGGACTCTAATAATGACCAAATTTTTTTTCAAAAATACCTAAAAATCGTATTATTTTCCGTTCTTTTCGAATCCGGGGTCAAAAATGGGGGTTCCCATTTGAAAAAACGAAGTTTGGGTCCGTAGGGCCCAAGATAAGGGCCAGGGCCCTTTTTCATATGGCCCACTAAGTCGTAAATTGTATTTCAGTAAACTTTTACATTACGTGTGCTACACAATAAATTCATTCTTTTCGAGTAAATCAGGGGTTCCGCTACTTTTTCCACACCCTGTATATTTTCGTATCAGTTCCCAATTGTTATAAGCGCTTAAGGAGGCTCATGCGACTTTGACTTAAAAAGATATATTTAGTTGAGATTGGCAATATATGTTCTTTATGATTCGTTGAATCGATTCGTGTAAAGAAAAATGCAGGTTGCCGGCCGATTTTAAAAGTTATTGTGAATTGAAGATTTTGCCTTTTAACATGTGTTCTTATGGGATCTTGTGATTAATTTACGATTTTTCTCAAATAAAAAAACTGTAAATTCAGGTAAAATCAGCAATGATGCATTTTTTACGTTTAAAATGATATAAAAAAACTACGGGTAGCCGACCTAAATTTTGAGAAAAATAAGATAAAGCTCAAAATCGACTCGACCTAACCTCTATTTGACACTCAAAAATTTCACAAATATAAGTTTGATCGTTTACTTTAACATTTTGACCATGGAAAAACTTAAAAAATAAATTTATAGCGTGGATAACTGAAATTAAATCAAGTTAAGTTGAAATGGTATATTACCCAACATGAGTGAGAAGTTCTACATGGCCGTCGAGAATTTTATGTGATGCACGAGGTGGAGCGTAGCGTAGAATATAATGAAAAAAATTCGTAATTATACAAATTGTCGCAGCAACAATCAATTGGTAGCAAAATTTAAAAAACTCTTAAAAACGTTTCTTTGAAACTGATAGACTGGGCGAGTTCGACAAAAAAATCACGAGCGCGAAGCGCGAGTGATTTTTAACCTGCCAAACTTGTCCCCCTCGGTACTGTGCAAACAGTCGGAAAATTATTGACAATTTTGAAGCACTAGGGGTTTTACGACTGTAAGAATATAGTGGTTTTTAATGAAACTGCATTCACGGTGGGGATGAAAACATGGCCGCCATTGGGGGAGTTTCTATCTGAAATGCACGTAATTCACTAAATCCAACATGGCCGCCGTTGGAGGAGCTTTACCTGGACCCAGCATAGGCAGCGCTCCCCACCATAACCTGAGTCTCAGTCCCAATAGAAAAAAAATTTCATACTAATCTGTCTAGTGTAAAAAAATTATAAGCAGCTTAAATCCGGTTTTTATCACTTTTCAGCATCTGGATTTAACAACATATTTACTTATGCAAATGAACTTTAAAAAAGTATTAAACAAATTTGAAATACATAAGCCGCAGCAAAAAAATTTTAATCCTTTAAAAGTAACTCAAAATTTTACCAATCAACATCAAATTTCTATTCATTTAAGTTATCTCTAATTTTCAACGCTTTGATGGGAAAAGTCAGCTATTCGCTTGATTTTAAATTTAAGTCCAATCTAATGTTGGGATCATGCTTTGTTCTATAATTATAAATTTTAGAAGATGTACTTATTAATTAAATGAAACCAAACAGGTCCCATGCCAGACTTTTTCTTTCAACTATCTCAAAATAAATATTTTATGTTTAGTGCCAAAACTAAAAATTTTCACCACATAATATATTTAAAATTTCATCGGATGTACTGTGAAAAGTGCCTCCTCCTGCTTTTGCCGAAAGCGTTTTTCGCCGAAAATTTCCTCGTAAATTTCTC